>CM045901.1:10150049-10342031 GCA_025169545.1 Anguilla japonica | reverse complement strand
ACGGCACTATACTGGAAGTCACAGAACTCCATTGTTGTTCAATAAAGTATTAAAACAAGTCAAAGACGTATACTGCTGCTTTGGTCTGCATAATTCACCATTGCAAAGAACCTGAACTGAACCACTGAAAATTTACTGAACCACTTTATAAAGTGAGAACAATAGCTTTCTTAATATATATGGAGAGTAGTTCTGTGCAGAAGCAAAATAGTGAAATAGTCCCCACCAAAATGAAAAATTAGCTCCATTTTGTATAAAATTTGGTAAACTGGCCATGCTTTTTTCGTGATTATAGGTTGCATTTTCTGAAAATGAAAATATGCCTTTCTGAACTGTATTTAACGACTTCAGTGTACTACAACAACAAATGGCTTTCCTGGTTCAATGCTTAAATGGGGAAGGAAGATTAAAAAGGAAGGAAAAGTACTGAGAGTTGGACAGAAACATTTTTGGTTTTGGTGTTTTCACAGGATTTGTTGACGATACTGAAAAAAAATGAAAATTACCAGTGTTATCCTTTAAGACAAAGTCTCATTTTGACAAACAGCCGTCATGGTGGTGAATGTCTCGAATACACACACACACACACACACACACACACGCAGACAAGCAAAAGACGTAATCAGACTGGACATCTTCACATGAACTGACTGTTCCCTGCTGTCAGGGCTAATGGAGTCTACAGACAAGGGGCCAACAGTCTGAAGAGTCTGTTGTGCCTGCGGTCTAAATTGTCAAGAGATCTACATTCGACTAAAATACTTTCAGAATAAAACAAGGTGCAGTTTGGCAAACGGTCATTTATGTGTGCGTTCCTTCAGTGAGAATGAGCCCCTAGGGAAATGGAAGATACGGAAACCAAATATACTCCGGTTGTATTGCAGCGCTTATAAAGATCTTCAGTTTCCGATATTGTAGTACATTTTCCTAAATGCACCGCTGTGAAATAATATTTTTAAAACATTGCACATCTATTTAAATGTATACGTGTATGTATACTTGTGTGTCTGTGTAATATACACACACACACACACACACACACACACACACACAGACGGTGTGTGGTGTATTCCATTTCCGTAAGAGCCCACTGTGAGCACGTCCCCACGGCCCAAAGGGGATGTGATGAACCTTCGGCCTTTAGCCTTTAGCCTTTAGCAGAGGGGTGTCAGGAGTCCTCATAAATTATTCGTGTGGATCCAGTCCTGCTCCATGTTGGACTTGGCCTTCTTTATCAGCTGCAGGATGTGCTCGGCGAACTCGTGCACTGCCCCCCGCCCCGCGGGCTTGCAGCAGGTGTACTTGGTGGCGTTGAGCGCCACCACGGCGGCGTCCGGCGGCACCCCGCTCATCCCCGCCTGTTTCAGACACTCCACGTCCGCCTCGTCGTTGCCTAGGTGACGAGACCAGGAGGAAGGAGGGAGGGGGGGGGGGGGGGGTGGAAGAGAGAGAGAGGTTCTGGCGGTTACACAAAGCTCTCGAGCCTTCGGCCCCGTAGTCGAGGACAACCAGAATTCCTGATAAAATTGGGATGGTCATAATAAGCACGTTGTATTTGGTTTATATTTGAACGAATAGTGAGGTGTAACTAACACGACCATTACTTTTTAACCAAACAGCGCTATAACTTTTCAGTGGGCTGCCAATCCAGAAAACTTTTTCAGTGATGACCCAAAGACATCGATAAATGCTTTTTGCTAAAAAGCTAAATGAAAGGACAAAGACAGCAGGCAATTGATCACAGAAAGCGTAATCGAATTAACAGAATTTAAGATTATTATCGATTAATTAATGTGTAATGAATGGGTGAAGTGCTCAAAGGAATGGCATTTTTGCTGGAAATCCATAACGTCCCAAATAGAGATCTCCTACAACCCCAATTTGGGTCACGGTCCACAGCCGTAGCCGCCCCTGCATTTGGGGAAGGGGGGGGGGGGGGGTGACCCCAGGCCGGCGCTCACCCAGGTAGGCCACCTCCTTCCATTTCAGCTTCTTGCACTTCATGAACTTCTCCACCTGGGCGAGCTCCACGTCCCGCATCAGCTTGCAGCCCGTCCGCTGGGACAGCCTCTTCTCCAGGCGCTCGGACATGGGGGTCTCGCTGGAGCAGATGAGGATCACCTGGGGGTGGAGGGAGGCGGGGGGGGGAGGAGGTCGCGGTCAAAGGTCACACGCCTTTTAACGCAACGTCGGGGAAGCAGAGCTGTGGGCTTCGGACTCGAAGCTGGGCCAGTGCCGTTGCATCCTTAGCAAGGTCTTTATCCCAAATAGCTACCGGCAAACACATGCGTAACCTTGTAAAATACAGAGCCGTACACGTGGATGTAAAACACAAAACAGAAGGCGGCACACTAAGGTTCCTCCAATGCAGTTTTTTTAATGACCAACATTATGTGTGTGCGCAACCTTTCTTCTTTACGTGATCTGCACCTCGCCAAACAAGGTGTGCGTTTTCTTTTTCTTTTTCACTTTCGTACACACGGGTTAGAAACATGTTAAACACCAAGCTGTCACTCAGGGTTTCCGTTGACCCTTTAAAGTATAAGATCACAAATATGGGATTAGAATGTTCCTAGCTGAACATTCTAATGCTGATGTCACAATCACCGCTGGCAATTTAAAGCAATGGTGTTCTAGAACACTGACCTTTAACATTGGGGGGGGGAAAAAAATACAAAAAACCGACTCTTCAAAAAGCAGACAAAGTAACTTCCCGCTGTCTTACCTCCACCCCCTCCCTCCGCAGCATGCGAATGCCCATCTCGTCCCGGATGTTGATGGAGACCGTCTCCTCCCCGCTGGCCGACACGTACACCTGCCCATCCGTCAGGCAGCCCGACACGCTGCACAGCAGGAGCTTGACGGCCTCCAGCTTCCCCTTGCCGAAGTATCCGTACCTGCGGGACGAAACGGCAGAGCCAGACCATCAGGTAAGCCGCGCCCCCACCCCCCCCCCCACCCCCACCCCCCCCGGAACCCTGACCGCGTCATCAGCCCGCCCCTTTGCTTTTCACAAGGGCAGACTGCAAACCTTGAACACAATATGAACACAAGTTTTGCGTGTGTCTGTGTTTGTCTGTCTGTGTGGGTGTGGTGTGTGTGTGTGGGCGTGTTTGTTCATCTACGTAGTTTCATAGTAGTCATAAAATGCTGTTAGTCCACGGCCATTTTCAGTCACCAAACCGAAAGCTAACCCAGTTATCTGAGAGGGTTAAAACTCTAATCAGAATTTCAGTTTTTCAATGCCATTTTCAGGGTAAATATGCCATTTTCTCAATATTTAGTGTCTACAAAGGCATACTTTCAATCATCGAGACCATTGAGCGCAATGTAGCTAGTGTTCATTCGAAAGTTGAGCAGTATCTGTAAACTTAAATAGCAGGATTTGAGAGCAGGTACATGCTAGTGAGTCAGCAAGGAAAATATGCATTCTGCTCACAGATTATTTTTCATGACTTTTGAAGGACAACTGAATATCTGACCAGTTTCCACGACTTTTCAGGATGAAATGGTTTCAAGCACTTGAGGACCGTGAGCATTTGGGCTACCTGAGGACCCTCTGCTCTGCGGCGGGCCAGTCGATGTCCACGCTGTGCTCCGGGCGCATTTCATAGTAGGTCATCTTTCCACCCTGCAGAAAAGGCACAAAAGGTATTACAAACCCACCCGGAAAAGGGGAGTTTATTGACATGAAACCCCCCAAAAATGGGGAGTTTATTCACATGAAACACCAGCAAAAGGGGAGCTTAATCACAAAGACTGTTTGACCACAAGCTGCACTGACAACAAAACGATAGCGTCTGAGCAACAGATAGCGCAGGCCGCCAGCGCCACGGCTTATCTGAGCGGCCTTCCGCGCGGCCCGTGTTGCGGCCCACATTAGCTCACGGTCACGCCGCACTTTGCCAAACAGAGCCGTGCCGCAGCAGATACGGCTGTCTGGCAGGCGGCCGATGTGACTCCCGAGTACGCAGGGCTCTTGCACGCTTACCGACAGATGCACCGAAAGAAAACGCAAACGCGACAACTACGTGGCGACAGCAAACGCCACCAATATGTCCAGCATCAACTGGGCAGACACAGCAGTCTCATTCGATTTACACTCAAATCTTATTTACTTAAACCGCAGTCTCAAGCTGCTTATTTATATTCCACATATAACCTGATGTGCCGTGCCCTGATGGTGTATCTTTGATGCTATTAGTTTGTCTTATAAATTGCTATACTATAAAGTCATATTAGTAGTTATCCTTGTGAAGGGTTGTTTTTATTTTGGGTTGTTTTATAAAATGCTATAATAGTCATATTAGTAGTTATCCTTGATGGGAGGGTACACAAAGTACTGAAAAAGGGGGTGTATAATTGTGACACAATTATGGGCCATACCTGAAGCATGCCATTCTCTATGAGGCGGCGGCTGGAGAAGTAGAAGGAGCCGTTCTCGACCAGCTCCCCGTCCCAGTCCTGTCGCCTCGGCCGCTTGGCCGGGTTCAGGTTCTCGAGTTTCGTGCAGGGGAGCCTTTTTGGGGAGTAAGCACAGCCCCCCTGATCTGCACCACGGGGGCCAGTGAATGCGTTATTCAAGGCATGTATTCATAAATCACCAGAGAACAGGACATAGGGGTCTAGGACAGGGGTCTCGAACTCCAGTCCTGACCGAGCGCCACAGGCGACCGCTAGCTAATAACCTGCCGTCTGCGTTCAGTGTTTCACGGTTATGGTTGAGGCGGGGTTGAGAGTCTGACCTTTCTTGACCTCCCGCCAGCGGAAGTGGTGCCTGCGGACCACGGAGAAGACGGACTCGTAGCCGTCCTTGGTAATGCGCTCCAGCGCCTCCTTCAGGTGGTAGGGGTGCAGGCAGGGGGACATCGCCTGGATGTTGCAGATGATGTCCACCTCTGCAATAACAATACAGACTTTCGCTGTCACACCGTTACGAGCGCTTGGGTTCAAAAAGTTTAAAATTAGCATGCTGATGGCCCCCGCGGTCCAGGATCAAAGCCAGACCGCGCCAGAGCCGACTGCGGCCGGCAGCCCCGCGGGGAAACGCGTGATTGGCTCCAGAGTCACCTGGAGATGGGAGGGGCCGGGATGGCAGCCATTTCTAATTCACCCTCTATTTCAAAGATTTTATTTAAAAATTGTTCTTGCCACCTCATATCCTTTGAGTAAAAACAGCAAATTTGAAACATTTTAATCTGTACTTTAAACGCACTGTATGAAAAGCACTGTGAATAAAGTTATTATTATTATTATTATCATCACGACCCCCACTGGTCAATCAGGCACAAGTCCCTTGTTAAACTGCATGCAAAGCGTCTTCTACCAACTCGACAGTATGTTGTAGATCACTGGTAACCAACCCTGTTCCTGAAGATCTATTGTCCTGTAGGTTTTCATGCCAGCCTTGACAAAGCGCACCTCATTCAACAGCTAGAGATCTCGTTGAGCTGGTAAATTACAGAGTCAGGTGTGCCAAATTTAGATTGAAAAGAAAACCTACAGGATGTTCAGGAACAGGGTTGGTTATCACCGCTGTAGACAGCTGAGGAGCGTTCGGTTCGACAGGACTTTGGACGAGTCTGGCAACCTCTCGCGATGGGCGGAGGCCCAAGCCACGCAGGCCCCGAGGCGGGGTGTGTGAGAACACACTCGCTCCGGTGCGTGGGTGCGGCTGGCCGCCAGCTCAGCTCCCACGTCACACACACACACCTCATGTTTACCTTTCTAAGGGCCCGAAGGAAACGTTTGTAACAAAAACCCACACGCGCCCCGGCCCTCCAGGACCGGAGTCCCGAGCCCCTGCCGTTGAGGGAGCGCTCAGACACGTGACCTTACCGGGGTTGAGGCGTACAAACTCCTGGATGGTTTCCAGGGAGCTGGTGGAGTCTTTGGAGACCTCCGGGCTTCGGCGGTGGACCTGGGCGCCCCACGCCTTTGCCACTTTCTCAATTTCGTCGTGATCCGTGGAGACCCAGACACTGGCAGAGAGACAAAAAAAAAAACCCAGCGGCGATTCACCAACACAGCTTTAAAGCCGGTGCAGTTACGCGCCACTGTCTGCAGCTAGCGCGCGCAACACCGCCCGCCCGTCTTCACCCGTGCCAAAGTTCGCACACATGCCACATTAACTACTGAGCAGCCACAACGACTTCCTGCAGCTGCCTCCACTCCAATAAAATCTTTCATGCCGGCATGCCAGTCTATGAATGGTACTGCCCCTCGCTATCTTCGGACTCCAGCCAGACCCCATTTAGCGGCCTCCTGCCAGCTGGCTGTCCCGTCCCTTCCCGAGCACCTAGCAGCCCCAGCTCTTCTCTACCCTCATCCCCCGGTGGTGGAAGGACCACCCAGTCAGTCAGGAAGGCAGATTCAGTGGCTGTCTGAAGTTTCTATTGAATTACAAAAGAACAAATAACCCCGTCTCTGCATTTTTTTAGTAGGTCTTCAGGTATGGACCTTGACGTTGGAACTTGCATGATTGTAACTCACTTTTCAAGTTCCTTTTTTTTAAAAGCGTCTGCTAAATGACGAAACCGTAAATTGTTATTGTAATACGTTTTGCGTCATGAACGCGGCCCCGATTCCGAGTTATTAGCCACAACTGAAACCACATCAAGGAAGAGTGTTTTAAATAAGCAGAATAGACGTGAAATAGAATGTGAAATATGTCAAGCACGAATAAGTTATTGTACAAGTTATTTTGAAACAAAGCCTTTGGAATGTCCGTCCTCTGGTAAGCAGGCTACGAGAAGAGGCGGTGCAACCAGCTAAGCATGCATTTCTTTCTGGATTCCTTAAACAACTATTCTGTGATCAATTTGCATTCTACTACATGATCACAAACAATTGCGAGTATGTTTGGCTAAGGCAGTTTCATACCAATATGATATATTTAGCCTATTGCGCACACAATCCATTATGGAATCGTTCACCGTACACGTATGACATTATTTGTCTTTTACTTTAGTGCCAGTGAGGCACTTTTGGACGCATATTTTGTACAAGAGGTGCTATACAAGTAGCTGTCATGACTACTTATTGTCACAATTATTATTATTTATTAGCCTATTATTATTATCCTCATCATCTCGCTTATCTCGCTTTAAAGTTAGCCAACCAAAACGTTAGCCGCAGTCAAATATTGGACGTCGATTTGATCGGCTTTGGCCATTAGCAGGTAGTTAATAGCTTGGCGACAGCATATATGAACTGACCTGTCAAATACTTTGGAGTCCTTTGCAGCTCTCAGCACCCAGCCTACGAGCGGGAATCCGGCGAGATTTTTATGTTCTTTAGAGGGATCCCCTTGCTGCCTCCCCTCGCCAGAATCAGGGCGGCGATGTGCCGTTTCTTGAACCGCCTCTTGGCCGTGGTCGGCCGCCTCTTGGCCATGGTCGGCCGCCTCTTGGCCATGGTCGGCCGCCTCTTGGCCATCGGTGAATCTCGGACATCTTCTACGCCAGAAAACGGGCGCTTCTTCTGACCCCCACAGGCACTCATGTTTGTGTGGACGTGGACCTCGTGTTAAACTCCGGTATGTTCTGGTGCATTCATTCGCGTGCTCAGGGCTAAGTACAGCTCAGGGCTAAAACGGGATGTGCACTAATCTATTCGGTGGTATTTCTTGATACTTCGTAGTTGTCAGAATTAAAGAGCTACAGGTCAGGAACAATATTCATACCTTGGAAAACCGGAAGTACAACGCTCAGACGCAGATATTAGGACCTCCCCACTTACGTCATCACGTCTACCGTAAGAACAGTGAAATACGCGCATCTATGATTTCCGGCATGGGAAAACAATGCTCTGGCTAAAAAGGAAAATGATGAGGTGCAACAAATTTTTTTTGTTTTGGCAAGAACCAGCACCATGCAAATAAAGCTGTTATTCAGAGGAAGTAGCATTCTGATTTGAATGAGAGTCAACGTGATTAACCCCAAACATCTCGCAAGTGAAACAGATCATTTGCATACTTGACTGGTAATTCATAGGTGGTCAAGGAAGTAGGCTATTGGAACAAGAATATGAATATGACAAAACAGGTTCTAACAAGACCAACTTAAATCCTAGTATATGGCTGGACCGAACCAGCCAACGTCACAGACATGCGCGGTGTAACTTTATCACTCATTCACTCACTCACACTCACTCAGTCAGTCAGTCACAGACATTTGTGTTTGTAGGGCTGGCCCCGCTGTTGCGGTCCAGCCAAAAAAAAAGTCAAGAAAAAAAAAAAGCCAGGTTCCCCTCAAGGTTTCTTCCCATTGGGTAGTTTTTTCTCACCACCGTTTGAGGGTTTTCTTCCAATACAGACAGTTCTCTCAAAAAAAAAAAAAAACCGCAAAATAAATTGAATTAAAACAAGCAAGGGAATTAAATATATCCTGTCAGTTCAGTATAACATTAAATTAACAGCAAGTAACTGTATGTGATTTGCGACTGGCTATCAGTGTGTATATACAGTTTATTGCTACTGTACAACTGATGATCACAACCAGGAGTCATTTTTTTATTATACATGCGTTCACTCTCACTGTCTCCGTTCTCCGTTGTGAATGCACAAATGCCGCTAGATGGCAGCCCATTCCCACATCACGGAGCGCAATGCATTATTGTTATGCGGGGCGATCCCGATCACGCTTCTCTATTTTCAAAGGGTGCGGAAGTTCTTGTCTGTGCTGTCATTGTGGCTATTTGTCTTCAGAAACCTTTATGAAACTCTTACGTAACTCAGTGTTGAGAGTTGTTGGACGTAATGGACACATTGTGCCCTCTTAAAATTGGGCCTTATTTAAAACAAAGACCAAAATTTCATAAATATTAGCTGGAGCACAGATATACAGCTATTGGTATGAAGGGAGTATGCTGTTTCCCATAGTGGTCACACTAGCACGTTTCCTCAAATATCTGCATCTTTAAAAATCTGTTGCAGAGTTCAAAAACATCAGTGTGCATGTCAATGTCCTGTACAGAAGGTGACATCACCCACTGGATTATAAACAAGATTGTGTTTAGGTCCCCTGGATGAGCACTTTGGTCTTTAGTCAAGCAGTTAGTGGGTGTGTGTGTGTGTGTGTGTGTGTGTGTGTGTGTGGAACAGCCATCTAAGGCCATTGTTTGAAACCTGCAGCTCGATTACTCCCCATTACATCATTACTGCTCGTATTCTTTTTGACATAGATCTGGTGAAACAGCATTTTTAACTGACATGAGGTGCAGCAAAGATATTTTTCAAGACAATTCCATTGCAAAGGCAAACAGTATAGCTATCAGCAATTAAAAAGGAATGAGGCACATGTATTGCGTGCATCATTTTCATGATTGGGAAATCGTATTTGCAGTGGCCCAAACTTACTACCTTTTTTAATTTTTTTTTTTTTTTTACATTCACCACATTGACTTGTTATTTTAAGGTGACACAATCTGTTAAGGGCAACAAGGACTAGAACCACTCTTTAACACAAAACAGTTCTACACCCGTCTCTCAACATTAGGAGTCGTTTACAGGGCCCGGGACTAGGGGGACACTGCCAAAGAACACGCTCTTCAGCCGTGCACTTCAGTTTCAGCGACTAGACACGAAATTAAGATCGCTCCCTTTTATTCATTTCTCTTTATTCATACGCAAAGTTTTAGATTCTACATCGTACAGTTGCCTTTTGGGTTTTTCCACCACAGAAAACACAAGCAGTCTCTGCCTGTTGACGGTTCTTGCTGCGTTCCTTTTAATGAGATCCAGCTGCTGTCCTTACGTCAGTTCATTGATAGTTCATGGGAAACTAGGAGATCTCGAGTACTTGTTTGAATTAATAGAAAGTACCAAAAAAAAAGGTTAAGATGTCTATGTACATTTGTTAAATACAAGAATAATATTTATTTTTCATTACATAGAAATAAGAATAGTTTTGTGGAAATTCGAAAGATGCAATTTTATCATGTAAAAGCATGTAACAACATACATTGTCAGTTGCGTGAACTTAGATCACAGCGATCAGAAACTGTACATTTCTCTCAAACGATAATAATTATTGCAATGGTTTGTAGAATATTGTCAAATAGGTTCAAGTTTTTCTGTGCCATGCATTATTTTGGCAAAACGGTTCGATTTTTAGATAGATGACACATTTCAAGATTTTGTTTTACACATTATGAAAACAGCTTACAATTACAGACTTAAAATTGCCTATTTTGATTAATATTAATTCTATATCATGTTACATTGATATAGTGTGTGTATATGTTTTACTCCTTACAAGTAATACCAGTGGATAATAGTATTATTAATGATAAACATAAAACAGACAAACCAGGCATAAGACAGGCGACTCGCTCTCCTTGCCATCTGGTTGAATGGTTCTCGCTCGTCCCTACCACGGAGCTTCTCCACCCTAGTTCCCCAATGATGGAATGAACTTCCTGTTCCTCTCAGTCATTGCCCTTCTTCTGCCATGGGCTGAAAAATCTCTTCAGACTGTACCTGGACTAACTATCATTACTCTGCAGGGCACTCCCAATCTAGAATAGCTCTTATGACTTCTATCCTAATTTGTTTGTGTAGCACTTTCACGTTACACTTGTACCTCCACTTAGCACTTATATTGCACTTGTATTGTTATCCTGATGTTGCAGCTCGTTGTCATGCCTCCTAGTTTGACTTACCATAGCTTTCTATCCTAGCCTTATGCTTACTGTGTGACCTGGACCTAATGAGTATTGTACCTTATCTGAACTGTGTTTTGTAGTTTCAATGACTTTCGGTATGCACTTATTATACATCGCTTTGGATAAAATCATCTGCCAAATGTAATATATCATGTACTTTCTTTGTTCTTGAAAAATTAATGTACAAAGAATCAGTAAAGTTTAAGGAGGACTGAGGATTATATGTGGGATGTAATTTAATCCTCTCTATCCACATGCCCTGGCCTGGACACCCACTGCAGGTTTTAAAGTTGTTACTCTGCACTTTGTTGTTCAGCTAAATTAGATATTTACACAGTGAGCTTGTTCTCTTTTTGGGTCTTGACTGGATGCTGATTTTTGAGGTGGGAACAGGAGCGACCTGGGACCCCAAGGCCACCTGGGACCGGGCGTCACCACTCCTAATCGTAAAGGGATCGTTATGGGTTACAGCGTTTGTGTTCCAAAGCAAACCCATGAGGCCCTTGGTTAGGCCAATTCAATTAAAAAACCAGGCCAATGGAGAAAAAAAAACACTCAAATTGTGATGAGGAAAAACTCCCCTATGGGATGAAATCTCTGGAAGAATCTGGCTATAGAGGGGGAGCCCATCCTCCACTGGGCTAGTATGGGCTCTCCTTTCAGCCGCTTGGCACAATGGCACCGAGCGAGCATTCCAGGGCCTGATCGGACTTGAGGGAGCGGCAAAAATCGGCTCGGCAACTCTAACCCTAACCCGCCTAGCCATTAACACGGAGGAAACCGAAGGGGAGAAGGAAGAGGGAAAGTTCTAGAAGGGCCAAAGGACTGTGAGGAGCCCCGAAGGACGCCAGGCAGCACAGCGCCACCAGGGGGCGCCAGGCCTGCCGTCAGGTGACGGCCACGTTCTGGCTCCCGTCCGGCGTGAGGAACTGCACCTTGGGCACCATGAGGGCCGAGTTGCTGCGGCGCATGGAGCCGGTCTTCCGCACCGAGTTGTTGCGGCGCATGGAGTTCCTCTTGCGGAGCGAGTTCTGGTGCGAGAGCTCGCTCTTCTGCAGGGTCTGGATGAGGATGGAGGGCTTCTCGTCCAGCTCCCGGGCGCTGCACCGCGGCGTGGCCACCTTGACGGTGTTCCCGAACTTGGAGTAGTCGACGGAGTACACCCCGTCCTCCTCGGTGACGATGGGCACGAAGCGGTGGCCCCACTGGATCTCCTCGGTGACGTAGGAGGTGCGGGCCTGCGTGGTGATGCCGGTGGTCTCCACCACCCCCTCCAGGATGACGATCACCTCCAGGTCGCTGCACTGCAGCTCCATGGCGGAGAGGTCGTAGAGCGGGCTGTCGCGGTCGATGACGTGGCAGATGATGAGCGGCGCCAGGAGGAAGATGCTGTTGCTGGTGACGGCGCTCTCCGTGTGGATGTCGATCTGGTGGATGGGGATGACCTCGCCCTCGGGCGTGTTGGTCTTGCGCACCACCTGCAGGCGCACGGTGGCGCCGATGATCATGCTCTTGCGGAGGTCGCCCACGCGGAACATGAAGCACAGGCGGTTGTTGCGCACGGCGATGACGGCGTGGCGGCTGAAGATGAGGGTCTCGGCGCGGCGGTGCGACTGCGCCGTCTTCATGAAGATGCAGCCCAGCATGATGGCGTTGATGATGAGGCCCACGATGTTCTGCAGGATCAGGACCGCGATGGCGGTCGGGCACTGCTCCGTGATCATGCGGCCGCCGAACCCGATGGTCACCTGCACCTCGATGGAGAACAGGAACGCGGAAGTGAAGGACCTGCGGGGGGGGGGCAGAGAGGGTTCCCGTAGTGACCAGTTCACACATGCATAAATAAACACAATGTAGACCACAAAGCATCTTTAACGCACTGCAAAACAGGCAAACTTGCTGGTGTGTGATTGGCCGGCAGGAGCCGCTGAATAAAAGCAACTGCCCTGTGCAATCCAGATTTGATGTCAGACAGCGGGGCCCACCCACGCACTTAGAACAGTGCCTCAATGTTCCAGGTGGCTCACGGTTGCCCAAAAATGAAGCCTGGAGCCTTACGAGTGGTTCATGATGCATCCGGTTGAGACTGCCCCAGTTCTGCTGGCTGGGTGCGAAAGAACAGTGCGTGTTTGGGATTTTAGGAAGTTCTCCCAGGTTTGAGGTGGCCTTGGAGATGCGCTTCCCTGTCCCACAAAGTGCTCTTCTGTTGCGGTTCGTTCCAGGGACCTGGGATTGACATTCCCCCTGAAGCTAGGAAACTCCGGTGGTTACTGGGGGTACTGCAGTTTAGTACACCTTTGCCAAAAAGCTGATTTGAAGCCCATTCAAACTATAAATTAACCCTGGCCACATTATACTATTTTGGACAGTACTTATAAATTAAAAAAATTTCTTCACACCAAGCCAATTACTCTCCAGGGACCTATTTTTTTTTTCTGAGAAACCCCCCAGAAGATATAAGATTTTTTAGGTATCTGGTGGGCATTCGGGGGTTTGCGCTTTATCCAAAAAAAAAAAAAAAAAAAAAAAAAAAAAAACACCAGGTAACTCTGAAGTAGCTAGTACCATGATTTTTCGTTTCCAGGTGCTGTACATATGAACAGATTCATTTTAAGGTCTGGAGGCAGAAAGTTGTTGTACAAGTTGCTGATATCCCAATCTCTAGTGTTTGAATAAAATAATAACAACTGTAATTATTATTACTTTTATTGTTATTGTTGTTATTATAGTAGGCCTACTTTTCGAGGACTCATAGCACTTAAATGGAGGAAATTCACGTCAGTGGGACTCATCAATCATATAAAATCACCCACCTGGAGTAGGCAATTACATAACAAATGCTCAAATATCATTAAAAATATTTTTAAAAAATATATATTGTAAACATTAATTGTTGAATTTGAGAATTAAAGTCCCACGTATATGTCAGAGGCCTCTTGCATTTACGTTTACTTTTGTGTAGACGATCTGGACATTGTTGAGACAATTGTTTAAACGGCATTGAACTCTGAGACAAAGCTCGAAGCTCGAGACAAATAGCCTACTACATAGGTACTGTCCGAATTGTTAATCCCGTTCCAACAAAACCAAAGGCGCGCAACTTTACGTTTTACTTTCTTCAACTTCAAGTATTGGCCGTAAATTAGCTCAATGTTTTTTAAGGGAACCTGGAAGCCACACACAAATTTAATTTATATATTTTAATTTTTACAGAATTATACTCACTTGACATTAGTGACACACCACTGCTCGATGCCTCTCTCGCGGTGGGGATCCATGTCTCCGTGCGCGAACGCTACCAGCCACCACCCCATGCCGAAGAGAAGCCAGCTGCACAGGAATGTCATGGTGAATATCACCAACGTGAAGCGCCATTTCAGATCAACCAGCGTGGTGAAGACATCTTGAAGAAACCTTCCTTGCTCGCGGATGTTCTTGTGCGCCAAGTTGCAGGAGCCGTTTTTGGCGATAAAGCGGGCTTTGTTGACCCGGTCCCTGAATACGGGCTTGCGCGGTACCCGAGACGCGAGCCCCGGCAGCGCGAACTCTTCGGGGATGATGCTCTTCCTAGCCAGCATCTTTTTTAAATATTTTTTTTTACAAAAAGTTTTTTAACCGTTAGACCAGTTAATAACCACAATACAAAACTTACTTAACTCAAATTTCCATATCGAGGGTTGTAGTCGTCTCTCATAAACTGGCCTGTAATTTAATTTTAATAACTGACGCGCAGAATAAATCCAACGCGAAAAACGGCTGGAATATAAAAATACCTTTTCCGAAATAATTATTCAGTATCATTTTATGCTTTTAATTTTTTTTTGCTTTGCATCAGTTGGATAACCGCATTACTGATATATAAAAAGAACTGCCTCATGAAGGTATTTATCCTTAACTTCCATTCCCCAAATGAACTCCACTCTTTCAGAAGAGTTTGAGGCAGCCGACGAGTCCGTGAAATTGTCCCGACTGCCCCCCAGTTCTTTTGACGTACAGATCATGGGCGGGATACCTTAGGCTTATGAAATATCAATTCTCAACGAGGAATCTCTCCGTCGAATTCGCTAATAACGTATTAACATCTCATATTTAAACTGTGTTATTTACGTTAATTGGGGGGAAACAAACTTAAACTTTTTTTTTAATTGGAGATTAGTCTACTATTTATTATGTTAGACAAAACTTTTCTCGAATTGAGATACCTTATTTCATGTTTCTTAGTTTATGTCTTGTGATTTAAAAACAAAAAAAATTATATGGGGTATAGAAGAAATACATCTATAACAATAAAGGCAAGTCATAATTTACGGCTGTTCAGCAGGTGGCGTCCATGAGCAAACGATGGGGCCCGAGTATATTTTTGGTCTCGAGTTAGCCAAAAAAAAAAAAAAATCTAGCCGGTGCTTCAAGCAGCTGACGGATATCAGCCGTCTGTCCCTGCTAATTCTGAAGAAATACTGTGTGCTTTTTTAAGATATGCTTTCAAAACCGCATGCAGTAATAATTCCATTGCATTTAAATGATTTTGCACTACACGTGGACACCTTTAGTCCGATTCAGCTTGACACCCAAACATTCTATATTACAGATAGGCCTATATAAAATTGCATAAAAAGTGCTTCTTAATAAGCATAATTAAGAGTCTGAGAGAGGAAACGGCATACGTCTAAAGGGCAACTTAAATATTTTACTTCCGGAAGAATTATCACAAATGGCGTGTGCGCACTGTGATAGATTGGCGGCCTGTCCAGGGTGTATTCCTGCCTCTGGCCCAATGCATGCTGGGATAGGCTCCAGCACCCCCCCAGCGACCCTGCCCAGGATAAGCGGGTATAGATAATGGATGGATGGATGGATGGAATGAATTATCACCAAAATAAAACTCCGGAATATTGACCCACAGCAATTTTTATTATGAAGTGTAAAAAGGAGGCACGCAAGATATTGTTCAGATAAATGCTTTGTTCAAAAAGGTCACGCAGAGTAATTACATATTTACAGTTAAGACACGTACAGTTCAATTTAAGTCAAGGAAAAAAAAAAACCCCAGACTAAAGTGGCAGTCTAACTGTGTTCTGTGCTCTCACACGAGAACAATGCTGAGGTTGTAGGTGTTTCTGCTGCACGGAGCGTAAAGTGCCACTGCCACCCTCGTCCGAATTAAAGCCGCTGAAGCTTTTTTCAACAGCTGCCCTTTCTTCCATCAACAGACAGGAGCCATTTTGACAATTCAGCTTTCGCTCCCGTGTTTAACACTTTCATTGCCAAGATATGTTTTTTTTTTTTCTTTTTTTTTTTGCAGTAGCCGACAGATTGCCAAAGTTTGCATAGTTGTCAGAGTATTGTGAGGGTCAAAAGAACATGACAAAAAAAAGAATACATTTGAGGAGAAAGCAAGAACAATTCCTGTGGTAATAATGTAATAAGTGTGTTGCGCACACTCCTGGCACCCACACGCATATTAAGAGGACACATTTCAAATCTACTAGCAATAGCGAGGTTCCCCGCCGACAGGCTGTCCACATTGTCTTGCAAAAGAACTTGCAAGTAAATGATTTTCAGGAGCCCCAGTGGCATTTTGTTTTAGCGGCGGGATCGATCTCGATGTTCTCCACCGCTGGAGGGCTCCTCCGGGGAAGGCGGGCCTGGGCTTTTTGGCGGGACGGCGGCGGTGCCCCCCTGTCCGTAAACAGGCGGCTCGCTGGAGCGCGAGGGGACAGAGCCCGACCCTCGGGGATTCGCGACCTTATAAAGGCAAAAATCCAAACCCGACGTACGAAAGCCGCACGCCTGACTCGGGGAGGAGGTCGGCTCTCTCGCGCGCGCACAGTCCCAAACCGGCTTTCTTCATCCCCGATGGATTGGAGGGAAAAAAAAAAAACCCAGTTCATTTAGAGACGGGGGGCAGGGGGCAGGGGAACGGGGGCAGGGGGGCAGGGGAACAGGGGCAGGGGGGTGGGGGGGGGGGGGGGGGGCAGAACTCATCCTTGTTAGCCGGTGCCTAGCACTCGACTCGAAATCGCCAGAAATGTCAAGACATTTGAGAAATAACAGCAGGTCCAGCCCCCCCCCCCCCCCCCCCCCCCCCCCCCCCCCCCCAACATCAGTATGACACCACAGGAAGTTAACCGTTCTGTCTCTTCTGGACAGATTTTTATCTTCTTCATTTTTATGTTTTACCTTCGAGTGCGGAACTTAAAAGCTTTACAGTGTTAAGTTCTGTGCTTATTGGCACAAAGACTACACAAGCACCGGGCAGGCATAGAAACCTCTTGACGTGTATGGTGTATAGTGTAAGATATATTCAGTTACTGTAAGGGCGGAGTGAATTTACCCGTATGACTCTCTCAGAGTTCGCGTCGAGTTGAAAGGTCATGAAACATCCCCCTTCGGGTCTGAGAGCTGCGCTTAGACAGTCACGTATCTGACCCAGATCTGCCGGCCTGTTTTTGTCGGACAGTTCATAGACTGAGGCCCTGTGGGTTCAGATACGTCAGACACGCGCAAAAAAAGAAGCTCCCACACGTGAATCACGTCCACTGAGAATCGAACCCGAATCCTAATCGAACGCGGGTGACCGATGTTTCGATAATATCGATTTACGTGTTTTTTTTTTTTTTGCCGTTAATAAATCACGCGAGTGAGCGAAACCCTTTTTTGTTTCGTAACTGATTAAAATGAGACGCGCGTTAGATAATCGTGAACAGTCTAAACGTGGCCCAAGTCGGCCCGAGACTTGGCAGCCGATTCGTCCGGTTCTCCGGCGAAGGCCGTTAAGAGTCACGTCGCCTGGCTCGGCTTCCCGTCGGGCGATTAAGCGGACGTTGGCGCGCGCTCCTATCTCGGGGAACGCGGCGTACGCAAATACTCCGTCCCTCGCGACTACAGTGAGCCGCGCGCGTCAGCCAGACAGATAAACAGACGCTTTCCAGGTCGGTCTGCGTAGCCTACGGTTCCAGCAATCTCATACGGCGGTTGCCCCAGTCTACCTAGACACTTGCTTATTACATCGGATAAATTATAGGCTATTTAGCCAGCGCGTAACGATAACATAGATATGATAAACCAAACAGACAAAAAAAAAGAAATTAAAGACCTTCAAAGTTATACTTTCAGTATAAAATGTCCGTGTTCCTTCACTGGATAGATGGCTCAGTTAGTGTCTCTCAGAGTCCAGCACAGAGGTTTTTTTTTTTTAAAAAAAATTTTTTGGCTTTCTCGGGGTCGCGTGAGTTGCGAACGGCTTCGCTTTCGGTTTGGCCATCGGCGCGTACAGAGAGAAGGAGGCCGGAGACGTCTGGCGCATCCAGGAGCCGGGAGGCGGACGGGCCGTGGGGGGGGGGGGGGGGGGGTTGGGATGGGCGGGTTGGGGGGGGTCTACATGTCAGCCCTGACGAAGGAGGCGAACACGCCGTCCTCCTGCTCCAGCAGGGTCTCCGGCTTGTCGTATTCCAGGATGTTCCCACGCAATCCCATCACAATCACCACGTCAGCGGTCAGGATGGTGTGGACTCGATGCTGCAGCAGTACGCACGTGCGCGCACACACACACACGGACACAAGCACGCACGCATGCATACACACGCACACACACACACACACACACACACACAGCAAAGCAGAAATGTCACAGCATTAGGGCAGTAACAAGCCAATGACAGCAATCCAACATCCCGAAACAAACGTTCGATGGCTTTCCTCTTCCTACGCTGCCCAGTTCACGACACACTTGGGACGCATCAAAGACGCGAAACGTCCCTCACACACACACACACACACACACACACACACACACACACACACTCGCAGAGGACTGCAGTGAGGGCGCACATTCGCACAATTCTCTGACCGTGTGTAAGCCACCGCAAGGGCCACACGAGGGGCTTCAGCAGAGACGGTACCAACCAGGGGGGCCAGACCGGGGGGGGGGGGCCCCGCGGCTACATGTGGGTCCTCACTAGGACGCTGAAGAGGCTGTTCTCCTGCGCTAGCAAGCTGGCCGCGCTGCCGCACTCCACTAAAATCCCAGAGGAGAACACTAACACCTGCTCCGCCTTCAAGATAGAGGACACCAGGTGCTGCAACAGGAGAGAGAGGAGAGGAGGAGGAGGAGGAGGAAGAGGAGGAGGAGGAGAATGATAGCACAGTACAGAGCAGCAAGGATGGCAAAGCAGGAAAAGCTAAACTATGGACTTGACGGGGAGGGGGTTGCCAGGTTTTTTTTTGAGTTTCATTGTCATTTTAAGTTATTTTCCCCCTCAAAATCTATTTTTAATTCCCTGGTTCAGGCCTTTACATTGACTTATAGCAAAAAAAAAATAAATAATAATAATTTTCTAGTATCTGAACATATCTGGCAATAATTTCAGCAATGCCCATGTGTGGCGAGGGTCTGTGGTATTACTTGACAGTGGTTGACCTCTGTTTGTCGTTTCATGTATTTTTTACCATGTTTGATTTCTGCGAGGGCAGGCCGTAGGGATTTCCCTTTAAGCTGATGTTCTTACGCCAAGTATGACCATGAACTGACAGCCCTGGCCCAGGCAGCATTTGTGATTTATTTTTTTTGACATTTTGACTAATTTACGGGAGCTTTCAGTCCTTTTGGCTGCTGGATCGGTCTGAAAGTCTACACTGCGCGCAGTATTTTCAATTTTGACATTAAGATATGTCCCTCGGGACCTTAAACTTGCTGTGACTGGCTTGTGTTTGCGTTGGGTGAATTACTCCCATGGCGGAAACCTGAGAAACAGCTTTCGCAAGCGACAAACTGACTCGAAGGAATGGTTAAATAGACAGGGAGCATAGAGAAAATAGATCTGATTTAAAGAGGCAAAAATAGGTTTGAGTTGAAGTCGAAGAAGAGCGTCACAAGTAGCAGATTCAGAGCAAGACAGTAGGCTGAGAAAGCTGAAAAGGTTTGGCAAGCACACTGGTTTCTATCTCCCCCTCCCTTCGTAGTTCCAGAACTGACGGTCGCTCCGGTTGCTAAGTGCTGAATTTTCGCAGGGCGGGCAGCGAAGAGGTGAGACTTACGGCGATGGTCACGACCGTGCGATCCGCGAACGCCGTCATGACGACCTTCTGTAGAATGTTCTCCTGTAAGGCGAAAATGACCAACAGTGTGACGCACCCACACGAAGCTCTTCCAGCGGCAGACTACCGCACCTTATCTACAGCTGTGTTTACATGCATTTTATCAGCAGGTCAGGACCAGTGACTGCTCTTGGGCACAATGGCAGTGACCGAGCTGGGAACAAAACCTGAAACCTTTGAGCCCTGTTTCCCTGCCCACTACAGTACGGGGGGGGGGGGGGGCGGCGCTCACTCACGGTTGCCATGTCGATGGAGGCGGTGGCCTCGTCCATGATGAGGATGCTGCTCTTGCGGACGAAGGCTCGAGCCAGGCAGAAGAGCTGGCGCTGGCCCACGCTGAAGTTCTCTCCCCCCTCCGTCACCACCGCATCTGGACAGGACAGGCCAGAGAACCAGGTAAGACCCCCCCCCCCGACCAATCCCAAGCCGGCGCACGCGCAGAGACACAAAGGTGCAAGGTTTGGGGAATCACGAAGGCGAGAGAAGGGGGGAGGAGTTACCGAGCCCTCCGGGCAGAGCCTTCACCATGTTCTTCAGCTGCGCGATCTCCAGCGCCTCCCACAGGCCCTCGTCCGTACAGCTGCACTCCGGGTCCAGGTTGAACCTGCAGGGGGGTCACACGACCGCCGTCAGGGTGATTTACGGTTGGACCCATTTATACTTAACGTCGTCGTCCCCGTCTCCACACATTTTTAAATTCCTGACAGAACAAAGGGAACATCTGACAGAACAGAGCGTGTGAGTTCAAACAAGTCTCCGTTTGGAAACTTTTACATAGGGGGCCTTAATCTATTATAATAATACTGAGTGAGTCGAGACTTTTGAAAGCCTCAGGTTTTGGATCCACCGTACAGCCTGCTCTCAGCATGCTGGTCTACAGGACCCTGAGAGCTATTGGTTATTAAACAAAAGGAAATGCAGGAGCAAGTAAATTAGGGCTTTTTTTTTTACAAAGGTGAGATTGATGTTGTTAATAACTGAACATTCTAATGCTCATGTGACAATCGGTACTGCTGAAAGGAAGCCATGGAGTTCTAGAACGCTGACTTAGAATTTTGAAGAAAAAAGCATTCCAAAAAAACCTGCTCTTCGAAGGGTTAAACCCATGCATTGCAGGCAGTTAGTCACCGTCCCCTGAGAAACTCTTCTGTTTATTGCCCGAGGCCTTGTCTGTTTGTGTTAAACGTCCGGGGCTCTCTCTGTTCGATCCAAACAAAACTGTCCTCCGGGGGGCCCATCTGTCTGTTGATTCAGTAATGCTTCACTTTGACGGTACGCCACACAGAGCCTGTGTAACACTGCCATGAGCACGGCGTAACCAATGCTGTGACCGGCCACGACGGCCCACTACAGGGCTGGCAGTCGGAGGGTTGCCGGTTCGATCCCCCCCGCCCCGGGCGTGTCGAAGTGTCCCCGAGCAAGACACCTAACCCCCCATTTGCTCTGGTGAATGAGAGGCATCAATTGTAAAGCGCTTTGGATGAAAGCGCTATATAAATGCAGTCTGTTTACCATTTACCATTTACAGCTGATGGCAAATGTCGAATGCTGATTGGACGAAGCCGTTACAACGACGGGGCGCTACGTCGTGTGTGTGTCTGGGGTCGGGGGGGGGGGGGGCTTACCGGATGGAGCCGCTGAAGAGGATGGGGTCCTGCAGGATGATGGAGAGGCGCGAGCGCAGCGTCTGCAGCGGCAGCTTGCAGATGTCGATCCCGTCGATGACGATCTTTCCTGCCGGGGGAACACGAGCAGGCCGTCCAGACCACGTTAAAACGCACTGCGCATGCAAATGCGATCGGGCATTTACTGGACCAGACATCTGCCATCCAGAGTGACTTAGAAGTGAGTGCGCGTAGCAGGGGCTCAAAGGTAAGAAATGGCTAGAAGACCAGTTTGTAGAGTCAGTTTTAGAGGTAAGTGCAAAAACAGGAGTAGACGAAGAGTTAGCCTTAGAGTTAAGCTTGTGGTTATGCTTTGTAGCATGTAGCACCCAGAAGAGCCACAGGATGTATAAAGACGACCAACCTCCCAATTTTAAAAACGACTCTAGGACCATGCCATTGACTGTGGCCGGTAGCTCCATAGGGTGACACACTACAGGCGATTGGATCACCCAGGGTATGGGGGGGGGGGGGGGGGTTTCACTCAGTTACGGGGTCCACGTTTCATCGCTATCTAGCAACCCGCACTGGTCACTGGGTGTCTGTGTGGTTGGGTCGCATGGTAAAGCATCACATGAAAGGTCTTCCTCTGACTCCGCTCTGTGAGAGCTAAGCAGCGGTCTGCGGTGTGAAAAGAAGCATCTGGCAGCACCAGGCGTTGGCAGGAGAACCCGCGGATGTCCACGCTCTCCCGAATGGCAGGGATGGGTGCGGCTGCCGTTGCAGTTAATTCAACGTTCCAAATTAAGGTTGGAATTGATAGGGGGGAAAAAAAAACTGGTTAATTGCACCGAACCCGTTCTGAACCGTGAGTGCGGAAATCTCAAGCCCGGAATAGTTTGAACAACGCCCAAATCCCTGATGAAACGCCGAACAGTGACGGCACCAGAAATGTTCCCTCCCTCTCTTTGTGCACTTAGTGTTCCTTCTCTCTCATTCTTTTTTTAGGAAGATGTAATCGGACATTGGGCTGCAGTCTAATTGTTTGCTACCCACAAAGACATTTACCGCAGGAAAATGTCTTTGTGGGTAACGCTGGAACGATTCCACGACCCCACAAATCACAAGTTTTGGCTTTATAAGGAGGCATCTGTGTCGAGGGGAAATCTGCCAGAAGTTCTACAAATTCGTCATTTGTAGAACATGGAATATGTGACTGAGGCCAGTGCTTTTGTCGAAAAAGTGCGAGGGTGTATTTTCAAAGTTCGGCATCTGCTGAGTCTGACCGGCGTGGACCGTGGACTAAGCGAATAAGAACAGACCTTTAAAACCGTTAAACGCCCGGACGGGAACAAGCAGGACACGCGGCATGACCGGGTAAAGCGTAAGGACTGCCAAGTCACAAAAAGTCATTTCCAGGATCAGAGTCAAATCCCTCCGACTTGGGTGGACTTTGGAAAGGAAACTGAGTTAGTTTCAGTGCAGAAAGACGTCTGTGTGCGGACTACCACTCAACCGGCTCCAGTGTCTGGGCCCGAGTAGCAGAGCTAAATTAAAACTGCGGTTCTCTTCCTCTCTCCAGACTACAGTCAAAATCTCTCTGTTTAACTTCTGAGACATGTTGCCAAAATGGCAGCTATTGTAAACCGCGTTACTCAAACAAAGGAAAGCCGGCCAAGCTAGCCTGAGTGATAACGGGTGGCTATGTACACATTGCTTTATCTAACTGACTGAAAACTTTGAGGACAAGCTGTGCTTCTCTCTCCCTCTTCAGGACTGTTTCCGAGCAACCGGACTACTGCATGAGGTCTGGCCGTGCGCTGTCATGTCGCAGAAAGTCTTTTTGGCAGTGATAATGGCTGCCCCTGGGCCGTGTCTGAAGCAGCTTACTTGCCTACTAGTGAGTATATGAGTTGAGTACACTGCATGAGAAAGTTGTTAAGCAGGTGAAATTTTCTCTACATGTAGTGTACTTAAAATCCCTGGATGATATGTTTATTTCCAGGCTTTCACGGAGTGCATTTGGGAGCACACTTTTCAGTAAGTAAACTTTAATTTTTAGAAGGTCCCACAGAGAGGAAGCGGCAGAGCCATCTTTGGGTCCCATAAATCAGAAAGGAAAAGGCGGGGCCGTTTTTTTTACGACGTTGTTTGAAACTTCCGCAGTACGTTTGAAAATAGCGTACTAAACAGTATGCGGTATGTTTAGTAGGCAGTACCTATTTTAAGGGCACTGTGGTTAGGAGGCTGTTTGGGACGCGGCCCTAATGTTGCCTGCGGACGTCTGTTTCCATCGGCCACCTCAAACTGCCTCTCGGCGTGAACAGCCCCTCCAGGGCGCCCGTAGGGCTCTCCCTGGACCTTGGCCCCTCCCACGGAAGGCGCACCCAATCACAGACACCAACCTTCGAACATGTCCACCATGTTGAAGAAGGCCAGAGAGAGAGAGGATTTTCCACTGCCTGTGCGTCCGCAGATGCCCACCTAGAGACAGAGAGAGAGAGAAAGAGAGAGATGAAGGGAGAAAGAAGAGTAGAGAGAGGAGGGGGGGGGGGGCCATCATGAGTCAGTTTCCCCGCTCATCTGGCAGTTTGATACACAACTGGACAGACCCCCCCCCCCTACATTTAACAGCCTTCAGACTGCCTTCCCTCTCGTCCATATTGCGTCATGTGACTTCTGCCATAGCTACGGTTGTGCCGTAGGAAACGCGAAGCGGACTCCGGGATTCCTAAAAATACCACTGCTCGGCTGTCACCCCCCCCCCCCCCCCCCCCCCCGAATGACGGTGCTGGTAACTCCATGAGGACACGTTTCTGTTGGACACCCAGCCCAGAGGAGCCAGGCTGGAAAGATCAGGCAGGCCAGAGAGGACAAAGAATTAAGAAAGACTGAAATCAGCTGCTTTAACCTGGAACACAGTCAACATTTTGAAAAATTTATTTCCCTCCCTCACCATTTTAGTTAATGTGGGGGCGAGCGTTCCGGCACAAAATGGCCGCCATGCATCACCAAGGTGGGTGCCATATGTCAGCAGCGGCTGAGGAGGGTTTTTCCTCTTATTGAAGCCGTATAAATGCACAACTTTCATCGCTGCGTTACAGAAACGCATTGTTACTGTTCTTTTTGTTAAAATGCCTGAAACAGTTTGCAGTGGACTAGAGTTTTGATGCGTGCGAGTGTGTGATGCAATGTTCTGTAACGTCTGCAGATGCGAGGGGCGTGGCCTACCTTCTGTCCGGGGACGATGTAGGCGTTGACGTGCTTCAGGACCGGCTTCAACATGGGATCGTACCTCACGCTCAGGTCCTGGATCTTTATCTCCCCGTGCTGGGGCCAGTCCTCCGGCACTTGGGACGCATCTGAGGGGCCACACAGAGCTAATTATATCACACTGTAAACCAGGGGGCCACACAGAGCTAATTATATCACACTGTAAACCAGGGGGCCACACAGAGCTAATTATATCACACTGTAAACCAGGGGGCCACACAGAGCTAATTATATCACACTGTAAACCAGGGGGTCACACAGAGCTAATTATATCACACTGTAAACCAGGGGGCCACACAGAGCTAATTATATCACACTGTAAACCAGGGGGCCACACAGAGCTAATTATATCACACTGTAAACCAGGGGCCACACAGAGCTAATTATATCACACTGTAAACCAGGGGGCCACACAGAGCTAATTATATCACACTGTAAACCACCGGGGGGGCCACACAGAGCTAATTATATCACACTGTAAACCAGGGGGCCACACAGAGCTAATTATATCACACTGTAAACCAGGGGGCCACACAGAGCTAATTATATCACACTGTAAACCAGGGGGCCACACAGAGCTAATTATATCACACTGTAAACCAGGGGGCCACACAGAGCTAATTATATCACACTGTAAACCAGGGGGCCACACAGAGCTAATTATATCACACTGTAAACCAGGGGGCCACACAGAGCTAATTATATCACACTGTAAACCAGGGGGTCACACAGAGCTAATTATATCACACTGTAAACCAGGGGGCCACACAGAGCTAATTATATCACACTGTAAACCAGGGGGGCCACACAGAGCTAATTATATCACACTGTAAACCAGGGGGCCACACAGAGCTAATTATATCACACTGTAAACCAGGGGGGCCACACAGAGCTAATTATATCACACTGTAAACCAGGGGGCCACACAGAGCTAATTATATCACACTGTAAACCAGGGGGCCACACAGAGCTAATTATATCACACTGTAAACCAGGGGGCCACACAGAGCTAATTATATCACACTGTAAACCAGGGGGCCACACAGAGCTAATTATATCACACTGTAAACCAGGGGGCCACACAGAGCTAATTATATCACACTGTAAACCAGGGGGCCACACAGAGCTAATTATATCACACTGTAAACCAGGGGGCCACACAGAGCTAATTATATCACACTGTAAACCAGGGGGCCACACAGAGCTAATTATATCACACTGTAAACCAGGGGGCCACACAGAGCTAATTATATCACACTGTAAACCAGGGGGCCACACAGAGCTAATTATATCACACTGTAAACCAGGGGGCCACACAGAGCTAATTATATCACACTGTAAACCAGGGGGCCACACAGAGCTAATTATATCACACTGTAAACCAGGGGCCACACAGAGCTAATTATATCACACTGTAAACCAGGGGCCACACAGAGCTAATTATATCACACTGTAAACCAGGGGGCCACACAGAGCTAATTATATCACACTGTAAACCAGGGGGCCACACAGCTTCAGTGGGACACGAGCTGGCTTTCAAATTCAAGCGGATTTTTCCGCCATTATTGGCAGTGCTTTTCCGGTGCGTCACGGAGGAGAATGGGCAATCCGACGGCAGCCGCCGCCGTCGAGACGATCCTGCTGTGCTGGGCCCCCGGCTTCGCCCCCCCCCCTTCCCACCCAACCAAAGGTATGTGTTTACATCCTCTGACGTGCCTCTCTCTCTCTCACTCTTTTCCTGCCACCATGGCAACAGTGCACATAAACCCCCACCGCTTTGGATAGAGAACTACAAAACATTTGGGTTCCGCCCCCCCCCCCCCCCCCCCCCCTCCTGCTGCAAGATAACATTCGCGTTTGGAAACCAAAAACGGGCTTTTGTCAGGTTGTCCGGTCCCACTCTATAAATGGTGCACGAGAAAAAGCAGATGGATTAACAGGCTCTGTTTTTTTTTTTGTCTTCGGAATGAGCCATCACCAGAGACCTGGAGATCTCTCTCTCTCAGGGAAGACGGCGTGTTTGGGAAAGCAGAAAGCCCTTTACCCATCGAGCCCTCGTAGTTCTCCGACTCGGTGCTCAGGAAGCTGTTGACCTTCTTCACGGCCGCCATCTGGACTTCCAGGTCAGCCAGGTTCCTCACCACCCAGTTCAGGTAGTTTGTCACCTGAAGCGGATGAAGCACACGGGTTTGCGCTGACGTTATTCCATGAAGTCTGCGGTACATTATTCTGGAAATAAATCCAACAGTTACCACGAACGGCAAACGGTAGCTTGGAAACGGCTCTGAAAGATTCACAGTCTTTGAGGGCGTAAGCTTGTCTTTCAGCTGGTGAGGATTAAATTTTGGTGAAACACTCAACGGTTGGCGCACGTTGTATAAGGACCAGCAGGTGAACGGTCCATCCAACTGAATCGAACAATGAATAATTTTAGCCAATCACGTGCTGAGAATTTTTCTATTTTTTTCTTTAGCCGTGGCATTATGGGACGGGTCGGGGAAAGGCGAGCTATCTGAAGGTCAAAGGCAGTCCGGCCCTCTTTTTTTTCCCACGTTCCCGTTTCTCGTTAGCGTCCCGTTAACAGCCGACGGGGCCCCTTGGACTTCACAAGCGCACGCCTAAAACGGCGGTAGGCGAGGACCGACTCCGTGACGCACCCAGCCGCCGGGCCGGATTCGAACCTCGGGTTCACGTGCTCGTCCGACGCCGCACTGCCGCACGCTCGTACGTTTGACAGCCTCGTGTGGTCGTTTAGTTTTTTATTTTTATTTTTTTTTATTTTTCGCTCCCAGTTGGCAACGGTCACCGCGCCATTTTGATTCGCCCCTGTGCCAACTGCAATTGTGGCAGACCTGTGCGGGTGACGCTTTCAAACGAGCCAGCGACTGTTTTACAACGTTACACATCGCACAGCACACTGGACACCTGGTGTTCTGACTGACCGAACAAACTGACCCGACACGCTTAGGAAAACCTACCCAGCATCCAGTGTGCTGTTTTTGTCCAGTCCCCAAAAAAAAAGCGCTAACCCTCAGATTTTGCTACCATGGTTTAACAGTTATGTTGACATTATTTGAAGGTGAAGTAAATATAAATAACCGTTAAAATGTGCACACATTTTTTATGAAAGTGAAAATCCGGTGAGACCGTGTGTCAGGGAAATTTGTCGAACTGTTTCATGTTTCCCCTTCGCTTCAGTCCATCGTCTAGACTCCTGAGATGTAAAAGAGTCCCACTGTGTAGCTTAAGGAAAGACACAGGCGCTCTCTGAACAAATGTGTCAAAAACAACACGTAACGTGTGATTTCTGAGCACACCTCCACGTCTAGTTAAGGACAACCCATCTTATGATACTTTCAACACAGTCTGTGTTAAAAAGGATCCCTTTGTAACACATAAATTGTATATTTGTGAGGCAAAAGTCGTAACTTTGACGTAAAATGTGTTTGAAAGTTACACAAAAGTAGTAACACAAAAAGTGTGTCGGATATCAACAGATCCTTTTTCAGAGCGTGAGTAGCTAGCGCAGCAGATTTTCTGCTAAGGCTGTGCGCAGTTGGCAGGACTAACCGACAGTGAGGTGACCCGCTTTAGCTGTCCCTTTTTCTCTGTTTAAATTTCCTTCTGGGATGGTCATGTGACACACACGGCTGTGCAAAGATACATTAGCTGCGTGGTGGTATTTACATTTGTTTACAGTACAAAGGGTGGGCTTGTGCAGCCGACTTTACACATACTGATTATAGATGGGCCTTCTGCGCTTTCTTGCCGATGTCGCACTTGTAATTATGGAACTAACATATAGGCGTGACATTTTCCTCTACGGTACGGCACTGTGGAAAGCAGCGTTTTCTGGTCAGTGAATATAACGCAGTTACACCTTCACCAAATCAAATGCCGCTCGGCTAGCCCGCTAGCCTTAAGCAGTTTCTCTGTTGCTAGTCGCCCTCACGGCTGCGGACCGCGTGCTGTTCTCAGCGGATCCTTCTAGAACGTTCCGTAAGGCGCGCCAACGGGAGGCGGCCCGA
The DNA here is from genome assembly GCA_025169545.1 of Anguilla japonica. Taxonomy (NCBI): domain Eukaryota; kingdom Metazoa; phylum Chordata; class Actinopteri; order Anguilliformes; family Anguillidae; genus Anguilla; species Anguilla japonica. The sequence continues at coordinate 10,313,365 of CM045901.1, read as the reverse complement.
GGAGCTTACGGTGAGGGCGTAGGTCAGGCCCAGGCCCACCAGGCCCGAGCTCAGCCTCTGCCGAAGCCCGCGATGAAGGCGACGGCGGCCGTCAGCACGATCACCGCCCCCAGGTAGTCCTGAGAGAGAGAGAGAGAGAGAGAGAGAGACAGAGAGAAAGAGAGAGAGAGAGAGAGAGAGAGAGAGTGAGTGAGTGAGTGCTCATTCTGTTAGCGCTTAAGTGCCAGAATTATTGTTGACCTTCCTGTATTCGCACTTAGCAAACACCTCCAGTGCTGCTTACCTCTGTGTTAGTGTCTAGCAAACAAGAAGTCTCTCGCCACTGTATTAATGCTTAGCGAACAACCATTGGTGCTGCTCAACACTGTATTGGTGTTTAGAAAACACGAGACGCACTAATTACTTCTATTAGCGCTTAGCTTAGCACCAGCAGAATCATTTGCTCACGACGCAAGAGCAGAAGGCAGAAGTTAATCTGTTCCTTTTACCAGTACTTGTACGGTGGACTAACCAGTGGGCATTCTGGGAGGTATGATAATTTGCTTACCGTTCTGACCTCCAGCCAGCGGTTGGCAGCAGAGAGGAACAGGTACGCTGTGTTGTTGGTGTCTGTCAGCTCCAGCATTCTCTGCTTGAAACGAGCCTCATGTCTGGGGGTCCAAGGTGGAACATAGAGTCCAGAAATGCAGATGAGAGAAACCACAAAAACCTTTTTTTTTTTTTGCTTTAAATACACACAGCCACTTTAAGAAACATAGAAAAACTGTCTGAGTACAATACAATTGCCAGTGTTCAGGTAAATGTTCTTTGTTGTTGAGTATTATCACAGCGTTCAGGTTATTGAGGTTGTTGAGTGTTATCACAGTGTTCAGGTTATTGAGGTTGTTGAGTGTTATCACAGCGTTCAGGTTATTGAGGTTGTTGAGTGTTATCACAGCGTTCAGGTTATTGAGGGTGTTGAGTGTTATCACAGCGTTCAGGTTATTGAGGTTGTTGAGTGTTATCATGGTGTTCAGGTTATTGAGGTTGTTGAGTGTTATCACAGCGTTCAGGTTATTGAGGGTGTTGAGTATTACCACAGTGTTCAGGTTATTGAGGTTGTTCAGTATTATCACAGTGTTGGGAGAGATAGTTCAGGGTTGACCTCGGGGCCCTCACAGCACGTCCAAACTCAAACGCAAAGCCAAAGTGGGATAATGGTGTTTGGAGGAGGTTGTGTTGACCCCCCTATTAACTGCCTGAGCTGAGACAGTCATAACACGCATAGGAAAGACAGTCTGTCTTAAGAGGAAGAGTGAAGAGTGGGCTGTTTAATACTGGATTAATGTAAGCCTCTCTGCATGTGCCCAGACAGACAGAGAAGGAAGGATGGAGGAAGGATGGAAGGAAGGGGGGATGGAATAACGAAGAAAGAAAGACGAAGGAAGGAAGGAGAGATGGAGTGAGGAAGGAAGGAAGGAAGGAAGGAAAGAAGGATGGAAGAACGATGGAGGAAGGAAGGATGAAAGAAGGAAGGATGGAAGAAAGGACAGAAGGTTGGAAGGAATGAAGGATGGAAGGAAGGACTCACTTGAAAGCCCGGATGGTGGTGAGCCCCTCGGCCGTCTCGGAGAAGTGGCACAGGAGCGGCAGCTGGGTGGAGTCGTCCAGGTCCTGCAGGTCCCTGAGCACAGACGCACAGCGTGTCACACAGCGTGTCACAAAGCGTGTCACAAAGCGCGTCACGCACTGCGTTACAGCCTCGCTGAAGGAAAAACGCACCCAGGCGCTGTCTGGTCTGTCTTTCTCTCTGCAGTACTCAAGACTGACTTTCCTATGCACCACGCAGCATTACACAGTAAGCTCACTCGCGGTCGATAACACCTGCAGCGTTCAGGGTTTAAAGCACAGACCGCACTGCACACTGGGCCCTGGCTCTCACTTTGAAGCCACCCGGAAGTACTTCTGGATGAAGTAGAAGGCCACGATGAGGGGCACCAGGGCGATGAGGAAGGTGGGGGTGACGAAGGCGATGACCCCCAGGGCGGACAGGCAGAGCAGCGTGGAGCGGGTCAGGGACTCCAGGGTCGGGGGGATGTGCTGAGGGACGGCGGGAAGAACAGTCACCACGGCGACGTCAGATCTGAGGTATCACCACTGTGACATCACCTCTCACACATCACCAATGTGACATCACCTCTCGCACATCACCAATGTGACATCAACTCTCACACATCACCACTGTGACATCACTCTCACACATCACCACTGTGACATCACCTCTCACACATCACCAATGTGACATCAACTCTCACACATCACCACTGTGACATCACCTCTCACACATCACCACTGTGACATCACCTCTCACACATCACCAATGTGACATCAACTCTCACACATCACCACTGTGACATCACCTCTCACACATCACCACAGTGACATGCATTCTCAAAGGTCATTGTGGGGACAGCTATGCATTTAATGATTTGCCTTTATTTGTCAGGCACAATCACCACCTTCTCACATCCGTCTACGTAAGAGTGCGATATTTAGCTATAAAGCTCATTTTCATCTGCAGTCACTCACTGAGCATTCAGTCTCATTCTATCTTCCACTTAGCCAAATGCTCTTTGCTCCCAGAACCCACTTCCTGGAAGCCTGTGCTAGGACCTGGAAACTGTCCCGCTAAAACATGACGCCAGTTAAGGTTTCCTCCACAAGCTGTCCTTTCCCACAGTATCGCTGTAGTGAAAGGGGGAAGGACGAATCCCCCCCCCCCCCCCCACCGTACCTGATCGATGATGTTGGTGTCTGCGGAGAAGCGATTCAGAATTTGCCCAAGGGGGGTGACATCAAAGAATCTATAAACAGAGATCAAACAGCACTCGCGTCACAAAAAAAAGACCAAGTAACTTCCTCCCATCATTGTACAAGCAACAGAAAGACTGGATCTAGGACATGTCCCCAGCGATACAGCCAACGCCCTAAACAAGCGAAACCCGCTGCGCTGCACGATCTTAGAAAGCGCGGGGTCCTGTGGTGGGGTGGGGTGGGGCGTGGCTGTGGGGGGGGAGGGGGGTTACCTGAGGGGGGCATGGATGATTTTGTTGAGCAGGTTGTGGTGGAGGCTGGTGGCTGCCGACAGTCCCATCAGCTCAACGCTGAGGGAGGTGATGAGGCACAGGATGATGCCCGCCGTGCACAGGGCGCTGAACACCGGCACGTAGGACTTGGGCTGGGGAGACACGGCGGGAGTACAGGGGCACAGGTCACCCAAAAATCATTATACGCTACATTTTATTCAAATACATACTTGATACAAGATCTGTAGTGTAACGTGAAAGTACTAGAAGATCAAGATACAAGTGATATAATAATAATAATAATAATAATAATAATAATAATAATAATAATAATAAATTGTACTTCTATAGTGCCTTTCCAGAGGTCACTTCAGTTAAAATGGTTAAAATAGTAAGTACAGTAGATCCTGATGGCAAAATGTATACATCTAGGACAGCAATACAGAAGAGAAGGGAGTACAAAATAAAGTATAAACAAACAAACAAGCTCTGCCACCAAATTTTGGGATGGTGAGTAGAGAGCACTCCACTAATTCCCAAATTTGGGGAATTAGTGGAGTGCTGGGGGGGAGCGTACACAGCCAGCAGATGAGTGAGGTAGGGAGGGGCCGGGTCATTGAGAGCTTTGTAGGTGAGCAAAAGAATTTTGTAATTGAAACTCTATGTGCTTTGATGGGAGGCCAGCGTAGGTCTTTTAAAGTGGGTGCGATGTGTTGCCGGGTACTAGTGTGAATTAACATTCTCACGGCAGAGTTTTGGACGTGTTGCAGTTCAGTCAGTAAGGAGGCCATAGAGCAGAGAATTACAGAGGTCAAGGACGGGAGGTAATAAAAGCATGAATTAAGCATTCAGCAGCGCAGGTGGACGGTGAAGGATGAAGGCGAGCAATATTTCTATGGTGAAAAAATTATATTTTGACGAGACTGTTGACATGTGGTTGAAAGGACAGCAGGAGATCGAGAATGACACTGAGGTTCCTGTACGATCTGCCTTTGAGGCTCGAAGAAAGAAACCGTCAATATTTAAAGTGATGTGTTTTTTTTTTAAACTTCTGTATCAGACCAGAAGCTGTTGGGCAGTCCGAAAACTGTGAGGGGGAAAAAGGGGGAAAAGAGCCTTAAACGGAGAAGAGGGGGTTCCTCACCGTGGAGCTGACCGTCCCGTTCGCGGCTTCTGAGGTCCAAGCCGCCAGCCAGTAGTCGATGGCGACCATGACGGAGTGCTTGAGCAGCTTGGACGAGATCATCATGGCGACCAGCAGGAAGCCGCCGGAGGAGAGGTAGCACCAGCACACCTTCCACGGGATCTTCGACCGCCTGCTGGTGGTGGTGGACAGGGAGTCGTCTTCGTCGTCCTCCTCTTCCTCCTCTGGGTGAACGGAAGAGGAAAAGTTCATCGCTCAATAAATCCCCAAGATAAACGGGGCCGGGGCTGTAGTCCTGGGTAAATGCGCACAAGCAGCTTTTTTTCTGCAGTGAACGAGCTTGCTGGCCGTGTTTGGATCTCAGCTAACATAAAACGTTAGCGGCAACATTAGCGGCAACATTATAACATTGACGAAACATTCCAGGAACATTGTGAGAACACTTTGTGTTAGCTGGGCACTGACTCTTACAGTCTCAGCACCTCTCTCTTTCTTCTGGGCGGTATTTTGCGTCAGCCGGAAGGCAGGGGGCCTCATTACCTTCATAATCTTCGTCATAATCTTACCTTCATCCTCATCATCGATCTGGTTTTTAGCCTCCCTGGAATAGAAGGCTCTTCTCAGAGTCTTCCTCTCCAGCACGGTCTGGCTGTCCGGCTCAGTGTCCTGCAACACGGCAACAAGCTCACACGTAGTCTGAGACGGCAGCAAAGCCCAACTTTCAAGCTTCGGTTTCCAGAACTTTCCCCACAAACTTATAAAGAATAATCGGCAGCATATTAAGGCCCGATTTCCTTTGAGTGTTATTTCAGAATGTTAGAATGTCTTAGACAGGATGTTAAAAATTGAATTGAACAGAATCATTTCATAGAATTCCAATTGTGGATTGTTGCTCTTTTTCAAATTGGGAAAGTAAGCAATGGTCAAAATATCTGGAATTCCAATTTACATTCAGAACATTCTTAAAAACTGATTCATTAATATTCTTTGTTTTCCATGTCTAAATTATGACCAAATAACCATCATAGGACATTACCGATGAGTCTTATTCTGATAAGTTTACTTTTTCCCGACTTTGACAGAACTTGTTTGGAACAAGTCCAGGGAACATTCTCTTCATAACTTTATCTTTGCTTGTATACACAGGCGAAGAAATCCTGTATAGCATGCCTTTAACTGGAGTACCACACAGTTACCAAAGTAACTATTTTAACAGCCAATAACAGATGGCGTATCTGGTCTCAACGCAGGGTGGTGGTGGGGGGGGTTATTGACCTTCTCCAGCTCAGAGTCCTGCCGGTTCATGAGGGTCTTCCAGTGCTCGTACAGCTCCACGTCGTGGTTCTGGATGTCCTTCAGGGTCCCCTCCCTCAGCACCGATCCGTCCTTCATGGCGATGATCTGAAACCCAGCGAGCGAGAGTCAGAGCCGCGAAATGCCAAGGGCTGCACGCGGGACAGGGTCTCAGCCAACCTGGGCCCATACTGTTCAGATACTAAACTCTATGGCGTTACACTTCAGGTATGCTAAACTGAACAATTTTTCACTTATTAATACATTAATACATATTTTTAAAATATGTATTAATATTTCAATATTTTTATTTTTGAAATATATATTTACATAAGTACCAATCTCTAAAAATGGCAGTAATCTGTATATTTTGCCATACATTTCGAAGGGATACAATACCTTGATGATATATTTTCAGAATGTTTTCAGTATATTTTCAGTATATATTTTCAGTATGTTTTCTGGATATTTTCAGTATATTGTTCACTCACCCAGTCCGCATGGATTAGGTACTGCAGCTTGTGGGTCACCAGCACCACTGTCCTCTTGTCGTCCTGGAGGAACTTTAGGATGCCCTCCTGCATCAGATGGTCGCTCAGGTGGATGTCCAGGGCGGAGAAAGGGTCGTCCTGGCGACAGAATGACAGGCAGACCCTGTTTTAGCCGCTGGGACGCGGGCAAGGAACCATCCTGTCATCTGTGCCACAGGTACCCCCCCCCCCCCCACCACCCTCTCCAAAAACCTCAGCTTGCAGCCCCCCCCCCCCCCCCCCCCACACCAACCTCTGACCTCCCCCATTGCATGGCCTCTCCCCCCGCCCACTCTGGGGCAGAGTGAGCACCCCCCCCCCCAGTGAACGCGAACTCCCCCCTTGCCATCCAGCTCCTTGCCCTGGGTGCGAGCGGTCGGAATCTCACCAGGAAGACGATGTTGGTGTTCTGGTAGAGCGCTCGGGCCACGCAGATCCTCTGCCTTTGGCCCCCGCTGAGGTTGATCCCCTGAAACGACATTGGGTGGCAGCGTGGTGTAACGGGTAAGGAACCGGCCTTGTGACCGCAGGTTCGAGTCCCGCATAGAACACTTAACCTGCATTGCTTCAGTCTATATGTCCAGCTGTATAAATGGATGCAATGTAAATGCTATGTAAAAATGTGTGTCGCTCTGGATAAGTGCAAAATGCCTGTAAAAAATGTTTCTGGAAAAATGCGTCATGTGATCTTCTGATGTACAGAGTGTCATAAATTAGCTGATTAGAGTCACAGATTACAGTCTTGCTTGTGTTACTGTGCCCATAATCATTTCTTGATGCCATAGGCCTGGAGCCAACGAATAACAAATATTTATGTTTCTTACCCTCTCTCCGATTTCGGTCTGGTCCCCGAAGGGGAGGAGGTCGATGTCGGGCTGGAGGGAGCAGGCGTCTATGACGACCTTGTATCTGAAAAAGGGCCACACGTCAACCAGTGAAGGCCACGGCTAAAAAAAAACCTTTTGACAATTTCATTCATCAAGCAAAAAGTAACTTAAAAGAAGCTAGCATTTACTACTTGAAAGAAACCAATGACATTTTTGGCTGGACCGCAACAGCGGGGCCAGCCCTATAAACGCAAATGTCTGTGACCAAGTGACTGAGTGATGAAATTACACCATTGGTCGGCCGGATGAAGTGTGTTAGGTCCAGCCATATACTAGGTTTTGATCTGGTCTTGTTAAATCTCATTATGAGCCTAAAAGGCAGATTTTTGGTTTGCAGTGTGGGTGGAGTCCATGAAAACAGAAACAAACAATTAACTAGCATGAAAAACAACATGAAAAGCACTTGCATGTTCTTTGCTGAACACCGGTTCACTATCATCTCTAAGCTTTGCCTCATCCGTGATAACAGTTCAACAGGTGGAGCTGTTGCATTTGGATTGCGTGTCTCAAGTTATCGATGACACTGCCTTTCGTTGGAACTGAGGAGCGCGTACCTCTGCTTGTTGAACGGGCTCCCAAAGGTGATGTTGTCCTCCACCGTGGCGTTCAGCAGCCAGGACTTCTGTGTAGCGTAGGCCACAGAGAACCTGTTCTTACTGAGGGGGGGAGAAGGAGAGAAATCAGCAGCCAGGACTTCTGGGTAGTGTAGGCCACAGAGTAACTGTTCTTACTGATGGGGAGGGCGAGAGAGATCAGCCCTCAGGATTTATGGGTAGCGTAGGCCACAGAGTACCTGTTCTTATGGATGGCGAGGGGGGGAGAGATCAGCCCCCAGGACTTATGGGTAACGTAGGCCACAGAGTAACTGTTCTTACTGATGGCGAGGGGGAGAGAGATCAGCCCCCAGGACTTATGGGTAGCGTAGGCCACAGAGAAACTGTACTTACTGATGGGGGGAAGAGAGAGGCTTTAAAAAAGAGCCAAACCAGGGGGCTGGGGGGGGGGGGGGGGGGCACGTTCACAGGCAGCACAGTGGCACTATACTGTACTGGACAGAGTACAATGGGGGGGGGGGGGGGGGGAGCGGGTAGGCTCTGTCTCACACTCGCTGCGAGTCACGTCAAGGCGTTTATGGCAGGCCGCTCCGAGAGCCTCATTCACACTCACGCGTGACGTGAGAACAGCCAGGCCTGCCACCGGCCCTCACGGGCGCAGGCTCCGCGTCGTCATTCGTACTCTCGCGGTTTCACCTTAACAGGCCGCCGCGACTACGCCCGCGGCCGATCGGGAAGCCCGAAAGCCGCGATGTGAGATGGCGACGTAAGCTTTTCGCGGGGTGAGGGCGTTTGGAGGGCGGTCTGATGGGACTAATGATTACTGGGGAGCGATGAAGGAAGTATGCAGAGGAAATACCTTACGTTCCCCTCGTGGGCCGCCTCACACTCTGGCAGTCTGAAGCAACGGGAAGAACAGAAGAGACGCACACACACACACACACACACACACAGGCATGGCGCGGGTTAGCACAAGACGCGTCAACGGGCTCGTCGCCGTCTAATGACACGTGGGTGCGTGAAAGCCAATCAGACTGCCTTCTTGAGTCAAGTGGCTTCAGATGAACAAAAGTAGCTTGCTCACATGGGCCGACATGAAATGGCAACGTCTGTTAGGTAAAGATGAATGGATGACCTTCAGAGGTGACTGAGGTGAAGGTGTTGGGTTAGGATGGCTGTGTCAGAGCGGCTGAACAGAAGCTGAGGACAGTGAATGGGCTTTTAATATGACGGCCAGAGCGAGAACTTTTAATATGACGACCAGAGTGGGGACTTTTAACATGACGACCAGAGCAGGGACTTTTAACATGACGACCAGAATGAGGACTTTTAACATGACGACCAGAGCAGGGACTTTTAACATGACGATCAGTCAGAAAGGTGTCTGGACTGATGAAAGGCGGTGGCGCTGATGGAACCCTCCAGACACACACACAAGAACACCACACACTCAGAGAGAGACACAGCAGCAACACAGCAAGGATGGGATGATGGATGGAATAATATGGCCCTGATGAACGACAGCTTAAAATTAAATTAAATCCCAGAAAGCTGTGTGTGCATGGGAGTCCCTCAGAACTACTCATTTCACCCTCAAATAGAGTTTGGGTAGGCTATAGGGGATAGGGGGTAGAGGACAAAGAGTTTGAGTAGGCTATAGGAGGTAGGGGTAGAGGATAGAGAGTTTGGGTAGTCTATAGGGGATATGGGATAGAGAGTTTGGGTAGGCTATAAGGGGGTAGGGGTAGAGGATAGAGAGTTTGGGTAGGCTATAAGGGGGTAGGGGTAGAGGATAGAGAGTTTGGGTAGGCTGCAGGGTATAGGGGTAGAGGATAGAGAGTTTGGGTAGGCTGCAGGGTATAGGGGTAGAGGATAGAGAGTTTGGGTAGGCTATAAGGGGGTAGGGGTAGAGGATAGAGAGTTTGGGTAGGCTGCAGGGTATAGGGGTAGAGGATAGAGAGTTTGGGTAGGCTGCAGGGTATAGGGGTAGAGGATAGGGAGTTTGGGTAGGCTGCAGGGTATAGGGGTAGAGGATAGGGAGTTTGGGTAGGCTGCAGGGTATAGGGGTAGAGGATAGGGAGTTTGGGCAGGCTGCAGGGTATAGGGGTAGAGGATAGGGAGTTTGGGTAGACATTAGGGAGTCAGGGGTAGGATATTGGGAGGAGGACCTGGTTCTGAACATTTCACCGAAAAGGGGGGCCACGGGGGTCACTCACTTGCTCCAGTGCACCTTCCCGCTGATGTTCTGCATCTCCCCCAGCATGGCCAGCAGGAGAGAGGACTTCCCGCAGCCCACCTGCCCCACGATCATGGTCAGCTGACCTGCAGAGAGACCCCACTGACCTTGAGATCCCACTGACTTTGAGAGACACTTCTGACCTTGAGAGATGCTACTGAATCTGAGACCCCACTGGCCTTGAGAGACGCTACTGAATTTGAGACCCCACTGACTTTGAGAGACGTCACTAACCTTGAGTTTAAAATACTCTCACAAATCTGACCAAAATAATAATAATAATAATAATAATAATTTGTTCGATTGCCACCTGGACCCTTGAGCAAGGTAATTAACTTTCAGTAAATACCCATCTGTATGAATGGATTGGACGTAAGGAATGCAGACAGTGTGAGTCACTCTGCATAAGAGCATCTGCTAAATGCCGAAGTGTAGATGTAGTGCACTGAGTTCAGCCCCCTCTGTTTCAGTCAGACTGCTGGCCAAATGGAGTCCAGAGACATGTACTGGACACAGGTCCACACATCCAGCCAGTCCTGCGGGTCCTGTTCCTGTTCCTGTTCCTGTTCTCTCGATCAGGTCAGCCAATCACATTTCACGGCGCAAACCGCCCGTTAACGAGCCAACTGTTGGCAAGCGGTTTTGTGGTTTTTGTTTTCAGAGCGTGCTGTTCTTCCATGTTGTTCGTTTTAAATGTAGCTCAGTGCTCATTAGGGACAGTTTTTCCTGCCTGTTTAACTATAAGTTTAATGTGCAGTAGAATCATTTACATGTCGTCAGTGGAGTCTGTGATTCTTGCACTTGTACTCCTGGGACTATATTTTCCTGCTGACCTTTGACCTTGTGTTCGCAATGAAACCAGAGCGGGGACATTAACACCAGCCAGAAGCTGGTAAATTTTATCCGCGGCTTGTAAGTTTGTCTACTCTACCAGCCACTTAAATACCCGTCATCTGGAGGTCCTGTTCTATTCTGAGCACCTGCAAAACAGAAACGTTCTCACAACATCGTGAGAGCATTCTGTGTTAGCCGGATAGCCGTTCTGGATACGAGCGTCTGCTGAATGTCAGCGAGGGACCGCAGGCTTCAGGGGCACCTGTGTTACCTGTGTTAACTGCACCGAGTTACCTGTGGGAATGCGAATGCTGATATCAGACAGCGTCGACAAGTTGCTCCCCCACGTGAAGAATCCGTTGCTCACCTGCGCGGGAAAAAAGACAACGGGCAAAAATCGGCCCGTGGAGACAACACAACATCCGGCAACGGAAGGTTCCAGAGTTCGTTCAGCTACGAAGAAAATACTGTACTTTACTGTAAAACGTATGAAATCCAGACAAAGGGTACAGGATGAGAAAGGTTTTGAATGACTGCCTTATGGTTTTATGTTTCTTTTAGCGCTTGTTATAGATGAGCTCTGTTTGCGTTTACAACTTGTGCATGGGTTCTTGGGTAACGTAGTTAAGTTGCAGTAGTCCGTTCGTGGTGTTGTTTTTTAGCTTGCTTATCCGGAAAAACGTTCGCGAGCAAACGCTGCAAAAACGTCACGAAAACGTCAAGCGAACGTTGCCGAGGCCGGGCGCTAACGGAACGAGCCCCGGCGCGATCGCGGCGAGCGGTCCTCCTCGCCCGCGAGGTCGCCGTCCTCCTCGTTGGGCGAGGGACTCGCCTGGTCGCGTCTGCGGGGACCGGGGGGCAGGAAGTGCAGGAACCGGAGCGTGTGGGAAAAGAACAACCGACCGACCGCTGCGCTTGGACATCCTGTCTCGGGGCGGCTGTATATTTTGGGGGGCCTGTGGGTAATAGACGCACCGACTGGACAGTCAAGCGGGCTTAAAGGGTGACGTCGTTTCTGAGAAGAGCGGGGTGGGGGGGTGGGGGGGGGGGTGTGGGGGGGGGGGTGGGGGGGGGGGTTTGGGGGGGTAGTGCGTCACCGTGCTCAGTGTGGACACGACGGGGCGGACGGAGGGACCGGTCTCGATGGGAACAGACAGTCCTTGACTGCTACTGTCGCGCTGATCCCTGGCAGCTGGACGAGTGCTGTGTGAGCACGTGGCGTGTGTGTGTGTGTGTACGTGTGTGAGTGCATGTGTATATGCGTGTGCGTGCATGTGTGTGTGAGTGTGCGTGTGCATGTGCTTGTGTGCGTGTGTGCATGTGCATGTGTATCTGTGTGTGCGTGTGTGCGTGTGCATGTGCATGTGTATCTGTGTGTGTGTGTGTGTGTATGTGTGTGTGTGCGTGTGCGTGTGTGCGTGTGCATGTGTGCGACGGGGCCTGAGAACGGGTGCCGGTCGCCGGTGACCCCTGACCTTGACTGCGATGTCCTCGGTCTCGTTGGGCCGCAGTGGCCTGCGGGCCGGCTGCTCGTAGCTGTCCATCTGGTAGCACATGGGCTGCTTCCTGTTTATGGCTTTGGTCTGCGCAGGGGTCAGAGGGGAGAGAGAGGAGAGGGAGCATGTGAGAACAGCAGGACAGGCCCCGCCCCATCCCCCCAGGCCCTGCCCCCATCTTCCCCAAGGCCCCCCCCAGGACCCCAGAGAAACAGTCCCCAGGCGGGAGAATCCATTACAGGACATCCACCCCTCCCCTCCCTGTACCCCCTTTGGAGTATCCCTCTGCATATGTGCCAAACTTGAAAGTTTTCCAACTGGAAAGTGGAAGAATAATAAGAAAACAAACAGAACAATAATAATAATAATAATAATAATAATAATAATAATAATAATAATAATAATGTTGTTTATTTTTATATCATCTTTTGTAGGTTCAGCAACTCAGAGTGCTTGACAGAAACGGAGAGTTGCTGAGGCGAGACTGAAACGTTTCCCATCGCGCTCGTCTAAGATCATTTCCACATTTACGGTGCTTTTTTTTAGGGCTCTGCAACATGGCGGACGCGTCTGACACAAAACGAGAGCCGTCCCCCAGGAAACACCGAAAGAAACCCGACACGCAGCGCAGCCGGCGAAACGCAGCCGGGCGCAAGCCGCGCGTACCGTCTGCGCGCACAAAAAAACTGCCACATTTGTAACTTTTCATTAAGCCAAACGCGGCTTAGTGAATCTTGGCGCATCGTTCCCGCCTCAGACAAGGCTTAAAATAACAGCGTTTTCCCTTTTAAAGACGCTGACGTGGACTGGGCTCGCTTCGAACCCGGCAGCGAAGATTAATCGTGGAGATTGCTTCACCCAGGAACGTCCTCGGAGCGAAAATCAAAGCGGAAATACAGGAACTGACGTGCGATCTGTGACGCCCCAGTGACTCTGCTGTTTCTGGCTCAGGGACTTCACCGCAGACAGATACGGTCCTGGTGCTTCTTAAGTGGGCCGGATGGTCCTACTCAGAGGTGTCAAATACCTGTGTGTGGGCCGCTGGCTGTTTTTTTTTTTTTCAATTAAAGCGGTGATGCGGTGATCTCGCGTCTGAAAACGAAGGGACTTCATCACTCGGCTCATTTGCCGCAAGTTGGTTTCATTTTTTCATTTCACGCTCTTTTTGTTGCCGCTTGCTTATGAAACTGATCTGCCGCGAAGCCATCTCGAAAGAAAGCCTGAGAGGTGTCCAGCCCTATAGCAGTGTAGTGATGTATATCTATGTGTGTGTGTGTGTGTCCTATAGCAGTGGAGTGATGTGTGTATGTGTGTGTGTGATGTGTGTGTGTGTGTGTGTGTGTGTGTGTTCTATAGCAGTGCAGTGATGTATATATGTGTGTGTGTATCTGTCCTATAGCAGTGCAGTGATGTATATATGTGTATGTGTGTCCTATAACAGTGCAGTGATGTAAATATGTTTGTGTGTGTGTCCTATAGCAGTGCAGTGATGTATATTTGGATGTGGGTCCCGTGTGGTGACAGAGGCCCTCAGTACTCACGCCCCCAGAATGCTTCCTGCAGGGTTCCAGTGACACGGGCATATCTCCATTTCTCCAGCTGTCATCTCCAATCTCGTCACTCTGGAGGAATTCGCCCAGCTTCTGCACGCTGGGAACAAACAGATACTCAGCTCCTCACACACCCAGCCAATCACGGCTTCTCACACAACCCTAACCCCCACACCCAGCCAATCATGACCTCTTACACAGCCCAAACCCCCACACCCAGCCAATCACGGCCTCTCACACAACCTTAACCCCCACACCCAGCCAATCACGGCCTCTCACACAACCCTAACCCCCACACCCAGCCAATCATGGCCTCTTACACAGCCCAAACCCCCCACCCAGCCAATCACGGCCTCTCGCACAGCCCTAACCCCCCACCTCTCGCCAGTCAAACCCCCACACCCAGCCAATCACAGCCTCTCTCACAACCCTAACCCCCACACCTCGCCAGTCAAGGTACCTTGCACACCCAGTCTTCTCACCTGACCAAGGCCTTGACGGCGAACCGGACCACCGTGGAGAGGAGGAAGAGGGGGGTGACCAGGATGTGGAAGAGTGCCAGGGACGCAAAGGCCTCGGCCGGTGTGAGTTTGGCATGGCTGGTGTACGCGTGGGTCACGAACGTCTGCGCTCCACACAACAACAGAGGCCACCACATCAGCAGCTTAAAACATGAAATGATTTATTGTTCTGAATCATACTCTTACTGTACCATACACTTCTGAATCATACTCTTACTGTACCATACACTTCTGAATCATACTCTTACTGGACCATACACTTCTGAATCATACTCTTACTGGACCATACACTTCTGAATCATACTCTTACTGGACCATACACTTCTGAATCAAACTCTTACTGGACCATATACTTCTGAATCATACTCTTACTGGACCATACACTTCTGAATCATACTCTTACTGGACCATACACTTCTGAATCAAACTCTTACTGTACCATACACTTCTGAATCATACTCTTACTGGACCATACACTTCTGAATCATACTCTTACTGTACCATACACTTCTGAATCATACTCATACTGGACCATACACTTCTGAATCAAACTCTTACAGTACTGCAACCTTTTAAACATAAATAATTTTGTAGCTATTATCTTGGTTTTCAGTTAATATCCAATAAGTTGTAATTGGTTCATTAAAATTTTTGTTGGATTTATTTTTGTGAATTTTGACTTTGGCATCTATATACAAAACTTTCCCAAAAAGTTTTTTTGTCAATGGGAAGTATTCTGTTTAAAGGAATACTATGCAGGATTCTCTATGCACGCAATCTCAGTCTTTACACACTTTTGCCAAATTCACTCCTCTGCCCCTCCTTCTTATAAAATGTGTTCGGGACGTTTCTGGGCGTGGTGCTCTTTTCTGGGTGGGGAGGGGTGGGTGTGGCCACGGAGCCTGCGTGTGATCAGGTTTCAAGCGGACTGTTTTTCGCTAGCTATTGCAATTGCATTACATTACATTACACTACACTACATTACAGGCATTTAGCAGACTCTCTCATAGTATGCCTTTAATGCTTCCTCTCTTATGTGTGAGAATAAGACAGCCCATGTGACTTTCCCCGGTGTTACACCCGTCCGTTCAGTTTTTTACGGTCTGAAATGTCTGTGCGTCTCAGGCACACCGCAAGCAGAATGCAGTTCTCGCGCTCAGCACTGATAATAAACCCGACTTACCGCTAACACCGCAGCTATGGGAATGGCGGCATTCATGAAAACTACGGACGAAGAGAGAGAGAGAGGGTTACTCAGGTCTGCAAAGGAAGGGGGGGGGGGTGGCGGAGGTGAATCTCTGTTCAGGGCGTGCAAGGCGGCCTCTCACTGGACATGGAGGTGTAGAGAGCGAAGGTCTTCAGGCTGGTGAGCTCCTTGCTCCTGGTCTCCTCCACGCTGTTGCAGAAGATGTTCTCCCAGGCGTACAGCTTCAGCAGCTTGATGCCCCTCAGGATCTCCGTGGTCGTCTTCAGCCGATCCGTGGAGTGGTCCTAAATTTGGGGGGGGATTGAGGATTACGCCACTGATTCCCCTCCTGCTGACAGGTTTTGGTTTCTGGGACGTTCCTCGAAAGTTTGGGGTAAACATTCCAGATTTGTGCCTTTTAACCGTTTTTCTCGGCTGTCCCTTAAACTGTTTTTTAAGTCACAAGGAGCATCGCAGGGATAGAAAGTTACAGCAGATATTTATGCGTGAAAATACAGTGTAGAAGGTTCTCTTTGCCAGGGTAACAAATTGCAGGAGGGAGGAGTTGGAAGGTGGCCATTTTGCAGCTACATGTTCAGTGAGTAAATTTTCTGATTGTTCTGGTACTAGAGGACTCCCAGCAGCAGTTAAAAAATACTGGCTTTTCGTACTAATTTAATTTGGAGAGTCTGCAATGTTCTGTCAATCTGCCATCTGGAACCGTCTCAAACTAGTCACCGAGTGGCCCCTCGACATGCGCTTTCACGCTAGCCAGCGGGGGGCGCCAGCGCCGTGCTAGGGCGACGCTCACCAGCGTGCTCTTCTGTGCGTTGGCCAGCTTGGTGGCGATGAAGTACTGCACCGGGGCGAGCAGCACGATGACAGCCGCCCCAACCAGGGCGCTGTACCCCAGCAGGTAGTACAGCAGGATCACACCCATGATGATCTATGTGGGACACACAGACAGACACACACACACACACACACAGACAGACAGACAGACAGACAGACGGTCATCTGTCAAACTTACAGTATGACTAAACCAGAGAGTCCATCAGAACACGAGGAATGCTAATCCTGATCAAATCTACTTATGGACTCTAGATGAACACACAGACAGACAGACAGACAGACAGACAGCCTTCTGTCCAACTAACAGTAAGACCAAATGAGACCGTCCAACAGGAAACACCGGGAATGCTACTCCTGATCACATCTACTTACGAGCTCTACAGTGCAGAAGTGGTTAAGCTGGTTCGGGTACAGAATACTGTGTAGAGTCGCGTTGCATTACATTGTGTTGTTTTCCGTTGTACATGCAGCGGAAGTACCTTCATCTTTGTGTTCACTGGAGACAGGCCGCGATTTTAAGCATGGCTACTTGCTTTGCCGGCACAGTGCTCACCATCACCATAACGACAAGGGTTTGCTAAATGTCCATAAGGTAATGTAATGTAATGTATTGCAGCGTCTCGGTTGAGGGTGGTACCTGGACTGGCATGGCCCATAGGTTCGGGCAGAGGAAGAGGAACCACATCAGCTGGTTGGTCTCTATGGCAACCAGGTTGTTGATCTGACCCAGTGTCATCTCGCCCATGGACATGTTGGATGTGGACAGGCGAAGGATCTTGTTGTAGATCATAGCCTGTAAAAGGAAGCAGGAGACGGACTACTCACAGTCTGTTGTAAGCTGTGATTTCTTAGAGCCATGAGATCTGCTGCATTCTGTGCTGTATCACTAAATATCTTAAAGGAGTCTTGGAAGAGGTGGGTTAGTAGATTCTGGTGGGACACTGAATCAATCAGTCAAACTCTTGCAACGTTTAATTTCCATGTTTGAACTTATGCTGGGCTAAATTTTAAATATGGATGAATGGGTGGGGGCAGCATGAAAAATTTCTAACCCCTGTCTTAGGACCCCAGATATCACTGTGAGAGGCTCTTATTGGCTGTGTGTTAAGGCTGTGTGAGAAGCTGTAATTGGCTGGATGGTTGGGTTATATGGGTGACTGTTATTGGCTGGGTGTTTGGGCTGTGTAGGAGACTGTTATTGGCTGGGTGTCTGGGTTGTGTGGGAGGCTGTTATTGGCTGGGTGTTAGGGCTGTGTGAGAAGCTGTTATTGGCTGGATGTTTGGGTTATATGGGAGACTGTTATTGGCTGAGTGTCTGGGTTGTGTGGGAGGCTGTTATTGGCTGGCTGTCTGGGTTGTGTGGGAGGCTGTTATTGGCTGGGTGTCTGGGTTGTGTTGGGAGGCTGTTATTCGCCGTGTGATAAGCTGTTACTGGCTGAGTGTTTAGACTATCTGAGGACAGCTGCTGGTTTCCATCAAATTTCTGTCACAAAATTCAAAAAGATTAAAAACAAAGAGTATCTGAGTTGGCGGCCACGGTCTGAAACGTGTTCGGACCGTCGTGTGCGTTCCCCAATTGGACAGAGGGGGGTCCTCCACTCACCAACAGCGCCCCCCGTAGGTTGATCCCCGTCTCTATGGTGACGTAGTAGGAGGCCTGCAGGAACGTCCGCTGGAGTATCAAGGCCAAGAACAGCAGGACCGCCAGGACATAGGTTCCCTCGAGAAGCTCGTGTGAGGACAGGAAGTAGACCCCAAAATGCCTGGCCTGACACAAACCAGGGGAACAAAAACAAGTCCTTCATTTTGATTTTATTGGTATGCTAGGGAATGTTGGAGGGACTCTGGGATTCCTGTATTTACATTTGGCGCATTCATAAAATATTAACTGATTTATCCTCCAGGATGCTTTTTTCATGGCTGAAAGATAAGCACCAGGGGACCCTCCAAGTTAAGAGCCTGAAGTATGCGTCGAACGGTCTGATTGCACCCAAACTTGTTTGGAACAATAAATGCATTCTGATACCGTTCTTGTCCTCATCTAATAATAATATATCTCTCAACCTAATGTTTCCCAGACATCCTCTGACCCTTCAAAGACTTGGCTTTTGGGAATGTGTTTTCAAAATTCTATCTCAGTGTTTGAGAACTCCATTGCTTTCAATTACCAGTCGTGTTTTTATGCCAGCATTATTACATGGAGTTACGAACGCTCCAATCACATACTTATGATTTCCCACCTTAAAGGGGTTAAACGTTCTCATCGTGAAAAGCTTGGTCAGGATGGAGGGGATTGCGTAAGCGGAACGGAAGACCCAAGGGAAACAGACGATGATGTTCCCCAGACAGCGACCTGTGTGCTGGGTGAGCCTGCCTGACAGAGTGTGATGTGACGGGGGAATTTTCCATGTCAGACCTGCTCTCTCACTGCCCCCCCCCCCCCCCCCTCACTATACAGCGGTCTCTTCCAACTCCATACCAGGGGGGTGGGGGGGGGGGGGGGGGGGCGTCACACACCCCAAAACCAGTAGCAATGCCCCATCCAGTAGCCTACAGCTCTGAACAAGTACAGTGAGGGTGCCTCCTCACCATAAGAAGGTCACTATGTGTTGACACATAACCATTGGCACCAACAGATATTAAAATATGAATATGACCGACCCAATACACCACAGGAATATTAGTGTGGGGCTTGCTTGGTGAGCCAAGACCTTAGCCAACAGGTCTGCCGTAGAACTTGAAGAGAACTTGCCAATTTCACCTCTGCGTTTCAACACAGTTGACGTACACTACAATGTCTGTAGATGGCATGTTTTCTTTCCTGGAACCAATAAAAAGATGCAGATTTAATCGAACAAGGCCAAAACATGTGTTATTTTTCAGCCTGTTCTGGCGAGCGATGACAAAATAGCCAGAAGGCAACATCAGCAATACTAAGTCTGACAGCCCCCCAACAACAGCAACGTCAAGGGGGCAGAACCGGGACTGAATTTCTGCCAGTTTGTTGTAATCCCCCCTCCCCCGTGGTCCCTGTGCTGCAGAGAAACAGAACCCAGTTGACCTTACGCAGTAGCTTTCACACAAATGACCCAGCTAACTAGGAAGTTCTGACACAAAACAATGTTCAGGGCATGTCTTGCATGCACTCAATAACCTCTGACAGTTCAGTCATGAAAAAAGCGAGGATATGCGTGAATAGCCTTTTTGGAATGTTCCAAATGTACGTATTGAAATTCCAGATTCTAGTCAACCACTTTTACAAAGTTCAATGAAAACCGAATAATGTTTTAGGACAGTTCCTCGAAAAAAACATTTACCCCCATTCTCACGGGACGTTCTAGAAACGGAGTGGAACGTTCTAGAAACCTACCTCGGTCCGGTTTGCGGCGTTGGTCAGGTTTGCGACGTTGGTCTGGTTGGTGCTGTCCAGGTGCTTGACGATGCCGGAGATGCAGAGTGGCCCGGCGAAGCCCAGCAGGTCGGCCAGGTAGCGGAAGGTGCTGCTGAGGAGAATGGGCCGCCCGAAGGCTCGGTACATGGACTTCCAGATGGAGGGGCCTTCTCCGGGTCGTCCGCCGTCTGCCCCCCCCCGACCCCCGCGAGGACGGCCAACAGTGAGCAAACAGCGCATCACTCATTCACAAGACCTTCAAGGGTAAGTTTAACCAAAAGCCCCACTTTCATTTTCTCCGTCGACCCACAAAGTATATTTGTGACGGAAAAATTATTATTATTATTAATAATAATAATAATAATAATAATAATAATAATAATAATAATAAACTTTATTTGTATAGCACGTTTCATACAAGAAATGCAGCTCAAAGTGCTTACAATAAAGAAAAGTACTGGTAAAATAATTTTTAAAAATGGTGTAGCGGTAGAATTCTAAACTAAACCCCACTCAAGCGAAGCATTCATTTTGCACGTGTGACATTTTCTATGGCTTAGTCTTACTCCGTTACTGCTTTCACGTAAAACATCCCAGGCCGCAAGGTGACCCTACGCAGTCCGCAAGGTCGCGTTTTGGCGGAGTCGGCTGGCACGAAGGCCCACCCCCCCCCCCCCCCTTACCCTCTGCTCCTCGTAGGCGTCCTTCAGCCGCAGGTAGTTGGTCAGCGCCCGCATGGCTATGGGCAGCTTCCCGATCCGCTTCAGCTCGATGGGCCGCTTGTGGGCGCCGATGATCAGGGGGTTCATCCACCAGTAGGTGGCCTTGGAGAGCAGGTTGACGAACGGCTGGAGGAAGCGCACGCCCAGGTCCTGCAGGTCCTCCGGGGGCTTCACCTTCTGGGGGTTGGCGAAGAAGACGTACCTCTGCGGAGGAACACACACACAAGGGGGGGGGGGGGGGGGGGCGTTCGTCAACGGGGTGTACGCGCCCCAAGATTTCGGCCACGTTTCTTCGCAGGTGAGCCAATGGCGAGCGAGCGAGCGAGCAAGCCATGGCGGAATAACAAGACTAGGAAACCTAGTATATGGCTGGACCTAACACGCGTGATCCGGCCGACCAATGGTGTAACTTCATAACTCGGCCGACCAATGGTGTAACTTCATCACTCAGTCACTCAGTCACAGACATTCGCGTTCGTAGGGCTGGCCCCGCTGTTGCGGTCCAGCCAAAAAAAAAAAAAAGTTTTTAAAAAAAAAAAATGTAGCTACGCCGGACCGGATGGGGCCGACGCGGCGCCGCCGCGGGGAAGCCAGAAGCGCTCACCCTCACTCTGATGACGTTGATCTCCACGGCCATCAGCAGGCCGTACAGCAGGACCAGCAGGGCCGTGATGCAGAAGCGGAGGTGCTCGATCCCCACGCTGTTCTGCGCGTACTTCACCAGCTTGATGGTCTTCGTGATGAAGGCCAAGACCCAGTAAACGAACAATGCTGCCGATTTAAAAAAAAAAAAACAAAAAAAAAAAAACGTTAACTTCCACGGTACATTTTCGACAAAACTCTCTCGAACTCTCTTCGCTCCTGTTGCTTTGGCTTGGAACTGGGCCTGTAAAGCGCGCCAGAGCAAGACGGCTGATCCGGGATCAGTTTTCACGTTTGGATATTTGCGGGTACGGTTAGCGATGCGGACGAAGGAAGGCCGTCCCTGGATCAGCGCCCCAGTTCTGTGGCGTGTCACCGACGTGGACTGAGAAAATGCGCAAATGAGCCGTTTGCTCCTTGTACTCACCGAGTAATAATTTGGGGAAGTTGGAGGTTTCGATGTTGTGGTAATACACCAGGGATGTAGTAGCCGCTATAAACCCAATGACGCCGGCAGGAAGAGGTGAAGGTGGTCGCTGTCCATTCGCCTGAAAAATCCAACGTGAAATTTTTACCTATTCTGAGCCGGACACTTTTCCTCTTGAAGAATTATTTTAGAAGTCTCTCTTCATACTCTGTAAGTTCTATTCCACTGGAAATATTGAAAAATGAATAGCCTTAACAAGATAAAAGAGCACACTGGAAAAGTGGACACTAATGACGGTACAGTGGGATTTCACAAGGCCATAGATGGGAGGAGCAAGCATACGTTATCAAGTGACTGACAGGTTTGGCAACGCCTTTGATTTGTTCTAGCAAGCCAGTGATTGACAGGTCAACTACAGCTCCGCCCATCGTGGAGCTCATGAACATTCTGCGACTCCCGAACATGACAATGCATTAGCGCCTGCAGGAGGAGGCCTAAGCCAAGCGGCGCGTTCTCGAAGAGGAGCGGGAGAGGAGTCTGACCGGGCGAATTATAAATGAAACATTTCCCTGCAAATGACCGTGGCGCATGAGCTCAGCTCTAAAAAAAAAAAAAAAATCAAACGGCTCAAATTTCTCAGGCCCTGCGCTAAACGTAGCGATCGTTTCCGAGATTCCGTCCAATCCGCGGGGAGCGGCGGTCTCGTCCCCCACGCCGGCCCTGGGGGGGGGACCCACTTGTTGGAGTCGACGCCCTCGGCGATCTCGCACACGTGCACGAAGAGGAGGGCGAAGGTGAGGATCCAGCGAAGGTTGTGCCCGGGGAAGTGGAGCCAGGTGTTGTGGTGGATCTGAACCTTGGAGCTCTGGCTTCCCCAGCCTGAAGGGGAGGAGGGGGGGGGGGGACAGACAGAAAAGCCCAGTCAAACATATTCCATGCCCTCCTTTTTGACATCGCTTTCAGAAGGCTGACCGAAACCCCTCCGAATGACGTCCGCGCCGAATTTGCCTGCCCGGGCGGACGTCCCAAACTGGCGCTACACCTGTGACGTTTTCCTAACCTCGGCGCCTGTGTGTGACCTGCGGCAATGTTTTCGGAGCCAAAGCTGAACCGGCGAGCTGAAATGCAGTGAAAAGAGAGTCGCGAGAAGACCTTTCACATGCGGCTTGCAGTCCGCAGGCACCCGAACGACCAGCAGGCGTCGCTAGATGGCGATCAAACGCAGACCCCTAACCACCTGAACCCTCCCATGCCCTCGGGCTACACATCCGCCGATCGCGCATCGCACTACGGAGCTACCGGCCACAGTGGATTTGATCCGAGACCATGGGGCCTGTCCATGCCCACCAGCAGCCCCATGTTAAGGCACGGCTAATGTGTGGATGGGCCCCACGGTCTGGTTTTGAACCCAGACAATGCCAGCATGCCGACTTCTGCTGAGGAAGTCTGCATGGAGCATGAAGCATAAAAGAAACTGAAACAAAAGCAAGGCTAATGCACCAATCCAAACAACAACAAATAAGCAACACTAACCCCAGCTATAGGAAACTTAAAACTTGTTCAGTTCACTAAAAAAAGTTCTGAGGACTTTTCAATTAACGAATGGAATCAGTCATAAGTCATGATAAGTCTAATTAACAAGCTCACAATTGCTCTGTCCGTTTGAGAAACAAGTCACATCAAAACATAGGTTTGCAATTTTACATATGTCATATTTTAGTGCTGCAGCAAAAATTTGAAAAGGGCACCGGAGACAGTGGCTATGAATAAACCTGTTTAGTTTTTTTTTTTGCGGAGTTAAACTGAAGTTGTCATTTCGACGCGGAGGGAAATTTAGCCGTAGGAAATGACTCTGGGCTTTCTCACAGTGCTTATCCAAACATCATGAAAGCTTCCACCGGGAAGCGCCAATTAAGGGGTCCCCGGGGGAGCGCGCGGGGGGCGGGGGGGGGGGGGGGGGGCACGGGTCGGG
Source organism: Anguilla japonica (assembly GCA_025169545.1). Taxonomy (NCBI): domain Eukaryota; kingdom Metazoa; phylum Chordata; class Actinopteri; order Anguilliformes; family Anguillidae; genus Anguilla; species Anguilla japonica. Next base: position 10,290,063 of record CM045901.1, on the reverse strand, counting down.
GTTATTCCCATCGAGTATGGGAAGCGCGGGCTTTCGGGTTCGCTGATGCAACAAGGAAAAGTACATCCAGCCCCGCGGCGGCGGGGGGGGGGGGGGTATTTCTCGAAACAGGATTACGGAGATAGCTGGATCGCTGCGCTCAGTAAAACCCGGAAAAGCTCTGTGTTCTCTTTAACTCAGCTCGGCAGGGACCGAGGCAACCAACCGCACAGAGGAGACGACGCAGGGGAAGGGCCGCCTCGCACAGCGAGAGGCGCGGGTGAAACGAAACCCGCTTGTACTTGCGACTATACAGGTGCTTACATATTGGCCAGAGACAGACCCAAGGCATGTACTGTGTACATATGTGAAAAGGTGCAAGTCTTTATAATCTGCCTGTGTTGCAAATTATTGTTATCAAAAAGGGTGCCACCATTGTCAGTCTGGAGGAAGTCACCAAATAAGCACCAAAATGAAGAAACAGTGCAAGAGAATGCCACGCAGACATTGACAAGTATTTTAATATGATCACTACATGATTAATAACCATTAACGCGGGGAAATGAGGTCTGTGGACTCTTAAACCCATCACTGAAATTAAACCAGGCACACAATAAAACGTCCAGTGTTAATTCAACACTGTGTTAATTCATTCAACCCAACCCAGTGTCAATGCATTCAACCCACTGGGATTTAGTTGAATTTACAGTGTTAGAGTTGACTTAATATAGCACAGTAAAATGTCCAAAGGCCTAAAACTGGATGTTGATTGAGAGCAAACCACGAAAAAACCAAACAGTGCTTCTGAGGCTGACGTTTGGCACCCTTGTTCTACGCACCGATGAAGAGGATGGGGAAGGTGATGAAGAGGAGGAAGACGTGGGGGACCAGATTGAGCGCGTCCACGAAGCAGCCGTTGTTCAGGACGCCATTCTCCACGCTGTAGGAGTCCTTCTGGTCACTTCCGCAGAAGGCCATGGTGCCGGATCGATACTGAGAAAATCTTGGGCCAGACCAGCAGAAAGGACCAAATCCCAGTTAACACAAACGCTGTGGAATGTTAGGGAAACTGTTCAGCTTAGATTCCTGTACGGCTGTGAGAATATTATGATGAAAACTTATTAAATGAACATAGTTACTCATTCTCGCAGGCTCTGCAAAAATTACAGAAAAAAAAGCAGTGCAGACATATCTCACATAACTGGTACTGGTAACATCCCTTAATGGTTGTGAGTTAGTAATGAGAAAAAATATGGAGACTACATAACACTGGCATATTCCAAGCCTAGTGAAAGACAGATTCCTTGAATTCATTTACTTGTCCAGATTATATAGGCAACTTGCATTGTTTTTCACAAAAATAACAGCATCGAATAACCCCCTAAAAACCGTCCTGCAGTGTTTCGTGATTTTACAAATAATGTTCACGGGACAATAATGAAACTCGACAAATTTACGTATTCAGAACATTTACGCAATCCCTATGATAATCCTGGTCACCGATAAATTGTTTGCGAGGTAATTATGTCCAGTTATTGTGATTTGGATAAAACAATGCACTGTCTCTCTTCCCGTGTTGCATTGTGGGTATGGCATGTCACAAACAATCAGATGACCCAGTCTGGGTACTGCATTCCATCTTTGAGCAACTCTTTACCAATTTGTTAACCGGTTGCTTAAGTAATATATGAATTATTAATTATATATAATTTATCTGTCATATTATGCAGTTCATCTTTGACAAGGGAATTATTAGGACTTCTGCACATGCATAATTCAATTGAAATTACCATGTAAGTGTTTTTAAGAACAAGAACAGATCTACATCTCTTGTGAAGACATGGCGTTACAGTTAACAGACAAGATAAATCACGTAACCAAAACGTCAAGATCAGCGAATCTCTAATTTCCCTTGTTCAGTAAATGTAGGATATGTAAGTGCAATGATGTTATGACGTGGTGTCATACAAACTTAGAAAAGGTATCAGCGGCACAAAACGATTATGATGCTGTGCTTTCCCCCAAATAAAGACGTCTCCTTTTTTCCGCGTTTGGGTCATGGTCACATCGACACTGTTTGTCCTTGACTCTTGCGACCTCCCTAACCTTATTAATAAATTAGGAGTGAGCTGCGCTATTCGGGCTTCTGACTACACAAACGCTATGTATGGTGAAAACACATGTTGTAGTTCTGCTTCTTCACATGCGATTGTGTTTTTAATGTCCACTGTTTCCTGTAACTGGTAATCCCGTACCTTTGTTTGGAATGTTTTTTTTTTATATGGATACTCATATTTATATATTTTCTTTGTAGTTATTTATCTGTTTATTTATTTAGAAACCTAGCCTAGCAATATTACAGCCATTGCGTACACAGCTAAACATAAAAGAACTTAATATGGTCATAAGATACCTAAACAATCTCCCTTGTGTGAAACAGTCCTCGCATTTGCTTCTGCTGGCTAGGCTACTATTATTAGTTCACAAAGTATCCTAAAAGTTGGCAGACAAATATGTCAGTTTTTCTCTCCAACATTTTCTTCGTTTGAAGGTTGTTTTTAAACAAGTATTGCCCAGAGTCGTATATATAGTTAGACACGATATTTAAAAGATCTAAAAATAAATACATAAATAAGTCATTTTTAAAATCACAGGTATTACTGCCGGCACAACTCAAATCCAAACTGATCAATTCATCACAGACTCCTTTCCACTGCCAGCGGAACAAAAGCAACGACATAACGCAGAACATGGAATATGAATCTCTAATAATGGCTTACCTCGGCAAAGTATGGTTATGGACTCAGCTTCATTCCTGGAGCCGGGTTTTTAGAGAGTGTGATCAGACGGAGTATAATGGAAGCGGATTATTTTTAGCTGTGAGTTCTCAGCGGCACATGGTGCTGCCTCCTATCGGATTTCCAAACTTGTCAAAGCCAGGAGCGTCAAAAACTGCCCGGAGCATGGGGTGTCTCATCCTGCCAAAAACCCGCTGGCGAGGACAGAAAAATGCTGTCACTAGCATACTAATGGTAATAATAACAATAACAATAACAATAATAATAATAATAATAATAATAATAATAATAATAATAATAATAATAATAACAACAACAATAATAATAATAATAGTTTTTTAAAAAAAAAAACCTTCCTAATTTTATTATCGTAACCACAGCTAATGATGATTAATTTTGTAAAAATCAATTGTTGTCATTTTCAGTATTATGTAGGCTATGACACCCTTTAGCCCAAGAACGAACGATCGGTGATATAGGCTACATATTTAACGAATAGGAATAACGTGCATTATCATAATTCAATAGCCGATTCATGTTTTTTTCCACATTTATGCTCTCATTAAGGCTTCTGTTTTCTGTAGGCTAAGTCTTGGTGTGAAATGTATAAATCAGATGGGAATTCTCGGTGGAAATCCGCACCACACACAGCACCGCCATTGGTAACTGGTATTACTGTTATGCCTTCAGTCATTCGACAAGACATGAAAACGGTGGCATGCTGTATTGATGGGGCAGCTTTGCAATAGCTGTTCATTGACAGCACATTAGCTATGTAAAGCAGCGTGATATATGCAGATTATGCGCGTCTCCATATCTCACGTCAGTGCGAGGTCCCTGCGCTAACGCAGTCGTCACTCGAAACGCGGTTTGATGCAGTGCAATAAAATACTACCCCACATTCCGTGACCCACTTACCTATATGTAACGGGTCCAGAGTCCCTCTTCGTCCATTCCTTCGTGTTTACTCCCTTGTTCTAAGATATAGTCCCAAACGCTGTTATCACATTAATAAGACATGACATTGGTGTAGAACTACAATGCTCTGGAATGCGGACGCCCGGACGCGCACAGGGCAGACCGGAGAGCTCTCGTAGTTACAACTACACAGTTTGCTGCAGCTATACGTGCCATGGCGCGCGACATGGAATCGTGCGGCTTTCAGATGATATTAATCGCGTTTTATACACCACGCATAGCCCATGCCTAGCTAGGTTATAGCTAAAGGGACACGGTTTGTGCCGAGATTTTAATACATTTGCATTCGAATACATCTAGTGCGAACGGCTTTCATGTACTTGATCCACTTACATTAATCTGAAGTCAATTTGTAGTAAAATAGTGTGCCGAATACACTACGTTTTATGATTACACATTGGAATTCTGTGATGAATTAAGCTTGGCTTTACTTGGCATTGCAGATATTTGACCACATATTAGACGTGCCGGGTGTATTGATGGGCGATATAGCCTACCGTGGGAACGGTGTGCGTAAGCAATAGCTGACATTACATCTACAAGGGCGCTTCACGGTCCTCTCATGTCTCCAGTGTTCTCATAACGCGCCGCGCAGTTGGAATATTATTCTAGAGATAAATGTATCACTCGGGACTGAATTCATATTTTGCGCGTTCACTTAATTTTCTATATTGTTCAATAAACATTTAATAAAGGGACAGTCTTCTCCTTGCTTCCCCGACAGTCTACAGTGGTTTATGCGTTCATCTGAAAGTCTACATGTGGCGACAAAATTGTCAATAGAAATCTAATGCTGGCAGAGGGCCGTAATCATACAGGCATGTGTCTTTTTGTAATAGTTTGTGTCGGGAATTTAGATGTGTTCTCCTGTCATGTTAAGTGTTCCTTGCGCAAAAGATACCCGACAACAAAAGTTGCACGTTATTGTGTTTAATTGTTTTCTGTGTAGTTGTTAATTTCTGTTCTTCCTTGTGCAGTAAACGAACTGGAGTTAGGCGAGCATGCATTTGGGTGGGCAACATGATATCCGTGAAACGTTGGTAAAGACATTTGGCAGGATTCAATCAACATCTGTGCTTAATTATACATAACAATTTAAAGCAAATCCCAATATTATTACTTTTTCTTTGTTAACAGAGATTGAGAACTTCAGTGATGGCTTAAACCAGTCTTTTTTTAACCGTATGTAGCAGTCAAAAACATCTCTAATGATCAGACTTAGGCCCGGCATTCAGTTTTTTTTTTCTTCCACGCCGAGCATCGCATCCTCGCTCTGTCGTCATTCCACACGCGCAGGCCACAGTTCGGTTCACCACTCGTCAAACGAAGCCGTTTCGCTGGTCTCACACACTGGCGCGAAGTGAAGTGCTCCAGTTAGGCAGGTCGCTGGAACATTTATGAGTAACCTGACGCTGGCGCATAGCTTAACCCCCACAAACCTTTTGGCGCTGAGCCTCGATCAAAGAAACAAACATTCCCACGTCTCTCCCGAAGCCCTGTCCCGCCCTGCCCTGCTATCCATGCCTCTCCAGCCAGATTCATTCCTTTTCCCCTTTCATGCCCTGGCTCGAGAGAAGCGACTCTCCACCATCTTTGCACCAGCTTGACTTTCTTGACGACTGTGCGCGGACAGCGTTTTGTGTTTGATGCCTGATTCTCAATGCCAAAGGCTAACATTTTTCAGGCTTCCCCCCCAGAGGCCGTAGACCCGGTTGAAGATAATTAGTTCACCTGCTACATGAATGTGTGACCGTTCTGGTAAAAAAAAGTCATCTGGTAATGCATTTCTCAAATGCAAAACTATGAACAGCAATCATTTTTGCTGAAGTGGGTGGAAAGACACTTTGTGAAAATGACTCCTTCTCCCTCTGCAAGGCCTCACGGCGGGAACTGGGCTTTCCGTTAGCAGGGTCACATGACTGCACTTTTGTTCACAGGGTCATGTGACCTCACGTCACATTTCTTCACGAGTAGACACTATCCAGAAGACAGTATCCCCCCTCCTGAGTCTGAGAACCACATAAACATGTACAGCTGGGTACCCATCGTTTACTTGAGAAAGGGGTGGGAGCAGTGGTGCGTAATTCAAACCCTTTTACCAAATGGACACTGACACCTATCTGGTGGGGATGGGGGGTGATATGTATGCGGTGGGGGTGGGCTGATGTTTAACCCCTGTCTAAAGGGTGGGTGTGTGTATGTGTGTGTGTGAGAGAGAGAGACAGTGGGTATGTGTGTGTGAGTGGTAGTGGTGTGTGTGTGTATGAGAGAGAAAGAGAGAGTGTGTGTGTGTGTGTGTGTGTGTGAGAGAGAGACCCTGTGGAAGTTCTCTGGGGAAGGGGGGTTAGGGTGAGGAAGTGGCTCATGTGGCTGGTCAGAGGGCCCCCTCTCCAGGTCTGGGCCTGGGACAGCGGGTAGGGGTAGGGGGAGTCAGCCCCTTACCAAAGTCCCATGTGCCTGTCGGACAGGAATTGAAATGAGAACCACTGATCCCCAGGCAAATCGCTCCTTTACGGTGTGCACCACCAATACAGAATCAGGGGTGGGAAAAATGAAAAGGGAGACATCGCAAGCTGGCTTCCTAGTTTCCAAAGCATAAAGTCTGAAAAGTGAATTGTGGGATTGGGACGCGGTGACGCGGCCTACCGAGCCTGACAACATGTCTTCCTCGACGCCGTGCGCGCGTGCGTTTGTCACCGCGTTCACGCGGCAACCGCATCGGGGACGAACGGCCCTGCGCTTTGACTGAAACGGGAGTTCAGTGATTCTGTGTATTTTTCCGCGCGCCGCCATCGAGGCCCCGGAGGGCGGCCAGCTGCTGCCGGTTTCCACGGTGACCCTTGCCGGGAAGAAAGGCCGGAGGGTTTCTTCGGAGGGGCTCTGGGGCTTTCTGGCTCCCGGCGTGAGAAAGTTCAGCCGGCCGCCGAGCCCCTCGCGCAGGAAGCACCCCCCCCCCCCCCCCCGTACGCGGTGCGTCAAATGACAGCACGAAAAGCGCCCCCCCCCCCCCCCCCCCTCTCCCCAGGGTAAACATCGGTTTCTGTCTGACCCAATACCCATAACCTAGAGAAGACCACGGAGCTCTGCATCTTATCCAGACTGCTGTGTTACTGTCCCCCTGTACTCAGAGCTCTTTGTAGTTGGGGCCTTCTGTAGTCGCAGCCCTATGTAGTTAGGGCCCTCTGTAGCCAGGGGCCCTATGTAGTTGGGACTGTATGTAGTCAAGGCCCTATACAATTGGGGGCTTTTTTTAGTCTGGCCCTATGTAGCTGGGGCCCTATAGAATTGGGGGCTTTTTAGTTGGGGGCTTGGGACCCTTGGGACCCTATGTAGTCAGGGCCCTCTACCTGTACTGCCGGGTCATTTCTACCGTCTGTTCTGGCCCCCTAGTGACGCAGTGAGCGTCCCATTACAGTCAGGACTGCAGAATCCCTGCCCATCTTCTGACACATGAAGACCCTCATCTTCACCCTGCACAATGGCTCCGCAGAGCCCCTTTCACTATCCTTTCTTTCTTTGGATTTCCTTTCTGGAAAATGCTATAGGAAACAGCTGCATAGGTTATCTGCATTGCAGTACTTTCTTCTGCTGCAATTCAAATTCTTGTTTCTACGGTTCACTTTGCACATGTCAATTATAAATGGACCTTCTGTGCCATTTTGGTGATACTGCACTTTCATATTCCTAACATTGGCGTTTTCCACTTCTATCCTTTGCTCTGGATAAGTGTGTCTGTTCAGTGATTGCGGTTGTAATTGACCAACACTGCAGCCACTTCCTTTTGTGAGAACATTGTATGGTAAAACACCCCAATTTTCATATTATTAAAATGAGGTGGGTTCTCTAGAAAGGGCCTCCTGTCACATCCTCACAGTGAGAGCTAAAGGGAGCAGGATGGAGTGTAAGCGTTATTGCCAGGGCCTAATACAAGACTTATTTCATGACTCGCATAATAACTGTGATGTGACACCGCCCCCTGTTGGAATGTTTGATGTACTGGCTCTTCTCTAAAAGGGGCTGCGGTTATGTAGCACTGTTTCTGCAACTACAGCTGCACTAAGCACTTCACAATCAATGCCTCCCGTTCACCCGTTCACACACACACACACACACACACACACACACCAGCGACGAAAGGCAGCCATGCAAGGCGCCAACCAGCTCGTCGGGAGCAATTAGGGGTTAGGTGTCTCGCCCAAGGACACTATTACACATTTTTACCCAGGGGGCACAGGGATCGTACCAGCAACGGCTCTGATTTACAGATGACTGATTGCTCTACCTCCCGGGCTAATGTCTCATCCTCACCTCTCAGTGGTGGAGAGATCTTCCCCAATCAATCAGGAAGGCAGATTCGCTGGCTGTCTTACACAAATTTCTACTCAAAACTCACCTTTTCAGGTTATACCTTAGTGCTTCTGACTTCATTCAGCTTACAGGTGTTGACATGTACACCTTGACAGTGGCGCTTACATGATTGCAACTGTGCCAATCCCTGATGCTTTTTGCTTACCGTATGAAATGCACTGTTGAAAGTCACTTTGGGGGGAAAAAGCATCTGCAAAATCATCAAATTGATACTTTTCAGCTAAAAATCACCGTTCCACCTCACCTCACTTATATCAGGTAATGCATTTACCTCGCAGCTGAAATCACCGAGCCACATTTTGCTCTCAAAATGTTCTGTGCCAAAGGTGTGGTAAGGAGTAAAGTTCAGTTCGGTTCCATTTTACTTGCACAGCGTTTTTCACATGGCAAAGACACTTTACGGAATAACAGGAAGCTGTAAAGCCGAGAGACTGGGCATTAACCCAACTAAAGAGGTCAAAACAAACTCCCTGGTGGGAAGAACTCTCCTGAGGAACCCGGATGTAGAAGGGGGGGAGCCCGTCCTCTACTGGCCGGCCCAGGGTCCGTGTAACGAGAAGCGCTTACCCGAGGTGTGATTCGAACCCGTAACTCTCACTTGCACAAAGTCTCCACAAACAAATGCGTTGCCAGCCAATTAAAGGAAAAATCGCCCCCTATCCAAGGGCAACGTCATTATTTTGAGGGTTGCGATGCCAGAGAATGTTGTCAGGTAACCTGCTGCAAGGCCTTCGCTTTACTGCATCTCAGTGTGCCTGCTAGCGAACTAGCCGAGCTACACCTGCTATATCAGCAGTGCTGTGATGTAACAGTGCTACCCACTGCACTGCCGCTCTGCCCAGTTTTTAAATTATGTTAATATTATATTATTATTTTATCATTTTTATCACTTTATCATGTCTGTGATGAATGACATGAGAATATTCATATGATGACTAATATTCAGCTTAAGAGTCGGCCATTCTACTGACTGCATCACATATTTTGCCCACATCAGAGAGATCACGTTTACAAACGTTTTGTTATTAATCTGCATGCTTATAAATAATAATAATAATTAATAATCATAATCATCATAATTACAATAAAAGGTGAAGAGTTGTTCTTCGTTGCTCTATTGAGCCTGAGCTGTGTATCGTTTAAATAAATATAAAATTTCAAAAACTTTCATCACATGGTTCGTATATTTGTTTTTGTTTTTCTGAGTTTCCTTAAGGCCTCATGAATGCACTTTGAGAAAATATAATGGTTGCACATACTTATAATGGTCACGCACACACGCACGTTAAATCAAGACGCATGAAAAACGTCAATGTTTTAGAAACGTTCATATTAGTGCTTGCCAAGTAACAAGATTGTCATTCACCATGAAGAACACAGCCTATTTTTTAATGAAGCATTTTGACAAGTGGCAGTTGTGGAAGGACATTGCAAATGAGTTTAAAATGTATTGGATTGTGCTGCTTGGTGGAACCTATTATTCAATATCAGTCAGCCATGTACAACTCTATTTTGGTCCACGAACAGTGTGACTGACAAGATTGGGAAAATTAAGTGGAGACCAATGACTATAAAACAAACAGAACCTTCGGATAGGGTTGCATTTGTAGACTTAAAGTGATGACAATGAGAAATTATATCAAGTAGAATCTCTGACATTATCTGGGCAAAACGCAATTACGTGGCATCTACTGGGGTACAATATAAATTAGATTTGTCACCTGTAACGCGACATACCTTTGTTTCAAACTGGTGGCCAGGAAAGGATGCGAGATAACTTTAATTACAATATGACTGATCTTCACGGTTGACGGGATTTAATTGAAATCTGACGACGCCGAACGGTCGCGCCAAATTAATTCAGGGGATTTTGCGAGAGGGATCAAATGCTTTATCGTTGTTTTTGACTCCTCTTTGCCTCCCCGGTTCTGCCTTTAATTCCTGAACTTCTAAATCGGTTTAGCCAACGGCTCGGTGTGATCGGGCCGCGTGTGCTTGCAGAGGCAGAAACTTTGAGCGTTGGAGATCCACGGACGCTGAAACTTGCGCTTTGCGTAATGCGTGTATAGGCTTTACGCAAAGCTTTTACGCATGGCTGCCCTGACGTTACTATTTACAGGTTCAACCCTGGGGGTTGTTCGTTTTCTTTTCACCGACAGTAACACAAGGCGGTCCGTTATGAGAAGGCAATAAAGTATCTAGAGGTTTTTTAGCCCGGTTGGAAAATGAACATAATGCAGTAGTAACCTATTCCTGAACACCGGATAAGAGGTTATCACGCGTAGTGCTCTGCTGTTGTTCCTGCCTATTGTTAAAAAGAAGTTGCATGAGGAGTTTCAAATCCATCTGAATGAGCACGAATGATTCTTGTTGAAAATGTTCTCAGTTCTACTTTCCACTCCATCTCGATTTCATTGCATGTGTTAACGGTAAAATGTGTAAACACCTGATAATGTCACATTTAAATTAAGGGATTTAGCAGTCTCTTAATTCAAGATTCCTAAAGAGAGAGGAGCTCTCTCTGTCTTTCTCTCAAAACTGTCCTGGGTTTGGTGACGTTTGTGAGGCAAAAATAGAGCATGGCAGATGGCCGTAAAATGGCAGCAGCCCAAGGTGGGACACCGGCCGGCACAGATCCCATCCACCATGCACCCAATCAGACCCCTTGGTTATCACACATTTCCTGCAATTACTCACTGCCACTTCCCGTTACAAACAGCATGCTGATTTTTTATTACATGCCCAATTCTATTATCAGGTGAAAATCAAGCAATCTCAACACCTGCCTGTCTGCCATTGCCCAAACCGGCACCTGCAGCAGCCCTAGCGCAGAGCTCTCCCCCTTCATCAGTTCTCTTACTAGCCACTTGCTGTATGGAAGAATTTTAGTTGTGTGGTCCAAATCAATAGTCTGATTTTCTGAACAGGAGTACCAGTTAAGGTTGAGTGGTGTACTGGGGTGAGGTCACTCAGCCATTTAATTCAATGCCCTTTTGTTGACAAATGCATCACATTTATTCTAACAGCAGAGGACGCTGCAGCCATACACCGCGATTGTGGACGAACACGTGTACGTACAACTGAACTCTTACTTCGCGACTAGTAAGTACCAAGGCCAACACCCAAGAAAATGAGGGAACGTGAATGCTTTTTCGGAAATATGTGGTACAAACGGTTTTACGATTGACCGTTTCTATTTCTTTATTGAACCCTCAATGGTAGATGTGAAAAGTGTGAAGCCTCCTATATTGAACCATTTTACCAAAAGGAACCCTTGCACTTGACAGGGTTTCTAAAAGAGGCAGAGTAGCCTTTTGAACCCGTTCTTCTGAGAATCTATTTCAGTTTTGCCGCATGACATTTTAATTTTTTTTCCCCAGATCGGGTAATCTAAGGGAACGGATCAAAATGGTTTGATACTCTTCTTGGTAATGGTAACACAGTGTATTTTCAAGTAATCCCCGCCAATCCCTGATATTGTCTCTGCTTAAAGCGAGGTACTTTCACCATCTTCCGAATTGCACGCTGTCCTGGCTCCGCAAGACAATGAATCTTACCTGCAAGCACAAAAACAGGCTCCATTCTGAGCTGCATGAGAGCCCAGACCGCATTTGGCTACATATTGCGAGTAACCTATTTGAACATATTTCTTCTCTGAGAAATATAGGCCCTACGTGACCTGTTTCCACATCATTCCGACCGTGCTGGTCTTCTCTTAAGCTGTGTGTTGCCTACTGGTTTGTTCAGGACCAAAACACGCTTCTGTTACTGTCGAAACAAACTGCTTTCGGTCTGTTCCTACGCTGAAATGCAAGTTCTCCCAAATGAACGAGCTGTTGTTGCCGGTAGCACAGTTTCAAGTTCAAAATATATGACAGTGAAAATACGTGAGTTGTAGTTTTATTTTCAGAGTCACCCAATTGTGAGCATGCAGGAGCCAATACTCCCGAAAGAAGGTTAAAAAAAAATAAATAAATAAAACATTCGAAATATATTTATCATTTACACCACGATATGTGAAATTTTGATCAAATTTATTTTGTTATATGAAAACATGAAAGTAAAGCATAATATTAATTATTATTATTGATAAATGTATAGATATGCCAACATGCGTGTAGGCTTATTTTGCATATTCAATGTTTAAGTAATATTTTTACTTTCTTCATTAATATTATATAATCTTTGCACTAGACGTATTAATGTGCCTGCGTAAGAGCTGCTCCACTGTTTCCATTCCCAATCGGTCAGCTCTTCCCGCGTGGAGCCATTACTCTTGGCGCCAGTGCATTTGCTACATCTGAAATGCACGTGGTTTTCCAGAATACCAGGGACCACCGTCCCATGCCAAAATAAGTCACAATAAAATAAATCAAAAAAAAAAAAAAAAAACCATTATTTCCAGTCGTTGCATCATTGTAGGGAAATAAACCGTAGGCGAGTCTACTTGCACATATATATTTATCTGCTCCCTATAATTAAAACTGATAAAATTGAACGGGGCAATATCTATGCTTTATGCGCTGGTGCCTAAGAATAGATACTCCAACGAAGCGGCCCTAATCTCGGGTTTGACATAAATATGCAATGGATTAAAATAAATTCAGCGCAAAACCTACGAACGGGAAAAGGCTATACTATAGCGATTCTTGCGGTGAACTGAATCCGCCGCTGGAGGGAACCTCCATTCCTTATTTTCGGTTTAAGAGGGTTGGGCCGAGGTGTAAGTTGCAGGCTAGTTTGCTGTTTCGCTGTTGTTTCGTGTCGTTCCCGATCCTAGATGTAAGCCGATCCCCGCTAGAGTCAACCTTTTGTACTGAAAAGGGGGAGGAGAATAATATCCCCCTTTCTTTTTCCTTCTTTCCTCCGGCTCTATCGTTCTCCTTCGTCGCAATTTTTTTTTCAGAATTTCCTGTTTGAAATGTTCAAAGCGGATATGACCGGATCACACAGGTGTGTCCTCAACTGAAGCACAATTTACTACGGAAACACACCTGGCTTAATCATGTGATTTGGTACCTGGGCGTGGAGAAAAGATTAAGCAGTTTTTTCTTTTCCGTGGGATTTTTTTTGTTGTAAGTTGTTCGTGTAGCTTCCCAGCGTTTCATGGAATGGTCTTTTTTTATATCTCATCTTTCTGGCTTAGGGGAGTGAGTGAGTAAGATGTGAACTTTTTCTCGCGTCGAGGATCGTGGATATATTTCGCTTTTGTTGTGTAACGGGGAAACGAAATTTGGATTACTTGAGTGTTCTACCGCTGTGCTTTCAAGGTGAGTTGAAATGTTTTTTGGTCGATGCCAGTTTGAAGTTGAACGGGCACATGGAGATCTGTGTGAATAAACCGGTATATGCCACGTTTGCTACAAGATGTATTGTTCAAAGCCGAATTTATGGTCGTTTCGTTTGATAAGTTAGACACTAAAATTGTGTAGATTCATACGTCGATGCGGTGAATTATAGGTTAGTGTAGCATACTTCCGTGGAATAGCCTACCGCGCCGCTGCAGTTTCGCCTTTGCAATCCATGGGATGCAGATGACTAGCCGGATGTTTTGTTCGGTTGACACTTCGGACAAAACTTTGCTTTTTGCAAACACGTTTGCTGTTTTTAAATAAAACATCAAACGTATTTACAAACATTACAAATATTTGCAAATGCGCTCCCTTGGATCACTGATAACAATCTTCCCAAGGCGACGTGGTGGGAATGTTGTATTTTTTCTTATCCATTTCGAGTATCTAGTTGGTATGCATAGTCGTTCAAATATGGATAGCGTGGTTGTCGGTTTAAGAATGATCGTCGGTTACAGCAGCGACTGGAACCACCAAAAAACAATTGTTTACACTTTGTATGTGAAAATGTGTGAAATTCAAATAATTGATGCAGTCTGGTTATGCTTTTATATCGATATGCTTCAGTGTTGAAATGTATGTGGCATATTGCATACCTGAAAATGAAAGTACGGAAGAAAACGCGAGAGATTTCCTAGAAAAATTGCATGTGGATCTCGTCAGGAAATGATCATTGCCCACACATACTATATTAAAGTGACTATCGGTGTTTTGCTTGGGCTACTTTGTAACCAATTTTGAAAGCCGCCTAAGGTCTAGCCAAACTGTATCGTTGCTTGACGCGTAGCGTTTTGTCTATGACTGAGTGTTATCTGGGCTGTTGAAATGTCGCTATATTATTTAATGTTGGGTGCTCACAGACCGCAAATGTAGCCCAATGACATCATAGGGAGTAAATTCAAACCGTCTTTTCGTTGCCTACACTACATTTAATTTAGTGACAGGTGATTTTGTGTAACAGGGCTGTTTTACATTGACTCCCCTTGGCTCATGTGTCATTAATAATCCAGAATTAAATGCAGGACGGTTTAATAATTCAAGAATATAACCTGTATACAAGTAAACAAGCTATAACTGAGAGAATGTCTGTAGACTGTTGGTGAGTAGCCCGATTCGCACTTTGTTTTGCCTTCGTGCAGACACCGAGACAGTGGCCCTATTCATGAGGGTCCCGGATTACTTGATCAACGCTGTCATTCCGGTACCCCTCTGTCCCTGGATCTGTTCACGGCGATCACTGTAAAGCCTTGTTTCCTTTCTCAGTTGCATTTTGCATACCCGGGTTCCCATTAAGCCGCAGCGTACTGAAAGGCGAGCCTTCTCCCCGGTGGATTATGCTCGTTAAATTACGCTAAACGGGAGTCCTCGCCACGGCGTTGAAATGGAAAAGGATTATATCGCCACTCCGCTGCCTGGACGACGCGGAAGCGGGACGGGAGCTTCGTTTCGAGTCCTCAAACTCTAGTTTGAACAAGGCCGGGGTTCTGAAAGAGCCATCTGTTCGTCGGGCTGAATGCACGCAACTTAAAACCAGCCCCAGTTTCATCCGCTAATTCACCATTCGGTGTTTATCTTTCTTTCTGAATAAATAGAGATGGAGCCGCTTCCTTATCTCCGCTGTAAAGCATTGTAAATTTTTCTTCTCCTAGGCTATTTTTCCACTCTGCTAGAATACACCCTCATCTCTCTACAGATGTTCCTTTATGACAGTTTTGAAATGGGATACTTTCCTTCCATTGACAGATTAGCTGCAATGTAGTCTATAAGTTAAATGGAAAGCCGTCTGCTGATCCAACTGATTTAGGGCTAGTGGTTTAGTGAATGTTTCTTGGTTCCTAAAACCGTAGAGTAGAGATTATCCTTCTACACAAAACAAGAAGAACAAATACGTTTTTTAAATCTCTTAGTAGGCCTATACACGGGCTTGTTTGCAGTCTTAAGACTTGAACTTCAGCGGTGAGTCATCAATGGTGTTTGAATTTGTATGGGTCAACTTTGGAATGACTTGACACTTGGTTTTTTTAAAATCTATTTTAGACCACGAAAATTCTGTATTGCGAGGATGAGGAACTTCCCGTTGGTTTTCTGCAAGCTTTCATTTTCCGCTTAACACCGCATTTGTTCCCTCTGCGATACAGGATTCCCTATTTTTAGTTCGCTAGCCGATATGTACATAAGATATTTGTGAGGTGAACAGAATTATCAGATTAGTGGGCCTCTAAGCAGTTCCTGTGTCGTTCATTCATAACAGCTACATAATGTATTTTTCAGAAGGCAAGGATTTACTGTCTGATCTTATCTGATGCTGTGTTGGATTTGGCATCCGTACAACTCCCCCCATTTAAAGGCAAATTCCATCACCCTTAGTCACATCTGTATGTTGCTGTGTTTTATTATGAGACTAATCTAACTGATTATTCATTTAAATGGATTTATTATAAAACACAGCTTATTAAAACTCTCTCTCTCTCTCCGGAACACCTCTTTACTTACTTCAGTCCACGTTCCAGATTAGGGTGGGATCGGGTTTTTACTCAGTACAGTTATCCAGCTAACTCAGTAATCCTGCTTCCTGAAACAGGGTCCTGCTAGTGGGCGTGTTTATTTTGATTTTGAAAAAGGAAACGGGGGACAACGCGTGGCCTTCCATAATGTAAGTGTAAAAAGGGAGGGCGTCTGATCGTTTTCCCTGGGGAGACAGAACACCTGGGAATATATTAAACGGGCAGTTTTTGACTTTTTTTCAGAAGTGGAACGCTCTGGAGCCGAAGAAAGGGTGCCCGCGGTGCCCGTTCGGGCGTTCACGAGCTGCGACGCTCTCGGGCGAAAACGCCCTTCACGTTTTTTTTTTTTTTTTTTTTTTTACGGCCCGATTTAACTCCGCGGTCCGAGCGCCGGACGGCACGGCTAGCCTCGCCTTTTCACGTCGGGAGAAAGGGGGGGGGGGGGGGAAAAAAAACCGCCTCCCGAAATCCTCGCGCCGGGATTATTTCTGATTATCCTCCCCCCGCGACGGAGCGAAATATTCAGATGCGCTGTTTGGCGCTGATAGGTGTCAGCGCGATGCCGATCGCCTCTGGCACTTTGCCCAGGGCTGTTAATTTTCGATTGAAACTGGACCGTGGCCAGGTGTGGTGTTAGCGGGGTTGCGGGGGGGGGGGGGGTGGGGGTGGTGGGTGGGTGGGGCAGATGCAGGAGGGGTCGTTGCCCCGGCAGCAGCTGGCAGTGAAGGTCAGCCAACCCGCCAGGGCGGAGGTAACAGACCGGGTGTGAAGGAGAACAGAACAGAGCAGAGAAGAACACTAAAACACGCACATGCACACTCATACACTTGCGCGCACACACACACGCGCACACACACACACACACATGCTCCTGTATGCATACACACAGACATAAATGTACTGTAAGCGTGCACAGACGCCAACAAACACACATTTACATAAAGCACAACGCGCGCACACACACAGAGACACTCGAGCGCACACGGGTGTCACGCGTGTTCCCTTTTCAAACGGTTCCTCTGACTCAAACTCGGGCGAAATGGCGGGAATCCCCAGGGTGCAGTGCTGCCGACGCGGTTGGATGCTTCATGCATGACAACACAGGCAAAAAACAAAAAAAACTTTTAATGCGTCCGAGCTTCTGAGGGTAGGTGCATAAAGACGTTTCCGCTTGTCTGCAGTTGAAAATTGGCCGTTAATTCCATTTGTGTACGGGGGGGAGGGGGAAGGGGAAGGGTTTATCTTTCGCATCACTCTCAAGTGCAGGTAGATAGTCTGTCTTTGTGATGTGGCTATGTCTCTGTGACTGCTTTAAGTCTTGCAGCAAGGGAAATTTCATATTAATTATTTCCACCTAAGACCTTTGAATGTGTGGGTGTATTTACGTATTGACCATGCATACACGCATAGGTATAGACATTTAGCGGATGCTAGGCAGCTAGCCCAGGGCACTCAAATCTGGCCCTCGAGGACAGTAGTGCTGCTGGTTTCCATTCCTCCCCTCTAATCAGGGACTGATTTAAACCTGGGACACCAGGTGAGTTAAACCTCTGGCCAATCAGCAGTGTTAATCGGTCAATTAACCGTCCAATAGAAAAAGAAAAAAACCCGGTAGTGGTTTGTTGGGCTGAATGGCCTGTTCTCCTCATTGTGTTGTGCGGTGTTGTGTTTGTGCTACTGGCCTCAAGGGCCACGTGTGAGTATCCTTGACGTAGCGATGTGCGATTAAATGTGCGATTCCAGACCTGGCTCATGACAGTCCCCCAGACCAGCATGCGTCAGTGCAACCACAC
This sequence comes from Anguilla japonica, assembly GCA_025169545.1. Classification (NCBI taxonomy): domain Eukaryota; kingdom Metazoa; phylum Chordata; class Actinopteri; order Anguilliformes; family Anguillidae; genus Anguilla; species Anguilla japonica. The sequence continues at coordinate 10,272,292 of CM045901.1, read as the reverse complement.
TAAAGCAGTAGTGAAACTTAACTACACTAACCGTGTACCAAGGCGTAAATTATAACTGAATGAAACATTTGCGTTTACATTGCACTTTTCCAGATGCTCAGAGTGTCCACTAGCCCTTCTTTCAAAATGGCTGCCGGGTGCCTTATTTGGCGAAGGCACCACAGTGTGTACCCCGCCCACGCACCACGAAATCCGGACCGCGCCAGCGCCACCTGTGGCCGGCAGCTCCATGACACGGCACGGGGAGTTCTGCAGGTCCGCGGCAAGCAGCTGAAAACTGAGCGGCGGCCGCTCGCTTCACTTGACCTCGTTTGAATTTTTTAAATTTGATTTATACTTTTTTAACAATCAGGGATATGGGAATATGAGGCTCGATGATTTGCTGTATTTTATATGCAGGTCTTGGTCAGGTTTGGCTGTAGAATGCATACACGAACACGCACACGACAATGTGTGAAATGTACACATACATGCGTACATGTGCATAGACATGCATGCATAGGTATAAAATGCATGCTTACACAAAGCTACAAAATGCATCGTGAGAATAACCCTTCTCTTGAGGACAGTGAAGCTCTAATTTCTAATCTAATCTAATCTAAAGTGGTTTGATTTTGCATTAGTAACCTGAAGAGAAGGTGCTGTGGAATAGTAGTACGTGGATGCTGCTCCTCGATCGCTGCCCTTTCCCAACCCGCTCTCAGCAGAGCCGGTGCAGTGCTGAGGCTAGCCTCGAGCGGCTAGCCAGCCGGCCAGCCTCGCCCCGCACCCTGCCGTGTCTGGGGGCGTCCGGAGCCAGGAGCGAGGAGCCCTGGCGGAGCCGCGCCTCCGTGGTCACCGTCCCCGGCTCCCGACGAGCGATGATGTCACGCATTCAGCTGCGATGAGTCACCCGCAGGAATGTCTCCAGAAGCCCCGGCCAGCTGGGTGTCCCGATCCAACGGTGCCTCGCGTAAACACGGAGGGAGGGAGGGAGGTAGAGAGAGAGAAAAGGAGAGAGAGAGGGGGGGAGAGAGGGAGAGAGAGAGAAGAGGAGAGAGAGTGTGTGTGTGTGTGTGTGTGTGAGAGAGAGAGAGAGTTAGTGTTTTTGTATGTGAGGAATAGTTAGTGTGTGGCAGTTAGTCCTACGTTGTGAGGCCCTGCTGTGTGTTTGGCAGTTAGTCCTACGTTGCGAGGCCCCGGCCGTGTTTGTTAGCCTGTTGGCTCTCTGCTCCGCCTCGCCCTTTTTTTGCTCCGTTTGAAATTCAACCAGGGCCGTTTCCTACAACCCAGTGTTTACCGCAGCTCTGAACCAGCCAGCGGCAGCTTTTTAAAGAGGAAAAAACCGCCCTTTGTGACCTCACAGGCTGATTCACCTTCCCACAATGCACATTCAGGACGACCGTGCTGCTAGCCCGTGTCGCTTCTACGGTTTCACACTTTCATATTGTAGCCCGCGTTTTCGTATTTGGCTCGTAGTTTGGCTCTTTTCCGCCGCTCAGACTTTTAATTACAGTAATTAGCTGTCGCCCGGGAACGGGAGGGCCGTCGCGGTAATTCAGAGATTACCGCCGCGTCGGAGCGTTCGCGCAAAACAAACCGCCGAACGGAACCTCCCCCCCCCAGTCGCAGCGGGGTGTCAACACAGCGCCTGTCTCGCCACAGGTTTGAGAGAGAGAGAGATCCGGGGATTCAAGATGTCCGCCTGCTGTGATTATCGTCCGCGAATGGTTCAAACTGAACTTTTTTTATAGGGAAGCAAAGTTTTTTTTTGTTTGTCTGCGTTTCGTCTCCGACTTGCCTGTTCCGACGGCAGACGGTCAGCTTCAGTTTTACTTCTACGTTCATAACGTGCGTCTTTCTGCCATTTTGAGGGAAATCGGCCCACATGGAGCCGGTTTTGTTTTTTTTTGGGGGGGGCGGAAAGCCCCTTTTCCCCGTCTGTCCCCGGGAGACCCGTGAGGCTGACAGGCTTGTGAACGGGAACGGGAACGTACCATTTATCCTGTGTAACTCCAAAAAAAACAAACACAAACATTACAAACGGGCACCCAGTGTGGGGCTGAACGTGTCCAAAATCCCACCGTAATTTGGAATGTCCAATTATCTGCGGCTTGCAGCCGCGTTCATGCGCGAACCCCACTGCAGATTCAGGTGGGGGGGGGGGGGGGGGGGGGGGGGGTGACATCCACGGTCCTCCTCCCCACGGGCGGGCTGCTGCTTTTCGCACCGCTCCCTCGTTCTTCTCAACGGTGTTGGCGGAACTCTCGAAAGACGGGGCTTCCAGAAAAACATTTTTTTTTCTCCCCCTCTGCTGAAGCCTTCCAAAAAAAAAACGACAGGCTTTCAAGTATTTGGGTCCCGAGGACAGAAGACAGAAGAATCTTGCCCCATTGGTTCAGAGGCATGCTTGGTCATGAGAGGTGGGTGTGTTTGAAAGCAGCTGGAAAGACACCGCAGGCCCCCAGAGGGGACGTTTGCACGCTTGAGCACCCCCCCCCCCGCACTGAAAGGCAGATACTCCCCAGCCAACCTATTACAACGCGCACGTATCCGTGGTGACGGTGACAGGGACCGCTCTTGCGGGACGAGGCTGTCGGTCGCTTGGCCACTCCTCCCAGGGGAGGAGCCCCTTGCAAGCGGGTGAATCCTCACAGAAGCAACGTATTGCCAAAAATCATTTTTGATCCTTTGTACCAGTTTTTTTTTTTCCTTTTTTTTTTTTTTTTTTTTTGTCAGGAGAGATTTTCAACACGCTTGCAGATTAAACGGCTCTTTGAGCGTTCGCTGGCATCAGACGTGTGAAAATACTCGCCTCGTCTTTAGTCTTTTAGCCTTTGGTTTTTTAAATTGAAAAACGACCCTTGATATTGGCGGTTAGATCCACACTTTGGTCCTTAATAGTAAACCCTAGGAGTGGAGGAGCACGTGTTCTCTCTGTAGCCTCTTAGCTTGGACTTTGGTGCTTCCAAGCTTTCTTTTTCTCGTAGCTCAAGATCAGGGGTGTTGAACTAAATCCCCAGGGGTCCGCAGCATCAGCATGTTTTTGTGGTTCCCTTTCATCAGCTGTCAATTAAGGCCTAGAGAACAAGGTGTATGTATTCTTTAGCCAACCAATGACTTGTAATGAATCGTTGGTGGAAATAATTAGCCAACCGAAGACTTAAATGAATTGTTGGTGGATTCTTTAACCAATCAATGACTTGAGTTGAATCACTGGTGCTGAAAATACCTTAAAGATGACCCTGCAACCCCTCAGCACTGCCCAATGCAATGAGACCTGGGCAAACTTGCTTTAATTGTTTTCGTTTTAATTGCAGATCAATTTGATTGAGTTAAATAAAAGCAAATTGGCTGGCTTTTCTAATGAGCAGTGAGGATGATCGATTCTTTGCCTGACCCCAACCCCCCCCCCCCCCTCCCCTGGCCCATGTTGCTAGTCCTCCAAGCCCCCCCCCCCCCCACCCTTCTCACCTGCCTTTGGGGGGGTTCCAGACAGCACTGTGGATCCATGAATTCCTCATAACACGATCTGTCATCGGATCAATAATTTAATTCCATCAGTGAGTGAGAGGGCCTGGATCCAATCTCACCTGCTCCTCCAGTCTGACCCTCCTTAACAAGGTGGGAGTGTCCTTGGGTGTGTGTGTGTGTGCATGTGCGCGCGTGTGTGTGTGTGTGTGCGCGCGTTCGTGTTCGGGCATGTTTGGGTGTGTGTGTGTGTGTGTGTGTTTGGGTGCGCGCGTTCGTGTTCGGGCATGTTTGGGTGTGTGTGTGTGTGTGTGTGTGTGTGTGTGTCTGATCTTGGGGCCCCATCTCTGAGCTGGCACAAAAGGCCACAGCCTCTCCCCTCTCGCTGTTCGGGCCCGTCCTGCTATTTCTTCTTTGTCAGATCTTTAACGGTTGGCCTTTCATCGCAGACGAGGGTTGTAGTAAAGTTTTGCCAAATATCTTTTTCTTTTTTCTTTTTTTTGGACTACGCATCATATTGACTACACGTCAGACACCCAGCTAACTCAAAACGTTCTCTCAACGTTGCTGCCGTGTAGCCGCAATGTTATAGTTCTACATGATATTCCACTGACATTGTGAGGGGACATTTGGTGTTAGCTGGGTATACTCGGGCTTGGACCTGAAAGCAAACAGCTCCCTGTGCTGCCGCTGGCCTCCGTGCTGTTGTCCTCAGAGCTCCCCCTAAATCCCCCCCCCCCCCCCCCCCCCCCCCCCCCCCCCGTTCTTTCTGGATCTTTCTCCTGAGAAACGCGGAATGCCGCTGTTTGCCTACCTGTGGACTTCGCCTCTCTCGCTGCCCTGCCCACTCCGTAGAGTTAAACATTACCCGGAGCGTGCCAACCCACGCTCTCTCTCTCTCTCTCTCTCTCTCTCTCTCTCTCTACGGGACAGCTGCTTCAGGCCTTACAAACGAAAAACCGATTGCGACTACGCCGTCGTTTTCTTCTGTGTCGACGATATGTAAAGACTCTGAAGTGAATTTCAGTTTTTAAGTGACAGTTTTAGGCTTTATACCTAGTCAGGGCTCAAATTACTGATGGTTTCAATTCCGCTTTTCTGTGCATTTGCATTTACCTTCCGTTACATTTACCTTGCGGTCTATTTTCCTTGCGTTACTTGCATCTTGCGGTGCATTTACCTTGCATGTACCCTACATTACCTTTAGGTGTGTTTAGCGGAAGCTCGTATCCGGAGGTACTGTACTAGCGCAAGAGCGTCAGGAAGTATTGCTTCGAGTTGCGTTTTTTTTTGCCGCGTTTGATGGTCGACTTAATGGCTTTCTTGGTTTGAGTTCAGCGACTCGTTTCCCCCCCACTTAACGGTCTTTCCACGACCCCCTCCCCTGCACGGGCGGCCCAGAGGCTCCTGAAGGGCGCGTCCGGCGTCGTGACGGAGCGCCGTGGAAACGAAGCGCTTACCGGCGCTACTCCGACGGAGCGATGCGGGAGATGTAGCCGTGACCTTTGAACCCGAGAGGATGTGAGACTCGTACTGTCTTCAGTGTTTGCCGTAGAAGGGCGGTGGCGGTGGTGGTGTGGGCTGGGGTGGGGGGGGGGGGGGGTGTGTTTGCACTGGCCACAGCATCCTCTTATCTTTTTCTTTTCTAAAATACATTACTGTGGTTATTAAAGAGCATGAGGTGTACAAGTGGTCTCGGCCTGACCAATGGTGACACCTGCTATTCAAGGGGATAGCGTTGTTGCTGTGGTAACCGTTTGCAATGTCTCCTGTCGCTTTGACGTGGACAGTTCGGTTTTAGAATGTTACAAACCTGTAGTTTTGCGAAGGGTTAGCTAGCTGCAGCACGTTGGAATCGCAAACCTTTGGTCTAAACTAGTCTTTAGATTGCATGGAATGTAAAACAGTCTACTGGTGAAATATATAACGATATAACAATATGCTTAAATGACCATGTTCAGCCGTCCACTGCAGTGAACACCATAACCAGACAAGAACATCCAAGCTATCGATATTCAACAACAATCTCCTGGATGGATTTTTACCACTAAATACAAAAAATAGTTTTAAAAAATTTGCCAAAAAATGGCAGCACCTCTGCTTGTACTGTGTCGCTATGGCAGCACCTCTCTGCTTGTACTGTGTCGCTATGGCAGCACCTCCCTGCTTGTACTGTGTCGCTATGGCAGCACCTCTCTGCTTGTACTGTGTCGCTATGGCAGCACCTCTCTGCTTGTACTGTGTCGCTAAGGCAGCACCTCTCTGCCTGTACAGTGTTGCTGTGGCCTACTTAGGTTTAAGCTGGAATGATGTATTTTTTCCATGCTGCTTTGTTGCATCTGTGTGTGTGTGTGTGTGTGTGTGTGTGTGTGTGTGTGTGTGTGTTGGGGTATTGTACTATGGGCTGTGGTCATGCTGTGAACTCTCACTACCTGTCTCTTTTGGGGAACTTCTCTCCTTGGTTCGGTGTGATTCTTCCACGGTTCCTTTTTATATTCTCGTCCAACCGTTCCTGACTGTGTCTGTTACTCTGCTTTATTTTTTTACCCTACAAAACAAGAACTGCCGTCTTTTTAAAAATGAAGCTGAACAGAAGAGGGAAAAGACGAAAGGCAGCCGGTATCACGCTAATGTTTTCCCCCTCGTCCCCGGGAGTGTGAGAACGCCGGCCAAGGAGCCAATTAAAGACGGGCTGGGTCCCCGCTGGGTCCCCCTAATTAATGCGGGGTCTGAGCCGCGAGAGCCGATAAGGGGTGCTGTCCTCGGTTCCCTTTTCTTTTTTTTTTGGCACTGGTTCGAGGGCTGAACGACACCGACTGCGGCAAGGCCGAAAACCCCCCCCCCCCCCCCCCCGGCGCTCGCCAGCATTTCCTTTCTCCTTCTCTAACCCGCACCTGTGCCACCGCCTGCCCCCGGTGGAAAGGGAAACCGTTTACGCAGGGTGCCATTTTGGCTCGACGGGGGGGGGGGGGGGGGGGGGGACCTGCTTCGGTTCGCGCTGCGGTCTCTTCGGATTTCACGAGCGGGATGATTAAAGGAAAGCTTGCGTTTAGTGTTGAGCATGGATGTGGGTCAGAGCACCCCCCCTACACACTAACGGCCACCTTTCCTATCTCCCTATTCCAATTACAGTCTTCACTGAGGCGTTGAGGATGAACCCCCTCGTCAAAGGCGTTCGGTTCGTCAAGTTCTATCTTTTGTTCCTTAACGTCTTCGGTTATAAATATGGCGAACCCTCTCGTCCGAGGGGCCGCTCGAGCCGCGTCGCTAACTTGTCGGCCATTTTGGCTCCCCGGGCCGCCGCGGCGGGTCTCGGTTTAACAAGTGGGGCGAGGAAACTCTGCGACGTGCCCGGGGTTCGGCAAGTTAAACCTTCGAGCGTCACGCCGCGGAGCTCTGAGAGAAGAGCCGCCAGCCTTCCCGTCTGGGGGTGGCCAGATTGGGCCGCCAGGTTGGGCCGCCAGGTTTCAGCGGTCGCGCCTGCCAGAGAGAGAGAGAGCGCTGCACAGCGGCGGGCTCGGCGGCCTTCGGGTTCCGCTTCACTGGCCTCTCGCCCCTTTATCTGTTAAGCGGGAAGCACGGAACTGAAAGGGGAACTTCGCTGGAAAGCAGAACGTCCTGAGCACGGCGCTCGCAGCGTTCTGCACGATAAGACTGCGTTCCTGAGTGATGGATAAACTTACTCCTGATGAGTAAAGCCGATCGCAGTCCTGTTCTCGAAACCTTTTCTATTTATACAAATTCCGAATCGGTCAAAGGTGACGTGCTGCTTCTTACTCATTCCAGTGGAGCCAGTTGTTAATCAGTCTGAGGTTTTTATCTTTAAACACTGTGTAAAAACTCTGTACACGACCCTGTTTTTTTTTTTTGCCTCAAGCTCCCATAGGTCTTAGTCACTGATGACTATGAGATGTTTGTCAAAGGCTTGATGGGAATTGTATTACAGTGGGAAAATGGGAAAACCAGGTTTACCGAGCACAACAGGGTTTAAAAAACATTTGATATGTATTACTACCACAGGAAGCCAATAACAAGACATTAATTTCATGAAATGGGACTGGGAATGAAATTTTATCCATTCATTTTTTTTTTTTTGCCTAAGATGTGAATGGATTCTCAAATCTCTTAAATCCGGCCTTGTAGAATATTTCGAAAGCGCATATCGGAATTGCTCAACACCTGCACTTCAGGAAGGTCACTGTAGCAATCCAGCAATCAAAGTCAACTTTGTCCGTCATTGCCGTGCTTCCCTTTTGCTGTCTGCGTCTTTAAACGGGTTGACTTGAGTCTACGAGTCGCGCTGGCATGAGTGGGAGGAGGACTGTACGTGCGCAGATGAACCGGCCGGCCGCACGAACCCTCCCGACCAGCGGGGGGTGCTCTGACATCCCGGAGGACTGCAAATCCGGCAGACTGTAAGAAACGGTGCATCTAAAAAAAATTAAAATGTAAAAAAAAAAAAAAAAAAGAAAGTAAGTTGAACGCCGCGTTGCTCTCCGCGGCTACATTAGCGATTCGGCTTCCATCGCTCCCAAATTGCGGCGGGGACATTGGTATTCAGAGGGCTCGTCGACAGAAGAACAGAAGCCCGGCAAAGGCTCCGATTAGCGGGTCGAAGCCTCGGCGCGCCCAGCCGAACGATTTATCTCGGCCTGCCGCTCAGAGCCCGCCGACTTATCAGAAAAGTTCAGGTCAACGTACGTTAAATTTGATCTCTATGGTGTTGAGTTTTTGTGAGAAGTGCTATGTAAGTAAATGTTATTCAAGTAAGCTATTATTATTATTATTATTATCAGATATGTGCTGAGTAATAACACGGTAAAATAAATGTTTTCATAATTCCTATCGGGGAGGAAGCCCAGCTGTTCCTGGCGTGCGCAACCTGCAGCAGTCGCTCTGTAGAGGCAGCAGATGGTCTGCGGGAGAAAGATAAATAAATAAAATCACTGCTTAACGCTTTAGCGTTCCTTCTAAGACTGACCTGTCGGTTTCGGAGCTTAAAACCCCCCGTGGACCCACAGGCCGGGCGAGCCACGGTCCAGCCCGTCTAAATGGCCACCGGAGTCGCTAAATGGCATAAACGTGCTCCCCCGCCCAAAAAAAAGCGTGCCAGTACTTTCTGCCATATTGAATTTTTCAAGCTTCGGTTTTTAGACTCAGCGAAAGCTCCTCATCCCCACCCCTGTCATCAATCTCCCTGTGTGTTTTTCGCCGGATGAGCGAAGGAATTTGGATTTCGGAGTTTTGAGCCGCCCTGCGTTTGGAGCGGGTGTGGCGCGGGCGCGTTGGATGCCCGCCCTTATTCCGGTTGTTCTGCCGAGCGTTCGCCCAGAAGCCCCCCCCCCCCCCCCCCGCTCTGCCGACGATTCCCAGCAGCCCCCCCTTTTTGACCCGAGCCCCGCCCTGTCCCGGGTTACCGAGCGGTCCGTCGCGACCCAGCGGCCGCGTTCCTCCTGTCCCAGCGTGGATGCTACGTGATGGGACTCGTCTTCCATTACCCCCCCCCCCCCACCCCTCATGTCAGCTACATGTGCTAAGACAGGCCTGGGCTGCTTGGCCCCTGAGTGGAGCGCTCTCTCTCTCACACACTCTCTCTCACACTCACACACACACAGACACACACACACACTCTCTCTCTCTCTCACACAGTCACACACACACACACACACACACACACACACATAAACACACTCTCTCTCTTTTCACTCTCTCTTTCACTCTGTTTTTTTTTCGCTCTGTCTCTGTCTCCCTTTTTCACTCTGTCTCATTCTGTCTTTGTTCCTTTTTCCTTCCATCCCCCACCTCTCTCTCTCTCTCTCTTTCTTGCTGATCCCAGTTGCTTAGGATAATTTGTTTTTGTTCTTGTTGGGTTTCTGAAGATTTGGTGTGTTGACGCTGTAATTTGCGGTGTGGACAACATTTCTATGAGGTGTTTTACTGTGCGTTTTGTGCATTGAGTGGTTTAAGGTGTGGCTTTGACTTTGTTTTTTTAATTCTGTTTAAGGTATTTACATTTATTTAAATCATTTCTGTATGCTCTGCAATTCCATTTTAAGTAATGTGTTGATTGGTAAAAAGGTTTTTTAGAATTGTTTTTACTAAGAAATGTAGAGCGATGTTAAAATGAGGATTTTTCTCTGTTTCTCACAGTCACTACCATTTCAATTTCAGCTTGCTTTATTGGCAAGATAAAATTATATGAATTTTGCCAGAACATAGACCTATAAAAGCACAATACAATGGGGCAATATTCAGATTCAAAACATAAATATCACACGTTATGAAATGACAATGCAAAATCTCTCTCTTTTGTGCATTTATCAGGTTAAATCGTCAGTTTGGGTGCTTTATTATGACATACTGAAAGTATGTGTACGTGTCATCGAAGCTGTAACCAGTGAAACAGGAATGCAAAACAAAGTCTCGCTTGTTTCCAAATGCCTTTTCCTAGCGCCAGAATAATTTTAATAATGATCAGGTAAACAATGAAATTAGGTTAATAATAAGCCTCTCTCCCTCTCTCACTCTCTCACTCTCTCTCACACACACACACACAGCTTCATAAACACAAGGCCCACGGCCAGGTTCATAAACGGCAGGCTGGTGGAGTGAAATAGTCTCCCCCCCCCCCCCCCCCCCCCCCCCCCCCCCCCCCCCCCCTTACAGCGCTTGGTAACAAATCAGAAGGGATTATGGGTCTGCCAGCTCCTTTCCTGAAAAGCACTCTTCTCTCCCCCCCCCCCCCCCCCCCCCCCCCCCCTCCCATGTACACACAGGAGTGTGCCAGCCTCACATGGCTTCTCTGGGAGCCGACCCCGGCCCAGAAGGCCCGCCTCCAAGAGTGGTTCTGGCCCGAGTCGGAGCCGGAGCCAGAGCCCCTGCCAGTGCCCAATCCGGTTGCCCGCCAGATACCCTACTTCGCCTAAGCCAATAGAGCGCGGCCGTGTCGACATGGTAACGCTACATAGCAACGGCCCACAGATTTCCCCTCCTGTTGTTCCACACGGCATCTCATAACTTCTAAAATATGAACCCTAAGTAGGGATACTCAAATCTGGCCCCTCAGGGGCAGCAGTACTGCTGGCTCTCAATCCACCCCTCTAATCAGGATTGATTTAAACCTGGTGCAGCAGGTGTGTAATCTCTGGCCAATCAGTGGAGTTATTGGACCATGGACTATCAGGCAGAGGAGAACCAGCAGTACTGCCTACCTCGAGGCTCGGGTTTGTCCCGCTGTCCTATAATCATAAAGCATGGTGAACTGGTGTCCGGCGCAGGTTCCTTTAATGCGCTAGTGTTTTTTTTCCCCTTTTACAAGTTAATTACCAATTGACTTGGTTTTATTGGCTGATAAGGGTTGTGAATCTAGCTGACACACAGTGACATTGGCACGTGGTTCCTGAACGCAAATGAGCAAAATGTTTCCCCAGTATTTACGGTGAATTTCATTTTCCGACCCCAGTAGCCACGTTAACACGTGCGTCTGAGCGATCTTTTGGCGTAGCGACGCTCATTGCTTCATGTGTTTTCTCCAGTGGGGCATCACAACCTGTTGCTCCCTGAGAGTAGCCGCCGTGCTCCTTATGCTAGCGCTGCAGCCGGGCGCGACCGGTAGTCTGCTACCTACCGGAACCTTCGTGGTAGCCGCCTGCGCTTTCCCCTCTGCCTGCTGTAGCAGCTACACGCTAATGCTGCTGTTGCAGCTACACTAATGCTAACACTTGCCCTCCCTCCCTTGCTGCAGCTATGCTAACAATTTCCCTCCCTGCCCTGCTGTTGCAGCTACGCTAATGCTAACGCTAATGCTTTCCCTTCCCTCACCTGATGTAGCAGCTACGCTAATTCTAACGCCCTCTCTGCCTGCTGTTGCGGCTATGCTAATGCTCTCCTTCCCTGGAAGCCCTTCAGAGCGTCTCCGTGTCAAATGATTCCGTACCTGAGCTCATTAAGTGTCTCGGAGAGAATTGGAAATCGATGGCGCGTGCCAGGGCGCGAGAACTTATTCTTAATTTAATTTTCCCTTGCCCATATCTCCTTGCACATCTTTCCCCGCCTTCCCCGGTCTGGAACGAGACCGATTCGCCCGGGACATAGGCAAAGGCCGACCGGCCGCTTTCTCGAAACGACCCAAAGCCGCAACTCGCCCACGGTAGTGTCGTTGAGTCCGCCATTCGTAGTCATAGGCAACTTCACATTTTAATCACTCTGGATGTGTCTTCTCCAGATCTCTTGGATGGTATAAATTTGGAAACTGAGGTATGGAGTGAGCGTTGGAGGCTGACGTGGACGTGGAGGTGGTGGTGGTGGAGGGTGGGGGTGGAGGAGGGTAGCGGTGAACGCAGTGCTGAGAATGGTCTGCTGCACTGTTTAATGAGAAGCTCCTTCTCCATACACTTCAGATAATTGCTCTGCCCTCTACCTTCGCTTCTCTATTTTCACTGTTTCTCCCTCTGTCTCTTTCCATTTATTTCTCTCTTCCTCCCCTCTCTCTCTCTCTCTTTCTGTCTCTCTCTCTCAGTCCACCCACCTCCAACTGTCTGAGCTCCTAACAAAACGCCCCACTCAGCTCTTGGTGTACATCCACAACAGGAAATAAAACAGAAAAGCAAAACATAACGAGAACGACTCCTTTTTGCTCCATGCCTGGGGGGGGGGGGGGGCGGCCTGACCACCGTGGGAAATTCATCCCAGCCCTGGGAAGGCGGTTCAGAGGAGCATGGTGACCACCACGCTCTAATGGGCACAAAGGGCCTCGTTAAGCAGGCCGCTGTTGATTGGCTGAGCTCTCGCACCGCACGGCTCTCCCCAACGGATATCCGCAACCGCCCGGTCTGTGATGTCCCATGTGAACACACACACACACACTGTCTATATGTGGGTACTACATGCTCGACATCTTTTCCTTCCAAATTTTCAAACAGGCCCCCTTTAAAACATTTGAATTTCTATCAGATCGTACGGCTGCACGCGCGCTTCGACTAATTAGGTCTCCCGAACACCCGCCGTTAGCGCTGAAATGAGCCGGGGGGGGGGCGATGGTGATTGGAACAGGTGCGTGTCCTCCTCGGAGAGGCTGGTCCGTGTCCTCCTCGGAGAGGCTGGTCCGCGTCCTCCTCGGAGAGGCTGGTCCGTGTCCTCCTCGGAGAGGCTGGTTCGTGTCCTCCTCAGAGAGGCTGGTCCGTGTCCTCCTCGGACAGGCTGGTTCGTGTCCTCCTCGGAGAGGCTGGTCCTTGTCCTCCTCGGAGAGGCTGGTTCGTGCCCAGGCGCGTAACGGCCCTCCTAACGCCCGGGGGAACGGCGGTAAAGCTGCGGCCGGGCGAAGTCGGGAAAGCGCGGATTCGCCGCGCGTTTCAGGGTCCGGCGCGAGACACGGGGCCGACGCGGTCGGGTCGACCCCGCCGAGGAGAGGGGGCCGGCGGACATGGCGGTAATGAGGCCGGGGGTCGGCCCCGCCGCGGCGGTAACTGCTCCGGGTTCAGGCTTCAGCTTCGATTGAAGAGTCTGGCAGCAGCAGCTCTGATTCACTCAAAGCCCTCAGCACCACCTGTTTACTGCGCGCACACACACACACACACACACACACACACACTCTCACTCTCACACACACACACACACACACACACACTCTCTCTCTCACACACACACACACACACACACTCTCTCTCACACACACACACACACACACACACTCACACACACACACACACACACACACACACTCTCTCACACACACACACACTCTCACTCTCACACACACACACACACACACACACTCTCTCTCTCACACACACACACACACACACACTCTCTCTCACACACACACACACACACACACACACACACACTCACACTCACACTCACACTCTCTCTCACACACACACACACACACACACACACTCTCACTCACTTTCACTCACACACACGCGCACACACACTCACTCACACACATACTCTCTCACACACACACTCTCACACTTTCACACACACACACTCACACTCTCACTCTCACTCACTTTCACTCACACACACGCGCACACACACTCACTCACACACATACTCTCACTCACACACACTCACACTTTCTCACACACACACACACACACACACACGCTCACTCACATACTTGCACAGCCACTCTCACTCACACGCACTCACTCATACTCACACACACACACACTCTCACTTTCACTCTCTCACACATACACACGCACGTACACTGTCACACCCACACACACACACACTCACTCCCCCCTCCCACTCTTTTTCTCTCTCTCTCGTGCTCTATCTCTCTCCCTCTTTATCAAATTCATATGCTTTATTGGTGCTGGGACGACATGCATATTGCCAATATAAAGCTTATTTAAATGTTGACTACATTTCGCAGTAATAATAAAAATGATAATGTAATATGAATGACAGTGATTTTAATAACAATCATGTGAACAGAATAGGATTCTCTCTCTCACCAACATGGCCCCTCCCTCTCCTGCTCCATTGGGAACGTTTTGGCAGGGTTGTGTTCCTTCTGCTCTCAGACAGAGCAAGTCCGCTTCCAGCTCCACATCTGGTGGGGTGGGGGGCAGCGGGGGTTCGGTGGGGCTGGGGGGGGTGGGATGGGGGCGGGAGTCGTAATTAGCCTCGCCCCCAGCCTGAGGTCATTCCACTGTCCGCCAAAATCTCAGCGTTGGGCCGATGCACAAGTTTATGTAAAACTTATTTACCAATACAGCCCAGATATCATTGTGCGTCCCTAGTTTTCGTTTTTATTTTAGGGGTCCATTAACACTGCAGGATATTCTTGGTTAAATACCGTACTCAAGGCACTTGGGAATTCAACCCGTGCCCTCCGATGTGATTTGGCTGTTTTCACAACCCCAGGCCCCCCCTCCCCCCCCCTCCTCCCCCGGAATGTGGTTCCCAGTGAATTCAGACTGCTTTTTGATACAGTAGTCCCCCCTTATCGTGGACTCCGAAGGTCAGGATGTAACCTTGTAAGCGACAGAGTGTCCGATCGCCTCTGCTCCGCAATCGTGTTCCCCTAAGCGGCCCTTGCCTCGCCCTCGTTTGGCTCTGTACAAAGTCATCAAAGCTATCGAGCTATCGGTGGCGAGTTTTTTTTTTTTTTTCAAAAACGCCAACCCCAGTCGCGTTTAAGAAGGAAGGAGCCATTTCATCAAACATTCAAAGCCCTCCGCCTTCTGGCCGCACGGTCAAAATTTCACACGTCATTTGCTAAAACGTTTGGCATTTGCACATAACTCCATGTCGAGGGGAGGCGCGCGAGAACAGTTTCCAAAAAGTTTCCGCCCTTCGAACGAAGGGGATCGGAACGCCGCCTCACGGCTGTGTGCGGCGCGGCGCGTCGGTTGGAAAAACGGTCGTCGTTCGAGGGCCTCGAGCGTGGAGCTTGACGGAAGTCCCGAGGGAGGGGAACGACCTGCCGTGCCCCCCGGCTTTAGGGGTGGAGAACTTGGGGAAACGCAGCCTGAGGTATTCAGATGCCTTTTTGTCTCATCTGTGGTGGTCCGTAAGAGGTTCGTGCTAAGTGATCTGTTGGGCTGCAGTTCAGCTTCGTGGCTGGGGGAGCTGGGCTTGGCAGGTTTGACGCTCAGGTGGAGCTGTCGTTGCCCCTGCTCGGCAAGAGTGGTTTATGCTGTGTAGTATGATGGGTAAGAAAGCTGGTCTTGTAACTTAAAGGTCTCAGGTTCAGTTCCCTGGTAGGACACTGCCATTGCACCCTTGAGCAAGGTACTTAACCAGCATTGCTTCAGTACATATCCAGCTGTATAAGTGGATGCATGTACATGCTATGTAAAAGAGCGTCTGCTTAATGCATGTTATGTAATGTAATATTTAGCTCTATGTAGCGATTGTATGTAAAAGGATGTAGTCTGTGTAAGTTGCTCTGGATAAAGGCTCTGGGTGTGGTTCCAGAGCAGTGGAACCCCCTGCTAGTCCCCAGGCCCAGCCTACTCTCCCAGTCTAGAGGGGATCCATCTAGAGCAGAGCTATTCGCTGAGCTGGGTTGGGCTGGACTGGACTGGGTCCAGCCTTCAGTCATCGGGCGGCAGTACCTCATCGGGGGGGGGCACCCATAATCCTCCCCCCCCTTCCTTTTCCTGGCCTCCAGCACTGGGGCGTGGTCGCTCACTGCTGGCAGATTAAGGTTACACATCTGCTCTTCAACGGGCGTTCCCCGTTCGCTCTAGTCCCTCCGGAGAGCCGGCAGGCAAGACTAGGCCCAGCGCCCCCACGGTAACTCAAATGAGCTCAGTTTTATGACGCGCTGGCTAATGGGGGAAAATCTCCCAGAAGCACTCTGATACTGTACAGCGGGCATTCTTCTTTCGGTGCGGCGCTCGTGCACCGGCCTTTTCACACGGGGCGGGTCGGACGTGCCCGATGGCTTTGCGGTTACCGGCGACTGTGGTGGTGGAAAGCCAGGTCGGGGAAACGTCGTGTGAGGAGACGCTCATGAAAACATTTCTCTCGGGACGTAGCGGGCCTGTAGGCCCCCGAGTTGATTCGGGTTAATTGCCCACTAAAGCACAGGCGACGATCCAGAAGCCCTCCCTGTCACATCCAATTTAGGAGCAATTCGCAAATACGCGCGCCGTCGTTTTCCTCAGAAACGGCCGTCGTCGATTTGAGCGTCGAAGCCCTTCGCGGCGCGGGCGGGGCCCGCCGCGTTCCCCGGACGTTCTTTAGCGAAGGCTAGCGCCGGCTAACCTCGCGGGGCTCCCGAGCTCCCCGAAGAGAAATCGGCGGCTCCCCTTTATTTTCGACGGTCGTAACAGCGCTGATTAAATAGCGCGCTGCTCCCGAGCTCTCTCCGAAGCAATAAGCAATTCGTTCGGCTTTTAGGGGAGATAATTTCATTCGTCTGCCGGGTTCTAAAGCGAATCGCCCGCTCGGGGCAGTGCCACCGATCACGTTTTCAGCAACAGGGGGAGCTTTGAAAGGCTTAGAAGGAATTTGCCTTTTCCTCCGGGGCCTGCGCCCGCATATTTGTCTCAGGCGGTCGTAAAAGTAGCGTCGCCGTGGCAGCGCCGTGCCCGCTCACCCACCCGATCATCCCGCCCGCTCTGAGGAACCCTCGGCGGCCTGTCGAAGGGCACCCGTCGGGTACACCTCCCCCCCCCCCCCCCCCCCCGCTGGTCCACCAATAACCAGCGGGCGCCTGGCCCGTATCCCAGCAGGCCGAGCGCCCGGAAGGAAGCGAACGCAGTCGGAACGCGTTCCCGAGCTTCAGACCCGGAGCGTAAATGTTCCCAGAAGCAGGCGCGGTGGCGTGTGGGGGATGGGGGGGGGGGGGGGGGTTGGTGTCTGATTGTGCTTGCTTGGGCAGCGACGCGACGTGCCGCGCTTGTTTAGATTCAGGGGATTCTGCTTTCTCTCTCTCTCTCTCTCTCTCCTCTCCTCTCCTCTCCTCTCCCAGCCCTGCTAATCAGCCATCTGTATGCATGAGCCTCTCGGCGTATTAGTCTGTTTATGGAAAGTTAGCTAAAGGGCAGTGTGCACTCTCACGCGGGAAGGCTGTTGCACTGCAGTGCTTTTACCTCGAGCACGGACGTGCATACATGCACGCACGCACGCACGCACACACTCACACTCACACACACACTCACGCACACACACACACGCACACACGCGCGCGCACACACACACACACGCGCGCACACGCAGGGAGGGCAGGGACCACAAAACACAACACGGTGAACATCGTGTAGAATAAAGAAATACCATAAATGCAAAAAGAGAGAAAATTGAGAGAAAAAAAGAGCACTGCCAGGATGCCAAAAACATTAAAAAAAATAATTTGAATTATTTTGCCACTGAAACAATTCGCTGGGCCGAGGCCGAAGAAGATAAGCTTTGCGCGAACGAGCGCGGTCAGCCGGGGGAGGGGGGGAGACACCGCAGAGGAAACGGCTATCGCGCCCTTCGAGGCGACGGCAGGAAGTCGTTGAGCAGAAACAGGAAGCAGGTGCTCGCTCGCCGCGCCGCTGGCTGCAGGGGCCTCGTGCCGGGAAGGAAGACCGTGTGGTGCGAGGCGATAGACCGCGGCCGCGGTTCGCTGGCTGTGTGATGCGCGGACGGCGACCGGCGTCTGCGTGGTGTCGGCACAGTCCGCCAGGCCTTCGCTCAGGCCCAAAACGTCGTGGGAATTTGTAGATCATTTTAAGGAGGCAAACGCAGGCAGTAATCGGTGGGTCTTGGTATTTAATACTCAGCTGTCAGCAAAGTCATTTTTAACTTTGTGTGCTGCAGCTGTGCAGGGCAATTCTTTTTTTCATGATAAAGTCCTCACAACGTATACTACTCCCAAGATGGAGTCCAGACACTGTATACCGCTTCAAAGATAAACTTGTTTATTAATATCGTGAATGTGAAGCTTTGAGCTACGTGCTCTTCATCAAAGTTTGAAAATAATACACTTAATACCCGCATTGCTTCCTGTGGAGCTAGGATATCAGACCTTACATTTACAAAAAATACAAACATACCCAGTATACGATATTAATACAGCATGAACACACGGTTGTGTCGTGAGTACCATAACAGCAGAGACTATTCCGTTTCAGGCCTCTGGTGGTGGTTGACCCTACCGTAAGGTCGAAGTCGGTCACAATTTTTTTCGCGCTTGTTCATTTTGCGGAAAACGATGACGGCGGCCTGCGGGTCGGGGGGATTAGCGCCGGCGCATTAGACTGAGATCCGAGGCTCCCCGTGTCACCGTGGTGATAGTCATACAGCCGATTTTTGAATTTTCTGCTCGGTGGGTCCGGAAACCCATCCCAGGTTTCCATTAGCCGAACAGTTTGACATTTCCACGCCGACGGGTCGAACCGTGAACCGCGAAAAAGCCTTATCAGGTATCTCAGTTGGGGCCCTCCTACACCTCGGTAATCCGGTCATTTCATTCATGAATGCCCGCCGGCGATATTTTTTTGGGGGGGGGGGGAGACTGGAACGCATCCATGTGGGTGATTATCCGGTCCCGCTCCCCCACCTCCCGACCCCCGGGGGGCGCCACGCATAAACCGGCACCCCTGCTGGGGAGCGAACGCACCCCTTTCGCTCCGGGGGGGCGCGGCTCATTACGGCTCGCGTCGCGTCCGCCGGGCAGAGCCACAGAACTGTAAAATGGCCGCCTTAGCCACAGAAACAACGAAGAGCGCGACACCGCCAAGAAAGGGCGTATCGATAACCGCCCTAGTGTGTGTTCACTCGGTCGGGCGCTCGGCCCCCCTACTGGCCAGGTGAGGGAACAGCAGGGGAGTTGGGTGCGCGCGTATCCGTCGCCTGGAGTCTCCCCGTTCGTCTTTTTCTCTCGGTCCCCCCCGACGAAATCGCGGCGGCTTCGAATTAAGCATGCGCCGCACCTCTCGCTCCGGGCGTGATGGACGTTCGAGCTTATTGCAGTCGGGGGGAAATGACTGTTTAGCGCGCCCGTTTACGGGGAGATACTGAATTCATTTGATTGTAATAAAAGCGCCGTTATTCTCCCGCGGTGACTGGCAGGGAGCGGCGGGCGGCGGGCGAGGGCAATATCGCTTCCGCCGTCCGCCTTTCTTCGGCGGCGCTGGGAAAAGATTGGCCCCTCATATTATTTTCCTTTGTGCCGAGGAGATACAGATATCCGTCGAACGGAGTAATAAAGAGACGCTGGGCCTTATTGTTCCGTGAGACAGAATTATGTTCGCAGGTGAGGGAAAAATCTTAATCGGGCTGCCACTGGACGGAGTGCAGTTTCCAGTGGTCACTGCTGCAAAGGATGGTAGTAGTTATTGCTACCAGTTCTTGGTGGTGCATTCTCACACCCACTCCCCCACCCCCCCCCGCCCCCTAGACCCCATCCCCAACCCCCCCCCCTTTCATGGCTGGACTTCGTAGTGGCTGTAGATAAGGAATGCAGATAAGGAAGCTTGAGAGTGGTAGATCTTGAGAAGAAGGCAGAACTCTGTTTCTGTTAAAACCGGGGTGGGGGGGGGGAGGAGGAGTCTGGCCCCCTCGTCCCGCGCTGGGTAGAAGCGGCTCCCCTCCGGTGCCTGCTTCCAGAGTTCACTTCCAGTTCGGAGAACGGCCGGCCGCGCGATCGGACCGCCGACAGGCCCGTTCGTCCGCGGGGGGTCGGAAGGGCAGGGGTTTACCGTTTTAAGGAGCCGGTCGGGACAGGAAATGGAAGCTACCGCTTTGAAGTCCCTCCAGAGTTGCGCTGATCCACAGAAGCCCCACCCACCCCCCTATAGAGAGGGCTCGCTCTCTCTCTGTCTCTCTCTCTCTCTCTCTGTCTCTCTGTCTCTCTCTCTCTGTCTGCTCTCTCTCTCTGTCTGTCTCTCTCTCTCTCTGTCTCTCTCTCTCTCTCTCTCTCTGTCTCTGTCTGTCTGTCTCTCTCTCTCTCTCTGTCTTGCTCTCTCTCTGTCTCTCTGTCTCGCTCTCTGTCTCTCTGTCTCGCTCTCTGTCTCTCTCTCTCGCTCTCTGTCTCTCTCTCTGTCTTGCTCTCTCTCTGTCTCTCTGTCTCGCTCTCTCTTCTCTCTCTGTCTCTCGCTCTCTCTCTCTCTCTCTCTCTCTCTCTCTCTCTGTGTGTGTGTGTGTGTGTGTGCGCGCGTGTGTGTGTGTGTGTGTGTGTGTGCGCGTGTGTGTGTGTAGAGCTAGCTCCGTTACGCAAACACAAGCAGACCCCCCGTCATCCCCCCGCCTTCCTGAGAGGAAAGTTCCGGACCGTCGTAGCCTCCGCGCGGGTAATAGCCTTTTCCTCTGAACGGGGAAGTCAGCTGCACGATGTTCTCCCACAGAAGTGCTCCCCCCCCCCCCCCCCCCCCCCTCCCCGCCCCCCTTCGTGTCAGGAGTCTTTTAAAGCGGGGCGGAATTTAATTGGGTCGCAGCTTAGCGGCTACGGCGCTAGCTCCCCCCCAACTCCTCGCCGTTGCCACGGAAGCTTCCCCTGGTGACGCCGCTCGGGCCCGGCGCTACGGCAAACCAGAAACAAGCTGCCTGAAGCGCTTTTTTACCGGATAACGTGTTCCCACATAAAGCGCCAGCCGCTAGCTAGCACCAGCGCTAGTGCCCAGCCCTTTAGCGCAGGCCGAAACCTCTATCCCTCAAATTAAGCACTACAGCTTCAGGTTTTTGCTTTTTAAAAGAAAAACTTTGGAGTGTATTTAATCAGCATTTTTCCTCTTACTTTGATTTACAACTCAACGGGAGCATTGTATTTTTTCTTCACGAACTCAACAGTTTTTGAGCTTGCTTCAGAGATTGTTGAACTCGCCGAACCGTGATGGAGAAAACAATGACGCTTGCCTATAATCGTTAGTCACAGTTGATTGAATCCTGTCCTTTGCTCTGGAATCTGTCGGGGAGGGCTAACAGTAGGGTGAAATATCATAATTACAGTAATTATTGAATGCAGTAATGGCCTTAGCCATCATGTGGTGTATTACTTTTCTTCTAATCTTTTTCTCTTTAATAACTGACCTGCACCTGCACAGACAGGGCTGCAGTGTGTGTGTGCTGCCCTGTGAATGACCCGCTCCTGCACAGACAGGGCTGCAGTGTGTGTGCTGCCCTGTGAATGACCCGCTCCTGCACTGACAGGGCTGCAGTGTGTGTGCTGCCCTGTGAATGACCCGCTCCTGCACAGACAGGGCTGCAGTGTGTGTGCTGCCCTGTGAATGACCCGCTCCTGCACAGACAGGGCTGCAGTGTGTGTGCTGCCCTGTGAATGACCCGCTCCTGCACAGACAGGGCTGCAGTGTGTGTGCTGCCCTGTGAATGACCCGCTCCTGCACAGACAGGGCTGCAGTGTGTGTGTGCTGCCCTGTGAATGACCCGCTCCTGCACAGACAGGGCTGCAGTGTGTGTGTGCTGCCCTGTGAATGACCCGCTCCTGCACAGACAGGGCTGCAGTGTGTGTGTGCTGCCCTGTGAATGAGCTGGAGAGACAGGGAGATCTCACTTTCCATCCCTCTCCCACTCGCTCACTGACATCTGTCCATCCTCCTGCTCTCTCTCACTGTTCCCACTGTTTTCCACTCTCTGACACTCGCTCTGTCTTTTCACCCTCCCTCTCTCCCACGTCCCCCTCTCCCTCTCTCTCTCTCCGGTCTCTGGAGCCATCGTGTTTACCAGGGCGGTGGAAGGTGGCAGCGCCAGCTGTCTCCACGGGCAACACGGCGACGCCTCCTCAGAGTTTCGACCACCTGGCTATTTGTCCTCCTCCAATTCGCTGTTTGTCCATTCACTCTGAACCCCCCCCCCCCCCCCAGACCCCCTCGGGTTTGTTTTCACGGACGGCATCACCTATTCCCAACTCTGTCTCTGGTAACTGCCTCCACTAGCATCCTCCACTAGCCGCCTGGGCTAATTGGGCGGGGCATTCTCAACAAAGAGAAACCTGTTCCTAATGGACCTTCCCTGGTTAAATAAAGCCTTAAATAAAACTCCCTCTGCCAACCGCCTCCGCTAACCGCGACACCAAGGTCAGGAAGAGGCCAGCCGCTGTACCTCGACGCGGTCTGCTAACCGCTGCCCAGGCAGTTCCCGGGCCCGACCGCTCCTCGAGGAACATCAGAGGAGGGGGGAGAGACGGAGAAGCGTTTTCCGCCGTTCGCGCCTGGTATTTTCGGACGGGGGCGGGCAGCGTACTCCGCGCTCGGCAGAAGCGCCGATGCACCGCCGCGATAAAAGCCCGCCCTTGCGAAACGACCGGAGGACCGTGAGCACCGCGGTCCTCTCAAAGCACGCAAAGCGGTCCAAGCTCAAGCTGAAGTCGTGCCCCGGATTTTGAAAGGACTTGGGTGTCCTGAGCACCTCTTGTACCGGAAACGAAGGGGCGGGAAGGTTGGGACAGTCCGTAACGGGGAGCTGTCTGTTAAAGGCCAGCGAACGAGGAGAGGGCTGTGATTGGTGCGAGTCCACCAATCGGGGGCCTGGCGTTTGTGAATGGAGAGGAGGGGGGCCCCCGTGGTGCAAGGCGATCTGAGTGTTTAGCGCAGCTAGCTGTTTGTTTAATTACTTCCGTGGAATACAAGAGTCGTTTGCATGCCGTTAGTTTCCCTCCGGTTCCTCCAGAAAACTCGGTCGAGCATTAGCGAAAATAAACAAGCGCGTTTGCAACGGCAGGCCGACCCGCTTTAGCTCCAGGACGTTTCGAAACGCGTTGTTTCAAAGTGTTTTCTGAGTTACCATCTGTACTTTCATACCTCGGCATTGAAACGGGCGATTTGAGGCCCGGGATTTCTCTACTGGCGAGTGGGGGGGGGGGGGGGGGGGGGGGTTTCTAAGGCAAAAAGTGAAGGGAGGGAGGATCTCTGAAAGAGAAGATTCCTCTCATCTCCTCTCTCTGTGAGAGCCATCTGGCACAGTCTCCTCTCCTGCAGGCGTGAAACGAGCGTTTCTCTTGTGTTTGCATGCCCGTGGAATCGCAGTTTGGAATGCCCCAGTCGTACTTTGCCTTGGCCGTCGTTGCCGTGCCCCCCCCCCCCCCCCAATCGATCCGGGAGCGTTCTTCGCACTGCGGGGGTAGCCAGATCCCAGGACCATGGCGCTCACTCAAAAAAACAAAAAAAAAAAAAAAGTCCTAACAGGACGAGCCGCCTCAAACAAAATGGCTTCCTGCATTCCTGCGAGCCGCTTTCGGGGTGGACTCTCTTCCTGGGCCAAGGAGTCATCGTTCAGCTCCCGACCCGAGTCTGGGGCTGTGTGGAGAACAGAACAAGGGCCAGTGCGAGGTTGGGTGAGCTCATTTCGCCAAACCGGGGCCCGAGACCCGCCCTTCTTCAGGACCGCCCAGATTTTTTTGTGGGCGGCAGCTTAAAAAGTTGCGGATTGCGCTGCGAAAGCTTGGCTCGTATGGTGGAACCTTCCGGTGGCTTAAACTCCTGGAGCCTTACCTGCTTAAAGAAACAGCGCGCTAATACGACTTAAACTGAAGTGGAAATATATATACTGAAAATATATTGAATGGAACGTGTTCAGTAAATATATTCGAATTATGCTATCAAGCTATTGTGATACTTAAAAATATTTGTGAAAATATATTTTAAAAATTTCATCTTTCAGATATTGCAGTGTATGAGTGTGCTGGGTGTGATTTTTATATTTTCAAAAGACGTGTGATGTAACAATACTAAAGAAATGACTCTTTGAGTTGTAAAGTTCATTCGCTTGGCCAGTGGTAATTAGCGACAGCTACATTTATCTTTGTCCGCCAAAAAAAAATGAAGCGATAACCTTGGCTTTGAAGGATCAATGCTGCTGTATTATTCATGCGCCGTGCGGTTTTCTGTTCTCATGCAGAGCGCGCAGGGGAGGACCCGCCGCGCCTGCGGAAGATCGCGGCGTCGTCCGTCCCCCGAACGACGCTAAAATGCTAATCCGTCCCGGCAAACGGCGAGGGAGAGAGAGAGGGGGGGAGGGAGGGGTTGTCGGACGTTGGGGACCGGGGCCCCGACGTGCCGAAAAGCGGCTCGAGGCGATCGGGCGGACCCCCCCCCCCCCCCCCCCGGCCGGCCGCGGTTCCCCGTCGGCGTGGCAACGGCGGCACGGTTAAACCCTGGATTCGCGGGCGCGTTCCGCGTTTAATTCCGTAAAGCGGAGCGTTTTTTTTTTCCGTCGAGAAACGATCTGACGAATGGCGGCACGCCGGCCCTCCTGTCTCTCTCTCTCCGTGTGCGGCGTCTCGATCTGACGCCGCGGCGAAGCGGAACTGCTTCCTGGTCCCGTCGACGGGTTTTCTCTGTCTCCCGTGGAGCGGATCTCGGGCTTTGAGAAGTTCCGCGCCAAACCCCGCTCGAGGTTTTTTCGGTGAGAGAGAGGAGAGAACCCAGGCCCCTCCCGAAACGAAATTCTTGAATTTCATTTCGGGTACTTATTTCGTCGCACGAATTTAAATCGAGTGACTTGTCGCTTTGCATTAAGCCATGAAGGGGGACCGTAGAACGGTGGGAGAAGCAGTCTCCTGTTGCCATGGGAGCGGGGGTTATTATTATTGACTTGGAGGCAGCTGCGGTTGTGCTTCCAAATCATTTAGGCGCTTGTTTCTAGAATGTTCACAACAGGCCTTGGAAAGGGGACAGCTCGTTGTGGGTCTTTGGTGTAGACTACAGGCTTTTGTGTTTGAGGTTTGAGTGTGGATAATCAGCTCCTTACCCTGGTTGATTTGTAGCGCTCCACCAGTGCGGAGTCTATGGCTTTCCCTCCACAAACAAAGCCCCTCCTGCCTCTTTTGCGAGGCCAACCGTTTTTTTTTTTTTTAAATAACGCCAGAATTCTGAACATTCATTTGAATATCAGACGCGCAAAGGCTTTGCATTCTGGGAGCATTTTTATTTCTGCTCCGCACAGAGGGTCGTCTTACCGCGCTCCCCGCGCTGCGCGGGCGCCTCCGCCAGTCGCCGAGGTGCCCCGGGGTACGCGTGGGTGCGGAAATGCTCGCGCACGCTTCCTTAAGAGGCGGGTTTGGGGACCGTGGTGACGGCGCGAGAGAGAGAGAGAGAGATCAGCATTCCCAGACACGTCTCAACACATCTGCTTCTCGTTGGAGGAGCTCAGAGGGCCAGCTTCTGGGAACTGGTGGAGCACAAGCCGAAACACGAGCGATGCAAAGACCCGTAACCCAGCGCGTACACACACACACACACACACACGCACACACAAGCGTCCGCGCACACACACGCGCACAGGCACAGGCACACACAAGCGTCCGCGCACACACACACTCTCACATGCATACTCACACACACATGCACACACGCACAGGCAAACACACACACACACACACTCTCAAACACACACACATGCGCACACACACACACATATGTGCACACACACACACGCACAGGCACACACACACACACACACACACACACTCTCTCTCAAACACACACACATGCACACACACACAGATGCACACGCGTGCGCACGCATACAAACAGGGGCCTCAGAGAGCTGGCCATTTCCCACAATGCCCCAGCAAAGCCCCCCGGCGTGTTCCACGTGCCCAATGAATTACTCCCCTCTGGGGGGGAAAAGAAAAGGCGGCTAGCGGAGGCTGGGCTCTTCAGCTCTGGGGGAGCGGTGCGTGTTTAGCATCCGCTGCAGCAAACGCCGTTTTGTTCATTTTACCGTCGCGCGCGAAAGAGCAGAGAGAACGGAGCACTAAAAGAGAGCGCTTCAGAGGCGGGGGAAAAAAAAGAACTCTTCTCATTCTCCGCGTCGCGACGATTTAAAAGCGAAAATTCCAGCGCGTCGCGTCGAAAGTGACGTGAAAAGGCGCCCCCGTGCTTTTAAGGCGACGCGCGCCGCGATTAAATCCGACGGCGGCGGCGTTTGCGGCTGTCGGGCGCGAAGCGGCGGGGCGGGGAAGATAAACACCCCCGAGGCAGCGTGCGCGGGGGTACCGTTTCGCCGTCGTGTACCTACCTTTCCTGACCTCCATTAGATTTTGCAGAATTACATCTGTGGGTTTGACCCCAAACAGAACGTGGCCTCCTTTTCATATCGTCATACTTTGCTCTCTCCGTTCTCTGTTCTGTGACCTTTTCACTTTGCTGTAATTGCAGCGATTATCTCTGCACGCCTGAGTAAAAAAGCTGATCCTTAACCCTTTACGGTGTGACATCACAAATATGTGATTAGAATGTTCTTAACTGAACATTCTAATGCTGATGTCACAATCACTGCTTGGTAGCAAAGAAATGGAGTTCTAGAACACTGACTTAAAAAAAAAAAAAAAAAAAATCTACTCTTCAAGGGGTTATTTGCATCGTACCATGTGAGGGTTTTTTTATGGTAATGAGGGGAATTTGAAAGGCTGGAAAATGCAGGTGATTGGGCCTCATGTTT
Organism: Anguilla japonica; assembly: GCA_025169545.1. Classification (NCBI taxonomy): domain Eukaryota; kingdom Metazoa; phylum Chordata; class Actinopteri; order Anguilliformes; family Anguillidae; genus Anguilla; species Anguilla japonica. The sequence continues at coordinate 10,245,991 of CM045901.1, read as the reverse complement.
GCGTCCCGTGGCCGCACTGCTGCGGCGGAAGTGGTGGCCAGAAAAGCGACCGGCGAGTCTCTCTCTCTCTCTCTGTTCCGCGACTCCACCTCTGTCGCTCGGCTGCAGCCGAGAGGAAACTCTAGCTGTTCTTCTGAAAAAAGGGCTTTTTTATTTATCCCTGAGAGAGATTTCAGGGGGACCAGGTCTTAGAGGGGATTTTGGGGAGCTTTGCATGGCTGAGACTGCGCTTGCAGGATCAGGGGGAGAGAAAGAGAGAGAGATGAGCAGTCTAGAAACAGAAAGCGGAGGTAAGAAAGGGGGAGAGAGAGACAGGCAGAGAGCTGGTGGAGCAGTCTATGAACAGAAAGCAGAGGAAAGAAAGGGGGAGAGAAGGAGAGAGAGAGACAGAGCAGTCTATAAACAGAAAGCAGAAGAAAGAAAGCGAGAGAGAGAGAGAGAGACAGAGCTGGGGGAGCAGTCTATGAACCGAAAGCAGTGCGTTGGGGAATTCCTCCTGGGACTCTGGTGCTCTCTCTTCTTGACAACCCCGCCTGCGCCGCTCCTCTGTATTAAAAAAAATAAATAAAAAAAAAAAAAAAAGTTGCGCACTCCTCCCTCGGTGCGACCGGGCGGCGGAACCGGACACCGGAACGTGGCGCCACACCCCGCCCGCCTCAAAGAAGCGTATCCTGGCGTCGGTTAGAGCTCCGCCTCGCCTTCCGCGAGCTAACGAGCTCGCGAGCCGGCCCCTACTTAGAGGGCATTATGGGCTGAAGCTCGACGGCGCAGAATGCTTCCATTAGCATGAACGCCGTCCCAGCGGAGCAGGGCTTGCCTCTCTCAGCTCCTGCCCGGACTTCGCTTCCCAAACCTGGACGGGAGCTCGAGTGACGCCCGACACGCCGAAGGCTGTCTTGCACGTGTACATCTGCCCTGCTATGCTCCCGAGTAATCTATTACACGGAAAGACATTTTCTCCAAGGTGTCGTCTTCAGAAATGTTGTTTTTGTAATGTGTTACTTGGGAGCGTAATGGAGTGTGTCACTGTCTTCCGCTTTTTATGACTTCTGCCTGATAGTCAGCACCTTGCCATATTTTTGATCGCGTGTCCTCCATCCCTATAAATTAAATATGTACCTTAAAATGCCTTAAATGTTTACGGTAGTACGATGGCTTTTGCTGCAGTTTTGTGCGGTTTGTCATTGTTAAGTTCAGGCTTTGATGATTTTAATATCCCGGCCTATTATTGTCCATTTATCTTTCGGGTCCTGAAGATAAATGAGAAACCATATCTTAATGTCAGGTATCCAGCTGGAGACGACGGTGTAAAACGCATTGAACGCGGCCCCCGTGCGTACAAACTGCGAATGTGATCGCTCGTCCTGGATGGGAAACGATGTAGCCCGCAGGCAGTCTGTTGTGCGTTGGAACGATCCCTGACGAAAACGTCTAAGTAAAGGCATCTTTTAAAAAAAAATAAATAAATAATAATTTTTTTTAAAAAACGAGGAGGAAATCGTAGAGTCGGTGGTTGGTGAGGGAGAGTTGTTTTGCCAGCCCGCCTCGGCGATCAAAGCGGCTTGCGTTGTTTTTAGGGACGTCGAGGGGACGGTGAAGGCCTGGTCGCCCCGGGCCGCTGTCGTCGTGGTAATCACCCTGCAGGGCATATTCTTCGCTGGCGAATTGGGGTTGGGGGGGTCGGAGGGAGCTGGAAGTACGGAGGAGGCGGGCAGTGACATCGGCTGTGGAGGGGGGGGGGGGCAGGCAGCCCGTCATTTCTAAGAGCCCTCTCGTCAAGGGCGTTCTGCTGAGATTCACAGAAATGAAATGGAATTCATCTCTTCGTTGCACAACCAAATGTGAAAGGCCCAGTGAGCAGCTGGACTTTGCCCGCACTGCAGGCACTCTGTTTTTACAACTTGGAAGTATTGCATTAGGCTTTGGAGTACCCCTAGGGTCAGGCTTTGGCCCGTTTCCAATGTAAGATGACTGGCAGCACTGGCAAAGGGATTCTCTCCCCCTGTACCCCAACAGCAGCAAAAACGACCATGTTTGAGGCATAGCAGGTGACACGGTGCCCGAGGGTAACATTCCTAGATCAGTGAGCGGATATGAGGAAATGATTTTTAAGAAACTGGTGCCTTACCGTGACTCCACACGTTGCATTACACGTAGAGTAATGAGTGTGCATTCTAAAACACTCGCTGAGTTGTAAATGCGTAGCCAGCAAGCCACTTCACTGCCACCCACAGCCAAAGGGTGAATCCAAACCCTTTCCCATGAGAAAACCGCAGAAAGTCCTCGGATTTGCTCATATTTAGCCATATTTCGCGCCTCAACGGGGCAGCAAGAGCTTTTCCAGGCCGCGCCGCTCTGCCGTTGGACTGACTGCCTGCCGGAGTGGCGGTGTGGCGGGAGCTGATTTCGGGAGCGCGCCGAATTTCGCCCTCACGTCGACCTGGCGGGCTTATAGGACGTTAAGGGGATTAGGGGAAACTTCTCCGAGCATCTCCTCTAATCCACTGGCCCTCTCTGATCAAAGGGCTCCGAGCCGGCTCCGAGTTTGAGTTCATTTTCTCGTGCCCCCCCTCCTCCTCTCCCCCCCCCTCTCCTCCTCTCCTGCTCTCCTGCTCTTTAAAGCCAGGGCTGAGGGCTGCGAAATTAAACGATTCTCTCCATCTCTGAGGCTGAAAATGGTGGGTGGGTGGGTGGGTGGGTGGCAGGGAGGGAGGGAGGGAGGGAAAAAGAGAGAGAGAGAGAGAGAGAGAGAAGAGAGGGAAAGAGGGGAGAGAGAGAGAGAGAGAGAGAGAGAGAGAGAGAGACAGAGATATGGGTTCCCCCTTGAGCCTTGTTTGTTACGAGGTTTCTTCCTACTACATCTGCCACAGGGATTTTTCCGTGCCACTGTTGCTTGTCTGTGAAGTGTATTGTGACAATTGTTTGTGAACTGTGCTACATAAAGAAATTTTGATTGATTGAAAAGCAAAAATAAAAAATAATGTCCTGACTTGTTTTGACTCACTCATTAAAATGGAGGAGGGGGGGGGGACTTCAACTGTTCAAGATGGAGATTAACCAGTAAATGTGACATAAACTTGGACAATGTGAAATTTCTCTAATCATATCCCCCTTTTAAAAAGAGCTTTCTCAGCCAATCTGACACTGCATAAATGCATGGAGGTCAGCCTGTATCTCCTGAGAAATGTTGGACCAAGGTATTTTGCATGCAGGTCTTAGTCTTGTCAGATGTTAATTCAGTCACAAGGTCATTGGAAGGGCATAGTCAGGTGTGACTGAAACTCTTGAGAGTTCACCACTTGTTTTAACAGGGCCAATCTGATTCCTCGAGTAGAGGTTAGGACTCTATTTGTCTTTCTTCGCAGTGATTCATTTCCTGTCAGACTGCTGACTCATACGAACCTGCTAATCCAAATGCGCTGAGTCTGGACACATGAAGCTAAGATGGGGTTTGTGCTTCTAATTAGGCTTCCTCTGTTCTTGTTTTCTAAAACCTCAAACATATAGCCCACAGGGAAATGAGTCATGCCCACCAGGAGCTGAATGTAATGAACGCGGGTTCCGGGAAATTTGTTTTAGCCGGCCGATGTACGGCTTGGGTGATTTTGAGGATTAGCATTGTGCTAGCCGTAGAACTCATGGCCGCTCGACAACATGAGGGGTTTTCGAACGAATGTTGTGTCCGTATGGAATCTTTTTGAATAACAGCAGCCAACCATCCCATTTTGTGACAGGCCATTTTATAAGCGTACCGGTTTAGGCCTGAGGTTCAAGAAAACAGATGTGCTGTATTTGGGGGGAAAAAACATGGATGCTGACAAGAATGCCAAACTGGAGGACAAGATGAAAGGAAACAGAGAGAATTTGATGAAATATTATTTATAGAATTGTCTTACCGTGATGGCATTCTTTGTCAAGGAAATCATACTCAATAACTCTCAAAACCGTCTGGCCTATTCGGTACTGTGATTAGCATGTAGCGTGTAGCGTTAGTGCATAGCAGCTCAAGCATTAGGTTAGGTCTGACAAGCATGGCTTTTAATAAATCCCAACAGAACATCTGCGGACACACTCTTCACAGACGACACGGTGTGCATTAAAGCAGAGGCTTCCTTATTTGGAATGAGTGGACTGAGTGCCAGCAGATACGAGTCTCTAGAGACCAGCCTGGCCTATAGACTCTGTCAGCCTATCAGCCGATGCCCTTCCCTCACTTCCTGATATTGAGAGGGTAATAAAGAGAGCAGTCTCCAGTAGGAATACAAGCGTGCTGAAGTTTCCTAGGCAGGATAAAGCCTTGTCGTTTTGTGGCCATCGCCAGTTTTTTTTTCCGCTGTTGACAGAAGTGGGCGTGGGGAAAGGGTAGTGGCAGGGGCAGGGCAAGTTCCAGAGGTAGCGGCAGGGGTAGTTTCAGAAGCAGTGGCCTGGGGCAGTTTTAGCTTCTGAGGCAGGGGCTGGTACATTAGCAGGGGCAGTTTCCGAAGCAGTGGCTGGGGCAGGGGCAGTTTCAGAAGCAGTGGCAAGGGCAGTTTTAGCTTCTGAGGCAGGGGCTGGTACATTAGCACAGGGGCAGTTTCTGAAGCAGTGGCTGGGGCAGGGGCAGTTTCAGAAGCAGTGGCAAGGGCAGTTTGAGTGGCAGGGGCTGTGGCGATGGCGGAGGGGGCTCTTCTCCGGCTCTGTTTGGGGACCCCAGTGCCCTCAGGCTCCTTCAGCTCTCGGGGCTGGAGCAGACAGGCCAGAGATCAGAGCGCCGGGCTGGAAAAAAAGCGCCTCTTTTATGAGCGAGCACCAGGAGCGATGGCGGGTCTGCGAGCCGTCCTCTCTCTCTCTGGTGCGCCCGGGGGAGCGCTCTGGGGGAGCGCTCGGGGGAGGTTACTGCAGTTCGGTCAGGAGGGGGTGGGGGGGGCGGTCTTGCATCTCGGTTATTAAAAGCCCAGATCGTTAAGGGCGATGGCAGGGAGGCTAAGGTGCTTTTTGATCATCGGGAGGAAATTAAATCTTCCAATCTCGCGACGACGCTGAAGGGGCGGGAGGAATTAAAGGCCTCTGACACGGGGCCTTCTGTTCTTCCCTCTCTCCTGTCGTTCAGTCTTTCTCTGTCTTTCACACTCTCTCTTTCTCTCTCTCTCTCTCTCTCTCTCTCTCTCAATGGCCTCTGACTGGTCTCTACTCCTGGGCAGACGTCCAGAGCAAGCACTTCCTGGTCGTCGGACTGCTCTAATGAATCAGCTGCTGGAGCTCGTTAGCGACCGTGCGAGCCGTCCATTTCAGCGGCAGTTCCGTTAATGAGGAAATGGCTTCCAAACATCCGCGCTATCGCGCAGCGGCTTTCAAACTCGGTCCTGGGGGACTCCTTGCCCACGCTGGTTTCAGTTCCAACCGCAAGTGCAATCCCGGACATTTTTAACAAGCTTGTTCATTTTTCTCAATTGCGCTTTTCATGTTTCGAGAGATTGTTTACCCCCTCTAGCCACATCATGACAGAAGTAGCAGTGCGTGCCATGACAAATAAAATCCCTGCGTTCATATTGTGCTTACTGTGCTACATTGAAAACAATTACATTAAGAGAGGCGAAACCTTTTTAACCCGTCAAATTAAAGTCTGAGGTCAATCAATAGGCCCTGTAATTGGGAAAAGTCTAGAAACCTGGTCACTAAAACTATCAAAATGGTAGATGGTGTAATGTTTGAACCAAAGACAAAAACAAATGATAATGAGCCAAACCTTGCTTTGTGTTAATAAGTGTGAAGGCAAAACTGTGAAGGAACTTAAACGCATGTTCAACACCTTAAATTGAGCGAGAGATCGGCTGTACCTCGATGCAGCAGACACAGGGGTCCCCGGGACTGAGTTTGTGAAAGCAGCGCTGAGGTATGCGGAGATCCAGAGAGCCCTTCCTTTGTTTTATTTGCACTTGGTCGTTTGCAGAGGGCGACGCCTTGTTCCCTTTGCTTTCAGAATCAAAGAGTTTGCCGGAGGGTTTTAGGACAAGGGGACACAAATGAGTTTTTTTTCCCGCAGACGTCGGGCTGCTGTCGCCCCCAAAAAAAACGAAGCGAGCCGCTCGTTTGTTGGCTTCGAAAAATGCCGCCGCGATGCATTTCGAGGTCACCTCGCTCGTCCTCCGAGCCCTCGCCCCGGCTCGTTTCCGAAACCCCGCCTCCGTGAGCGACGGGTCCGCGTCGGGGTGGTTGAGCGCCCCCCCGCCCCGTCCCCCGGAGCAGCCCGGCAGTCTTCCTCACAGAGGGTTATTAAAACACCCTTCAGCTATTTGGGCGTCACCTGGTGGTGACATCGTTTGAGGTCGTCTCCGTGGAAACTTGATTGACCTTTGAAACTCATGCACTTCCTGTGCGGATGACCCAAAAAGGAGACTGGGAAAACTTTATTAGGTTCACACTGACTCAGTAACACCTTCTGTCCTGCAAGATTTGGTTGACCCACCCAAATGTAAAAACGGTGTGTAAACATTATGCAGAACGTTTGAGTACATTGGGACGCCTTCAGACCAAAGATGATGATGATGATGGCAACAATAATGGTGATTGCTACGTTGCACTAAAGAGCTGGAGGTAATTATAGCGAGAGAATAGGCGAGAGGATATTTGACTGCCGTTTCAGCAGAGTCAAGCTATTTCTAGCAGGCGACGTGAGCGTAATTGCAAAAAAAAAAAAAAAAAAAAAACAACTTCTAAAATGGTTGTTCAGCTGTATTCAGAACGTGTTGTTGCCCAGAAATTACTTTTATATTCCTCAGCGGCGTCATGCATTTTAAAAATGTATATTCCATGGAGGAAATCTCTCGCTCCATCTCCCCCCCTCTCTCTCTCTCTCACAAACACTCGCTGTGTCTCTCCATCTCTGTCTCGCTCTCTCACAGTCATTTGAACTGAGAGCTATTTATTCTTTCTCTCTCTCTCTCTCTCTCTCTCGCTGTCTCTCTGACCTGGATTAAGTGGTGTTGTGCGTTTCTGGTTCGTATTTCCCGCCTTGCTTCCCGCCATCGCCAGGCAGCCGGTCTCAGGGAGCAGCAGAGTCTGTCAGTCCCTCGGGGGCGACCGACCGTCCGACCGACCGGACGCAGCGCTACCCGCGGACACCATGGCACAAAAACGGTCCCCACCTCTCCACCCACAATTACTGCACTGCCCTCCTCTCAATGGCAGGCAGTGTGCAAAATACCATAGAATGTAGTGCAAGGCTGTGTGCTGAATACCATTAGAATGTAGTGCAAGGCTGTGTGCTGAATACCATAGAATGTGTAGTGGAAGGCTGTGTGGTAAATACCATAGAGCATAATTGAAAGCAATGTGAAGGACTTCAGCAGAATGTCATTGAACAAAGAGTGCAAAAACCCATAAAATATAACAGAACATATAACTTTATTCTCAGTCCTTGGGAAAACAGTCACCTGCCGTGGTGGTTCCGTTACACTGTCTTCCCGTCGTCATTAGCAACATCCCTCACCCTGTCTGTACTCCAGGGCCGCCGCTTACCCAGAAGCCTTTGCCGGTCTGAGCGTGCAGTCATCTCTTATAACCGTACCCAGGTGTGCTTATTAAACATTAAAACACAAAAAAAACAAACAATTAAAACCTCCCGGATAGTTTTTAAACCGTGACACGATTAAGCGACGAAAGCTACCGAGTAGCTTTTTAAGTGCGATTCGAAGCACCGCCGTCGTCGTAGTGTAAAGACGAAATCCTCAGAGCGACGACCTCTGGATCAGCGTCGGCGAGCTTTTTCTCATTCAAGTTTAATTGGGTGTGCGCTAGCCCCCCCTGGTTGCGGGGATACTATTAATTAGGGGTTTTCGGCGAGGACAATTAAAATGATGTAGTGGCCCCATTTTAGCAGGATGCGTATTTAATGGAAGTAATTAGGAAACGTGTCACCTGTGAAAGTCCTTTTTATCTATTTATATCTCAATCGCGGCCTCCAGCTCCGGAGCTGTTGTTCATTTAATACGGGGGGGGGGGGGGCTTTAGATCGCAACGCATAAAGGCAGCGTACCGTGGCAGGTTTAATTTGACCCGCGAAAGCCTCTTTTTGGAGGGGAAAAAAAAACGGGCGTTTTTAATCGCGGTGGAGAACACGGGCGATGGTCGCCGCCGCTTCCTCCAGGATCGCTGGAGGGGTGCCCCGCACGCGCTCAGACTCCCGAATTTCGCTCGCTTCGGACTCGAGAGGCCTTTCTGACTTCAACGGTTTTTGTTTTGGGGAAGGGACCAGCAGACATTAAAGATCTCGTTTCCCTTTCCAGTGCCGTGACTTGTTTACTTTAGCGATCGTGCTCCCATTTGGCCCTCCAGTCAGTAGCACTGCTGGTTCTCCCCCTCCCCCCCCGACGGAAAATCAATTGACGAACGGCACCGATTGGCCAGAGATCCTGCTCACCCAGGTCTAAATCTGTCCCTGATTGGACAGGTAGAATGAAAAGCTGCAGCGCTGCTGGCCTCCGGGGCTAAACTGGAGTGTATCTTCCTCCGTAGGGTTATCCTTTCAGCACAGAGGATTCTGCACTGAACTAGGCATGCGGAACCGCCAGAGGATTCCCCAAAAGACCCGAAAATAAATAAATAAATAAATAAAGAACTGTGTGAGCTTTGAGGAGCCCCCAAAGACCCATAAATAAATAAAGAAATAAAAATGGCTTTAGTTCTGAGAGGTCCCGGGAGGACCATCCTGCAGGAGGAGATCTGAGGGGCTCTCCAGCAGTGAAGCCACGCATCTCCTCGGATTTGCAGTCGCCTCCGTTCATTTTCAACGAGAGCCGATTCTTTGCGTCCGCAAGGCATAGCTGGGATAGCTGGCGACAGGATGCAAGCCTAACCAATCAGACTAACGATCCAACATGCAAATTGCGATCTTGAGGGAATCGCAAAAAAAAAAAAAAGGTCGGCTGTCTACTCGAAAGCCGCAAGACTTACTGCGGTCTACGCACTGCCGTTTTACAAATGCCCTCTCGGCTCATTGGCATAAACACAGCACAGGTTAAATCATTTCAGCCCGTGAGGTGTGTAACAGATTACCCTCTCTGTCTGCTCATGAATTGTTAATTTTGAAGCGTGGCGCTGTTTGTTAATGAAGGTTTTAGCCGAGCGCGTGTCCCGGGCGTCGAAACGATGGCGGGATTTAACGCGGTCGAGTTCACAGACCCCCGGTTTCCTTGTCTTCCCCGACACGTTCGCGAACGAGCCGTTGTTTCGGACTTTTACGAGCATGGAGCCGTTAGGCTGTGTCCAAAAAAAAACCCTTTAAAATGTCTCTGGTAAACGTCCACCGAATGCTTGCATTAGGAACGCCCTTGGTTTACTCAGAGTGAGTCCTCCAGTGAGTGTTGCTGAGGACCGTTAACGGATTACATGCATAACACATCACTGATAAAGGAGGTGCAATGATACGTTTGACACTACCCTCATCTGTACGATGCGGCCAGATTTGAAGACTCTGTACTAGATTTTAAGACTCAGGACTGGATGAGCATTGCGTCCCAGGTGGCTTTTGGGTAGAAGGACCGGCGATGGAGCAGCTTGCCTATAGAGAGGGCCAGAGATGGGACAGGGGCCTTGGGGGGGGGGTCTCTGTGTGTGTTGGTGCATGTTTGTGTATTTGCAAGCCAGTGAGTTTTTTCTGTGTGCGCGTGCGCGAGTGTGAGTGCGCAAGCGGGTGCGTAGGTTTGCTCGCGTGTGTCCATGCGGGTGAGTTTCGTTCTGTGCGCGTGCCTTCGGACTGAGGCGGACTCACTTTCACGTCTTTTCCCAGCGTCGTTATCGGCGCCTGAAAGAGGCCTCCGTTGCCAGGCAGCGTCGGGCGCGCCCCCTTCCCTCCCAGTCAGCGGGGGTCCTCGCTCCCGTCGAAAAAACGGCACTCCTCGGCGCTAATGGAGTCGTTTAGGGGGGGAATTGAAAAGGGCCGAGACACGTTCGCCCGGGGAAAACGGGTCGTAAGTGAAATGAGGTTTGTGTAAAAGCCGGGAATATGAGGGCACTTATGTGCAAATCAGAAGCGAAAGTGAAACGGCACGGGGCTCGTACGGCAGATTTACAATCCCCACCCCCCCCCCCCCCCCTCCACTGCTCCGTGGGGAAGAGAGGTTAACCTAATAAGGAGCTGATGAAAGCACGCACCTGGTCTGTTTAAAGAAGGGGGTCAGTGAGGGAGCAGGATGATGTGGTGTTGCCACCTGCTGTGTGTGTGTGTGTGTGTGTGCGTGCGTGTGTGTATGTGTGTGTATGCCTATGTACTTACTGCTTATGTTGTGTGTGAGCCCATGTGCGTGTTAATGTGCATGTGTTTCTGTAAATACATTCCACTTTGAGTGTGTGTGGTGTGTGTGTTTGTGTGAATGTTTGCGTGCGTATGTGTGTAAGTGAGTGTGTGTGTGGCAGTGTAGTATAATGGGTAAGGAGCTGGTCTTGTAACCTGAAGGTCCCAGGTTCAAATCCCATGTTGGACACTGTCATTGTACCCTTGAGAGAGTACCCCAGAGGTAGAAAGTTTTCAGTCATTTGAGAGACTGACTTTGTGGAATTGACAACATTCCAAAGAAATTTAATCTGCAGTTTTTGAAAACGAAGGCAACTAGTGACACCACATTTGTCTCCCCTTGAAATATATTCATTGCGCTTGGTGCACTGAAATAATTTAAGGTGTGTGAAATTGTTTGGGTTGTAGGAATAGGGTCTACTTCTGTTGCTCTGTGAGAAGCCCTAACTCTCCCTCCCTCCCTCCTTCCCTCCCTACAGACATGGCGAGGTGGCTCCCCGCTGCCCTGCTGCTGACGTGTCTGTGCGCCGGTCACTGCCACATGGAGCCCCCACCGGAGTTCACGTCTGACACCCCCATAAGCAACGCCGTGCGGGACCCCCGGACGGGCCGCATCTACCTGGGCGCCGTCAACGCCATCTACCAGCTGGACGCCGAGCTCCAGCCGCAGCGGAAGGCAGAGACAGGCCCGCGGCCGGACAGCCCCAGCTGCACCCCGCCCATCACCCAGAACTGCAGGACGCCAAGCCGACGAACAACATCAACAAGCTGCTGCTGGTGCACGAGTCCAACGGCTCGCTGGTGGTCTGCGGGACCCTCTTCAAGGGCCTCTGCTCCCTGCTCAACCTCAGCAACGTGGAGGAGCAGGTCTACTACAACGACGGCAAGGGCGAGAAGACCTACGTGGCCAGCATCGAGGCCGCCGTGTCGGTGGTGGGCGTCATGTCCATGTCCAACGTCACCAAGGAGGGCAACCTCCAGCCCGTGTTCCTGGTGGGGAAGGGCTACGGCAGCCCGGACATCAACAGGCTGATCACCACCCGCATCCTGCAGGACTTCCGCGACTGGGTGGTGTTCGAGAACATCGTGGAGGCGCCCGCCGTGCAGGCCGGCCCCTTGATGCTCAGGTTCCTGCACAACTTCCGGCACGCCTTCGCGGACGGCGGCTACATCTACTTCCTGTTCTCCCGCACCACGGGCGGCACCGACAACAAGAACTTCACCTTCATAGGCGCGCCTGTGCGAGAGCGACCAAAGTATTACTACTCCTACACCGAGCTGCAGCTGGACTGCGGCCCGGCAACGCCTACAGAAAGGTGCGCGCGGCCTACGTGGCGACGCCTGGCGCGGAGCTGGCCCGCAGCTCTCCCAGGAGCACGGCCTGGTGACGCCCGACGACAAGGTCCTGTTCACCGTCTTCGGCGGCGACGAGGACGGCGCCGGCTCGGCCCTCTGCATGTACCCCCTGAAGGCCATCAACGAGTATCTGCGGAAAATCATCCGCGCCTGCTACGGAAAACAACGGGAAGAGCCCGGCCCCAGTTTGTTCTTCTACTCGCCTTACAGCAGCTCGCACGCACATCTGCTCGACATCTAATGTAAGTTAGGCCCACGAGCGCTCGCGCTGGCCTGGTATGTGTAAAGAAACATTTCTAAGCAACGTATCTAAGCAACAGAAAAAAGAAAGGCACACTAGCAAGTGTTAGCTAGTGTGCTAGCTGGATTGTTCCTTACTATATGGATTGTATTTTGGTCGTATCATAGAAAAATTTGTGATATTGCCAAACGTTGAACCGTTGCCTCGTCGGCCTGTTATCCTCCGTAGTTGGTTTGTGTTTTAAAATGGTTATTTTGGCGAGGTGACGACTTTGGAAACGGGAGGCTTGTTTGCCTTTGCCCGTGAAAGAGAGATGCTTTGCTGTTATTTAGGCATCATTTTATGGTAACTCAATCTGATAAAACCTGAAGTCAGCTTACTGGTTACTCACTCCCTTTAATGCTATAGGTAACAAATTGAGCGTGAGCATTAAAGAGTTGGCGGCTCTTTCATACTTGTACTATGAAACGTACTGTGAACATAAATGTAAGCATTAGTATTCAAATATATAACGTACTGTTGCCTAGGTAGTCGTAAAACATACGTTTTTGAGCAAAGAAGCTGCATCAAATGAATTTTTTTCTCAGTTTATGTTCTGTTCATTTGCAAGATGCATTGGATGCATGCATTAACATAAATCCATTGTTAAGTGTCTTGGTTGGCATATTTATTGTTCATAAAGTTGATGAGGAAGAAGATTTTCTTCCTGTGTAGCACAGTTTTAGAGGAATGTTGCATGCCCATGGTTTAGCATGTTGAAGTTTCTTAGGAAATGACAGTGTCCCTGTATAGCATATCCGCATGTTGTACACAAGGTTTCTGAGATAATGACTGTGTCCCTCTATGGAAGCACGTTAGCATGTTGCGCACAAGGTTTCTGAGGTAATGACTGACCGTGTCCCTGTGTGCACGTTAGCATGTTGCGCACACAGAGTTTCTGATGTAATGACTGACGTGTCCCTGTGTAGCACGGTAGCATGTTTTGTCAGAGTTTACTGAGGAGGTGACAGACTCTGATCTTTCTGGTTTTTGCCTCCCAGCCCGACCAGGCTGACGATTCCCGTGCGGCGCAGAATTCCTGACGTCCCCCCTGGCCGGCACGAAGATGTCAGCCCTGCGCGCCACGGCCGTGCACGAGAAGAAGGTCCAGCTGACCGCCGTGGCCATCACAGTGGAGGACGAGCACACCGTGGCCTTCCTGGGCACCAGCAAAGGAGAGGTGTACAGGGTGAGAGGAGGGGGTACAGCATGGCGGGGGGGGGGGGGGGGTACAGGGTGAGAGGAAGGCATGGCAGGGGTGGGGTACAGGGTGAGAGGAGGGGGTGCAGGGGGGTGTACAACACAGCAGAGAGAGAGGGGGGGGGTACAGGGTGAGAGGAGGGGGTATGGTGGGGGGGTACAGGGGGTGGGGTGAGGGGGGGTGTACAACACAGCAGAGAGAGAGAGGGGGGGTACAGGGTGAGAGGAGGGGGTATGGCATGGCAGAGAGAGGGGGGTACAGGGTGAGAGGAGGGAGTACAGAATGGCAGAGAGAGGGGGTACAGGGTGAAAGGAGAAGTAGAAGGAGAATTAAACGGGAAGTTTTTTTTTTTCAATTTTAGTTTTAAAAACTTTGTGAAAACTTAAAATGGATTTGTTTCAAGGGAAGCCACTTAAAGCTTTAGAACTGACGTCTACATATTTCCTCACAAAAGGCTGTCTTGACTCCCGATGCGTTTCTGCTCGTGATGAACCCCCTGCATGCCCTCCTCGTTGATGTTTTTTTTGTCTCTCCCCTCTAGGTGCATTTATCCAGCCCCCCCGTCGAGTATGGCCAGGACTCGGGACAGCCCTGGCAGCAAAGTGAACAAAGACCTGTTCTTTGACACAAGCAGCGACCATCTTTACATCACCACCGAGAGGAAGGTGCGGTTCCGCTCTGCACGTCCAGTAAACGCAATGAATTTAATAGTGTAATGGCACATTGACTGTAACATGGCACAGTGAGTGTAACATGGTACAGGGTGTGTAACAGCACAGTGAGTGTAACATGGCACAGGGTGTGTAACATGCTGCAGTGAGTGTAATGGTATAGTGAATGTAACATGGCGCAGAGAGTGTAGTGGCACAGTGACTGTAACATGGCTCAGTGAGTGTAACAGTACGGTGAGTGTAACATGGCACAGTGTGTGTAACAGCATAGTGAGTGTAACATGGTGCAGAGTGTAACATGGCGCAGTGAGTGTACCATGGCACAGTGAATCTAACATGGCACAGTTACTATAATGGCCGTGCCTGTGTGTTGGTGGCAGATCAGCAAAGTGGCGGTGCAGGCGTGTGCCCTGAGACCTCCTGTGAGGCGTGCATAGGTCAGAAGGACCCGTACTGCGGCTGGTGCGTGCTGGAGGGCAGGTGAGTGCAGCCGACCTGGCGGGGGGGGGGGGGGGGGGGGGGGGGGGAAACTCAGGAACCACCAACCAGGAGACATGAGGGGAAAGAAAGCAGTGGCTGGTGGGTAAAAGCAGAGGCTGATGGGTCAAAGCAGTGGCTGTCGGGTAAAAGCAGAGGCTGTCGGGTAAAAGCAGCAGCTGTTGGGTAAAAGCAGTGGCTGATGGGTATTCTGATGGGTACCCCCCCCCCCCCAGATGCAGCCGGAAGCAGGACTGCGAGGGGGGTGGCGGTGCAGAATGGCTGGCTGTGGAGCCCGGGGGGGCAGTGCGTGAAGATCGATCCTTCAGCCCCCCCAGCATCAGCTGCAGGAAGACCCAGCAGGTAGGCGTCCCCCCCCCCCCCCCCGCAGCTCAGGAGCAGCCCCCCCACGGCACACTCATTTAACCTTGAGCTTGCTCCTAAAGCAGGGACGCTCACACTCCCCAGCCTTTCGATTCACCCCGGCCAGTCCTAATTAATCAAGCGCCTACCCTGAGCTCCGCTCACTACTGCTGAGTCGACACGTCAGTCCTCCATGTTAATTGCATCAATCTGCAGCTGACCTGAGAATGTTACTCGCAGCCCCATGGCAGTTTACAGGCCTCCCGGCTGACCTAAAACGTTCTCCTGATGTCGCTGCCACGTTGCGGCAATGTTACAGCACCGACGGAACGTTCCGGTAACGCTGTGAGTGTTTTTTTGTTTCCGGCTGGGCTGTGAAAGCAGGAAAATGAGCAGGCGTTTTTTCCTCTGTGTGAACAGGTGGAGATCAGCATCCCTTCCCTCCCCAGCGTCCCGGAGCCCGACAGGCTGCACTGTCGGTTCGGCTCTTTCTTCACCAGCAACGGGCTGATGGAGGAGTCAAAGGTCACCTGCGCCCTGCCCGATCCAAGCGAGCTCCCACCTAACCCCCGACAAACAAGGTGAACTTCGTTTTTTGTTTTCTTAAGCGTTGTTTTTTTTTTGTCGAGTCCCCACACACATTCCCATAGCCAATCACAGATCTTACTTGTGATCAGCCCACAAAAAAAAAAAACACTTTGCGTCGGTTCGCAAGGTAGGTTGAGCGCAAGTGTTGATTGAATCCAGGTGAGCTAACCGGCGCTAATTTAACACGGGTAGGGTAGGTCAGGTGGAGTCTGGATATCCTACAGAGGCGCCGCCCCCCCTTCTTGGGCGTGTTGTGACCCGTCCCCCCTGGTTTCTGGCCCCCATAGATTTCGTGGTGGTGCCGGTGACCATCACCGTGGACCATCGGTGGAGGTGGCCGCCGGGGAGTTCAAGTTCTACAACTGCAGCGCCGCGGCCAGGATGGCAGAGAACGCTCCGTGAGTAGAGCGTCGCCGCGGGAACGACCCGCGTCCCAACACACGGGAACGCCCAAGAAAAAAAATCAAACGCGGAACACGAACACAAAAAGAACAAACAATCTCGACTCTTAGCTCCAGCTTCTGTAATTGAATGTGCCTTGCTTTGCGGAGCCGTGATTTTTTTACCAAACAAAGGAAATTGCTTGACTTCTCTGTTCATTAATCAGGAGAGGAAAGGTGGTTGTTTCTCTTGTTCTTACTCCTTAAGAGTTGGTGGAAGGAGCTGATGAATGGGTAATGTTCATAAGAAGCAAAGGAGAGATATTTCATTCTCAAAATGTACACGCCTTCTGTGGGCTGCTGGGAGGTGCATCCTGTTAGAGCACTGCTGTAGCGCAGTGGTTCTCAAACTTGGTCCTGATGGCCCCCTGCGTATGCTGGTCCTGAGGGCATTCAAAAAAAAAAAAAAAAAATACACACAATTCAAAAAACTGTGTGGCGAATACCCTGAATCCCCTGGGGCCTCATTGGCCGGTTTGTTTGTGTTGGCCTGCTCATTGGCCGGTGTTCTTGTGTCAGCCTCCTCATTGGCCGGTTTGCTTGTGTCCTCAGGTGCAAGTCCTGCGTGTCCAGTGAGTGGGGCTGTCATTGGAACACTCTGACCCACACCTGCACCGACGGCCGACGTTTCCGCAGGGGGCGCTCATGTCATCGAACACCAGCAGGTAAACCAACCCCACCATTTGGTACGCCCCTCCCCCGTTTTAAAAACAGAGGATCTCACCCCCCTGCCTCCCCCCCCAACCAGAGCTGTCCGCGTTTCGAGAACCCGGACCCCAGGCTCATTCCCGTGGGTTTCAAAACACCCATCCACTTCACAGGAGTGAACCTGGAGGTTTACGAGGTGAGACGGGACCATTGCCGTTTGCAGTCCTTTTTTAGGAGGGCATATTCTTACTGCCGATTTAAACCGTGCTCTCCTCCTCCCCCCTCCCCGTCCAGGATAAAGCGCTGGTGATCGGCACGGACCTGATGAAGCACGAGGAGGAAGTCGTCGTGCTGGAGGCGGGCTCTCGGTTCAAGTTCGACGGGTACGAGGTCAGTATCGCGCCTCGGTTCTCTTTCCCGCGTGGAAGGCACCCGGGTCAGTGCCCCCACCCACAACCCCTCCTTCTCCAAAAACCAAGCGGGAAACCCTCTCAAACCCCACCGGGCCGTTTTGACCCCGACTTGCCCTACCTGGGCTGTCTGGTAGTGCTGCGGGTAATTTAAAGCGCCCTTTTTGCCAGAAAGCCCGGGCTGCATTCAGGTTCTCTCTCTCCTGTTCTCCTTCCCAGTTCGACTATGACAAAAACCAGACGGTGGATGTGCTGTTCTACGTGAAGGACCAGGACACGGATAAGAAGATCGACAGCATGCTGGAAGGTAAGGTCCGAACCCACCCGCGGGAAGTCACGGCTGTCCAAAAGAAGAGGGGCGAGAGGCAGAAATGTTCAAGGTTTTTTTTGTTTTTTTTGCCTACTTCCCATTTGCTGTTTGCCCTGCAGAACACCCACCTCATGTCTGTTGTTTGTCCAGAGATGCTCACTTCCTGTCCACTGTGTGTGCGCTGCCAGCACGCCCACTTACTGTCCATGTATGTACTGATCCGCACCCCCCCCCCCCCCCCCCAGTCACTCTGTATAACTGCTCTCGGGGCCGGGAGGACTGCAGCCTGTGTAAGAACGCCAAGCCGGAGTACGAGTGCGTGTGGTGCGCCGGAACCAGGTCCTGCGTCTACCGCCAACTCTGCACGGAGGAGGCCACGGAGTGCCCCGACCCAACCATCGCCGAGGTGAGTCTCTTAGCCGTATATCACCCAGGTGAGTCTCTTAGCCCTATATCACCCAGGTGAGTCTTCTAGCTCTACCATCACCCAGGTGAGTCTGTTAGCTGTACATCACCCAGGTGACTCTGCTAGCCCTACATTACCCAGATGAGTCTGTTAGCCCTACCATCACCCAGGTGAGTCTGTTAGCCTTACCATCACCCAGGTGAATCTGTTAGCCCTGCATCACCCAGGTGAGTCTGTTAGCCCTGCATCACCCAGGTGAGTCTGTCAGTCCTACATCATAGAAGTCTACTCCCGTCAAGTCAACTGGCAAATTCAGCTCACTCTGAGATTCAGCTCGATCCCATAGACTTCCAATTACCAGATGTACCAGTTTGAATTAATCCAGACGATGAATTATCCTAGCAAAATGAATTGTACTGTTGCGAAGCGAATTGCTCGGTCCTAAACCTGCTCCAAACATCACGTCCCCCAGGTCATCCCCAGCTACGGCCCACTGAACGGGGGCATTCTAGTGACCATCAGAGGGTCTAACCTGGGCATCCAGAAGGAAGATATCAAGAGCATCACCGTGGCCGGGGTGCCCTGCTCTCACCAGCTGGACAGATACTCCGTCTCCACCAGGTACCGCCGCAGTTAGCGCTCCGTTAGCTCTCCTGTGATCACAGATTAAAGAGCAGCTATAGCACAGTTAGTACTGATCTGTGCCCTGTCTCTAAAGATCAGGTACAGTTGTCTTTCATTTTGTTCTTCACACTCTCTCTCTCTCTCTTTCTCCCCCCCTCCCCAGTGTGGTGTGTGAAGTGGGCCTGGTGGACACTCCCAAGACAGGGGTGGTGGAGGTGGAGGTGGAGGGGGGGAGGACCGGGACGTCTACGGTCTACTTCACCTACAGGGTAAAGAGACTGTCTCACTTGCAAAACAAAAAAAACAACATTACAAATGGAAGCATTTGCTCCACTCTGAATCGTGTACTTGAATCGTTTATAGTTTCACCCTGTAATTCATGTCAAGTCTTGTGGATGGTTTGCATTAAATGTATTGTGGTGCTGTGGGGGTCCGTTATTGGTAACTAAAGGTGTGGCGTGTAAGTTTGTTAGAACACTTCTGTTCATATTTGGTGAAATTTCCTTCACGTCCTGACAGATATCAATATATTTAAAGGATAAAAATCCAGTCTCTCTGACTGCCCCAGGCTCTGAAATCAGCCACTCCAAATTTCACCATGCCTGAATCTTAACAACCAATTAGGACAGCTCTCTGCCCTGCCTCCGGCTTTGCGTTCACAGCACTGCCAGAGAAAACAGGGTGAGCGGGGCTACACAGATAACATCACATTGGCTGAAAAAGCGAAACATACAAAAAGCCGGGTGTTTTTTGGTCCCCACGGACCAGAACTGACTTTAGCCAGAGATGGCGGTTGTATGTGATTGGTCAAGTCAGAATGAGAACCAGTTTTATGATGTCATCTTCCCAGGACCCCAAGCCTGAAGCGGTTCATCCGACAAAAGGTCCGAAAGACGGCGGGACGGTGATCACCATTTCAGGCACCGACCTAGACACAGCTGCCAAGGAGGACCTCAAAATCACTGTGGGGGGAGTGGCCTGCTCTGTGTGAGTATGACAATGTAACCTATGGGGGCCGGACTAGGCTGTTAAAGTAGGTCTGTACTCCTGTAGGACTTATCTCCTGAGCAACACACGAAAGACTAGGTCCAACACAGGTAGTGCACAAGAAAGACCAGGTACAGCACAGGTAGCGCACAGTATAGACCAGGTACAGCACAGTTACCGCTCAGTAAAGACCAGGTACAGGACAGGTAGCACTTGTCTGGGAGCAGGGATCTGAAACTCCTATCGTGTTGGTTTTGGCAGTGTTCTTTCAATGGGCAGCCAATGTTCTCCATTAGCACAGCTAATCTACATTAGCACTTTAGCGATGTTGCCTCTATGCTCGCTAGTCTGGGACTGTTGTTAACCAGGGTTGGTGCTACAGTTCATACAAGCCAGGTGCATTTATGTTTTCCCTGTGTTGCAAGTTACTCCGGATTAGAACGTCTGCTCATGTTGCGTTGGTCCTGGAACTTTGGCGCCTTTAGCCAATCAATCGCTGAGACTCACCAGAGATCTGAAAACACTATGGGCTTTCAGGACTGCAGTCTGACATCCCTGTTATAGAGGAACCTTTCCATTACCAGCTCATCTGCATCTGTTTCTCTGGGAGGAGAGGCAGCTTCAGATCCCAATTAGGGATGTGTCATATGGGAATTCTGGGCCAATATCAATAACCACTCAGTCTACGCCCCCACCTGGTTCACATTAAAGCACCGACGCAATCTAAAGCTAGGATTCTGTATTCTTGGAAGAAGCAGGTCAGCGTAGACGTCAAACACTTAGGAAGGATGATTGTTAACAAATTGCATTTGTTTAACAAAAATGATTTCAATTAGCTGATTTTATTATTAAGCGCAGAGCACCAGTCTAGAGCGCATACCTAGCTCCTGTAAGTTAGGTTTAGAGACTAGAATTAAATAAAAGTCAGCGTGTACTCTTCCAAAAATAAATGTTTCTGTTCCATCTAAAGTTAACTTTAGCTTTTTTAAAATAAAGTTTGAAATGTGGTGAACACAAGTCACAATGCAAATGTAAAATAAAAATAGGTTACAGACAGCCTTGGGGCTGTACTCTCAAGAAAAGAGTTTGTTACCTATTTCTGAATCAATTTACCTGTCTCTATTGTTAAGAGAGCACGGTGCTCACCAGCCGTGAAAACTGAAATAAAACAAGGGGCCCTGAACGGGCACAAGACCGTACGTGCATCTGCCCGAGTTAGGTGAGCAACCGAGCCAGACATGACTAACGGCACTCCGAGACCATCGAGCGCTAAGTGCACCATCGCTAAAGCTCTAAATGAAGCCCAACTTACGCCGGCCAGAAGCCATAAAACAACTCTCAGATCTCAGCAGCCGGCGTCCATATAAAACCATAATGCCTGCTGTAACAATCCTAAAGGAGGACAGACGGGTGATTTGTGGGAATGTCAGGGCAGTGCCAAGTTCCCGTCCACGGAAATCCCCCCCCCCCAGCTTACCCGCCCTGTCGGTGCGCTGCAACACAGGGCGGCAGCACAGTGTAACGGTCTGGGCCTGTAACTCAAGGGTTGCAGGTTTGTATCCAAGCTGGGGCACTGCAGTCGTACTTAACCTGAATTGCTTCAGTGAAAACACTGCGCTGTGGATTGCATGTACTGTGTAAAGGGGTTGTTCCAGCCCTGTGGCCTTTTCTAAATTCAGCGTTCTAGAATTCCACTGCTTTCAGTTACCAGCAGTGACAGTGACATCACCATTAGAACGTTCAGTTAAGAACATTCTAATCCCGCATTTGTGACCTCACACCTTAAAGGGGTTAAGCGCTCCTTCACCTTTGCAGGGAGTCGTTCGGGAGTGACATCACATGCAGGGTGGGCAAATACGAGGAGAAGGTGCCCTCCTCCCCGTTGACCGTCACAGTGGAGTACGGAAAGAGTACCAGCGTGGAGGTCCCCAAGGCGTTCAAGTTCTACCCGAACCCCAAAGTGGAGGGCCATCATCCCAAGAGCAGCTTCGTATGGTCAGTCAACGCTTTATACTCACACCTTACCCGTCTTCCTTTGCCGAGCTTGTTTAAGACTCAACATCTTTACAAAAATAAGAGCAAAATGATGCCCGTCAAACGTATTTAACTTGAAGTTGGATACAAGCCTTTGAGCTGATGGCTCATCCTGTTAAGGCACCGTTCCGGTGCATGGACGGGCCCCAAGGTCTCATATCCAATCCAGATACCAGATAAAGTACCTTTTTTTTTTTGCTGTGAAAAAGTTTGGGAACCCCTGAGGGTTAGTCCAAGTTTTCACACATCCGCAGACTTTAAATGTCATCGGGTCTTCTGTTAAATCCAAACAAAATATCTGGCCATTTTAGAGTCGGAATCCAACTCTAAGCCCTGCTGGATTATTGTGACAAGATCTGGAGAAAGCTCTCAGTAGGATTATTTTATTACTGTTATCTTGGATTAATATCTGATGTTTTACGTCTACAGTGTGTGAAAATATGGGCTACCCTAAAGGAGTTGCAAAGTTTTTCCTCTTTAATGATGTCGTCTTTCTGCTCGCAGCGGGGGAAGAACGATCGTGGTGACCGGAACTGGGTTCGACCTCATCCAGAGGGCGTCCATGGTGGTCCATCACTCAGCCGACGAGTGCTCGAGTCCGCCTAACCCAACCAAGGTTGGTGACCGCATGCCGCCCCCACACCCGTCTTGGGGTACGCCAGTTTCCGGGTGTTTTACAAATTGCCGTCAACTCGTCCGCGTTTGACCGTGGCATTAGGTTTATGTTTCAGGCAGATACCCTGAGACATCAAAGACAAGCAAATTTACACAAACTAAAGGGCAATGATCTTTAATGAAACTGCAATTTCGTCTGTGATCGATACCCTAACTCGGGAGCGTCGAAATCAAATCCTGGGGGGGGGGGGCACAGTGTCTGCAGGTATTTGTGGGCTTCCTGTCAGTCAACAGCCAATTAAAACCATGAGAAAAGACATGTGGAGCCAATCAATGACTTGAAATGAATCGCTGGTGCTGAAATGTGCCAAAGACCAGCAGGCACTGCAGCCCTCCAGGACTGGAGCCTGACCCCTGTAGGGCAGCCCAACCCTGTGCCTGTAGAGTTTCCATTTCAATCCTAATTTGGCACACCTGATTCTACTAATTAGCCACTTGGCGAGATCTTTAACTGTTGAATGAGGTGTGCTTTGTTAGGGTTGGAGTGAAAGCCTACAGGATGGTAGATCTCCAGGAACAGGGTTGGGCAGCCCCGGTCTAAGACATGTCAAACCAGTAAATGTAGACCAACCACCAGGGGTGGCTAACCTTGGGCCTGGGGAGCCGCAGGGTCTGCTGGTTTTTGTTTTCACCTTAAATACAGCAATGATTTAGACCAAGAAACCAGTTGAAGCAGTACAACTATGTAGTCCACTGCTTTGACTGATAAATTAATTGCCGAGAAAAAACAAAAACCAGCAGGCCTGGGCTGGCCCCCCCCTGACCGCGGGCTGTGTACGAGGCGAGAGATTAACGTGGACGCTTTCCTGACCCAGACTCCCCAGGAGTTCGTGGAGGAGGCCCTGAGCAAAAACAACACGGCGCTGTACTTCCACTCGCCGGCGGTGGACTCCGCCAAGTGCCTGAGGGCCTACGTGGCCCTGGACAACGTGCAGGCCCACCTGGAGCCCTTCAGCTACCACCCCAACCCCTATTTCGATGACATCACCAAGAGGGTCATCACGGAGAACAGCATCATCTCAGTCACTGTGAGCACATCGCGCCTCCTAAGCACCACCACCCAGCCCCCCCCCCCCCCCCCCCCCGGGTGTCACATCCGTTACCAAAATGGGCACGTCCCCACTACGCCAGCACTGTCTGTGTCGCACTGACGATGGTGTGCATCTCTGTCTTGCCCCCACGCAGATAATGCACTGGTAATCCTCTTGTCTGGCCATTCAACATTAAATAATTTACCAGATTAATAAACCACTTATTCAGTACGGTGTCATTTTGGTTAGTGGATTCACATCGCAACCCAGCGATATCTGTGAAAGATGGCGATTTGGTTATGATAACCACGGTAACCGCCCGGTCGTCCTGCCGTTCCCACCACAGGGCCGGGGTTTCACGGACGCCATGACCCGCGAGGAGGCGCAGGCGTTCGTGGGAGACGCGCTGTGCCCGGTGACCTCCCTGCAGAAAGACCGGCTGTTCCTGGACCCGCCCCCCACGCCGCCCAAAGCCAAATCCAAACGGCCCAAGAGGGACACCAGCGACGAGCTGGAGCTGATGGTGAGAGACCCATCTGTAGGAGAGCCAGAGCACAGTCAGGCCTCTATAACAACTATAACAATATCAATGTCCATAACACTAATAATAATAATAATATCTATAACAACAATAATAACAATAACAGTAGCAACAATGACAATAACAGTAATAATAATATCTATAACAGTCATAACCATAACTATCAACAATAGCAATAACAATATCAACAATAGCAGTAACAGTAATAATAATATCCATAACAGTAATTGCAAAAAATTATCAACAATAGCAATAACAATTACTGTAATATCAATAATAACAATGACAATAACATAACAGTAATAATAATATCAATATCAATAATAATAATAATAATAGCAATAAAATAAAAATTAGGATAATACTATTTCATTTACTTAAAAAAATAATCATATTTTTGAAAGCTCTGTATTTTGGAGATAGAGTAATGAACGCTAAATGCCTTTCCCCCCTCCCTTCTCTCCATTCCAGATTAAGTTTGGGAAGGGAGAGTGGGTGGTGGGCTCAGTCGAGTACGAGAAGAAGTACGAGGCGCCCCTGGCCATCATCATCCCCGCCGTCATCATCCCCATGATGCTGATCGTCGCCGTGTCCATCTACTGCTACAGGTGAAAGGACTGCGTTTCCCAGCATGCAATTCTCCCCAGCGGGGAGCTCCCCCGCAACACCAGCTCACCAGCAGCCATGTTGTGCGTTTTGCCCCCACGCAGGAGGAAGAGCCAGCAGGCGGAGAGGGAGTACGAGAAGGTGAAGAACCAGCTGGCGAACCTGGAGGAGAGCGTGCGTGACCGCTGCAAGAAGGAGTTCACAGGTCCGCCTCCGCGGACGCGTCACACCGACCCTATTCAGCACTTAACATGGCCGCCAGCCAGTCAATGATGTTGGTTACCCAACAGCACACACACTAAAGTGTACACTATCACTCAAGTGGCCAAGTGGGCAGTTCCCTTCCTGGAAGCCTGGTCTGTTTGGTTTAATTGAGTAATTAGGGTGGCACGGCGGCACAGTGGGTAGCACGGTTGCCTCAAAGCGAGAAGACTCTCCCCGTGTTTGCGGGGGTGCTTCAGTTTCCTCCCCCAGTCCTAAGACAGGCCAGTTAGGTTAACTGTAGAGTCTAAATTGCCCTTGGGTATGAGTGTGTGAGTGTGTGTGCCCTGTGATGGACTGGCGACCTGTCCAGGGTGTATTCCTGCCTCTCATCCAAAGCATGCTGGGATAGGCTCCAGCACCATCTGCAGAATAAGTGGGTTAAAAAATGGATTGATAATTGACCAATTAGCGCTGTACACTAAGGTGGTTCACCAATAGACCACAGTATAATATTTCATACTGGAGCACAAGAAAAAGGCTTGTAGGCTTATGAATACATTTAGTAAGTGTCAGATCATATAAATAATAACAAAAAAAAAATCCATAAATCTATTGGCCACTCCTTGCCCCACTGCTGGCATGGCTGGTGGAAATGAGATTGTTAACCCTTTCAGATCTTATGATTGAGATGGAGGACCACACCAGCGACCTGAGCGAGGCCCGGATCCCCTTCCTGGACTTCAAGACCTACACGGACCGGGTCTTCTTCCTGCCGTCCAAGGACGGCGCCAACGACGTAATGATCACGGGCAAGGTGGACATCCCCGAGGCCCGGCGGGCCACGGTGACCCAGGCCCTCAACCAGTTCTCCAACCTCCTCAACAGCAAGACCTTCCTCATCAACGTAGGCCCCGCCTCCCTCCCTAAACTCGCACCCGCCCACTCGCTCGCTCCTCTCCACGGAGGTGGGCTGTCTTAACTCCAATGGCTGTGGAGTTAATATTAGGGTTATGCTTAGGCTAATGCCCTGTTACTCAAATCACAGCCTCGAAGTCCAAGAACTGCTGGTTTTCCACCCTCCCTTTACCTGGGGAGTCAGGTGCGAAGACAGTCTGGCCAATCAGTAGCACTAATTGTTAAGCTAATTACCTGGGGGAAAAGAAA
This sequence comes from Anguilla japonica, assembly GCA_025169545.1. Lineage (NCBI taxonomy): Eukaryota > Metazoa > Chordata > Actinopteri > Anguilliformes > Anguillidae > Anguilla > Anguilla japonica. Next base: position 10,220,705 of record CM045901.1, on the reverse strand, counting down.
ACCAAGGCCGGACTTGGATCCGAGGTCTAGATCTGAGTATCCACGTGCTAACGAGACACACCTCTTCCTTTGCCCATTAAAGAGGGCTACTGATGCTGACCGTGTAGATTAATATTTGTTTTACAAACCTGTGATTTAAAGGCAGTGAGGTTAACATTCACATTGCAAACCAATGATTTAAGGCCCAGTCGTATAATGGTCTTATGGCAAACCAATGATTTAAGGCCAGTCATATAACATTGTTACCGCAAGCCAATGATTTAAGGCCAGTAGGCTAATATTCACATTGTGCACCAATTGTTCATAAGCAATAAAGATGATGTTCACGTTGTGAAAGCCTGTGTTTAAAAAAACAAAAAACGAACGAGCTGAAAGCAGTCGTTTGCTTTGAGCGTACTTTTACCGAGCGGATCGGTGGTTCTGAGTGACGCTTGTCGTCCATGCGCTCAGTTTATCCGCACCCTGGAGGGGCGCCCCGACTTCAACGCCCGGGAGAAGGTGTACTTCGCCTCCCTGCTGACGGTGGCCCTGCACGGGAAGCTGGAGTACTACACCGACATCATGAGGACCCTGCTGCTGGAGCTGATGGACCAGTACGTCCACAGCAAGAACCCCAAGCTCATGCTCCGCAGGTCAGTCACAGCGAGAGCCCCAAACTCACATCACACAAGAACCCAAACTCATGCTCCGCAGGTCAGTCACAGCTAGGACCCCAAACTCATGCTCTGCAGGTCAGTCACAGCTAGAACCCCAAACTCATGCTCCGCAGGTCAGTCACAGCAAGGACCCCAAAGTCATGCTCTGCAGGTCAGTCACAACGAGAACCCCAAAGTCACTTCACATTAAGAACCTGAAACACACAAGTCACGCAAGAACGCTCAAATGAGTGCTCTCTGCTACGAATGGCAGTTGATTCAGTTCTTTCTGCTACAATTGGCAGTTGATTCAGTTCTTTCTGCTGCGATTGGCAGTTGATTCAGTGTTCTCTGCTGCGATTGGCGGTTGGTGGTGACAGGCTGTGCTCCTTTGCCCCCTCCTCTTGGCTATAGGTCAGAGACAGTGGTGGAGAGGATGCTGTGCAACTGGATGTCCATCTGTCTCTACCAGTTCCTGAAGGTACCGTAACGCTAGCTTTCCCTTGCAGTTTGGTCCCTGTTCCTCTGGAGACTTGTTCTTCAGCAAGCCTTTTCTGTGCGGTAGAGTTTCTTTTCCTTTTTAGGACATATCTTGTGTTCTTTCAGCAGCTTTAAAAAAAAAAAAAAAAAATCAGAGCCCAGTGAACATTGAAGCTAATCTGTTTTGATGTCATTTGGAGAGTGGTGGCAGTTTATCGATTTTGCAATGAGAACCCCATCAAAGACTGGTGAAAAATGTTACACCATGTTACATATGACATGGCTTTTACGGAAAACCGTAAATCTAAATTTTATGGTCAACCTCTGGAGTGATTCGATGAAGTACCTCTGTGATTTGAGGCCATGCTATTTTGAAATAACAGTGGCTGTGAGTGAGCTTTGTGACTGAGGCTGTGCTGTTCTGGTATAACTGAGTGACTGTCAGCGAGTTTTGCAGTACAACTGAGTGTCTGTGAGTGAGCTCTGTGATATAGCCTGTGCTGTTGCGATATAGCTGAGTGACTGTGAGTGAGCTCTGTGATATAGTCTGTGCTGTTGCAATATAGCTGAGTGACTGAGTGAGCTCTGTGATATAGCCTGTGCTGTAGCGATATAAATGAGTGACTTGGTGTGAGCTCTGTGATATAGCCTGTGCTGTTGCGATATGACTGGGTGACTGTGAGTGTGCTCTGTGATATAGCCTGTGCTGTTGCGATATGACTGGGTGACTGAGTGAGCTCTGTGATATAGCCTGTGCTGTTGCGATATAACTGGGTGACTGTGAGCGAGCTCTGTGATATAGCCTATGCTGTTGCGATATGACTGGGTGACTGTGAGTGAGCTGTGACAGGCTGTGCTGTGTGCACTGTAGGACTCTGCCGGGGAGCCCCTGTACAAGCTGTTCAAGGCCATTAAGCACCAGGTGGAGAAGGGCCCCGTGGACGCGGTGGTGAAGAAGGCCAAGTACACCCTGAACGACACGGGCCTGCTGGGCGACGACGTGGAGTACTGCACGCTGGTACGCCCTGGGACCTGGGCCATCCACACCCACACCCTACCTTACACTTCTTAACTACATGCGGATCACACTGCGTTAACCACATCCCAGAAGAGGTCCATGTTTTTTGTCATAATGAAGCCAAAAGATTCAAATGTTTGGTAAAAGGTTTGAATCTTTTTTTTTTTCCGGAGGTTACGCATCCAAAACTTATTCGTTGTGCTGAAAGGATGACCTGACCAAAGGTTAGGGCCCGTTTCCATGAAGTATGTGAGTAGGAGACTCGGAGCACAGATCTAGGCTCAGGGTTCCAAGGCCCATGTCATGACCTCATGCATTACGCACTAAAAGGCCAAACTGATCCCAGATCAGGGCCTGTATTCATTAAACATCCGAGACAATCTAGAATCAGGTTTCCCAGGTCCAATGTCCTTACTCGTTTTGAGCTAAAAGGCAAAAGAGATGATTTCCAAATATGGGCCCAGGTTTACCTCTCTGTCACACACACACACACACACACACACACACACACATTTTCCGTGAGCAATGAAACTCCACATGAACGGCCATACACACGTTCCCAACAGGCAGCCGTCGCCGTGGCGCTCGCTCTTAAACCGACATCCTTCGTTTCTCAGCAGAAGGCTCCACACCGATGTGACGAGGCGAGGAATTCCTGACGTGTAATGAATATCGTTTTCAAAATTTTAAAGACAACAACTTGACTAATAGGGCCATAAGACGTTGCAAAGTAACCGAAAACGTTTTGTTTTTCTCCCTCGCGCAGCTGTTATATCACTCGCGTGGCGACTGCGTGATGTGGCTTCAGCCTAGCGCTGCAGCAGCCGTGTCATCGCCTTGATGAGAAATTAGTTTCGGATTTCAGAAACGGGAATTCACGCGAAAGGCAATTTATTCATTTATGCACGCGTGCAGCGGTTGGGTTTTGATTTGATTGATGTCTTTCTCCAAAGCGACAACTTGCTCGCCTGAGCTTGAAAGTTCATAATTTGAGTACTGAGTAATCTTTTAAGAATAGTTGAAAATTGGAAAATTACGTAGATTAACACTGACATTAACTTTACATTAATTCACATTAACAATTGCTTTGGTTGACAAGTCCTTTTTTCCCCATTGCTTTTGCAAAGCACAGAAGGTTTTTGAAGTACATTAAGACTATCTAATACTTTGCATAATGGTGGTAATAAACTGTGAAAAAAAATTTTCATGCATTTTAATGAATCGATTTTCCGTGTTTTCGACTTTTGCTGCATGAGATTTTAACTAATCCATTTAACTATGCATTAATTAATGTCATTACTGTTGGTAATGCTGTGTTAATAGATTAGTTATAGATTTGTTAGTGTTAATGGATTTGGTTACTTTGATGAATGCACTGAGAATTGCACTGTGTAGATCTTGTCTATCGTCAGTTGTGAAATGAAGGCAGTTTGAGCAGAGTGGCTAAAAATTTGTGCCGCTGCAAAATGGAGGTCAGATAAGCCCTGTTAGGGCAGAGGGGAATTAGCCTGACCGGGTGACATCGGAGCTCCAGGTTGATCGGTGTTGTGGTCATCCCAGTCTGTGCAGGTCCTGGTGCAGGGGGAAGGGCCGGACGTCACCTTGGTGAAGGTGCTGAACTGCGACACCATCTCCCAGGTGAAGGAGAAGATCATCGAGCAGGTGTACAGGAACTTGTCCTACTCCCAAAGACCCAAGGCCGACAGTGTCACTCTAGGTGAGGGGTCGGGGCCAATCCCAGCCTCAGCCCACGTGCCGGAAACCACTTCACTTTTCTTCCATTATTTTCCCTTTCAGGTGTGACATTACAAATACATGATTAGAATGTTCCTGGCTGAACATTCTATTGCTGATGTAACAGTCGCTACTGGTAATTGGAAGCAACAGAGTTCTAGAACACTTACTGAGAAAAACAAAAAACCTACTCTTCAGAGGGTTACATTATTTTTCTTAAAAAGAACAGAGGTCCACATCCATTGCGTGAAATGTTTGAGGGTGTTGCAGCGTGCACAGCATTCAGGGCATTGATAAACGCATGCGAATGGTGGTTTGAGTGTCACAGCCTCTCCTGCACTCCCTGCCTCCTCCACAGAGTGGCGCCCCGGCTCCACGGGGCAGATCCTGTCAGACCTGGACGTGACATCACAGAAAGAGGGCAGGTGGAAGCGGATGAACACCTTGGCGCACTATAACGTGAGTGTCCAATCTCGGGCTGCGTTTGGACCGTCGTGATTATCTGACACATTTGAACCAATCTTGAAACAACTTTTTTTCATCCTTTGTAAAGCAAAAAACACGTGGAAATAGGGTTTTCAGATGCAAGTTAACCACATTAGTACGTTTTGATTCTCTTGAAGTTCTCTTGACCCCGTGTGTGCAAACAGATCAGATGTGTTTTTTTCTACATCATACGCCACATATCCTGCATGCATACCTTTTGCTCACAGAGTTTTGAAGAGCGGTGTCTCCAAATAAGCAGGGCCACACACAAGTAACAAGAGACAATGTGTGAACGGTTAGACAAAAGTTTGAGCAAAACGGGGCCCGATGTGCAACAGTCTAAATCAGGGGGGACGAACCCCAGTCCTGGAGGGCCGCGGTGTCTGCTGGTATTTGCGGTTTTCTTTCGATCAACAACCAATCAAAACCTTTAGCCAGTCAGTGACTCAAATTAATCATTGGTGCTGTAATTCATCAAAACCCAGCAGACGCTGCGGCCTTCCAAGACTGGTGCTTGACCCCCCTGGTCTAAATGTAGCCTCCGAGACTGGTGTCGCGTCTTTCCGTGTGCTCTACTGTGCACATTCTCCGTTTGGGTCAAGCGCCGCGTGTTGCCTTGCAGGTGCGAGACAACGCTACCTTGGTCCTGTCCCGGGTGCCGCACCCCCCGCAGTCTGTCAACCAGCACCAGGACAGCCACGAAGAGAGTGAGTGACATTCCTCGGTCCTCTAGCATGTATCCCATCAGGCACTGGGCAAAACAGGGCAGCTACCAGCAGCAGCAGTCATTGGCTGATTCTGGAATGGTCCACTAGTTCCCTGTATCGTGCGCTAACTCAGTGTTTGCCATTTTCTAGAACGCTCCTTTGAGACAGCCCTTGTCTTGATCTGTGTCATCATCTTATAGTCTCTCATTATCAAACAAAGCTTTTAATTTGGTTAAACTTACCACGCTGCTTTGAAGATGAAATTTATTTATCTGGACGTAACATGTGAATTATTTGCCATCGATGATACAGCTATGGTCTACATCTATTTCGTGTGACACACTGCAGTGAAAGTTGCCTGTTTGTTAAATAATGATTTACTCCGTACTCACACACTTCCCGCTTCCAGAAAACGCCCTGCTGGACGACGACAAGGTGTTCCACCTGGTCCACTCAGCAGAGGAGCTGGACGAGATCAAGTCCAAGAGGGGCAGCGTGAAGGACAAGTCCATGACCAAAGCCATCACCGAGATTTACCTGACCCGGCTGCTCTCCGTCAAGGTAGGCGAGCCACGCTCACGCGTATTCTCGGTTCGGCACGCTTAATCTTCTAAAATAAAGCTACCTACTGTGGCTTTAAGGCACGGTGGGCACCAGCGTCAACTGTGTCTCATCTACGCTCTTGCAAACCAATAGCGGAGGTGGCAGCATCTGCCACTGGTGGAAAAATATGACTTGGCATTCCAAATTAGGAGAAAAAGATCCTGCAAGGAGTTGGGGGTTCCACTGTGGCATGAAAAAATTCCTAAATTGGCTCTCTGATTGTTTAGCCAATCTCCTTTTTTCCACCTGAACTGATCGGTAGGCTTCCGGCTCATAACAGCTCACCCAGGTGGGTGAGCACTTTACATTATTATTATTATGTCTAAAACTCATCTGAAACCCCCTCCAGAAAATTAGCGTGGTGAAAGCTGATGAGAGATGATTGGCTCTAGACTTTGAAGGAACCAATCATTCATTCTCTGATGGGTTTTATACTCGTTCGGAATTGACTATTAAAACAAGAAAAAGTACTTGCATTTCAAAACGTATCGATATGTGGCACCGCATTCCTTTTTCAAGTGGCATTTTTCAGAGAACAAAGAATTGCCTTGAATCCTTATCAGCGTGACCAGACTGAATATAACTGATGGTGGATGTTCATATGTGAGTCTGTTTAAAATGGGCTAGTCAATCTTCAAGTCTCAGGGGGCAATAGTCTTGGAAGCTACTTTTATATCTGAGGACAGACAGCATTAACAGAAATCTCAGTTTGTTGTTTCTCTACTCTAGAGTCATATGTCTGTATTGAAAATGAAGACTAAGTCCTTTTTGTGGTCTTATCCAATCTAAGCCGCTTGTAAATCTCAAAATGTGTGCCCTCATCAGGATGTGTAGCTTTGTTCAGTGTGCTTGCATCCTGTAATGGTGGATTCACATGAGCGTTAGAGCAGATAGAGGGGGGTCTGTGAGGGCCTTCCAGATGCAAAAAGGAAAGGTATGTGTGTGTGTGTGTGCGTCTGTGTGTGCATGCCTGCACATTCGCGGGTGTGTATGGGGGTGTTTTTCTGGGTGTGTCTCATGGTGCACCTCAGCCTCTCTACCAGCAGCAGTGCTGTACTGTGCTGTGCTGTAGCTGCACTGACCTGCTGTGCTGCCTGGTTTACAGGGCACGCTGCAGCAGTTTGTCGACGATTTCTTCCGGGGCGTCCTGTGCCCGGGCACGACGGTGCCCCCGGCGATCAAGTACTTCTTCGACTTCCTGGACGAGCAGGCGCTCAAGCACGACAACGTGGACGAAGAGACCGTCCACATCTGGAAAACCAACAGGTGCGTGTGTGTCCCCCACCCACCACCCACCACCCGGAGGACACCTCCCAGAAATGTCGCGAGGGTGCAAGTCAGGCCCTTCGGCCCCGCCCGGTCCCTTTCCCGCACCTCCCATGTTCTCAAAGAGCGTTACACGCATGCCCTTCCACGGCAGTTCTCTGAATAATTTAATACCGAATTGGCACTTAAGCATTCAGGCTGTCTGCTACACGGTTGTAATTGACTGACAAGCAGAATTGGAGGAACTCGCTGAGGGCAAAAGAGCACTTCATTCTGGGGAGATGAGAGGTGTAATTATAGCAGACGGCTTGTTGTTTTGTTTATTTTTCCCAAACCAACAGAGACTTTCTAATTAAATATGAATGCGTGGATCCATTGTATGACTATGACTACAAACAAGATATTAGTGTCCCTGTTTTTTTTGTCCAGTGCCAGGAGGACTGTCGGCTATCATGCAAAAATTCCTGAATTTGTCTCTCTCTATCCTCCTTTCTCTCTTTTTCGCTCTCTGTATCTATTTTCTGCCTGTGGAAAAATCCACCTTCACCACTTAGAATGGATTTTTTCTGGCAGGGGCTTTGTGTGAGCTTCTATTCAGCCGCGAAAGGCGCGCGCAAATCGGAGCCCGGATCTTTCCCACATTGATTGCAGGGAGATTAAACGGAGAGAAGCCACAGCTTTCAGCACTGAAAAATAGCGGCAGTGCGTTCGCAGGGCTCGGCAGAGTAATCTGAGCACAGTGCCACACGTCTGCTTTTTTAAAATGAATATTTAGAGTCTGTGGTGCAGGTCTGTCAGACTAATGACTATGTCATGCGGGCCTATCAGACCAATGACTATGTGATAGGGGTCTATCAGACCAATCACTATGTCAGGCGAGTCTATCGGTCCAATGACTCCGTGATACGGATCTATGAGACCAATGACTATGTCAGGCGAGTATATCGGTCCAATGACTATTTCATGTGGGTCTATTGGACCAATGACTATGTCATGCGGGTTTCCCAGACTAATGGCTATGTCATGTGGGTCTATCAGACTAATGACTCTGTTGTTTCCACAGCTTGCCACTAAGATTCTGGGTGAACATCCTGAAGAACCCCCACTTCATCTTCGACGTTCACGTGACCGAGGTGGTGGACGCCTCCCTGTCGGTCATCGCCCAGACCTTCATGGATGCCTGCACCAAGACCGAGCACAAGCTCAGCCGGGTGAGGGGGGGGGGGGGGGGGGGGGGGGGGGGGCAGGGCTTGGCCGGGGGTGGAGCGTAGGCGTGGTCTCTGTACCGTCAACCAGTGAGGAGACACGATTTCTAAAGGCAAAAATCTCATCTGTACTTTCTCTCCACCTCTCTTCCAGGATTCCCCAAGCAACAAATTACTCTATGCAAAGGAGATCTCCACTTACAAGAAGATGGTGGATGAGTAAGGCCACATTTGCACTCACACCCACTCAACTGACAAATCGGATTTCTGTGCATCCTATTAATGATCTGTATACACTTGATTTTACTGTGTGGCATATCAGGTTCTCTGCATTTCCCAGAGTCGTTCAGGTGTAAACGGGGCCTTAGCCAGATTAGCATTTCCCCACCACGGTCTGCAGCGATCTAGACCGCGGACTGCAGATGCCCTTTCCCTCGTAACGTTGTGTCACCGATTCTGTACACGAGCCAGATGTGCAGCTCCTGCAGTCTTTCATCTGCTCTACTTCTTAACATGAAACCCAGCCAGTGGCGGGTATTTGCAGAGCTATATTTCAGTGCACAAAATCCATCTTCCCAAATAAAGGCAAAAATGCAAAAATCAAAACAGCCGATTCAACTGCCCCGAAACGGTAACATAATATTAAAACACTGGAACTGGGTATCTGGCAGGACTATAGAATCTGTGGTTTTATCGGGGTATGGAGATCAGCGATGCTTTCCATGACCATTTGATGACCGGATGCGGTCCTCTCTCCACAGTTACTACAATGGCATCAGGCAGATGGTGCCGGTCAGTGACCAGGACATGAACACGCACCTGGCGGAAGTGTCGCGGGTAAGAGCAGGCGCCCCTCCGCCTCGATCAATGCACGGGCGCCATCGGCACCACAAAGATCAGTGGTTTGCTGCCATTAAGCCAGCTTGATTGACCTTTCTGCTCAGACTCCACGTTTGTTACACCGGCTATCCGTGGCAACAAAAAAATATCATTCCCGTGGTCAACTTGAGCTCTCGGTTGAGCTGCAAGCCTGGTCTGTGCTTGTAGTAATCACTGACTCTGTGGTCTGAGTGGTGACAGGTGAGAACTACAGCAGAATCCATGCTTTACATCCATAATCCATACTTTACATCCATACATTACATACATACATTACATCCATACTTTACATCCATAATCCATTCTTCACATCCATACTTTACATCCATAATCCATGCTTTACGTCCATACGTTGCATGCATAATTCATACTATACATTCATGCTTAACATCCATTTTTCACATCAATAATCCATACTTTAGATCCATACTTCATCACATCAGTTTACGAGACTTACATTACAAGCATTACAAGTGTTCCTTTTTTTTGGGCGAGCAATTCTGAGCTGCACGTCAGGCTTGACGCACCCAACGGCCTTGGAATCGGTGTCCTGCAGGAAGAGCTAAAAACCACAGAGCATGACGTTTGTCCTCCTTTTGCATCTCCCAGGCCCACACAGACAACCTCAACACACAGGTGGCCTTGCATCGACTGTACCAGTACGCAAGCAAGTACTATGACCAGGTGGGCAACAGCTTCTCCGCCTCAACGTTTTACTGAATGTCTGAAAGGTCTAGGCAGGAGTATGCAGTTCTTATTGAGGCATCTGGCTGTTTGAAGGCCTGGGTCAGGCAATGTTCCTCCTTCATGTATACAAATACGAAAGCATCTTATCGTTTATCTAATTTGCCTGTTCTTTTAATTTACTGTGGAGCACTTTGTGTTGCAATAAGGCATATAAAATGTGCTATATAAATAAAGGATTGTTGATTGATTTTTCTTTGTGAGCAGAGTTGAACTGTTTCTGTCTCGCTTTCTCTCTGTCTCTCTCACCCCCCCCCCCCCCCCCAGATCATCGCCTCTCTGGAAGAGGACCCTGCCGCTCAGAGCAAGCAGCTGACCCTGAGGCTGCAGCAGTTAGCGGCTGCCCTGGAGAACAAAGTGACGGACCTCTAACGTCATGGGAGGGGAGGGTGGGGGGGAGGGGGGTACCAGAGCTCAGTGCTGATGCAGGGCTTATTTTAGCAGTCCAAAGGTACCGAAAAAAACTCAGGGTGGGGAGGGGGGCAGGACAAAACCTCCAATCGCGAAGCGGGAGACTTTTTCTTAAGACGTAGCCCAGAAACCAGGCCTTAACCCCCTTCTCCCTATACTGCCACAGGCCCGCGCTCTCACCTCGGCCAGCCAGATCCTCCCCCACGCGCCCGTCGCGGCTGGAGACGCCACATCCCCCCGCGTATCATTCCAGTGGCAAACATCACAGCGGAAATAAGCCCTGCATCTTTCACCGGCTTTAATAATAAGATGTTGAATTTCTTCCTGTGTAGAAAAGATTGAGAATAGTATTATATATATATATTTTTTAATCGTGCAGTCTTTATCCAGAAAGCTTTATAAGAGGAAATTAACTTTTTAAAAACCGGTTTGATTTCTATTGCGTTTATAAAGAGGCCGACAGAGGATACGTGCCGTTTCATTTATCCGCACGTAGAACCGTCACTTCTGAAACCTGATCATGGCCGACAAATCGTGAATGATTATTGTGTTGTTTTTATTATTTTTTAAAAGGTTATTTTGAAGATTATTATTGTTTTTATTCTATGAAATCAGCTCTTTTTCTCTCATGTACCCGGCATACAGTCATAGTTACTAAAACCAGGCAGCGCTGGTGTTGCAGATTGAAAGGTTTACTGGGATGTTTAAAATGTTCATTTTTCCACAAAACCCAGGCAGTCTCTCAGATAGTCCGCTAGTTCCATGTACAGTAGACTAACTAGAGTGTCGGCCATTTTGTTTAAAATGCCCTGGACTGAACTCGACTGTGTCTGCAAGTTTCGTGCCATGCGCTCTTATATCACGTGTCTGAACATTCTATTTAGTGGACCAATTTAGTTTGCACATTAAAGCTTTGGAGAAGACAGTGTAGTAAGTCTGTCTCGTGCAAGCACTACAATCTCCTCCTCAGTCTTTCAGTTTGTTAATAATAAGGCAGGCTTTGTCTCTCTAGTGAAATATGCTGTGAAACAAGACTGAGAAATCTTCAAACAAACGGTCTAATTAGTTAGCTTTTACCGTGGAACGCGCGCTTATATCATAGAGGTCACTGCTACTTATGTGAAAGCACACTGTGGACGATCGTAAGGATGTAATTTCTGAGCTGTCAGAGTGTACGTAGCCTACAGTGAAACTAGAATGAAATGACCGCAAAACAACACGACAACGTGAAGTCCTGAACTTGGGACCGCCATCGTTCTCGACCATCCTGGTGCAACCTTGTGTTCTTCCAGCTGCTTTTGTAAAACCTTAGTGCCGTGTTACCATCCTTTCGCAACTACGCTGTGCAGCAATTCTGGCAGAGGAAATGGCGAAATTGTTACGGCAGACACTCAACTCATAAATAAGCATAAATTAAAGGGAATCTGCGCATTTTTGTTTTTGTGTTTTTTCGATTGTGTAACTGCAAAGCCGCCCCAGTTAGCCGTCAGTACTGAGCCGTTGAAGTTCAGTGACTGCATTCCTGATCTCGCCTAAATGTCTCCTTGGTTTTAATTTGAAGGTCACCGTTAAAACAGCAGTGCCATAAACAAATTTAACCTGTAATTAATTTAAGAAATTGCTTTGTATCCATAGTCTATTTTTGTAGTTTTAAAGGAGGCATAAGTTGAAAAAGTGGAAAGAGCCGTGTAGCTGAATGGTACGTGAATTTTAACGTGAATTTTAAAAATAATTTTCTGTATTTATTTTGACGACTTTCGTAAACTTTCTTTCTTCAGATTGAAAGGGAACCTCCACTGGGAGCTGGGGGGGAAAAACAAACTCAAAACTCAGAGAATAAATGTTAAATTGTTGGTAAAATTTCATGTGTGTGCATTGTGCTGAAAACACAGTAGAGCAGCACACCTTGGGACTGCTATCTCTGGCTCAAAGGTGTTCCCTTCTGAAGGGAAGTAGCATTATTGGTCATTAATTTGCAATCATTTGTTCCCCTTCGCCTTCGTATCAAGTCAGGGACTCACGTCCACTGACGTGACACGTCTCACGACTAACCATGAGCTTAAAACAATGTCACTAACTTCCGCCATCTTTTAAAGACAGCTACAGGAAAAATGGCCCTTCATCATGCAGGAAACCATAACTTGCTGAGTTTCTGGCCAGGTTAAGGCACCATGCTATGGTGCATGGATGAGCCACATGGTCTTGGATCAAATCTGGACCATGACAGTGCCAACTGGGGCCGGTAGCTCCGTAGGGCAATGGAGGGTTCGGTCAGATAGGGATCCGCGTTTCATCGCTCTCAGGTGACCCCCGCTGGTTGATTGAGCACCCGTGGACTGCAGGCTAAAGCAGCACATGAAAGGTCTTCCTCTGACTCCGCTCTGTACGAGCTTAGCCGTGGTCTGCGGTGTGAAAAGAAGCACCTGGCAACACCACAAGTTTCAGGGGAGACCCGTGGATGTCACTCTCCTGAACCAGCTGTGTGGTCTCGCATTAACAAGCCTGCGGCAGCAGCTAATTGGCTGTTCCAAATTAGGGTGGGAATTGGACATTCTTAGCCCCACATTGAGCACCAAATTATTCTTTTTTTAAAAGAAATAAAGAAAAGGCAACAAGCCCTAGATACCAGATAGTTAACACCCCAATCGAGACAATAAATTCCAAAATAATCGGTTGTCAAGTGAAAGCCATTTTTCCCTAAGAAAAGGGAGCAGCTTTCCATTCTTTGCCATTCCGAGCATTACGAGTCCGTGTTTGAGCCCATTTCCGGTGTACGTTCCCTTTCAATCCACATTAACACATCCTGCGGACGCTGGCTCCATGTGCTCCACATGGTTTGATGGCAGCTTCCACATCTGGCTCCACCCCACAGTACAGAATGGGTTTCCAGTGGGAGGGGACTTTTATCTCAATTACTTCTGAACTACAGGCTTAATAATTCCAGCACTGACAGCTGACCGGAACGTCTTCTTCTTTCTGTCCTTTAACCGAAATGTGCCTTAGTAACAATAAAAGTGAGAAGGGTAATGTTTCAAATTATAAGGATTCAGCAATGTTTTTGTAGCCACAGGGGGGCGGTACTAATGCGTGTTGATAATTGCACGCCAGTTCGAATGCGTTTGGACCGAACAAATGCGGACGGTCTCTTCCTCACTGTTCAAAGCGCGAATTTGCTCAGGCGTCTGTCCAAAGGTACCGGGAGAACCTCGAATGGCAAACGCATTTGACACCTATGAAATTCGCAAGAATGGGAAAATCGAGTAATTTAAACTTTCAGTTTATATAGTCAGTTTATAGCCTTGTGTTACATGTTCTTTCCTGAAAACGGACCTTCCAAAATGTTCCTCTGTATGTCTGAGAAGATATCTGTGTATGTATCTGTACTCGACAATAATGACCTTTTTTACTGCTGTGCAGTTGTTTTAATTTCCCGGTTTCGCATAGCGTCTAGCGATTGTAAACATGTTGACATGCTGTGTTCCGATGGCGTAATCCTACGCACGGGGCCTTAGGAGGCTCCCCGTTGTCGTGCCGTTGTCGAGAACCTTTGCTTTCTCTTGTGAATGTGAGACGACATCGGACAGCGGGAAAGCGCAGTCCCTACGTAACAGGCTCCCGTCATCTCCTCCCGTCCGAGGCAGCCGTGGATGGCGCTCTGATGAAACGCACCGCGGCCCTATCTAGTCCGCGCAGGTCTCGTCCAAGCGCTCGGAGGCGGGAAGATGGAGTGCTCGGTCACAGGCTGTGTCACGCCCGCTCCCCGCGGAATAAGGAGAACACCGGGATGGGGGGCGGTTTTGTTAAGAGTCTTTTGCTCGGGGACTGAGCTCTTGACTGTGTTCTTTGGACTGCAGTTCAAGTACTTCAGTACTGAATTGGGTGATTCACGTGCCTCTTGACGTCATTTTCAGTCCTCCAGCCACACCAGGCTGGCCCATAATGCAACAGCCAACCCCTTCCCCCTCCCCGAGCAATCGCCAAGTTTACCAACATTTGCGTTCTGTTCAACAAAACCGGCCATCATTTGAGGGAATATCTGGAAAAGAAAATGTACGCGTTCGCTGTTTTCTTGTGAACTGCTTGACATTTTCTTAGGAGACCTTCAGCAATGGCCGTGAAAGTGTGTCAAGAAATCTTCTCTGTAAACCACTAACAGCTTCTAAAGATAAATAAAAAAAGATGAAAGAACTACGGTCTCTCCTCTCATTTCTGAACAAACCTCCAAGCGAGGGAGGTTCAAAGAGTTCCATTTCTCCCAAGGTGACGGTTATGTATTTTTCTGTGATTCGCAAAAGATACTTGCTCAGAATAGATTTAATCACTGAGAGAATAATAATTAAATTCCGTCATCACAATCCTCACTTGTGCAACAATAAATTTGGAAAGGTTTTGCAATGAGCTGGATCCAGAAGTTCAGGTTGTTGGAGCCAACTTTCGAAAATTAATTTTGGTACGCCGCGTTCACTTTACTTGAATTTTGGTAGGCTTTTTAAGGCTTGCACCAAAGCTGCTGGAACTTGTTCAAGAGGGATACACATCAGACGTCTTTGAAGTGTTCCCAGTGTTCCCAGGATCAGATCTGGGTTATAAAAAAAAAAAGAAAGAAGAAAAAAAAGGCAGGGAAAAAAAAAAACAGCTTACATCTGGGTTCTGCTTTTATCTGTATTCCTCACAACGACCAGCCCCGCCAGAGGTAGCTGGCCTGCTATTCAGAGTTATACCTCCACACACGCGCACACACACACGCACATACATATAGACACACGCACTCACACACATACACAGACACACACGCGCAGAAACACACACACAAACACATACATACAGACACACACGCAGACACACATACTTACATGCACATATACGCACGCGCACACACACAAACGCATACATACAGACACACGGACTCACATACACATACAGACACACATACTTACATGCACACATACGCGCGCGCACACACACACACACAAACACGTACATACAGACACACGCACTCACACACATACAGACACACATACTTACATGCACACATACGCGCGCGCACACGCACGCACTCTCTCACACACACACACACACACACCACCTAATGAGGTCCTCTGTTTGATTCTGCGGAGGGAGAGGGTCCACACACACCTCGGCTCAAGGGCACAGCACTCACCTTGTGAAGAGATATCCTTGAGGAAGCCGGTGAGTTAGAACCTTGTCAGAGGATTTAAATAATTCACATGCGCATCGCTACACAGATGTTGTGTTGAATTAATGGATTCATGATTTCCCTGCCCCTGAGGCAAAGGTTTTTGTTTTTTTGTTTGTTTGTTTTTTGTAGTTTGTTGTAATTCAGAGTATATCTCTATGCAAGGAACGTGTGGCAGGCAGAATTTAATTATTTACTTAATTGTTTATGCAGGTCTACTTAAAATGGTTTTGCCCTACCTCACTTCAAGTACCCAATAAACAACTGAACACAAACATGGTAGGCTATCGAGGAGACGTTCTCAGCACTGCTAGACTGCAGCCAACCATTCTAACACAACTAAGAATGCAAACATCGGTTGTTTCTTTTTGACTATTCATTATTGTCATAGTACACCTATTTTTACGTTTTGTAAAATACTTGGTATTAAGTCTATTTAATGTTACTAGATTATGCAAATTGATGCAATTTAATGTTTGATTTTACTCCATTTGTTATATATCTTTGGCATGCAATTTTCACAAATTGTTCTTTGAACACTTAAAAAATGTTCTAAAGTTTGGTAAACTGTAAGCATGAGACTAAACTTGGTTAACGCACTCACGACGACATAGCTAGTTCACACCTTGAACGTTAAAGTCGCTGCACGTGGTGTCACTGTAGACCACTAAATTTGGTAGGCCTAACCTTCGCAGAGATTTAAAGGTTTCTACAGTGATCAGACTGCACGAAAAACATTTATATTCGTACGAATTGGCCACCATTTTTACATTTCAACTAGACATCTGCTCAGAGACCATGGTCTGACATTTATATGCAACTTTCTCAAATTTGTTCAAAAGACTCTCCTCTCTAATCATCATAGCCTACAGAGAAAATTGCTCCATAAAAAATCATGGTAGCAGTACACCTAAGCCAACAAACATGGTAGTGAATGTGGTTTCGTGAAAAATACGTCAATCCATTTGGTTTTTTATTTTTGTAAGGTGATGAAACGTATTACCACGACAGCCAAAACGTATAGCATCGGCCAAGTTTATTACACGATGGCACCATAGGCTACATCAACATATTAAGGCTAAATATTGAAAAATTAAATAATCACTATTTTTAAGATTTAAATCTTGCTTATCAGCCCCCGCCGGAACATTACGTGTGTCGACTAAGGGTCGGCATCTTCAATCATCTGCCATAAGCCGTTATTTAAATGTAATAAGTAGCCTATGCCCATAGAACTTACCTGCAAATGATCTTGTTATCATAGGGGCACCCAATTGCTCCTTTCATTAACTTGTTTAAGCTTTTGCTCGATCCGTTATCTGGCATTTATTTTCATGTCTACGTGCCATAAAGCTCTTAGCTAACTGGTAAATATGAGCCTAAATTAGTTTATCATACGTGTTGATTAAAATGCAAGCGCTTTGCAGGGTGAAAATAAATAACTCATTAGAAATGACAGCTGGCAAAGAAATTGTGTGGTGCAATTATTTGTGCCAATAAAGTGTCACCAACAAATGTGTAACTACAGCCAGTAAAACTAAAAAAAACTATGGATTGATGAATATTAATCGAAATGCACCACCAGTGGCGCGATTCAATGTTGGAATGCTAACCTTTCACCACGAGCGCGAAAATAACGGCAGTCAAATGTTAGTCACGTATATACGACAAGTTTTGTCCAATCAAGGAGCAACGTCTTACATTCTAACCAATGGTAGAAACTAGAATAGAGGCGGGGCCGTAGTCAAGGAAGTGATAGTGACTCTGGAACTGGCTGCGAAAATTTAGCGCTGGCAAATACCGTTTGCTAACCATTTAGCATTAAAAATATTAAATTAATTTAGAGCATGTGAGCTCCATCAGTTTCGTATTCGGAATAATGCAAATGTTTCACCGCACTGATTCAAGAGAGACGCACAATCCGTCCACAGAGGACTGCAGCGACGCGACGTTAGCTTGAGCTAGTCAGGTAACGTTCGCTAACTTGCTGCAACCGGTGTGTACGCAGCTAGCACGCTAATTTACTCATTTATGAAGCAGAACCTCTTCTGTATATATGTGCATTTAATGTACCTTACTTTGGTTGAATGCGACTTCAACAGTGTATTGAAATCATTCTGTAAGGCGTTAGCTGACTTAGTAAACGTTGTCGTAAAATTTCTTACCGAGAATAATGTCTGGGGAAAAGGACTCTGTCAAACCTACTATGCATCAGAGTAAACAACAACAAAAAAACACTCGTCAATCACCTGCTCAATCTGTTTATAATGCCATCATAGCGCGAAGTGTTCCCTTAGGGGGGGAAAAAGAAAATAAAAACTGGGGAAAACGAAGTTTAGATATAGATCCACTAGGATCAGTTTGACTTTGGGACTAAACTGGCTAACGTTTTACTTAATAAAACTCTAAAGGAACTAACTTAAACATCCAGTGAGCACTAATGGCTTGCAACTAGTTCAGTGTTTTTGTATCATTTTATGTAGCCTACTTGTGTAACTTATACTTGATGGACTAAAAATTGCAACAACAAAAATCTTCGTCGGCAGGTGAGACTGACGTCAGGCACAGAGACCCGGGAACCATGAGCGACGGGCTCGGCGACGCCCCCTCCGCCAGCTGCAGCATCACGGGGCTGCTGGGCGCCCTCTGCGACACCTGCATTTCGGGGGTGTCGTGGAAACGGCGCGCCTCGGGCGCGGCCTCCCGCGAGGCGGTCCGGCGGGACCTGAGGAAGCGGGCGTACGGGGCCCTGCTGTCCGAGCTCTTTCGGGAGGGACCCCCAAACAAGGGGGCGGCGAGACCCGACCCTTGGGCTTCCACCCCCCCCAGAAACAAAGTGCTGATGATCTCCTTCGACCTGCGGGTGGCGGGGAGGCAGGAGGAGGCGCAGAGGCTGGAGGAGCTCCTGGGCTCCCTGGGGGGGGATTCGGGCCTGGTGGAGCTGGACTCGGCGCTGGAGCTCCTGGTCCGGCTGGCGGGCTCCGTCCCTCCCCCCGCCCCCTCCTTCAGCCGGGACTACATGCGCAGGGAGCGGCCGGTGACCCGCAGGCGCCCCCTGGAGGGCTACGTGAGCGAGGAGCTGGCGCGCCTGGAGGTTCGCGCCCGCGACCTGGTGTGGGCCGAGGAGTGGGGCGTCCTGGGGGACCTCCGCGGGGCCCTGGGGCTCATGGACGCCCCACCGGGGACTGGCCTCTTTCGTCTGGGGGGCCGCGGCGAGGGGGAGGAGCGCTTCGAGAGGGAGACCAGGACGTCGCTGTTCGGGGCCCTGCAGCACAGCCGCACCTCCGACCTGGACGTCCGGCTGGACCCGCCCCCAGTCCCCAGCAACGCTGATGTCACGGGCCTGGCCATACGGGTGAGGCGGAGCTTATTGCAGGGAGGGTGGTTCCACGGTGGCTCCCGTTCCGCTGGTGGATTCTGGGGGTTCATGCTCGGCCTCGCCTCATTTTTTGTTTCTTGTTTCTGGAGAGTGTCTTTGTCACTGTGTCTGCTAACCTCTATACACATAATAAAAATGAATTGAATTAAGAGAAAGGTGCTCCGGTGTTCAGCCATTCCCCTACTTACTTAGAGATTTTAACCGTTCATTCAGAAACGCTTTTTTGTTTAAAAAAAGTAAATAAATAATAATAATAAAAACATGCATTAATATTTGGTAACAAATGTTTGAATGACTCAAAATAGCATGTTTTCCATCATTGTTTCAGGTGTAAAACCTGTCACCATGGAATTGCTCATGAGCTGTGAACATTGTGACTTCACAGAATGATTGTGGAGTTTTCTCCTGTCCCGTTCCCCCCCCCCCCCCCCCCCCCCCCCCCCCCTCCAGGTTCCTCCCTGTCTGGATCAGTCGGAGGACGAGGGGTTCCAGTCGGCCTCCAACCTGACCCCGGTGTCGCAGTGGGAGCCGAGCCCCGGGCCGGAGCCGGACGTGTGGGAGGCCCTGCCGCCTTCGTGCCCGGCCGCCGCCGCTGCTGGGAGGGGGTGGGCTGGTAAGGGTCAGCACTGCTGGGAGGGGGTGGATATCCCTAATATTTTGTAGGATCTCTGGTTTTGAGTCCTTGGGTTCTTTGTCTCTCTCTCTCTCGCCCGAATTCAAATTGAAAATATGCTTTATTTGCATTACAAGTAAACTTGTGTTGCAAAACCAGTGGGGTGTACAAAAAGTGACACGCTTTCTCCCTCCCTCTCTCTCGCCCTCCCCCAGGCCCCCCGGCAGTAAGGAGGACCCGTACCTGACTGAGGCCGGCCGGGAGGCCTTCGACCAGCTGTACCGGCTGTGGGAGGGGGGGGTGAGGGGCCTGAGCTCGGACCCGGCCTCGCCCCCGCTCCCCGCCCCCCAGGACTGTCAGAGCCAGCTGGTGGGGGACCTCCTCAACATGCTCATCGGCGTGGCGTCTGCCACGTTCCCCCTAAACCAGGTACCCCCCCCCACGGGAGCGTGCGCTAAGGACCTCGGTAATTACAGGCAGCAGAAAGTGACAGGTGGTCCCGGAAACAACAAGCTCTGTGAGGGGAATGGCAAGCGGGGGAGAAGCAGGCTTTGCAATTCGCTGGGCTTGAGTCGGAATGAAAGTTTGCTGATTTATTCGTACCGAAAATGAAAATGAGTTTTTTTTCAGCGCTTGAAAAGGAAAGGCTCGTTCATGTTGTGGTGCGCGAGTGCACACATCCTGTTGAGTAGCTTAATGCTCACGAGTTTAAGGGTTTGGTGTGTGTGTGTTCCCATGTTTGTTGTGTGTGTGTGTGTGTGTGCGTGCATACGTGTTGCGTCATACACACACCCATATGGGTGTCCGTGTGACTGTTCGTGTGCATGCAGTACGTGTTTAATCTTTTTTGTGTGTGTGTATGTGTGTGTATTGCACGTGTACGTGCCTGCGTGTTCTGCGTGTGTGTTTGTTTGTATAGTCCTGTCACATTCCCCTGTGTGTGTGTGTGTTGCAGGCGTGTGCACAGTTCGAGGTGCGGCCCGGGGTGTGTATTTCGGGGGCGTCCCCGGAGAGCGCGTCCCGGCTGCTGGGGGACCTGGCGCAGTACGGGACGCACTACCTGCGGCTGAGCCGCTTCTCCCTGCAGAGCGCCCAGAGGCGAGGCCTGGTCTTTCAGGTAGCGCCCCCTACAGCGCAGCGCTAACGTCTCCTACAGCACTGCGCTAACTACAGCTCAGCGCTAACGGCTCCTACAGCACTGCGCTAACTACAGCTCAGTGCTAACGGCTCGTATAGCGCAGCGCTAACATCTCCTACAGCACTGCGCTAACTACAGCTCAGTGCTAACGGCTCGTATAGCGCAGCGCTAACATCTCCTACAGCACTGCGCTAACTACAGCTCAGTGCTAACGGCTCCTACAGCACTGCGCCCCCTACAGCACCGCTAACGTCTCCTACAGCACTGCGCTAACTACAGCTCAGTGCTAACGGCTCGTATAGCACTGCGCTAACTACAGCTCAGCGCTAACGGCTCCTACAGCACTGCGCTAACTACAGCTCAGCGCTAACGGCTCCTACAGCACTGCGCTAACTACAGCTCAGCGCTAACGGCTCCTACAGCACTGCGCGAACTACAGCACTGCGCTAACTACAGCTCAGTGCTAACGGCTCGTATAGCGCAGCGCTAACATCTCCTGCAGCGCTGTGCTAACGTGTCCTACAGCGCTGCGCTAATGTCTCCTACAGCGCTAGGCTAACATTTCCTACAGCGCAGCGCTAACGTAGCAGCGCATCTAATGTGGAGTATCTCTGTGCGTCTCAGACAGTAATGTACATTATCCCTCTGTGTCGTAGGCCTTCACAGGTGGCTTGCGGAGGTACCTGCAGTACTACCGTGCCTGTGTGCTCTCCACCCCCAACACCCTCAGCCTGCTGACCATCTGCTTCCTGTTCCGCAAGCTGGGCCGGCAGCTCAGGTCAGCCGCTGCGGCGTCTCACTCCTAGCAAGGCCTCTCTGTGGCCCTGCTCTGTGTGCGACTCCTCACCCTGCTCTGTGTGCGACTCTTCACCCTGCTCTGTGCGCAGCTCTTCACCCTGCTCTGTGTGCCCCTCTGTAGGTATCTTACTGAACTGTGCTGTGTGGATGGGGTTTCTGCTGTGAACCAGGCTACTTTCCCCGTGGTGAGTACAATGCCTTTGTTTATTTTCATTCGTTTTTGTGTGTGTCTGTCTGTCTGTGCGTGTGTGTCTGTCTGTGCGTGTGTGTGTGTGTGTGTGTGTGTGTGTTTATGTGTGTATACGCAGGCAGTGCTGACAGTTGTAAGTGTGCTGTCTTGACTGCAGGGTGTGAAGCTGCTCTCTTACCTGTACAATGAGGCCCAGAGTAACTGCAGTAATGAGAATTACCCTGTGCTGCTGTCCCTGCTGAAGAGCAGCTGCGAGCCCTACACTCGGTCAGTGCCTCTGTCTGTGAGCCCTGCACACGGTCAGTCTCTCTGTCTATGCGCCCTACACACGGTCAGTGTCTCTGTCTGTGAGCCCTACACACGGTCAGTCTCTCTGTCTATGCACCCTACACACGGTCAGTGTCTCTGTCTGTGAGCCGTACACACGGTCAGTGTCTCTGTCTGTGAGCCCTACACACGGTCAGTCTCTCTGTCTATGCACCCTACACACGGTCAGTTTCTCTGTCTGTGAGCCCTACACATGGTCAGTCTCACTGTCTGTGCGCCCTACACACGGTCAGTCTCTCTGTCTGTGAGCCCTACACACGGTCAGTCTCTCTGTCTGTGAGCCCTACACACGGTCAGTCTCTCTGTCTGTGAGCCCTACACACCGTCAGTCTCTCTGTCTGTCAGCCCTACACACGGTCAGTGTCTCTGTCTGTGAGCCCTACACATGATCGGTCTCTCTGTCTGTGAGCCCTACACATGGTCAGTGCCTCTGTCTGTGAGCCCTACACATGGTCAGTCTCTCTGTCTGTGAGCCCTACACATGGTCACTGTCTCTGTCTGTGAGCCCTACACATGGTCAGTCTCTCTGTCTGTGAGCCCTACACATGGTCAGTCTCTCTGTCTGTGAGCCCTACACATGGTCACTGTCTCTGTCTGTGAGCCCTACACATGGTCAGTCTCTCCATTTTGCTTGCGTTTTCCATTTAGCATCAGGGCTTCATTGTAGTTTGGCTGCATGGACTGCAGTAGAGCGCTGAGCGTTGAGCGCTGTATTGTGAACATGGCACGGAATGGCGGTTTGAACTTTGCCCCCCCCCCCCGGCCGCGTTCCTCAGGTTCGTGTCCGACTGGGTGTACAGCGGGGTGTTCAGGGACGTCTACGGCGAGTTCATGATCCAGGTCAACGAGGACTACCTCGGCTTCAGAGGTGAGCGCTCCCGGTCCCCCCCCCCCCGCTTCATTTCGGTTATTGGGTTTCTTTCGTCAGGGCGGACCGAACTGGGGAAGGGGGAGGTTCCGTCCTGTCCTTCTGCCCTCGAGAGTCCTTCTCGTCCCATCTCCCTCCCTTTTCCCCTCGCCCTCGTTCTCATTCTCCCTCCCTCTTCTCCACGTCTCCTCGAAATTCAGTTTCCAATTTGAACGCCGACCACTTGATTTGCACGGCAAGACAAACGTCGTGTTCCCAAAGAGCAAGTACATGTTCGTACCAACGCGCGCGTACGCACAAAAAAAAGATTTAATAAGAATTTCTCCCCTTTCTCTGACTCTCCCTCTTTGAATCTCTCCGTCTCTCTCTGACCTCTCTTCGCTCTCAAATTCAAATTCTGAATGCTTTGTCGGCGTGGACGTATTTTGAAATGAGAATCGCCGAAGCGTGATAATCGATGAGAATAATGACAACGGCAAACGGAAGGCTCTCTCTCACTCTCCCTCCCCTTCCTCCTCTCTCTCTCTCTCTCTCCCCCCGTACAGATAAGCACTTCTGGTCGCAGGGGTACACCCTCATCTCGCAAAACGTGGAGGAGTGCGTGCCCGTCTTCCTCCGCCACATGGCCAGCGACGTCTACATCTGCGGCAAGACCATCAACCTGCTCAAGATCTGCTGCCCCCAGGTCGGTCTCCGCCCCGCCCCCGCCCCGCCCGCCCGCCCGCTCGCTCGCTCGCCGAGACCTCTCGAATGAGAGCACAGATTCAAATTCAAACGGAGCTTTATCGACAGACAGATTAACCTCAATTGACACCCGGATTCTTGCTAGCAATGACTTGAGGAGTCATTTATGAAGGAGCTCGGCTTCTTGCTGATTGGGTCGTCCCTTGCCATTTTGAACAAATTAGAACTGGCGAAACTTTTTAATTCAGTGCGTCTTTGCCCTTTGCTGCGTCGGTACCGCCTTAACCTTGACTAAGAAAGAAAGCGATAATCTTCTTACTTTTTTTTTTCTCCACGAACACGCTTTGGTGAGTTCTACTCCACCACTAGAGTCCTTGCCGAGCGACCTTGATTAGTAGAATCAGGTGCGCGCGCACACACTTTCTCTTTTTGGATAAGACTGGGGACCCCAGCTCCGAAACACGAAGAGCACCTAATTATGAAAAAAACAAATTTAAATTAAAATTCTGGGATTGCAGTTGAGGTTGGAATAAAAACTAGCATACACAGTGCCCCCCCCTCCAGAATTTGAGAACCACTGCTGTGAGAGCATTCAGGGCTGCGCAGAGACGGAGCGCTAACGGTCACGCTAACGGTCCCTCTCTCCGCGCAGCACTACATCTGCGGGTCGGAGCTGCCCGTGCCCCGCATCGCGGTCACCTTCTCCCTGCAGGAGGTGGAGGAGATCGAGCGGGACTGCGCCGTCTACCGCGGCCGCATGGGCATGATCGCCAAGCACAGCGCCGTCAGCAGGGAGGAGCAGGTACGGAGGCTCCGCCCCCTCTGTCTCCCCCCCTCCCTCTCTCTCTGTCTCTCTCTCTCTCCCTCTCGTCTCTCTCTCTCCCTCGCTCACTTGTCTCTCTCTCCCTCTCTCTCTCTGTCTCCCCCCTCTCTCTCCCCCCATCCTATTGCTCTCTATCTCTCTATCTCTCTCTCTCCCTCTCGTCTCTCTCCCTATCCCTCGCTAACTTGTCTCTCTCTCCCCCTCTCTCTCTCCATCTGCTTATGTCTCTCTCTCCCTGTCTTTATTTCTCTCTCCAGGCACAGCGTGCCGAGCAGGCTCGGCAGGAGCTGATGAGTCAGGTCAGAGCGACCACCGCCAAGACGCTGGAGAGCATCCGAGGTGAGGATCACCCCAAGCACCTCATAATGCAGCTCCGTCAACACCTAACCAATGAACAGTCGCTATAAAAATGAATACCCAACCAGTGAACAACCATCAGAAACGTCAACACCCAACCAATGAACAATCACTATAAACATCAATACCCAACCAATGAGCAATCATCAGAAACGTCAACACCCAACCAATGAACAATCACTATAAACGTCCACACCCAATTAAAGAACAATCTCCGCAAACATCAACACCCGTCCAATGATGATCACCATAAGCACAGCCAACCGATGAACAATTACCGTAAAACATTAACAACCAACAAATTAGCAGTCACTATAATCATACCTAGCCAATGAATGTGTGTAATGCACTGCTCTATGCCCCCCCCCCCCTGCCCTTTTGCCCCTAGGGGTGCAGGTGTCCCGGCGCCTGGCAGAGGAGGCAAAGAAGAGGGGGCGCTTTGAGGAGCAGAAACAGCAGCTGGAGCTGGAGCAGGAGGTGGGAGAGGCCATCACTCCCTCCAATAACCTTTCCCGCCAGTGTCCTCAATCTAGCTGTCCCACCAACGACCCCTACTGCCAGTGTCCTTTATCTAGCTGTCCCACCAACGACCCCCTACTGCCAGTGTCCTTAATCTAGCTGTCCCACCAGTGACCCCCTACTGCCAGTGTCCTCAATCTAGCTGTCCCACCAATGACCCCCTACTGCCAGTGTCCTTAATCTAGCTGTCCTACCAACGACCCCCTACTGCCAGTGTCCTTAATCTAGCTGTCCCGTCAATGACCCCCTACTGCCAGTGTCCTTAATCTAGCTGTCCAACCAACGACCCCCTACTGCCAGTGTCCTTAATCTAGCTGTCCCGTCAACGACCCCTACTGCCAGTGTCCTTAATCTAGCTGTCCCACCAACGACCCCCTACTGCCAGTGTCCTTTATCTAGCTGTCCCACCAGTGACCCCCTACTGCCAGTGTACCTAATCTGACCCACCAATGACCCTTACCACCAGTGACCTTTATTTAACTGTCCCACCAATGCTGCTTACCACCAGTGCCCCTAATCTACCTATCTCACCAGTGGCCCTAATCTCACTGTCCACCGTAATCTCTAATCTGTCTTTAGTGGCGCAGCGCGGCGAAGAGGAAGGAGCAGGAGGACGATTTTGGCTTCATCAGGGAGCTGCAGGACCGGGAGAAGAGACTGCAGGCCCTGGAGGAGCAGCTGGAGCGCAAGGCCAGGTCTGTCCACTAGGGGGGCGCCGTCCACCCTCACTAAACACAGCCGTCGTGGGGGTGTAGCGTACCTAAACCCAGGTGTGTGTGTGTGTGTGTGTGTGTGTGTGTGTGTGTGATGGGGACAGCAACAGACAGAGCTACTAACCAGTGATTGTGATTATTCTGAACCAGTGGTGTTTCGTTGTGCTGGGTAAAGCCTTGTGGTTTGTGCAAACGAATAGGTGATTGACAAGTTATAGTGTCTCCGCCCCTTTTGGGGTTGACGACCCCTCCCTTTCCAATCACTGCATGTCTGTAGTTCTATACGGGGCCTTGAATCCTGCTTAAACTTGAAAGGAGGACTTGAACGTTCTTGAAAATGTGGAAACGCGATGGCGCGCTGACTCGCGCGGTCTGTGGCGCCGTGTCGCCCCGCAGGAAGGAGCTGGTGGACCAGTACGCTCGGCTGACGGAGGAGGCGGCCCGGAGGGAGAGGCGGGCCGTGTGGCGGGTGCAGCGGCTGCGTCTGGACGAGAGTCGGGCTCGCTTCCTGCGGGAGGAACAGCGCCTCACTCAGGTCTGCGCCGGGACTACGGCTGACCCCCCCCCCCCCCCGCCACTTTCAGCTGTCTTACCTGCTTATTTTAACAAGCGAGCGCCAATGATGTCATAATGATGTCGGCGTTCGTATTGTAGCAAATCCACGCGGTGATGATTGTAGCAGTTCGTTAATGTTGTTCTGCTGCCGAATCCCTCCCTCCCCAGGCCCTTCTGGAGCGGTACCCCCTGGGCCAGCCGGGACCCCCCCCGGACCCGCCCACACCGGCCTGCGCACCACAGCCCGCCCAGGTTAGCGCGATAAAGACCGGGGGCGTTCCCAGCGTCGGGGGGTCCCCTGGTCCTGTAGCCTCTGACTCTGTGCTGTGCCTTTAATGCCCAGTCCTCGGTAGCCTCTGTCGCTCTCCCTTTAACAGGGGAAGTTCCTCTGCCGAATGTCTTAACCGTACTGCTATCTGCACCTACGCAGGTTCACCCTGGAAAGAGGTCCAGGACGCGCCCACCGGCCCAGAGGACACGCCCACTGGCCCCAGGACACGCCTGCAGGCCCCCAGGACACGCCCACCCCCGCAGGAGACGACGCGCCGATCTTGGACGCGGTGGACATCAGAGACTTCCTGCCGAGGCCGCCGCGCCCGCTGGACTCACAGGAAGTGGACCGGGCGCTGCAGGACATCGGCTCCGACCTGCCGGAGACCGCCGCCCCCTCCCCCCCCGCCCCCCGACCCCGGGCCCGGACTACGACTTCAGCGCCCCCTACGTACCCCTGGAGGCCCTCACCCCGGCCCCCGCTGGGATCCCGCCGTCCCGCCGCTCGTCCCCGTCCAGGACGGAGAGAAGGCGTCTGAGGCGCAGGGGGATGCCCGGGGCCCAGGGGCCCCGCCTCGCCCACCCCCCGGCCCGGACCAGGAGGGTCAGCGAGAGACGGCTGCAGCTCAGCCAGCCCGCCAGGAGGGGGCAGCACTGCCAAAGACCTCAGAGAGCATAGATACCACAGGGGCCATTGGTGCAGAGCAGGGCGGGGCCAGCGTTGTGGATGACCAGGCTATTGGACGGCAGCCCGAGAAACAGCCCCTCCCCTCTCATCCTTCCTCCAGAGAAGAGAACTTTGCCCCTGAGGAGGTCAATTTAGTACTGCAAGCCAGCACCCATGAACCCGCCAGCCAGGCTAATGTCACAGTGGGGGTGTCCAGTCCCTCCCCTACTCCTCACAGCCACGCCTCCAACGCCCATATAAGGGTGGGAGAGCATATTTCTGAGGTCATTACTCCTGTCCTCACTTCCAGTATCCATGGCCACGCCTCCGATGCCCATATAAGGGTGGGAGAGCATGTTTCTGAGGTCATTGCTCCTCTCTTCACTCCCAGCATTCATGGCCACGCCTCCGATGCCCATATAAGGGTGGGAGAGCATGTTTCTGAGGTCATTACTTCTCTTCCCACTCCCAGCATCCATGGCCACGCCTCTGATGCCCATATAAGGGTAGGAGAGCATGTATCTGAGGTTATTTCTCCTTTCCGCACCCCCAGCATCCATGGCCACGCCTCCGATGCCCATATAAGGGTGGGAGAGCATGTATCTGAGGTTATTTCTTCTTTCCCCACCCCCAGCATCCATGGCCACGCCTCCGATGCCCATATAAGGGTGGGAGAGCATGTATCTGAGGTCACTGCTTTTTTCCCCACCCCCAGCATCCATGGCCACGCCTCCGATGCCCATATAAGGGTAGGAGAGCATATATCTGAGGTCACTGCTTTTTTCCCCACCCCCAGCATCCATGGCCACGCCTCCGATGCCCATATAAGGGTAGGAGAGCATATATCTGAGGTCACTGCTTTTTTTCCCCACCCCCAGCATCCATGGCCACGCCTCCGATGCCCATATAAGGGTAGGAGAGCATATATCTGAGGTCACTGCTTTTTTCCCCACCCCCAGCATCCATGGCCACGCCTCCGATGCCCATATAAGGGTAGGAGAGCATGTATCTGAGGTCGTAACTTTTGTCCCCACCCCTAGTGTCCATGGCCACGCCTCCGATGCCCATATAAGGGTGGGAGAGCATGTGTCTGAGGTCAATGCTCCTTTCCCCACCCCCAGTATCCATGGCCACTCCTCTGACAGCAGCATAAAGGTGGGGGGGTTCGTGTCGGACGTGACCCCCTTCCCGCCCCCGTTGGAGCAAGCACGGCCACTCCTCCGACTCCGCCCTGACAGTGGGGTGTGTGGTTTCGGGGACCGAACCGCTCCCGTCCCCCCTCCCCGGGAGCGGCTACGGCCACTCCTCTGACTCCGCCCTGGGCTCGGGCTGTGTGACGATGGACAGCAGGGGGCTCCACACCCCCTTGACAATAGAAGGTACAGATATCATGCGTCAAATATTTGCCCTCAAATTCAGTGGGTGCAGGTCAATAATTACTGAATGTGTCAGATGCCACCATTTTATTGTGAGGGGGAATGGTAGCACACACAGAAAACTGGACAACTGATTTAAAAGGGTTATGTAAACCGTTACGTAATTTGTATTTCCATAGTTATTGGATAGTATTACTGCCAGTCAAATACGTGAGCACTATGATTGGAGGACATATTTCTGACCTTCCTCCGCAGTACGTCTCGCTCTTGACTCTTGCCGAGTTGTACTGGTTGGCTGGTTATCTTGCTATCAAGCCCTACGGTAGGACACTGAGCCCTACGGCGCCCCGTTTCTCTGCAGAACTGGAGGCCGAGCTCGAAGCAGGGGCCCACGGTGAGCCGGGGCGGCCACCGGAGGACTCGCCCAGCGGGAGCGCGGAGCGGGACTACCTGGCGGCGCTGGCAGCGCAGTACGAAGTGGAGCATACCAGGACTCCTACAGCCTCATGGGTGAGTGAGATCAGGGCTAATGCTAACAGAGTCCGTGACAACGGGAAGCGAGTGGGAGAGGTTACGTGGATTTTACTAGAGCAAGGTCAGGGGTATAGAAGGTAAGAGGAGAGAGGGATGAGTGTAGAAGGTAAGAGGAGAGAGGGATGAGTGTAGAAGGTAAGACGAGAGAGGGATGAGTGTAGAAAGGAAGAGGAGAGAGGGATGAGTGTGGAAGGTAAGAGGAGAGAGGGTTAAGTGTAGAAGGTAAGAGAAGAGAGGGATGAGTGTAGAAAGGAAGAGGAGAGAGGGATGAGTGTGGAAGGTAAGAGGAGAGAGGGTTAAGTGTAGAAGGTAAGAGAAGAGAGGGATGAGTGTAGAAAGGAAGAGGAGAGAGGGATGAGTGTGGAAGGTAAGAGGAGAGAGGGTTAAGTGTGAAAGGTAAGAGAAGAGAGAAAAGTGTAAGATAAGAGGAGAGATGGAAGAATGTGGAAGGTAAGAGGAGAGGGGGATGAACGTGGAAGGTACGAGGAGAGAGGGATGAGTGTAGAAGGAGAGAGGGATAATTGTGGAGGGTAAGAGGAGAAAGGGATGAGTGTAGAAGGCAAGAGGAGAGAGGGATGAGCATGGAAGGTAACTGAAACGCATCTCCCCTCCCATGCTTCAGCCTTGGCCCCGGACTCCCAGCTCCTGCAGCAGGTGGCCAGGGGCCCCTACGGGCTCCCGGGGGGCCCCTCCCTGGGCAGGGCCACGGACGCCACCGCCGTGCAGCTCAGTGAGCTGGTCTCCCTGCCCGTGCTGATGAAGCACTCCGTCACCACCCCCCTCATCACGCAGTGAGTCCCCCAGGCACAGCCGTGTGTGCTTAAACCGTTACAGCTGCTGTAGGTGCGTTTTCTAACACTGCTGCGAACGTTATTTACCTCACAGCTAGCCCTAGTGGCTTTTCTAGCCGGTCAAAGCTACCGATGTAGCCAGCAGAGAAATTTTAAGAAGTCCCGAAAATGGTAACGAAATCACAAAGGGAATGACGACACTACTTCTGAGGCCCCTTGGGACCGTTGAGAAAGTTGCTTACTGCAGCTTTAATTATTAACAACAATCAAATAATAATAATAATGGAGTAGATGGTGGAAATACATACGCTCTCTCTCTCTCCCTCCCCCCCACTCTCCAGTGTATCTCTGGTGAACAAAGCGGTGGTGGATTACTTCTTCGTAGAGCTGGGTGTGGAGAGGCACTTCGAGGCTCTCCGGCACTTTCTACTGATGGAGGATGGGGAGTTTGCTCAGTCGCTCAGCGACCTGCTGTTTGAGAAGGTGAGAGAGAGAGGGGGGCGAGCAACCTGCTGTTTGAGAAGGTGAGAGAGAGAGACGGGCAAGCGACCTGCTGTTTGAGAAGGTGAGAGAGAGAGGGGGGCGAGCGACCTGCTGTTTGAGAAGGTGAGAGAGAGGGGGCGAGCGACCTGCTGTTTGAGAAGGTCAGAGAGAGAGAGAGGGGTGAGTGTTACAGTTATCAGGCCGCTCTGTGTGAGCTCAGCTCATCGCGCCGCGCTGTGTGTGTTCCAGCTGGGCAGTGGCCAGACTCCGGGGGAGCTGCTGACTCCTCTGGTGCTGAACTCCATCCTCAGCAAGGCCCTGCAGTACAGCCTGCATGGAGACAGCGCCCTGGCCGCCAACTTCACCTTCGCCCTGCGCTTCCTCCCCGAGACCTTCCACCCCCTCGCACCCGACGCCCTCAACTGCCTGGAGCTGCGCTACAAGGTGCGGGAGCAGAGAGAGGCACACACACACACACGCGCACACACACATTCAGAGTCTCTGAAACTCAGACTCATAGAGGCAGAGACTCATGAAGCCCGGGACTTATAGAGTCAGAGACTCGTGAAGCCCGGGACTCATAGAGGCAGAGATTCATGAAGCCCGGGACTCATAGAGGCAGAGATTCATGAAGCCCGGGACTCATAGAGTCAGAGACTCATGAAGCCCGGGACTCATAGGTTCAGAGACTCATGAAGCCCGGGACTCATAGAGGCAGAGACTCATGAAGCCCAGGACTCATAGAGTCAGAGAATCGTAGAGCCTGGGACTCATAGAGTCAAAGACTCGTATAGCCGGAGACTCATAAGAGCCAGATTTTATCCATCCTTGTCTCCTCGGTCCTCGCCTGACCTGAAAATCAGTTGAGGTCGCCAGCTTGCAAGGACAGTCCAACCAGTCAAATGCTCCTTGAAGGAACTAGGAGCGAGGAGCTAGGAGGCTCCCGAAGGATGCTTTGAGCAAGGAAGAGCCAGGGGACTCCGCAAATTTCGGCGACTCGAGTAAAGTGGCGGGGAGATACTAGCGTCGGGGTCTGACTCCCTCCCTCCCTCCCTCCCTGCAGGTGGACTGGCCCCTGAACATCATCATCACCGACAGCTGCATGAACAAGTACAACCGCCTCTTCTCCTTCCTGCTGCAGCTCAAGCACATGGTGTGGACGCTGCGCGATGTCTGGTTCCACCTGAAGAGAGCAGGTACTCTCACTTATCATATTCAAAAAGCGTTTCGAATACATATTTTGACCACATCTGTTGTGAAACCGAAACTATGGTATGGTTTAACCACCGCACGAGGTTTTGAAAAGATTGTGTTAGCCATTGAAGTAACAGGAAGTGGGGAAACAGGAAGTGTGCGTAACCCCCGCCTCCTCCCTCAGCGCTGGTGAAGGGGGCTGGGAGCTCGGTCCAGTTCCGCCAGCTGCAGCTGTACAGGCACGAGATGCAGCACTTCGTCAAGGTGATCCAGGGCTACATCGCCAACCAGATCCTGCAGGTGTCCTGGAGCGAGTTCACCCACAAGCTGGGCAGCGCCGGCGACCTGGACGCCATCCACCACACCCACGCCGACTACCTCAACAGGGCCATCTTCAGGTGAGCCTCGGGCATATACACACACTCACTCACTCACACACACACGCACACACACTCACTCACACACACACACACACACACACACAAACACTACTTCAGCAGGGCTATCTCCAGGTGAGTCTCCAACCCACCAACAACCAATTTGGGGATTTGCCTAATTTGCAGATTTGCACCTGAATATTACTTTCTTGCCCCAGTGGGCTAATTTTACTTGTCTATACATAATCAAACCTGCAACCTATTCCCTGTGCTTTTACTGTTGTGAACTGATTGCATGGTCTGTGTTTTGTAGTCTGGGTTTTAAAATGTGGGTCGTGGATTTTGCCTTCTGGGGACAATAAAGATTTTCTGCAACTAATTTGACTTAATCCAGCGGGCAACCTGCCACTGTTGTACCAGCCTTATTAGCGATATTGCTTATACGTGGTTCTAGACCAGCGTTTCTCAGCCCCGGTCCTGGGGAGCCTCTGTGTATGCTGCTTTTTGTCATGGCTCTTAATTCAGGTTGTTGGAAAACGTGTCCTACCGTAATTGTGTAGGTTAAGCTCATGTCCACACAATGGAGGCTTGGCTTGTCGCCATTTTCTGCCCGTAAGCTCCATTCATTTTACGCAAACGGCTTTCAGCTTTTCACACTCCGAGCGAATGGGAGCCGACAGATTTCGCCTGCCGGTGTTGTAATTGAACGACGAAGTGAAAATGGCGGCAGCAAAAACCAGCGTACACAGTGGGTTCCGAGGACCAGGGGTCGAGCAGCACTGTTGGAGATAACGGCAGCTGCTAAATTAGTGAATGCGGGGGGGGGAGTGGGGGTGGGGGAGAGGGGGAGAGAGACATTGGGAGCGTTTGGTATTGGCGGTAGGGGAGAGCAGGGCTGGGCTGACCTGTGGTTTGGCTCATCTCTCCTGACCCCCCCCCCCCCCCCCCCCCCCCTCCCCCGCCCCCCCCAGGGGCCTGTTGACGGAGAAGGCGGCGTCCGTCATGAACATCATCCACAGCATCTTCAGCCTCATCCTCAAGTTCCGGGCGCAGCTGATCGCGCAGCCCTGGAGCCGCCAGCAGGGGGAGCTGGTGCACCCGAGCTTCGTGGCCCTGCAGCAGTCCTACAACACCTTCAAGTACTACTCCCACTTCCTCTTCAAAGGTACGGGGGGGGGGGGCCCCCGCCGGCGTCGCCATGGGGACCGTCACGCTCCAGGCCCACGTTCAGTTAAATGATCACATCGCGGTCATCTGAATGGGTATTCATCTCTGCGGCTAACCTAGCAATTTCATCAATCCAGCCAATAACAAGCAGAGGCTCTGGCTAATTAATGTGAAGTTACCTGGCAGCTAACATTAGTTAACTGCATTAAATTACATTCGCTTAGTTTATCCGAAGCGACCTTCAACACGAGAGAGCCTTAAATGCATCCAACTGATTGTGAGTTATAGTGCCATGCCTGACCAACAGCAGTCCCAGACTAGCGAATCTGGATAAAGCACTATGCAAGCTATCTGCTCACCAAGAACCAAAATATAAATTCTGAAAATATACTACTTTTTATTTATATAATGTACTACTTGTGTGATAGATAGTTTGTAAGTGCCATTTGCATCGTAGCGGTATCTACGCCGACGATGTAGACAAAATCATTCAAAATGTCCTCATACTTTATTCCTGTCTATTTGTTCACGACATCTTCCCAATCCTTAATCCTGTCAGGATGATGTGTTAGGTTTTCCATTCGATCATATTTTTCGATCATACTTTCATATGTATTTCCAGTTAGATGACATTTCATTTTAACTAGCTACCTTCAACAATGGGAGAACGTGATTGGATGGGTGTTTTCTCCTGGCCCGTCTACACAGCACTGGTGCTTATCTGTGTGTGTGTGTTCCATCTTCTGCACTTGCGAGTCGCCGCTCGACCAGTAGGCCCTAACCGCCATTCCCCTCCCTTCTGTGCGCAGTGGTGACCAAGCTGGTTAACCGGGGCTACCAGCCCCACCTGGAGGACTTCCTGGTGCGCATCAACTTCAACAACTACTACAAAGAGGCCTGAGGGGCGGGGTCTCCGCAAGGCGGGAGGGACCGGGACCGAGAACCCCTTTAAAGCCCGTGTCCCGAGCCGTCCCGTCCCGTCGTTTCCTGTCTCCGCCCGCTTTTTTTCGCGCTTCGCCTTCGCACGCCGTCTTAACTGTGGGGGCTCGCGCCTGTCACGTGGGTGACTCCGCTTGGCGTGGTTTGCGGCCGAACGGCCGGCGCCACGCCCTAGGCCGCATGCCGCAGGGAACCTGTCCGTTGCCGTAACGACACGCCTAGGCGGTCATGCTCTCCGTGCTACATGCTCTGTGCAGTGTGGCCCATTAGCCGTTATCATTGTGAGTCCATCTGTGATTGTGGCTCTGTGCTCTCGATAGGAACCCCCCCCCCCCCCCCCCCCCCTTGTGAGAGAATCCAATAAAATGCATTTTGTTTTAAATGTTGTGCGCCCCCTAGAGTGTTGGAGGTCTTGAAACCTTGAATTACATTGCTTTCAAATGGCAGTTTTAGCCAGGCATCTGAATATGGAGGAGCGGTCTGGTAGAGAGGTCAGGGGACAACACACACCACAGTGACACAAGGAAGCGTAAAATTAGAAATGGAACTTTTATTAAAGGTCATGAGACAAATGGTCTGAGGAAAAATAAACTCGACAGGAAGTGGACTCTGCGTCTGTCTGCAGCCAGGGCTACGTCCGCTCGCTTGATCGCCCGCACGCACGCCTCACATTCAAACTGCCTCTTCCAGAGAAAAGGCTGGGCTCCCCTTGACAGAGAACTGCACTCGGGAGGTCTCAGCGGCACGAGGCGTAGCAGGAACGCTCACAAATGTCAAAATACACACGTGCATCTTCGGTTGGTAAACGTATAGTCACATTTGTATTCTGCGTGTGTGAACAAGTGTGTGTGTGTGTTTGAGCGTGCATGTATACAGCAGTGTGTATGTGTGCGCGTGTGTGTGTGTTACACATCTGTGTGTGCGGGAGTGTTTGTGTACAAGTGCTTGTCTTTGTGTGTGTGTGCGTGTGTGTGTGTGTGTCAGACTATAGCCAAAGGTCCTTTCTGAAAAGCTGAGCCGAGCCAAAGCAGTTTGGTATTTTTAGCACTTGCTTAGAATGAAGCACTTTGCTAGCAGTGTCTGCGAAGTTCAGGGCAGATTAAACACAGATGAATCATGGGAAAAAAAATGTCCAATGACACTTGACATTAGCCCCGGCCACACCCTCAGTCTTACAGTGCGTAGGCCTCCATGCCACCTCTCCCCCGTGTCGGTCACATTCTCTAATGTCGGGATTCAGTTAAAATCTGTCCTTAACTGGCAATTAAGCAAGAATTATTTCCCTCCTTAACACAAAGTTTTGCATGGTCAGCAATCAGTTGAAACGGCGTCGCCAAACTGAATTTGTGAAGAAAAAGTGTAGCGTGTGCATTTGTAATTTGATTTGAAGGTCAAATGCTGATTGGACGCAGACTGAAGTCTGTTGACAACAGCCTTTGAGAAAACAAGATGGCTGAACAACCACAACAACAACAACAACAAAAAAAGGAAAACCTCTAAACTATTTTCTGCACTTTTAGGTAAATTCCAAAGTGTGGAGTAACCAAATTCAAACCCATGGTTTCCTACACCCAAATCCATAAGAGCCCTTTAGAAGCAATACTCATTTACAGACGTTGACCTACTGTACTCTGAGGTAAAAAAAGAGATCTCCACGTCTTCATCCGTCCTGCGCACATTCTAGAAGCATCTCCTACCTCGGAGCTCTCCCCAACGCCAGCGAACCCAACGCAGCAGTCGCGTTGGGACAGCTCGCTGCCCGTATCGAACCGAAAAGGAAACCAGCGGTACCAGCACATGCAGTGTGAACACGAGCACCTGACTGTATCACACGCCAGCACGCACGGACAAACTGATCAACAGACGCGAGGAACATTCGACTGTCGTCCTCTAGAAGAGAGCCTTCTGTCAGCCGGTCGTCGTCGTCTTCTGCAGTCCGGGGGTTGGCTGGCTGGCTGGCAGCGGCTCTCGGTACAAGAGCGGTCAAGCAAAAGCTCTCCCTCCGTCTCAAGTCTCCTTACACAAGGTCACGAGGGAGATAGCCAAAGCCGGTTGTCTCCGGACGACCTCATCCTGTTTTTATCTCACCAGGAAATGCCACAAAACGCAAGTCTTTTGGACCACGAGGGATGAGCGTGTTCTAACGTGACTTGCCTCGACGGCGGCTGCTTTCGCTGGGTTTCGGTTAGGGCTGGTTTCGGCTAGGGCTGGTTTCGGTTAGGGCTGGTTCCAGTCAGGGCTGGTTTCGGAGCAGATGCGGAGGGCAATTCATTCAGAGTCTCTCTCTCCCTTGCATAGCCTCTCCCTGGCGGAAGAGTTGTGACATTTAGACCACGCCCACTTGGTTAAAACTGTATGCGTTCCGATGAAAATCTTAAGCATGACATCGCCAAACCTTAAATGAGTGGTAAGGTCACCAAAAACCTGGGGGGAATATATTTTTTTGGGGGGGGGGGGGGGGTTTCACACCACTTGGATTACCAGTCAGCCTCATTTACCACAGTTCTGGTCGAAGGACCGTCGGAGAGAAATTGAAAGTTCACCCATGCTGTGAGTTAAGCGCTTCGTTTACAGGGGATCTTGCCGTGACCAGAGTCTTCGTCGTTTCTCATCACGACGTAATAGGATTCTTTTCCTCGTTCGGGCCCAAACGGGGAGTGTCGCTCTGCCTGGGTTTTCCTTCTTTGGAAACTGAGCTGAATGTTTGAGCAGACCGTCCCTTGCCTTGAAAGCCCTACTGACCGCAAAAGACGTAAACTGTGAAACAGGCTCTTTGGGAGCCAGGGAGAGCCAAAATGGAGGGGGGGGGGCAGGGGGGAGAGAAAAAGGAACAGCCCCCAAAGCAGTCCGGCTCAGTCCCGGTCCGGCTAGGCCTCGGACTCCAGCTCTTCTGGCCCCGCCCCGTTCTCAGCCCCGCCCCCCTCGTTGTCCAGAAGCAGGAACTTCCCGTCATTGGTCAGAGGCAGGGATTTCATCAGCTGAGCCAGGGCCACAGGATCCTGAAACAGCACACAGATCCGCTACAACCGTACTGCTACAACCGCACTACTACAACCGCACCCCTGCAACTGCATCCCTACAGCCGTACCACTAATACCTCGTCCCTACAACTGAACTGCTACAACCACATCTCTACAGCTACACCGCTACAACTGCATCCCTACAGTGTATAGTGTATCTCTTGAAGTAAAATCCCCATTATTCAAAGGGGGATTCAAAGCGTACCTTCTTTGCTTCTGTGATCTCCTTCCCCAAACTTATAGTGTAGCATATCTGTGAAAACGAGACATTTTCGTGACATTAACGTTAATTCGGGGGACTGCCCTCTAATCCAGAGCAAATTGAGATGCGGGGAGAGCTGCAGCGCACCCATAACGCACCTTCTCCCCCTCGGTGTTGCTCTCGAAGACGAAAGCGCTGAAGGCGGGGTCCCCTTCCTCCGCCCCCTCGGCCCAGTCCCGCCCCTCCACCACGATCCCCATCAGCCTGCCGTTCTCCTGGTGGGCGGCGAACTGCCGGACGTCCCGCAACCGGAACTGAGCGAGAGAGAGAAAGGCGGGGGGGAAAAAAAAATCTGAGACCCGCCCGCGCGCGTGATTGGCCCGCTGTTGGGTGTGAGGCGCACGGCTCGTCAATCACTCACCGTTACTCTGGCGACCTGCGTCTGGGGGTCGATGAGCCTGATGGAAAAGGAATTAAAAACAGACGTCAGCTTTGCGAACCCCTTACTTTGCGTCCTTCCGTATCACAAAATGTAACGTATGCTGAAGTCTCACGCGTTAAGAATTCTCGGTTTAAGCCAATTTTCAAAATGCCCAGGTTCTTATTTTTTAAGTACAAGTTGCAGGGGGGAGAACAACAGCACCCTCTTCTGGAGAAATTGAAAACGCAAGCTGAACAAAACCACTCTTAATGTAATGTAAGTGGGTTATGCTGGTTCCATTTGCTTGCTAGCTAAGTTGGGTTAGCTGCAGGACCACAAGGATCTGGATCAGAACGCTTACACCCCAGGGCACCTGTGAGTCTGGATCAGGCCGCCATGTTCAGGTGTTCAGATCCGCTCACCTCAGGCAGGTGCTGGTGACCATGAGTTGGGACTCGCTGGTGCGGAAGATGTTGTGGATGGCGCGGGCGGCCAGGACCTGCCGCATGGCCTCGTAGATCACTTCCTGCGTGTGCCCCGCCCGCACGGCCATGGAGCCCAGGAAGCGCACCCCGAACACCTGCTGCAGGAGGCGGTCTGAGCGGGCATGGGGGGGCAGGGATGAGGGGCGGGGTTACAAAGTTACGAATCTGAGCACAGGACTGCACTGTAGCAATGCTATAGTAACGAACAGGTGAGTGCTAAATTGGTTTATTTTTGTCTGCCTTGTTGCAAATTTATACATTTAATTTATTCTGTTTATAATTCATTGTTTATTTTACTGGGTTTTTTTTTTCTTTAATTGGGAAAGTGAATTTTAAAATGGTTTATTACTATTGTAGTGTAAGTGTCATCGTTTCTGATATCATGGCGTTCATTCAAGCAGTCGGGCCACTCCCTCACCGTCCGTGTCAGAAGAGCAGTCCTCGTCCGTCTCCCCGAAAGGGTTTGTGCGCCTGTTGGGGGGGGGGGGAGGAGGGGGGAGCAAACTTAAATCTGAGCAGAGCCTCAGCTGTGCTTTTCAGCACACCTGGGGATCATTAACACTTACATTCACCGCCCCCCCCTCCACCCCCCCTCACCCCCCACTACCACCACGCCCCCGCCTAACCTTCCGCCCGCACGGCTCTGGTCCAGGGACTCGGAGGCGGGGAGCAGGATGTCAAACTGGATGGGGGTCCCGGGGGCGATCAGGTCCTCCGGCAGCGGGGAGGAGGGGGGCTTGGGGGCCGTCTCTGCGGGGGGCACCCTCGCGCCGGGCTTGGCCCTGTGGGCCAATGCGGACAGAGAGACGGCGGGCTGAGTCATGCCCGGCGCCACTAACGGCTTTCAGCTTCCAGTGGGAGGAGCTAAGGGCTTTAAACTTCGAGTGGGAGGAGCTAAGGGCTTTGAGCTTCATGTGTGAGGAGCTAATGGCTTTAAGCTTTGTGTGGGAGGAGCTATGGGCTTTGAGCTCTGTGTGAGAGGAGCTAACGGCTTTAGGCTTTGTGTGGGAGGAGCTAAGGGCTTTGAGCTCTGTGTGGGAGGAGCTAAGGGCTTTCAGCTTCGAGTGGGAGGAGCTAAGGGCTTTGAGATTTGTGTGGGAGGAGCTCAGGGCTTTGAGCTTTGTGTGGGAGGAGCTAAGGGCTTTAAGCTTTGTGTGGGAGGAGCCACATAACAAAAACCTTACACCTCACCTGTCTGGGTGGGGGGAGCCCTCCAGTCTCTTCTCAAAGCTGGTGATGGGTGTGACCGCCTGTATGGCTGTCTGATTCAGCCTAATGGCCACTGCCTGCAGGAAGAAGAGCCAATCATCACTCACTGTACCTTCAGCCAATCGTCACTCACTGTACCTTCAGCCAATCATCACTCACTGTACTTTCAGCCAATCAACACTCACTGTACCTGCAGCACCCTCATCATATACCTGACAACATTTATATGAGTCTAAAAGGGATAAAATGTACTCTGTCAGAGCAAAACAAATGTTAATCATACTATCAGTGAAACAGTTTGTCGCTGTAAACACATACACAAGAGTGAAGAAGTTTTGTGTTTGTTTACGATGCTTTCATTGCAGCTCCTTGGACTTCTGAAATCTGCTATTTTCAGGGGCTTACAAGAAGTCAAACTCATGGCGAAAGCTTAATGTACCGAGGAATACCCTGGAAGCTTGGTAAGATCACTCTCCTTTAACGTTTGGAAAGCCACATCTTTCTAGCAAACCTTAGTGTTACCAGACCTGTTCTTGTGTACCGATATTTGACATACATTTAAGGATATTGAAATCTACCTCTTTCTTACAGTGTTTGCATCTCAGAGAGTGAATAAGTGGGTCACAGCTGGTGCTCCTTTCACTGATTGGCTCACAGCAAGTGCCCTTTCCACTGATTGGCTCACAGCAAGTGCTCTTTCCACTGATTGGCTCACAGCAAGTGCCCTTTCCACTGATTGGCTCACAGCAAGTGCTATTTCTACTAATTAGCTCACAGCAAGTGCTATTTCCACTGATTGGGTCAGAGCGAGTCCTCTCCACTGATTGGGTCAGAGCGAGTCCTCTCCACTGATTGGGTCAGAGCGAGTCCTCTCCACTGATTGGGCCAGAGCGAGTGCTCTTTCCAGCGACTGGGTCGGAGTGAGTGCTTGGCAGTTTGCGTGCGGCACGGAAAGGAAGGAGGAGAGAGGAAGACGGGAGCAGGGAGAGGGAGGTAAAGAGAGGTGACAGATCTCATTTGCGAGATAAGAGAGGCGGAGATAAGGGGAGTCGGGGAGCGCGAAATGGGAAGGGTGAGCGAGGGGTTAATAAGCTTCCTTTCCTGGCGATTCATCATTCCTAATCGGTGGCGAGATTCCGATTCTCCAGCTCCGAGACGGCACAGCTCCCAGCGCCGTGCCCGGAACAATCACATCAATCAGGATCAAAGCTCCGCCCCTCTCCAGGGCCCTGTGACAGGCGTGCAGGGTCACTCAAAAAGACTGCCCTCCCAGCAGCCCTTTATATTAAAAGTCCCGTATGAAACGAACATCCTGGAGAAAGAAAAAAAAAACACACTCGCCCCCCCCCCCCCCCCGTGTTGAAACCAGGGGGGTTTCGACCTTTTCTGATCCCGGGAGCCCCGCCCAGACTCAAGCCCTGCAGAGGTGGGGGGGTGGGGGGTGAGGGGTCTCATGGCGTAGCCTGTAGAGCACTGTCCTACATTGTGCTATATTGTGAAACATTTCCCCAAACCTTAATATAGTTATCGCACATCGGGGCTAGCCAAGGACTCCCCTGCAGTACCTTCAAGAACCCCCCAGGGGAACCGTGTGGACTCGCTATCGAAAAAAGCCCCGGGGCTTAAAAGCCAAAGGTGTGGAATGGTGGTATTCGTCACCGAATCGCATCGGGGGAACGCTGGAGGGGGCGTGTAGCGGGTGGGGGGGGTGGACGCACACACCTCGGGGTTGTCGGTCAGGTAGATCTGCCGGGAGATGTTGTTCAGGGTGCATATCCACTGAAAAGAAAAACAACGTTTTTTTTCCCCTTTAGCGAGAGTCCATGACCGTGAATGCAAACATGCCGACAATTAAGAAAAAATATATAGAATATTACAACAAAACTATTAGAATAGAATATTACAACAATAAATGCAATTATCTATCAATTCTGTACTCGTAAAATATACTCGCCCATTCTAATGTTAGTATTGTACTGCGTCGGTCAAATGGTACTGTTATCCAATATGGTTCCATTAGCCCTGCACATGTCTTAGTAAAATAGCTGCAACTTCTGTAAAGAGGGACAAATCCATACCTCTTCATATTCTTTCTTGCTTTCTGCTTGAAGAATTATCGACCTGCAAGTCAAAAACAAAAACGACATTAGTAAAGACCAGAAATCTTTGGATGAGGTAATCAAAATAATTACTGAAAACATTATCAAAATCGTCATGATGATACATTTGCATAGTGCTTTTCTAAATCCCACGGACAGTTACCATGAGACTTGATAAAATACGAAATTGTAAAAATAATACATCAGACTGCTATAAACTGAATTTTAGCATTCAGCTGATTACATAATTACTCTCCTGAATTCAAAGTTGGCTTTCCATCTCCTTTCTGCTTTTCATTGGAGTCGTCTTTACTAGACCAACATCTAGTAATCACTCTTAACTGATTGGGAAATTAATTAACATTTTAGAAATTAATGCAAAACATTTAAAATTTCAGTTTGTTTTGGTTTTTTTGGGGGTCAACATTTTAGTATTAAAACATTTATACGCTTTAGCTGAGCATATTTATTTAGATTTGGTTTGTCTGGAAGAGTTGGCATTCAGAAGCATAATTTCAAATGCAGCAATATTCTGCTTATGTTTGTTCTGCAGCCATAGTGAATCACGGGTCGCTGGAGAGGTCTCTCAACTGATAGGCACAGCAGCTGGCTTGTTTGTGAGAGCCAGTAGAAAATGACTTCCTGACCGTGACCTCGGAGCTCCGGGGGATTGTGGGAAATGAAGTTTCGGAGCAGTGGAGGGGAGAATGGCCCACAATGGCCCCCTTTGTGTTCGGCCTCACAGAGGGCCTGAATAATTAAGGACGTGAGAGCTTGCAGCCTGGATAGACAGACATTAACGCACGGATATTGGAATGGAAGTGAGAGACTGAGATAACAGGCCATTGGCTAAACGGCTATTAGCTTTTCTGTGGACCCCAAGCATTTGAGTCGATGCTAAAAATCTGATTTAAAGCTATGGAGAGACAGAATGCAAAGTGAAGCAGATGGAAAATGGCTCTTCATGCTATAAAACACAACTGCTTTTTCATTTAAGCTTTTTGCTGGGATGTTTATGATTTTAGCGCACGGCTGTTTCCCGTACGTTTTGCCGGAAGGAGAGGTGATCTGGAAACAGTATCGCCTGTCCTCGCACTCCACCGCCATCACCGAGCTGTTGTCCAGGTCCAGCACCATCCCCCCCGCCACGGCCCCGCGTGGCTGGCACATGAGGTTCCCTCCCTGGGTGAAGAAGTAAAGCCGGTCCCAGGCTGTGGTCACCAGGCCCGTTTTACTGTGGGCCCGAAACAACAGTAGACAAAAAAAAAAAAAAAAATCACTTAACGCGAATCAGTCCTTGGCACGGCGTACGACCGACATCCAGTGCGTTCGGAGCAAACCCACAAGCGGCGAAAGCTCTCGTACTTCCTGATGTTGAGGTAGCCGGCCTTCTGTATGAGGGTGCGGTTGACGGGGTCGCGGTTGCGGTCGGGCATGTAGACCGTGTCCT
Source organism: Anguilla japonica (assembly GCA_025169545.1). Classification (NCBI taxonomy): domain Eukaryota; kingdom Metazoa; phylum Chordata; class Actinopteri; order Anguilliformes; family Anguillidae; genus Anguilla; species Anguilla japonica. Next base: position 10,177,692 of record CM045901.1, on the reverse strand, counting down.
CCACGGACAGCAGTTCCCTCTGGGTCAGGCGCATGGCCTCGGCCTCCTGGTCCAGCTGGGCCTGGATACTGAGCAGGACGGAGAGCAAAGCAAACTCAGCGGCCGCTAAGACACAGTCCAGTCTGCTAAGATACGTTCCAGTCTGCTAAGATATAGTCCAATCTGCTAAGACACAGTCCAATCTGCTAAGATACGGTCCAGTCCGCTAAGACAGTCCAATCTCCTAAGATACGGTCCAGTCCGCTAAGACAGTCCAGTCTGCTAAGATACGGTCCAGTCCGCTAAGATACGGTCCAGTCCGCTAAGGTTGGGTATGGGCCGTACCTTTGGGACATGCTGGAGACGGAGGCGAGAAAGCTGTCCATTTTCTTTGAAACCAGATCCATGCCTTTCTTGAAGAAGTTCATCTGGGGGGGGGACAGAGAGTGGTGTGTTGGTGTAGGTGCATAAGGGTGTGCGGGTATACGTGTATAAGGGTGTGTAGGGGTAGAAGGGTGTGTGTGTGTGGGTGTATAAGGGTGTAGGTGTATAAGGATGCACGGGTGGAGTTTTTTTTTCGGGTAGAGGCAGACCTGTGCCTGTGTGTACCCCAGCATGGGCTCCAGCATGGCCACCCTCTTGCGATACTGCAGGGCGTTGAGGGCGCAGTAGTACTGCAGGGAGGCCTGGTGCTGCTTCCTCCTGGTGTAGGCCACCTCCGTCACCACCTCCGCCTTCAGCTGCAGACCAGACAACCCGCAGCACTGCAGCAACAAGCATCCTGACTACAGAGACCACACCCGCAGTGCTTCAGTAAACTTCGGTAGGACTTACCTTCTCGTTCTCTCTCTTCTTGGGCAGCCTGCTGTACTTCACCATGGAGGCCTCGTGTTCTGCAGAGGAAGAGTCCGGTAAACGGTCGAGCACGCGCCCCAGAGCGTAACCATAGTTACGTTAAACGTACGGTCTAAAACTCGCAAAATGTAAATCGGGCCTTTTGAGACCAGGCGTACGTACCGTCACTGGCGATGCCAAATATTTCTTTCAGCGTACCGATTTCTGAAACGCAGAGGCGCACAAAAGAAAAACGTGAATCCGTGTCAAGTGGAGGCATGCAAGACGGGCGGATGGTGTGGTATTGTGTGGTGAGGTATTGTGCGGTATGGTGTGTTGTGGTATTGTGTGGTGTGGTATTGTGCGGTATGGTGTGCTGTGGTATTGTGTGGTGAGGTATTGTGCGGTATGGTGTGTTGTGGTATTGTGTGGTGTGGTATTGTGCGGTATGGTGTGTTGTGGTATTGTGTGTTGTGGTGTGGTATTGTATTGCGTGGTGTGGTATTGTGCGGTATGGTGTGATGTGGTATTGTGTGGTGAGGTATTGTGCGGTATGGTGTGCTGTGGTATTGTGTGGTGTGGTATTGTGCGGTATGGTGTGCTGTGGTATTGTGTGGTGAGGTATTGTGCGGTATGGTGTGTTGTGGTATTGTGTGTTGTGGTGTGGTATTGTATTGCGTGGTGTGGTATTGTGCGGTATGGTGTGATGTGGTATTGTGTGGTGAGGTATTGTGCGGTATGGGTGTGCTGTGGTATTGTGTGGTGTGGTATTGTGCGGTATGGTTGTGCTGTGGTATTGTGTGGTGAGGTATTGTGCGGTATGGTGTGTTGTGGTATTGTGTGTTGTGGTGTGGTATTGTATTGCGTGGTGTGGTATTGTGCGGTATGGTGTGATGTGGTATTGTGTGGTGAGGTATTGTGCGGTATGGTGTGCTGTGGTATTGTGTGGTGTGGTATTGTGCGGTATGGTGTGATGTGGTATTGTGTGGTGAGGTATTGTGCGGTATGGTGTGTTGTGGTATTGTGTGTTATGGTATGCTGTGGTATTGTGCAGTATGGTGTTGTGTGGTATGGTGTGGGCGGGGAGCTGTGTGCAGTCCTACCTGTGAGGTCCTTCTCTCTGAACTGAACCATTGGGAACACCATCCTGTTGGCCATCTGTGTGGCCAGCTCAGCATGGAGGGCGTTCAGCTGATGGAGGAAGAACCAGTGCAGATTCAGCTACTGAGCACGTGCGGTTTACACAGTCAGAGCACACAGTGGGCACCATGCTGCAGTGAAACTTTTACTGAGGCGTTTGAACACTCTGGGTAAATAATGCGTAGGACAATGCAGTGCTGTTATCCCGCAGATCCATGGCACACTGGTTGAAAAGTACTAGAATAATGCATGCAATACAACGGACTGTTTCGATCCCGGATGCTTATTGGCTGAGACAGCATTCTGCAGCTGATATAGAGGAGAGAGGTAAATCCGACACAGTAACAGTTAATCAAACGGCTTGTCTGTGAGCAGAATCACTATAACTTACAAACATTACCACATAAATAACACTGTGTTATCAAATAATTGTCTCTATGTGCTGCAACATTTTTTATAAAAGCAATCGTGGCTACTGGGGGTTGCCCGGCTTCCCGCTTCGCGCGTGACCGGTGCCTGACAACACCCCCGTAGCCGTGACCGTCTCCGTGATACAGCACGGCCTCTCGTGCAATATTGCTCAATAACAAAACGCTACTAGCATGTTATCAAAGTGAGAACCCAATACGGCTTGGCACCGGCGGCAGCCAGTGGCTTCGCGTCAAGTCGAACAATATCAGATATCCTGTTTGTTTTTGTGTCCACTGTCTATAGAGACCTGGCTCTTGAAACATAAGACCCCTCCGGGGCATATGAAGGAAAGCGGCTTTGGCTTGCGAGGGCTAATTAGCAGCAGATTTTCTGTGTTATTACGGCGAGGTAGGGCAGATCGTATCCAGGGTAACCGCACCTGACAGCGAGGTTAAAAAAAAAAACGGTAGTTAAGCAAGTTAGGCGGTCACAATGGTAACAGAGACCTCATAAGAAGTGTGCCTGTAAGCTTCGAACGGGCCTACGTTATCTTGGCGGAGAATGCATAGCAGGCCTAAATGACTTTAACTTCTGACTTCTCCGTTGAGGGTCATGTGAAAAGTGCAAGGGAGGATCCGCTCTGACGCATTTTTTTTTTCTTCTTCCAACAGAACGTCATTTCAAGCAGCCAGATTCCAAAAAAGCGATTTCTCATCTCCAGAACAATCAGGCCACTGTCCCGACCGGAACTCATGTGACCATTCTAAACGGGCCCGTGCTGTCTCCGTGGGAATGACGCAGACAGCGGAAATCCCGATTTCCAAGGCGCATACATTATTTCTAGTTCCACGAAGCGACACTGTGTCGTGATGTTAAATTACAGGTAGGACTACATTAGGAAAGATCTCAGTACACAGTATCACTGCTTAGAAGGCACTGTTCACCATTAATACACAGCCAAGGAACCCTTGCCATGGTCTAACGGATACTATTTCACCATAGAGGGTTGCATTATTGTAACAACAGTAAGAATAATAATAGTATACGTGTAGCCTACGCAATGCTGCTGCGGCGTAGCGCCAATGTTCTAACGCTGACAGAACGTTCCGCTAACATTGTGAGGGCACTCTGTGTTGCTGGGCTCCTGCTGTTCCCAGATGGCCCTGCCACCTGCTCCACAGTCGGGCCCCCTCCACAGGGAGACCCTGGAATTACACGCAGCAAAGTGTTATTCGCTTTTATTCGGAGCAACGATTCTCTACCCAGACCTATTTATAATGCTGGCTATAAATATAAACAATATACAACGGTGGATAGGAAATATAAGTGGCTCGTGAACATCTGGTCCCCTGACTTTTTCTTTCGATGCCTGTGCACTGTAGAGTGAACATCCAAACTGCGAAATTGAGCCAGTTTAACTGCCTTCCAGCAGGTTCAACGGTGAACTGAGGGGAACATCAACAGTGGGGTCCCACAATATATAGAGGGGTCCCCACAACAGAATGAGGGGCCCTACAGCAGCTAAAGGGGCCCCACAACAGTCGAAGGAGGTCCCACAACAGCCAGAGGGGTCCCACAACAGTCGAAAGGGGTCCCACAACAGACAGAGGGGTCCCGCAACAGTCAGAGAGGGGCCACAACAGTCAGAGGGGTCCCACAACAGTTGGAGGGGTGCAACAGCAGGCTCATATTTCCCCCTGTCTCTCCCTTGTCTGAACGTCTTCAGGTTGGGCACTCACCTCCTCCACAGATTTTGCAAAGTGCTGCAGCGTGCTGATGACCTCTTCATCTCCCCTCCCAGGGTGAAGTTCTGTGGGGAGAGTGGGAGAGAGCGAGAGAGAGAGAGAGAGGGGGGAGAGAGAGAGGGTCAGGCGCCTTCCGAGGTCAGAGGTGAGTCCGCCATTCATTCCGCCCAACCAAAACTTTAATCGTAGCTTTAATCTTTCCTACAGACAGCAGGTGTGCCTGCTTATGAATCTGGCTATAAAATGCCGAAATGTTCCCATTTTTAATAATTATCACCAACCAGACCACCCAGCCCCGGTTTAAACCAGCACGGCTTGTTTCCCAGAGGTGGCGTAGCACGTGAAGAATGGCGTTATTTAGATTAGCGTACCCACAAGGAGATTGGGGCTCGTTAAAATTGCGAGTGGCAGTGTCCTCGCGTTTATGTGGATAACTGACTTCCTCGCAACGTGGCGTCCAAACCTGAGGCTCGGGGGCGTCTAAAGACGCGCCAGGCTTCGCGGCGCCCGCTCTCACCTGCTTCTCGTACTCCAGGAGCTGATTGGACAGCTGCTCCGTGGCCAGCGCCATCTCGTTCTGGACAGATCAGAAAGGCATTGTGGGTGAGCGCGTCAAAGCTCCATTTTCAGCCCCCTGTTAATGGGCTGCATTACCTAGCAACCTCTCGCGTCAAGCAGACGTCAAACGTTGCTCGGGGGCGCGTGAGCAGCGTCGGTGGCGGCGGCAAGGGGGGATTTATTGACCGATTAATGGAGGAGTTAATTGAACAGACCTTCAAAGCGTTCACATTACCACGAGGCTATTTTGAAATATGAATCATCTGTGAAATGTCTGCAGGGATTCGTAGATGGACCTGACCTGACTGGGCTACGCTGTGGACCCAAGTGCACCTGTCTTCCCATATGTTCTACGTACAGGTATTGACAAATCCAATAAATGTGCCGTTCAGACACAGTAAATCAGATTTTGATCAGCTTCGTCCAGATCCGATCTGAACGGCATCTGGACGTGGACTGGGTGGGATTGCATTTTTTAAATGTTCCATCAGGCGGTAATCTTGGCGCCCCAATTCGATTGACGAGTGACAACATCCCGCTATAAATGCGTGAGATTGGCGAGACCGCCCAAAGCGTGTGGCCAGTTGGATGGAACGCTGAGCGCACCCGTTGTAAATGCGGGTCTCGGCCCTGCGTGCTTTTACCTGCGCGCCGTACACCCTCTGCATGGACTGCAGCAGCTGGTTCGTGTAGTCTGTTAGATTCCCCGCATCTTCCTCATACACGCTGAGCAATGACCGGGTCTGTGGGAGACACACACACACACACACACACACACACACACACACACCACACACGCGCTCAGTGCCTGCGCTTAAAAGAACACGCTTTCTGGACAGCGGTAGAAGGTTATGTCGGTTTCATTCTAAGATCGCAAACGGCCTGGTGGTTTGGGTGTGGTTTAAAGCTTGGAAAGCAAAATGCTGTCTAAACATTACAAGCCACCGTGTAGTCGCGCTTAAAACGCCGACGCCTAAATGAGCGGACTTCAACCTTTAACTGAACGTAATCCCAAAATTCTTAAGTAGCCTACGAATTCATCAGAATTACCCCAGAACTAGGCTACGTGTCCGTGGGAGTGGTCTACATTAATGTAGTGACAGACCGGGCAGCCTACATAACACTGACCCTATCTAGGAACCTATCCAAAACGAAGAACAGCTATTTTCTCTAATAATGATGGACAGCTCGCTAAACCCCCTTCGTTACATTAACGTGTTCCAGAAAGACTCGATCGCATACCCCGTAATAGCTGAATACCCACCTGGCCATATTAACACACCGCAAAAAAAATATTTTATTTTAATTTCCATCAAATTTCAGGATAGGTAGGCGTATTTAGCAAGTGTTTGGGGATGTTCCTCGAAACCTACGTGTTCAATTTTGCGTTTAAGGCTGCGAGTGAAGTTTGTCCGTAAACCACCTTTTGATAGCTACCGCACCAAAACCTCAGCTGAAAAAAGGTGCTGTTTCTTTCGCGCTGTCAAATGACAGTTGAGCCGTCGTGGCGCTGTAACCATAGGCTACTAAATCCTTAATGTATGAGCCGGGCGGATCTGTTTTATGGATTCCATCAAAAAACTGCCCTGCTGTCTTTGTGGGCCTAGTGAATTAACTGCTTATTTAAGTCCGCAGATGGGAAATATGTAATCGCCACTTGTCTTGATCCGACACCATAACGATAGCATACGATCCGAATAGGCTGCATCACCCTACATGAAGTAGGCTATCTCTCCACTTAACAAAGCAATGCAATTATTTTCTTTATTCAAAGAGGTCTCCATGAAACTACACAGCTTCTGTGGACAACACGGACATGGAGGAGACCTGCTGCTTAAAAGCTTATGCAAATACCGTAGATGCGGTATTTACCCTACGCTGCCATAATGACGTCTGAAAATGTAATTTGCTTCTGTTGGTGTTACATTTATATAGCGATTTCTGACATGTGCTGTAGTTATAAACATGCAAACGTCCACGGCCACGGATTGCAGCGTTCTGGGGCGGAAGCGAGATATATAGATCAGGCGGATAAGTTTTTTTTATCGTATCCATTGTGTCTAACGATAGCTACATGGCTACACCCCAGGTTTCAGCCTAAGATGAAGAACAAAAATACGAAAGCTTGTAAAAAATGTATTACCTGCGGGCTGTCCTGCAGAGCGTCTTCGAGAAGTATTTTGTGGACGGCCGGCATCTTGTTCACGGGGAAAAGAACAATATTGAATTATTTAGAATATGGACTCGCTTTCCCAGAGAGCTCTGGTGTTGCAATGGTCGACAGAATGAGACGGTCACTGCAGCCGCGGAGGGAAAGCGTTGCGACGAGTGACCGAGCTCAGGTCGAACTTCTGTTGTCGGCTAGAAACTTAGGGTTGGATCAGAAAGTGTGTGTGCATGAAAATGATTCATTTACACGCAATGCACCTCTGCAATACCCTTGAAAAACAGCGAGTAATTGGCGAAACGGTTGTCTAATAAATCTGAGTAGGCTAGACCTGATGTTATAATTGAATGCTATAACGATTGACTGTATAAAAATGAGCACTTATGTCTACGTGGCTATTACTGTTAGTAATTTTCTATCCACAGCACAGGAAAACAACTTCGCATATTAACAGAATAATAGTTATGTGGGATTATCCGAATTTATTTCGCAAAGGATTTAGCCAAACCATAAACCACAAGGAAAAATATTCCATGCATAGGCTATCCTGATGCAACGCTGCACACTACAGGACTGCACGATATTCTGTCACATTCAGGAGTATTTACAGTATAATAGCCCCCATAAAAAATCCAGCATGCTTTTAAAAAAAATTTTACGGAGCGCACAGATTTCTAAACCGAGAATACAGGGGTCTTTTTTTATCAGCTGACACCAGGGGGGCTCCGTAATTTTTCAATGTTTTTTCTTATGTTTCATTTTAATAGTCACTTTATAGTTTGACTGAACTGCCATCTACCGGGAGGGCAGAGGTTATATTTCTAAATTGTCATTCGGTAGGTCAATTTCCCGAGTTTACTTGAACATGAATTTAAGATCAAACACCATTATCTCAGCTGTGCGTTACGTTAAATCAATTTTCCTTGTCAATTTTAACTGGTCATATTTAGACCCCCGATGTCGTGCTCGTTTTTGTCCAGCAGAGGGAGCAAATGCCTACGTTTACGACTTGCTGCACGTACAATAATACGAGCTTTATTCGCAGCTGAAAAATAGCAAAATTTAAATGAATGGACATAGAATCACAAGACTCAAATTCCGATGTACAATGTATTAGATGTAATGAGCAGCAAAATACTTACATCTTGCAGTTGTGAGCCAGCAACAGTACTATAACTGTACACAGAGAGCATGATTATGTACTCTTTTCAGGTCTTCAAAAGCCCTTTTGAAAATGAAAAAGCACTTCAGTCGTTATTTAATAAAATGAACTCTCATGTTACAACTGCAAAAATACTTCCCCATAATACCTTTGTGCCCCATAATTTTTTGGCTTATCCAGGTACGCATTGACCCAAGAATAAGGCGATTTATAGCTACCATGAGAAGGCGGGAGGCATTGTATGTACACAAGTTAAATTAAAACATTAAGGCTATCGGGGTCAGAATCAAATTACCCCCCGAATGACTGGAATGTGGGCAAACCACAAGATCTTCCGCAGAAAGGACGCAAATACCTGCAGCAAGTTTCCACTCAGAGCTGACTGCCATATGAACATAGCCTACTCACCATGAAACACATCTCCAAAACGATACGGCCCATTTTTATGAACCTTAATTTTTTATGCGGCAGTTCTCAATTATTGGTTGCAATGTAGATCACAGCAAGAATGCCCAAAGGTGTGCAAACATTGTAATTGGTTTCTGTCAAAATCGACCACTTACCTGGCTAAATGGTCAAGTTATGGCTAGCTAGTGCATGGAACTACTGATCTTTATTGAAGAGCTCTCAATAAGATTTAAGAGACTGTGTGAATCAGATATATTACTGCTGTAAGAATTTTTGTGAGCAGCAATGTGCAAGAAAGGCAAATTATGGAGGAAGTGTGGATCGTGAGTCATTGCGGTTTATAATAGGCTGAATTGTGAGCTCGCTCAGTGTGCGAAGAGCTTAAGTGAGCTTGCACCGAGAGCCTGTCTGTCTGTCTCTCTGCTGTCTCTAGAACCTTCTGTTCCTTTCCTTTGCCTTCAATTCCCACAGTTCTCTAGAATTGAGGATTGGATTTAGCTCTCAGCAACAAAAGGTGGTAGGTACCAGGTTCCCCTGAGTGGCACTCTGGACCTGCGCAGCTCGGCGTCCACAACAGTGCAAATTACGCATCCATTACGTGTCTGCGCAGCTCAGCGTCCGTAACGCGTCTGCGCAGCTCAGCGTCCGCAACGTGTCTGCGCAGCTCAGCGCCCATAACGCGTCTGCGCAGCTCAGCGCCCATAACGCGTCTGCGCAGCTCAGCGCCCATAACGCGTCTGCGCAGCTCGGCGTCCGCAACGCGTCTGCGCAGCTCAGCGCCTGTAACGTGAAAGTCAGTCTCAGTAACGTCCCTGAGTAGTTCGCCATCGTGACGGACACACGTTCCAGTCAGGTCTCACTGCTGTCTTCAGCAGAAAGGCAGGAGGGACGACACAAAGTTTTTTTCTGGAATGGCGCAAGATGGTGCGCGTCCGGTCAAAACCGCTCGGATGAAAGCGTCATTTCACTCTGACCCCTACTGAGTACAGCATCAACACCTCTCCTCAGTGCTCTTCGAAAGTACAGCCTGGGCGTTAGGGATTCCTAATTTCATCATCACAGAGACAACCCTCTCGAGAGGCTCCTGAAAAGGCCAACTGGGTACGGGCTCCCCAGGGCACATTTCACCGTGACTGTTTGTTATTGAATTTGGCGTAGTCGTTCGACGGTGAAGTGATTTAATTCAGGCGGGAATTCACGTTTGAAAAGGCAGAGAGGAACTCGGGCTCTCGATACGCAGGGTTTGTCTGTGTCCTCTCTTGGCTCCCGGGACATTTTTTCCGGCGTGTTCCGTGAACGTACGGGCTGTCGGGTGCGGACTGAGGAGAGACACACCGGTTTGATACGACCCCTAGATTCGCTTAATTTCTCTCGTAATACCGGAGGGCATTGCGATTGGCCGAGTCTCCCGTTGCCTGGGAAACCCCGTCAGGGCGGAGGGAAAGAGTGAAGCGCGTGAGGGCAAATCAACACTCTCTCTCTCTCTCTCTCCTCCCCCCCCCCTTCTCGGTCTCTCTCTCGCTCCCTCAGTGGTTCGCTCTGTATCCCGTGCTCCTCTCTCTCTCTCTATCTCTCCCTCCCTCCCTCTCTCCCCTCTTTTCCTCCATATGTGCATATTTCTCTGGACACTTCTTCAGTGCAGGCAGGAGAGACGGAGGGAGCCGGAGAGAGCAGCTGTTGGGAAGCCCCTGGACAGGAAGACACTTTCAGTCCCTTGTCCTTTGTTCCTTCCCTCCCTGCTCCCTCCTTTTCTTTCCCTTTCACCCTCTTCTTTTGGCTCTTTCCCGTTCCCTCGCTCCGGTCTTTCGAAGTGCCCGTTTCAGAGTGAGATGGGCTGTGGCAATTCATCTGCAACCAGCACCTCCGAGGGTGAGTGAGCCTGCGCTGCGTGTGTGTGTGTGTGTGTGTCCACGTGTGTGAGTGTGTGTACATGGTGTGTGAGTACATGTGATTGAATCTGTGTATTGAAGAGAATGTGTGTGAAAGTATGTGTATCTTAGTGTAAGTGTGTGTAAAAGTGTGTGTGTGGTGTGTGTATATATGTGATTGAATCTGTGTATTGAAGAGAATGTGTGTGATAGTTTGTGTATCTTAGTGTAAGTGTGTGTAAGAGTGTGTGTGTGTGTGAGTGAGGAGAGAGAGAGAGAGAGTGTAGTTTTAAGTATGTTTTTGCACGTGGATATGAGTGAACGTGATTGAATATTTAAGAGATTGTGTGTGTGTGTGTGAGAGAGAGAGAGAGAGAGAGAGAGAAAGAAAGAAAGAAAGAAGAAAGAAAGAAAGAGTAAGTTTGGTTTTGAGACTGTGTGTGTGTGTGTGTGTGTGTGTGTGTGTGTGTCCTTGTCTGGGTGTGCATGGTGAAGTCTGTGTGTGTTTGTGTGTGTGTGTCTTTGTCTCTGTGTCTCCTTGTTCTTGTGTACATGGGGTAGTGTGTGTGTGTGTGTGTGTGTGTGTGTGTGCGCGTCCTTGTCTTGGTGTACGTGGTGAAGTGTGTGTGTGTGTGTTTGTGTGTGTATGTGTCCTTGTCTGTGTTTCCTTGTCCTTGTGTTCACGTGGCAGTATGTGCGTGTGTGTGTGTGTGTGTGTGTGTGTCTCCTTGTGTGTGTGGTTGTACAGTAGAGCAGTAGAATGCTACGGTCAGAGAGGCTGGATCAGCTCTCATACAGAGCTTCACCCAAACCAGGAGCTGGACCAGGTCTCGCCCCCACCATCCCCCCGGTGTTTCTCAGCGTCCCTTCCCGGCAGGCCGCCGTATCCGGAGAGACGCCCCCCCCCCCCCCCCCCCCCCCGCCCCCCCGCCCCCCCGCCCCCTGCCCGCCCGCGGCTAATCCCTCACCTGCCTCCCTCCCGTCTCTGGGGCCCGACGCCGCACGGAAAAACAGCCGCGGGGCTCTCCGGCGGGACAGCCGCCGAGCTCCCCGGAGACCGCGCGGGCGCGGCGGGCGGCGGGCGCCCGTCAGCCAGAAGGGGCCCGTGCCGCCGCTCGCGTAAATAACACCTGGGGCCCCGCCCGCTTCCAGGCGCCAGGTTACCCCCAGGGGGGCGACTCGCTGGGCGCGGAGGCTCGGCGCGGGAGGGCAGGGGCTTCGGTTTAGCGGACGTTTTTTTTGTCGCGTTTGCGCGTTTCTCCCGCGCTCGCGGGCGTTCTTCGCGGCGAGGGGCATGCACGACCAGTTAACGTGCGTTCGAGGTGCGCCGGCCTGGCGTTGGCGTGGCGTACTCGCGCGCGGGGTGCGTTTCCGGCCTAGCGCAGAGCGCGCCCCGCTTCGCTCCCCGCCCGCCCCGCCCGTCCCGCCCGTGGCTGCGCTCCGTCCGTTCCGACGCGTACCTCTCCCTCCGTTCGCTCGGTACAGTTTGAGGTTCGATGCGTTTTCGGGAAAGGGCACCTCTGGTTTCTGGTGGGGGTGCTTGGGTGCCATTCCGCGTAGCTCTCTAGCCTCCGGCTGCGACGAGCGAGGGAGCACGCCTCACTTCCTGTTTCCTGCTCGGTACCGGGCTGTAGGTGTCGGAAGTGTTTCAGATGATGGAACCAATCAGTGCTGTCACTGATTGGTGCCACACACACACACACACATTCAAAAGAGGTTTATGGAGGAATGACTCATTGGATTGTGGTGCTCCACAGACTGTGGCCAGTCTGTGTGCGTGTGTGCATGTGTGTCGGTGTGTATATGTTTCTGTGAGTGTGTGTGTGTGTGTGTTTCTGTGTGTCTCTGGCACGCTTCAGACAAACTGTGCAAGACAGAGTCCTGTTTTATAACAGGAGGGGTGCCAGGTGATAAAAGTCGGTGGGGAAGAGGCTTGCAGCTTAGCACCAGGCACTGTTTTTTTAAATCAGTCCAATGCTGGGGGCTGCTGGGTGGCTCGTCCCGTTAAGTTCCAGTGTGCTGATGCACCTCACGGTCCTGGTATCCAATCCAGATCATGCCAGTGCCGACTGTGGCCCGAAATCAATCTAAAATCTCCATTCACCTCCTTCACAACCCCTATATCATTCAGCCTTCATCAAACTCTTCTTTCCTAGAATTGGATTACAGCGAATGTGTATGCGTAAGTTTTTTTTTTTTTTTTTTTTTGTTGCAGGTAAAACTGACGCAAGATTTTTTTTTCACCCTCTTTCTGTAGGTCCAGCCGAAGCATCCAAAGATGTGTGAGTATCAGAGGGTCTTATGCAATTCTCCATGGTTATCAAAGGTTGGGAGTGCACGCGCAGCATTTCAGAAGCCATAGTTGTAGTACTCTGAGTGAGGGTGGGCTGGTTGTAGTTCACTGTGAATAGGAACGTACGCTAAAAACGTGACCCCCCCAAACGCAATCCCTTTGCATTCGAAGTGAATTCACAGAAACGTGGGCGCCCCCATCTCGTGAAAGGTGCTAATTGGGCCTTTCGGAGGCTACTGCGCTGTCCTCGCCCTGTGCGTCATGAGGACAAACCGTCATACGAACGAACTGGAAAAGGTTGCTTTTCAAAAAGCATTTCGCCGACAAATGTTGCATTCAGTGCGTTTTCTGCTCTCGCGCTTGTGTCTTGTGGACCCCGTCTTCCTGCGAGTCCCAGATTTTATCATTTCCAACCGATCGGCCGCAGAAAATACGGTAAAGCGGGGGGGCGGTCCCCTGAGCTGCCATCGCGGCGTTTGTCTGCGGCGCGCGGGTGTGCGCGTGCCCGCAGCGACGCCCGTTTCGCTTACCGTGCGTCGCGGACGGGCTCCTGGGACACACGGTGGCGTTCTGGGCCGGTCTGCTGTCGTCCCTCTGATCTCGCGTGCGCTGAAACGCTGTATACAGCGCTATATACAACGCTATATACAACGCTATAAACGATAACGTACGCTCTTGTATTAGCCAGGGTGTCTGATATCTTGATAATATTCTCTCAGTATATTTTCGGTATCTTCTATGTCGGTATGGATGCGCGGTTGGTGCAACCCCTCTGTGTATTTTTACAGAGGTGACTGGGGGTTCCCGTAGCCACAGGTTTTGGGTCCTCTGAAGCTCAGGGTGCGCCCAGCGCCCAGTCCTTCGCGTGTTCTCTGTGAGTGTCGCCTCTCTGTACTGCACCCGAACAATCGTCTGCCATCTTCGTTCCTAACAGGGTGGAGGAGCCCCCGCCCGAAGACGACGACAAAACAAGGTATGTGATCTTCATGTTAACAAAAAACAAAAAACATTTCAGCCAGTCACTATTTTACACCCTACAGGACCACACAGTGCTACAGGAGATCCGGTCACTATTTTACACCCTACAGGCCACACAGTACTACAGGAGATCCGGTCACTATTTTACACCCTACAGGCCACACAGTACTACAGGAGATCCGGTCACTATTTTACACACTACAGGCTGCACAGTACTACTAGAGAGTCTTTAGCTATTTTACACCCTTCAGGCCACACAGTGCTACAGGAGAGCCACTGACTGGCCACGCTGTTCTGCACATCCTGTGCCTTTAAGAAAGAGCGCAGTGCGAGAGTCTGCACTGCAGTCCTGCGCAGAAACTGGGCTTCCGGTAGACAGCTTTAACGCTATCGTCTTATTGGTATTCTGCAGGAACCGCCGCGTCACCTCGCGGACTGTCAAGGACGAATTGTTTATTACGCCCCCCCTGCAGTAATGTGTTTTCACCCATTTTTTTACTTGCTTTGTGGTAGCGTAGCTTCTACCATGAGCAGCATGGCGAGTGTGTGTGCGTGCGTGCGTGCGTGCATGCAGGTGTATGTATTTGTATTCGCATTGTGAAAAAATCTTTGACCTCTGACCTAACGTGTCCGTCATCCTGTGTTCTGTACCCCGACTCAGGGATTATGGCGGGGTGTACGTGGGTCTGCCGGTTGACCTGACCACCGTTGCCGCCAGTTTGTCCAAGGTCATGCACAAAGGTACGGAGAGAGAGAGAGAGAGAGAACAACCTCACGGCTTTGGATGTGCTTTTCGATTGGCTCGGCTCTGTTCGGCCCGGCTTGGCTCAGCTCGGCTCTGGTCGACCCAGCTTGGCCCTGCTCATTCCCCTCCACACCATTCAGACACTGCAGGCCCCTCTCTCTCTTTCTCTCATGCACTCAAACCAGTAGGAACCTGTGAGTCTGAGGCAATGTGAATGGTGTCTAATCCTCACTCTCTGCATCATACTGACAAACTGTCATATGGACAAACTCATCCTGACAAACTGTCATACTGACAAACTGTCATATGGACAAATTTTCAAACTGTCAGACGGCCAAGCTGTCATCGGGACAAACTCTCATACAGACAAACTCTCAGATGGACAAACTGTCATACTGTTTAACTACTGTTAAACTGTCATTTAATAACACTAGCTTCCTGCAGTGGCTGACTTTCTTGCCTTATTTGCTGTTGCGTAAACTGTACTGTACGTATCGCAAACCAACCGGCCTCGGGGGAAACTACTGTACGCCTCCATTCGGGAGAAGTGAGTGGAAAGTGCAAACGATGAAGGACTGTAAACAGGCTTATCTTGAGAAACATGTGATGATCTCATTCAATGGTGGTGCAGCCGAATGGTATGTGACCCGAGGGGGCGATAGTCGCTCTCTTGGGCTTGATCTGCCGAACTAAGGCAAACACTGATTGGCTGTCCGCCTCTCAAAAGAGCCACTCCAGGCGTCATTCAGGACTGCTGTGTATCTGCATTGTGGAGTGAGTTTCGTGCCAAAAATAGAGATATTGATCCTTTCCCATGATAAACACAGACCCACGACGTGTCCTCTAATTGGGTTGGGTGATTAGCTGTGGTTTATGTAACCGTCCTGACTGAAGGTGGCAAAACAGGCTCAGGCCGGGAAAATACATGGGGATAGAGTTTCCGTTTTTTTCCGAACCCACAAACCTTTCCTTCACCGTCAACTTCCTGCACAGTCTGAAAACCCACCTCTTAAGACTCCATTTTGGCTCTAATCTTATCCCCACCCCACAGAGCTTAATTTGTTATTGTATTTTTCTACTTTTATTTGGTTCTTGTGGCTTCTTATGGATATTACCTGCATGTATTCACAGTTTCCATTTTGGCTCCTGTTCCTTTTGGTTAGTGTAGTCAAACTTGCATCATGACTATAAAAATGTTTCGTCTGCACGTACTGGTCTGGTGCTAGGGGGCGCTACAGCCTAGCGTCGTGCAATTCCAAGGCTGTTGGTTTGATTCCAAGTTGGGCTCTGCCATTCTCTCCTGAGGAAGGTACTATCTAACTGTGTAAAGTTATAAAGATGCTTGAGAACAAACGCTAAATACATAAAATGACTGTGCGCCGCAGTTTGGCTGGAGATTTAAGCATTTCTAAGCAAATGCGAGTGAACCTCCTTTTGTTATCTTCCTGTTTAACAGATTAGCGAACGTGACATGAAGCCATGAGCCGGGAATGGATTCCGATCAGCCTTAAGGAGACGAAGGCCCGTCAGCAGCCACCAAAAGGAACGGACGGGTTTCGGTTAAACGCCACGACCCTCAGACCCAGTTGAACGCCACGGGACACCCCCGCCGGCGACAGCGGTAAACGAAACGTTGGGAACAGTCAGCCACGAGATGCCCGGGTAAAAAAAAAAAATTTGGGGGGGGAAGGACGAGGCAACGCCAGGTGCTCAGCTTTGAAGACGTTCAACGTAGGCCTTGAAAGACGGTGAGATGTCAAAGATTGGTCCCCAGTAGGTGAAGCAGAAGCCTATCTCTGCGCCTCGGTGTTGAAGCTGCGAGGCGGGCCCACCAATCAGGGCCGAGGCGGTGTTCCCGCCTTTAAAGAAAACATCTCCAATTTTTTACTTTCTCATAAAGCCCCTTTTTGGCTTCTGTATCCAGAAAATATATCCAGTTTGCCTCTCGCTGGAATAAATATGTGATGTCCTGTAAGACGCAGCTTCACTTTAAAAATAAGGCAGAGCTTCACTTTAAAAATGTTTTCCTTCCACAACACCCGAGCACAAGGGCGAAAGGTCGTACAACGCTTCCGCAGTACACTTAGAAAACAGTGTGGAGGCTATTTTTTTGCACACTGCCCATCTCATACTAAAACATATGCACTAGTACACAGTATGCTTAGTAGACGGTACATATCTTGAGGACACAGAAGTTAGGATGTGTTGTGTTTTTGTTATTTGCCCCTTATGCAACTAAAGCTCAAGAGGGAGGTGGTGCTCCTTTGATGAGTTCACACTTAATTTTAATTAGTGCCAGACACAGGCTTTGGGACATTGTTAGAAGGCTGATGCCGCGATGCTGCCTTCTGCTGGTCAGGATGAACACTCGCGAGGGAAGGCACAGTGGCATTATTGCATCCTTTTCATTTAGCAATCCTCGCACCCTTGGCCCGGACATGGACATGACCCTCTCACCTGAGGACAGAGGTAAACGCAAAGCAACATCGTCCCAATCATAAAAAACGTATCACACGGGTAGGACTCAGGTTAGCTTGCGAGTGGTGGTTCTTTTTGGATTCAATATTTGGTTGTTTAGCAACCAGTAGGATGTTCAGCAATGTTCTTTACTTGAGAACACTTCTATATGGGTTGTAGAAAAAAAAAAGTGAGGGGTCAAAATAAACTGGTATAACTTTTGTCCTTGTAAACCTGCATTTAAGTGAGAAGCAACTACACAGATGTGCAGACTGTGGTGAAGGGGCAATGGGATCCAGTCTTGTTTTAGTAGCCACTGTTTATAGTGCCTGAGTAATGTTTTTATATAAACTATGAATTCAACATTTTGACTGATTATTTACTGTTTACTTTGTGTTTGTACGATGGCAATAAATTTACATGTCATGTTTGCTTTTTTCTATTTCTGAAGTGCCTTGTCTTAATATCTTCAACTACTACATACTACTAATAAATGTTATTTATGCAGACCTTTTTACAGCTCAAAATACTGTTTTGAAGTGCTTCGTAGAAAGTAAAAAATTTCACTAAGATTTAAAGACATTCAAAAAGTAAAAGAAAAGTGAATGCATGAATGGCAAAGCAATCACTATAGGAACACCAAGATAAAAGGCAAAAACATAGTCAAAAATATTGTTTTTTTTTTAATTCAGAAGTTAAAAAACTAGTTTAAAAAAAGGCTTGTGTTTAAGTAAAAATTATCGTATTAAAATTTGTTTTCAAAAGTGTGTTAAAAGAAGACAGATTTGGCCTGATGTCCTTGGGCAGATCATTCCAGAGACTCTGACCGATTTTTAAAAATGGTTCCCCCTTGTCTCACTTATTAATGTGGATGTTCCTTTTCGCTGATTGATAGTGAATGTCCATTTCCTATTATATGATTTCAACTATACGACTATAAACTATGGGAGCCATGAAATTACATTACTTACATTATAATCAAGTAATCATTTGGTAAATGGCTGCCAACTGGTCTGATATCTCTTACTCCCTTCGTTAATTGGCCAACCAAAATTTGAGAACTTCTGAAGAATTGTAGTACATTCCACAGCAATTTTTCTGTTGTTTTCTTATTTCCTGTTGTTCAACAGTCTCATTGGAGCTAATTAATAATCCCACTAGCCAAAGGGAGGGCATGATCATGCTTGAACTGTTGATGTGCAAACTGATGAAAGAATGACGAAATGTTCCTGGAAAGCCCTGGTGTCAACATGTGTGTTGCAGTTCACTTGTTTTGCCACCAGGTGTCAGGGTTGTGCAACAAAAGAGCTCTGACTGGGCACACTCTTGGGACGCTTGCTGCCAATCAAGCTATGCATTGCGCTATGTACAGGTGGGTAAAAGGGGTCTACAATGCAAACCTGTTTTTAAAAAAGCGCATCCTTTTTGGTGTCATCTGAGATTAGTTGTAATTCACTGTTGACTGCTAACCTCTTGAGCATCCTTCTCCGGAGGCCGAACGTGTCAGTCACAGGAAAGGCACGGGCCAGCGAATCCTACGACCTACACGCCCTGCCAGAGCAGCGGGAGGGCATCTCCATTTAAAATGCAGGTTAAAGGAGTCCCTTGGTCTGTCCATTGAATGACACTGTGAGCAGATCCCATTTTAAATAAATGTAAATGGGAATAAGCACATGATGCGGGTTGATCAACTGACCCAGTTCTATGCGGAAAAACCTCACACCGCACGTTGTACCATTTCTGCAGGATTTAATTGTGTATGTACAGTTTAACATGTCAAATCTCTCTCTGAGCTTTATCCATGTTTACTGTCTCACACACACACACACACACACATGCTCTATGAACAATTAACGCTTTGGAAACTCACCGCTCCCACATTCCCCCGTGAGGAAATTTCCCAAGATGCACGGCGGTGAGCTCAGCTGTCTTTATTATCGCGTGCGTCAGACCCTGAGCAATCGAAAAACAAACGCGTGTCGCGTGAAAATTGACTGGGTCTGCTGGTGTTCGCGACCCTTCAGCGTTGGCCCCGGAGGCCATCTTGAACTTACTCTCTCTCTGCTCCCCCTCCGACCAGTGATTGGGGGGGGGGGGAAGAAGGATCCTGACCCCACCCCAACCCTCCACCCCCTCTCAGTTACCTAATGTGCTCTGAGAACCCACACTTCCCATATAGCCCCCCCCCTCCCCCCCCATTTCTGTCTCCCCTTCTCTCTCCCCTCCCCCCCCCCCCCCCCCCCCCCCCCCCCCCCCCCACCCCCCCGCATATGCTCCTAATCACGAGCTCGTCGTCCCGCGCGACATGTGGTTCTGTTCAGGGGCAGGTGAAACGATGTAGGAAAACATATCCGTCATCCCCTGCATTCCAGGGCCGGTGAGAACAGAGCTAAATCTCAGCAGAGCTAATCCCGCAGGAGGCAGCCGGGTTTAGGGCTCCCACCACAGTTAGCGCGTCGGGGGGCTAGCGCCGCTTCAAAGCAGTGCGGGTGGGGGTGGGGGCGGGGGGGGGGGGGGCACATAACAACAACCCCCCCATCGTTGCGGCTGTCATCGTGACTGTCCTCTCCGTGTGTTTATCGCGATTGCTGTTGTCGCTGCCGGTTCGGCACGGCCAGGCCTGTCCGTCAGTGTTTTTTTGCCGCGGTTCTTGTCGTTATCGCCTGGCGCTGGCAAAAAATGGCTGCTATCGACCGGTCCTGTAGCTCTCGCCGCCGTCCCCACCCGTGACCTCATTCTGTCGCCGTTCCTGTCGTTACCGCCAGCCCCCCATGTCGCCGTTGTCGGGGGGCTTGTTGTTGTTGTTGTTGTCATCGGCTGTCCTCTTTTCGTACGCGGCTGCCGTTCTCGGCGGGGAACTCGCGCCCGATTGCTGCTGGGGGGTCCCCTGTGAGTTTGCGGCACCCTGGGGAAGGGGGGGGGGATGTTTCTGCCACAGGGCCTCAACAGCTCTAATATGATTTGGGAGGCTGTGGAGGTCCCCGGTGGGGGAACTTCGCTCCCTCTGGGTCCCGCTTGGTGTTTTGGAACTGTTGTGCATCGCCCCCCCTTGAGGACTCGGGTCAATTACCCCCCCACGTGGACATAAGAGCGCGCTTGCGCACGGCGAGTACGTACTACTAGGACGCACGTTTGCAGGGCGTCGGCCTGGCGTTCACGTGCTTACCTAGGGTGCGTTTCCAGGCCTAAGGACGGTCGGGCCTACGGAAACTTCAGCAAGTACCTAAAAATAAGTTTCGACGCACACAGAAAACCGTCCGGGCCCGATTGGAAACGTACATTAAAAACTGAAACCGTATCGAAAAACTCCCAAAACGAATTGTCCCGTTAAAAGAGTGCTCTGCTGGTCCGAGTCATTCTGAAAGAACCCCGGCACTCAGCAAAACCTGGGAAAGCGTGCAAAATGTGTGCCGCAGGTGAGACGAAACGGGGGAACGCTATTTTTTTAGGCGGCCGGTGATGGGCTCCTGGCAAATTCCCCGCTGGGTAAAGCGGCTGAATGAGGAGAGCTGGACCCTCGCCGCTTTTTTGACCGAGAAAACGCGTTTCGAGCAGCTAAACTTTTCCTCATGTTAACAGTGATGCGGGGGGGGGGGTACTGCAGGGATAGTTTAGACTCTTTTTGGGGGTTCCCTGCCAAAACCCGGAATAGACCTCCGTCCGCTCTGGAGACACAACCCCCCACTCCCCCCCCACTCCCCCCTTTCTATTTAAGCAAACGGACAAAAGGAATGTGTCTCTTTTGCTTTAATGTGCAACGTTATAAGAAGGAGCGGCAATCCTTTATCAAGAGCCCCCCAGAATTTTTTTTACAGACTGAATCATGGATTTTCTGTGTGCGTTGTCTCCTGATTGTAGTTAATACCAGGAAACAGTGGATTACAACAGACTATTAGGGGTTTGCTCTAAGCCTGATTACAACCATTCTCTGTTGCCCTCTCTCTCTCCCTCTCTCTCCTCCTCAGAGCTGTAGCCTTGCGAACCGCCATTGCAGACTTTCACCGAGGGGTTCACTGTACAGCACAAGCGCTAGCCATGCTAAGCCCTTTAAACGCTGGCATTGTGCTTTTGCCCGAAATACAGTGATCCAAAATGGCACCTCCTGCTGGTTCTGTTGGTGATTCTGATGGTGGCGTCGGCCCCGGTTACGGTGTGTTCCTTCTGGCAGAGATTCTCGTTCTGGTGGTGATTCTGTCAGTCCCTGGTTCTTGTTCCAGTAGTGATTTTGGGGATTGGTTCTTTTGTTGATTCTGGTTGTGATTCAGGCAGTGGTTCTGCTTCTGGCGGTGATTCAGGCAGTGAGTTCTGCTTCTGGTGGTGATTCAGGCAGTGGTTCTGCTTCTGGTGGTGATTCAGGCAGTGGTTCTGCTTCTGGTGGTGATTCTCAGGGGTTGATTCTTTCAGAGATTCTGGCGGTGCTGGTGTTGAATCCGGCGTTGGTTCTGTTCGTGATATCGGTGGTGGTGTCGGTTCTGGTGGTGAATCCAGTGTTGGTTCTGTTTGGGGTTTTGCTGGTGGTGCTGATTCTGGCGACGTTGGCATTTAAGCTGCTGGAAGACATGGTTGTGCTGTCAGCAGTAAGTCTAGTGGTGACCGTTCTGGTTTCTAGTCTGAGGCCGATATTCAGTGAATGTACACGCATTGTATGAACTCACACAAGGCTAAGCACAGTGGACACAAAGTCTGTCCGACTCAAAGCAATGAACTCCTGGCAGAGATTGCCTGGAAACCTCAGTGACACAGCTGTGTGTGTGTGTGTGTGTGTGTGTGTGTGTGTGTGTGTGTGTGTGTGTGTTTGTGTGTGTGAGAGAGAGAAAGGCCACCTCTTTTAAGAAGGCCACCTCTCTGTTGGCACATAGAGATGCCATTCATCTTGTTCACACATAAGAATTAGATTTGCAGGCAGTGGTGGTGGTGATGATGATGACCATGATGAAGAGGGGGGCAAAGTGTTGTTCTGGAGTCGTGGGGTTCGGCTCCAGCCGCGCGGAACACGCAGTGCCGTCTCCCGGGAAACGGGCCTGGGCGGCCCGGTCCGCGGCCCCGGCCGCCGCCTTACACAAACAGGAGCTGGTTTCCCTGGGCAGGAAGTGGGGCCGCCGGAGATTGGGACCAATCAGGGCTGTTGTGGGTTGGCCGGTGTCCCAAACCCCCTTTCTCACCCTCTGGTGAGGAACAAAGCTATTAGCCAGCTAATGAACCGCAAACTAGAAATCTGATCAAATTGCAATCAGGGCCCGACGTTTTTTTTTGTTTTTTTTTTCCCCTTCACTTTGACAGTTGATTAAGCAACTAACAAATCCTGCCAGATTTATGTTATTGAGATAAGGGTTGCTGCTGTTCAGGGGGGAAATGGGCTCCCTCTGGGTTTGGGGGAGGGCGGGGGAGGGGGGGGGGGGGGGGGGGGAGGGAGGGAGGGTGGGCAGGGTGGCAGTTACTGATTTTCAAACTTTCATTGGGTGGCTCCCAGAGGAGTGGTTTAGGGGCCAATGTGCCCGGATGCAAGCTTGGCAGTCACACAGAAGTTCAATTGGTGGGTCGCCGAGCTTGTATCCGGAAACAGTTGAGGTTTCCATCATCGGCAGAGACCCGACTTTGCTCAGTGCCTGAAATGTGATAAAAACGTTTAAGATTTAACACATTTAACACATTTTGCCCCGCTGAAGTTGCCTGGTCTAGCATATCAGGCATGCCTTTTTCGTACACTGGAAATATGACGCTCAATACGTTCAAGTCTGTAATTGTGCTTGGTTGCTACCGCACAAAATGGAAAATCGATTCTCGCTTTGTGCATGCGCAGGTGCTTGGTCTCACCAGTAGTGGGCGCCAGAGGGTGATGAGATCAAAGGCGTAAACATAAAGCGGCTGGCCCCTCGGCTCTCTGGGGCCAGGGCTGCCGACCCCTGACCTTTACACAGCGAATGATGTCACTTTGGTTAGCCTTCGCCGGCGGTTCTCATTGGCTGAGCCTCGGAGCTGCTTCTCACGCAGGTATGTGTGTTTTTTGACCCATGTCCGTTCCTCTTGACTTTGTACGGCGGGCTTACGGTTAATAAAACGTGCTGAAAGTTTTGTTTTTAGAACCGTAAAGGCAACGTTACTTCCGTTTTCCCCCCTCCAGGAGCGGCTCAAATCCCCCTGAAGTCTTGATGAACTTAAGCAGAGCGGATTTCGTCCTTTCACAACGCACACTGTCCAAACCGAGCAAATTGGGGATAGACTGGGCCGGTATCAAGAAGTGCACAGATGGGGTGAGTGTACTCCCTGTTCTCAATTGTAAAGCTGCCTCACTCCCTTTTTTACACACACACACACACACACACACAATCACACACAGTACGTACACACACACACACACACACACACACAACAACAACAACAACAACACACACACACACACACACGCACACACACACACACACACAAACACACATGCGCACCAAGTTGCAGTATCGTCGATGGATTAATATTTTAACTACCAAAAATGGACTTTTGCAGACGGTGCAGATTTCTCAGCTGCCTAAAAAACGCAGACCAGTAAATCCAAAGGGAACGCTGTAGCGTTTCTTCCTCCGGGCGATCCGTCAATCTGCGTCCGTCCGCCAATTCACTCGTCCGCGCGCCCAACGCTCACCTCTGACCCCTGAGGCCCCTGACGACCGTCCCCCAAAAAAAAAGACGAAAGAGAAAAACAAAATGACGCGCTGGTGACGGGTCGCCGGAGAGACGTTCTGTAACCGGGGGGCGGGCCGTGATGAAAGAGGGGGCGGGGACGCGCCCGAAGGCCTGTAATTACGCTATTTTGGGAACGCTGGCTCCGCCCCTCTTTAGAACCGTATCGCCGCCTCGCACCCCTGTTCCAGCCGTCACTCTCTTGTCCTGAAGGGAAAATCCCAAAACGAGGGGAGGGGGGTGTGATCCCGGATGCTAATTCGCCCTCCCGCTGCCTGCGCTTGGGGGGGGGGGGGTGTCGGTGAGCTCATCGTCGTCACGGGAACGCGGTGTACCCGCGGACCAGGGCGGGGCAGTGTCTCTCAGCTCCTTCATGCAAAAGGCATCGCAGGCCCGTGCTCGTAAAGTGCTGATCTGAGATCAGTTTCCTCCTGTCCGTGCACTCACCTTGCTTATTATGAGCTGAGAGGCTGAGCTGACCCTAGATCAAAGCCTGTATTCATTAAGGACCTAGTGGTGTTGGTTTAAATACTGTAGCTGGCCGATGTGAACCCTGTTCTGATGGAATACCATCCCTCACTTAGCATTCTGTTATCATTATTACTGCTATCATTATTATTAGTCTTGCACTTTTTTTTTTTTACAGTGACTTGCAGCCCATAGTGGACTTATTATGCGTAACATCAGGAATAAAAAAAAAAAAAGCTATGTAAAATGACAGCAATTAAAAACAATTCGAAATGTCATTGGTGTTTATGTTTTGAGGTGTAGACGCTGGACGTGTTGCAGGCACGTTTAAGACGAGTCTTTAAGCCCCCGTTCCTCGCTCTGTACGACTGCGGGCGCGAACCGAACAACAGGTCAGCGGAGAGGCGGAGCTTCGGCATGCACGCGGGCGCTGCGGGTCGCGCGGTTCCGAGTCGCGTTCCTCTCCCGTCCGCGCGCCCCGATCCTGCTTTCGCCGACGGCCCGCGCCGTCATGGCGACCGCCGCGGACAGGTTCTGGCCCCCACGCCGCGACGCGGCCTTGCTTTCAGGTCCTCGGTGTGGGGGGGGGGGGTAAGGGGGTCGCTTATGTAACCCCTGTGTGAGTTTGTTGGGGGGGGGGGGGGGGGGGGGGGGTGCGTGCGAACGCGTCCCCGGCCGCTCGGCGCCGTCCTGTCATTAAGCCGCAGCTGCTCATTACCGCGGTTACGGGCGCCTACGGCGACACACCTGGGCGCCTCCCCATCCCCCCCCCGCCCCCCTCCCCCCGCGACTTCAGATTTCCCGTGGCGGTCTCCGGGTGCGCGGCCGGGTTCGGCGTTACGTCAGACGATGTTCTCGGGCCCGCGGAAGCGCCCGGCGGCGATGTTTTCGCGACCGCCTAGACGGGGGTTATGTAACCCGTGTGTAAAAAATAAAATGTTAAACACCACCTCCAGCCTCCTCCTGCCTCAACTTGCCCCCTCGTTTCCAGTAGCCACGCGACGGCCAATCAGACACTTGACGGAGACGTGCGGAGATGTGCAGATATGTGCGGAGGTGTTCAGGCAGAGAGTAGTCACTGTGCGGAATAGCCTGCCAGGTCACGTAGCAGAGGCAGAAACTCTGGGGATGTTCAGGACTGGGCTTGATACGGTGTTAGATACTATCTAGTCTGTAGGTATCAGAGCACTAATTTAGTCAGGAAAATGTTGGTCTGTCTAGTCATTGTGTTATGTTATGTGTGTTGCTGTGCTGTGTCATGTTGTTATAAATACGAAGAGGAAATGGTTACTGTTTAGAATGTGTTTGCACGTTTTCTTAAGGAGATGTAATACCAGCTTTACCACACTGATAGAAAAGGTTTTACATATTACGGATGCAGTCTTATTTTGATTTAATGACCGTGCTGTGTTTGGGGGGCTGGACTGTGCTGTGTATGGGGGGGTACTGGGCTGTGCTGTGGGGGGTCTGTGCTGGGCTGTGTATGGGGGGGCTGTGCTGGCTGTGTATGGGGGGGGTCTGGACTGTGCTGTGTATGGGGGGGGGCTGTGCTGTGCTGTGTTTGGGTCTGTGCTGGGCTGTGTATGGGGGGGCTGTGATTGGCTGTGCACCGTACAGAGAGAAAAGCACACGGCCCTTGCCCTGCTTAAGGCCTCCTCTTATACATCGCGGCGCCGAGAAGCAGGTCGCTAAAACCGAGAGCAGATTCCCGCTGGCATTCCGCCATTCGGAAGCTCGCCCCACGCCGACCGCAGGGCTCGCACCAGCCCGGGGCCCGGAGCCTCGCCGCCCGGGGGGCCCCAACACTTTCGGCTCTCGCCCATCCCCAGCCCGGACAGCAAACCGAGGGGTTAAACCAAAAAAAAGTCGGGAGGAGCGGGTGGAGGAGGGAGAGCACGGCCCGCATGCATTCCTGTCTGATTTTTGATCGGGCTCAAGTCTGGAGACTGCGATGGCCATGCCGTTGCAAAGCAGTGATTTTATGCGGCCATGCTTATCTTTTCCTTGGTTAACAGTCACACAGGATTTGCCATCTCACAACAAACCCCTTTCCTCACCCAACAACAGAGGTCCACATCAGAAATGACTTGCGTACACAATATTAAATTTTTATAACGCAATTTTCCTATTGATGCTGTGATGCGGGGTTAGCCCCCCTCCCCCCCGCACCCCCCGAAAATTGCACAGAACAGATCTGTACAGAAACTCCTTTGTTCGGTTCCCCAGAGGTCTACCTTCGGACCGAAGTAAATTACATAACGAGATCAAATACCCGTGTGTTTACGTGACCCAATTTTGGAAAGCGTACGAGCGGGACTGAAGCCCCCCGCTGACAGGTCAAAGCGAAGGTTTTAATACGGAACGGGACCGGGGGGGGGGGGGGGTTTGGGTCTCGTCTCATCCCGTGCATTAACCCTTTCAAACTCGGGAATGCGGCGGCGTCCGCGCATCGACCGCTAACAGCAGCCCCCCCCCCCCCCCGAGCCCCCCCCCCCCCCCCAAGCCTCGACCGAAAGCCGCTGTTTTGTCGCGCTTTCCCTTTTCCCGAAAACAAAGAGAGAGACTGTGCTCCGGCCTCGCCCGCACTCTCCCCCATTATACTGTCACTGCGATAATAATAGCGCCCCCTAAACGTTTTAATGAGGACCAAAGGACCGGTCAATGGGGCATGACCCCCCGAAATTCAGTCAAGACCGCCGTATTGTCTTAAAAATGTCCACTCTGTCAAAAAATTACCTTTTTTGACAGAGCGTACACTTAGCCAAATCCACTCATTAGAAGGGGTGTCCACATACTTTTGGCCATGTAGTGTTTATGCAGGGGTATGTTTATATAGCCTTCTACAACAGCATGGCTGAATTCTGATTCACTGAGAGGTGTGCATTGTTTTCCATGCATGCCTGGCTATGAAGCAGTGCGGGCAAAAGCATAATTACGCTTCTAAATAAATGGGCATGAATGGTCTGACTCTATAAAACAAACATGGACAATGTTGGTTTTTTTTTGTTGTTGTAAATTCCTGGCGAGCCAACTGCTACGATATCATACTGGCAACAGCGTTAATGTTCCCCAAATCACATCCAGACACCGCCAACTACAAAACATTCCGCTTTTTTTTCCCCCATTGATGAACGCTTCGGTTGGGTAGGCAGTGTGTTTGGGGGGGGCCATTGTCTTGCTGCAGGATGAAACAGTGGCCGCACAGGTTGGAGGAATTTCTTTCTACGTTGGCAGACGAAATCTTCTGAATTCGTCCTACTGCTGCCACCCTCCATTGCATCATCAGTAAAGATGAGGTGAACTTGTTCCAGAAGCTGCCATACATGCCCATGCCATGACACTACTTCCTCCATATTTAACAGATGTGGGGGCTGCTTTGGATCATGGGCTGTTCCATCATTTCTCCACGCTTTTCAGTTCTGTCTTTATCTTTCTTAATGAAGGATAGCAGAAACAAAATAAGGGATAGCACAGAAACTGGCTTTCCTGTCGTTCCATTTTCCATCTTCAAATATGAGAGTATACACACACACACACACACACACAAGCACACACACTACACGTACAAAAAAAAACCTACTCGTCAAAGCGTTAAGGGAAGTAAGGAACGGTGTCTGATGTGGGCTCTCAGAGTGATGAACACGAACGCGATTTCCCTCAGTTTACGAGACGGTTTGACGAGCGTGTTTTTCCCCATCCGTCCGATTTTAATTTTTGTTTTGAGGAAGGAGTGGATGGATGGCGCGCGCGGTAAATTT
>CM045901.1:10087549-10145049 GCA_025169545.1 Anguilla japonica | reverse complement strand
GACTCCTTGAGCGTTTAGCTGCTGGAGAAACGTGGAAGCCAAGAATCGCTTTACACTGCTAAGCAACTGTAACATAAACGCACACTGAGGTAACATAAGGCTCCAACGCTCACAGATGTTTGAAAAGATCCGTTTATTTGAGAGGGTCCTTGGAGTGACAAGGTTGAAGTGGAAAGAGATGGGGCGGGGGAAGCCTCTCACACGCCAACACCCCCCCCCCCCCCCCCCCCCCCCCCCCCCCACCTTTCCCCCAGTGGAGGACCCAGGTCAGAGGAGGACAACAGATCCACGAAAAACCATAGATATCAGGCAAACTGCACAAAAGCCAACGCAGCGCAGAATGGGCGAAACTCTGCGTGTCACGGCTTTTGTTCAGCATCTACTTTCCGTTCTCTCTATGGTGTCTGTCATCTTCCCCCCGGTCACGAGTCACAACATGGACAGAGTAGCAACACAGCACATAACCTGGCTTTACCACCAATAAATAGAAGTATAAAAAAAACACTGATTATCATCGTAGTAGTTAAATATGAACGTAATTATAGCAAAGGCACTAAACAATGACCACCTCAGCCATCCAGGTTTTACATTTACGTTGATACCGAAATATAATCGTGGCAGTTACAAATGAACTGTAAAAAATAAAAATCAAAACAAAAAAACAGAATAGTTAAATAACATATTAATACCTGTATCACAACAACATCCAGTCAAGTTTTCCTATTTTTATGCTCCCTCCTAACTAACAAACGCGCAGCAGTTGTTTCCAGTTTGGCAGAAAGCGCTGTTGTGAACTCTGATTGGTTCCATCTGGCGAGGCCTCCCTCCTCGAGTCAGGTTTACTCCGCTTCGGTTGAAAGGGACCGCAGCTCTTTTTTTTTTTTTTTCTTGCGTCCTGTCCGTTGTTTTTATATGCACGTCCACGGAGTTGCTAACGTGGGTACGGCGCGGAAACAAGGCGTCACAATAAGAGCGCGCTGGCTTTAACTTCGGCGGCGTAAAGAGCGGTACGCTATTTCCGCTAACTGCAGCGGCCAGATTTGGGTGCTGCGCTTAAATTGCCTTTGAGGTCCTCGAGCTCTCGTTGCTTCGATGAGCTGAGGCTGTTAGGGATTCTGGCTCTAACTTGGGCTCTGGCCTGTACGCACGCATACCCACGTACGCGCGCACACACCTGCACACGTGCACGTACGCACGCACACACATGCGTGCCCGGACACCTACACCTCACCGAGATTCTAAGGGGTCTCAACCAACCGGAAAATCAGAGGCAAACAGGCTTTCTGCCGCACAAAACAAAGCAACAAGCAGTTTCTACATTTTGGAGAATCAAAAACAAGCATAATAAAACAAAAATACTAACATAGTATAATTTTATCACTGTAAATCCAGTTAACAATACGTTATAACTCAATACCATACAGAGCAGGTCTGTTTCCCTTTATTTTGTAATTTTTTTTGTTTTTAATTTTTTTCATTACATTTTTTCATACCCAGGATCTTGTTAAAACACGCTGACCCTTTTTTTTTTTTTTTTTTTTTAAAAAACATTCAAGCTTGATGGGCGGTTTGGTTTTGTGGACTGCCTGCCCACCTGCATATGTGGCACTTGTGTTTTTTGTGCTGTGCTCCAAGCGGACAGAAATAAGCTGGAATACTTCAGCCTCAACCCAGACGCCCTGTTCTGTGTGTGTGTGTGCGCGTGGGGGCTGTTCCCGGAATCACATGACAGCTTACACCCCTGCCAGGTCCCGCACACGGCTGCCCAGCAAGCCACACCCCCTCTCTGGCTTCTAAAACGTCCCCAACCTTTTCCGTTCACTTTCCGATTCAACGTCTCACTACTTCAGACTCTACGTGACTGTTCCTTGCTTCTCGACTCATCTGAGCTACCTTTAAACTACTCGACTCATCCAAGCTACCTTTAAGCTACTCGTTTCATCTGAGCTACCTTTCTAAACCTTTACTGGAAGAGTAGGCCAAGCCAATCAATAGCCCAGTCCCTCTCACTCCAGTTTGAAGGCCCAACTATAAGATCACAATACTCAACCCGCTCATTTCCATCCAACTACAGCAAACTGTTTGCCTTTCCCACAATGCTCCTCTGCATACTCCCCTCACTCACCTTCTACACAAAATCATCTATATCATGTCAATACCATGTTAACACCACGTTAATACCATGTTAATAACATGTTCTCATCTACAGAAATGACGCAGGAACCCGAATGTGAAAAACGGGTTCAGGTGTCAGACAACCTCAGTTCACACGACTCGCTCCATCTCCTGTTCCGATAATGAGAAAACGCTTTAGCGTCTTTACGTGGTCCTCAGGACACTGAAGTTGAACCGAGCTGCATGTCGTTCTCCGCGGCTTCCTGAACGCACCCACATGATTACTGTGTTGAGACACAAACAGCCTTAAAGAGAACACATTTATTTACTTTTAGCGCGGGATTCCGAACTCCGTCCCAAGCTTTCACGTTTCAAAGCGTGCTGAACCTCACGGAAAATATTTTGGGACGGGGACGGGGGGGGGGGGGGACACAAACACCACAGAGTGTTTGAGCGATGGCCAACTCACAGAACCCATTGAGAAAAAAAGAGGTTTGTTCCTTCCAGAAAAACCCCCCTGACTGTTCTTGTGTTTTGTGTCATTGGTTTGGGGGCGGGGTCAGGACTGGTCACATGACCGGCTCTGAGACGCTCTAAGACGTGAATGCGTTTCTCACCACGGTGCTTACTGCACATCTAGTTAAGGAGCTGATCTAGGATCAGTTTCTCCCGTCTGCATCCTAACCATATCCATCATGAGCTAACACCAAACTGACCCAGGATCAGCGCTCCTATTCTGAGATGCCATATGAAAAGGCGCGCCGCTGGCCCAAAGCAGGTCAGTTTCTTTTTTGAACTTGGCGTCTTTTTTTTTTTTTTTGAACATTCGTTTCTGAAATCAAAATGGCGCCGCTGGCAACGGGTTAACTTGGCATCTCTCTCTCTCTCTCTCTCCGCTTCTGGGAAATGACATACATAATTCACACGGATTCAAAAGGCACTTCCTGTAGAGAGGGGGGGGGCCGTATATTTCTAGCACCACACGTACGCTTTTATACGAGGGAGATAAATGATTCTGATGCGATATACGCTGCCTGCGTCTGAAGCGCGAAGCATTTGCGATATATCGGCTATGAGCTCGTGTACCCGGGTAGGAACAATCATACATGTCAGTTCCGCCACAGGTCGGAGACGCTGCGATCAAGTACTTGCAGTACAGGCAGAGCAGTTACAACACCTGTGTTAGTAAATTATACAGTGAATACTCATTTTCCCAGCAGCACCCTGGGTTGAGTGTTACAGGTTTGGGTTTGGGTTTGGGTTCTACAGCACCCAAGGTGCCTTTGGAGACTCCGCCCGCGGCCGGCTGTGCTTGCGGATGTGGACTCGGATTGGCCGCTTGTGGATGTGGGTTTTGATTGGCCGCTTGGCGAGGATGTAAACACGGAAACAGCGGACAGTCTCTGAGGGAGGGAGGGAGAGAGGGAGGGGTGGCAGCATGGCTTTGCTCAACCCTCTAAAGCCTCACAGGGCAGTGTGTGTGTGTGTGTGTGTGTGCAAGAGAGTGTGTGAGAGTAAGTGAGAGTGTTTTGAGAGTAAGTGTGTGTGTGTGTGTGTGTGTTTGTGAAACCTCGTACATTCACCATCCCAGCAGTATACTGGTCGTCAGGGAAAACCACCCCCCCCCCCCACCCCACATGGCTCCGCCCCCCTGACACCCCCCCCCCCCCCCCCCCCCCCCCCGCCGGGGCTCTAGCTCAGGCTGCCGCTGATGTCCAGGGCCTGCTGGTACACCTGAGTCACATCGTCCAGGTCCTCCAGCAGCGAGAAGCTGCCGTCGTCCCCGGGGGACCCCCGCCGGCCCCGCCCCCCGCGCCCCGCCCTCCCCCCCGCCCCCAGGGGGCCCCGGAAGCCGGCGGCCAGCTGGAGCAGGTTCTCGGCGGAGACGCAGGGCCGGATGTTGGGCCGGGCGGCGGCGGCGGTGGTAGGGGGCCACTCCGCCCCGCCGAGAGCAGCAGCCGAGAGGCCCGGGGCATCGCCCGCCATGCTGGAGGGCCGGCTCTGGCTGCGGGACAGCCCCGAGTCCCCGGGGGCCGGCTCCCCCGGCCGGCGGGCCGCCGCGGGCCGAGTACTTCCCGTCGCGCTTCAGGATGCTCTTCCGGCCCGCGGCTCTCTTGGGCGGCGAGCCGGCGCGGGCCAGCGGAGCGGCGCCCCCCAGCTGCTCGGAGGACTCGCTGCGCTCGGGCGAGGAGTAGTACCCGGATTCCCGCTGCCGGCTGTTCTTCAGGATGCCCTTCTTGGGGAGGGACGGCGCCGTCTTCGGGGGGGACCCCCCCGCCAAAGCCGGCTCCTCTTCCTCCCTCTCGGGGCTGGAGGCCGACCCCCCCTCCTGGGCGTGCGGGGGCGGCGGCGGCGGCCGGGTCTGGCGCCACCTGGCTGTGGGAGGACCTGGTCTTAAGGATGCTCTTAAGCCCCGCCTTCTCCTCCGCCCCCCCGCAGGCCGCCGCCGCCTCCTCCTCCTTCTTGGCCTTCTTGGGCCGCTGATCGGGGAAGGGGCCGGTCTCGGGCGGGGCGGGGTGGGGCTCGCCGCGGCCCGGCCGGCGGATGAAGGGGGCGAGCGTCGGGGCCCCCCCGGCGTCGCGCCGCGGCTCGCAGTCGCACACGCTGCTCTTGCACCCCCAGTTCACCCACCAGTGGCTGGCGATGTCCTCCACCGTGGCCCGCCTCTCCGGGTTCACCATCAGCATCCAGCGAATCAGGCCGCGCGCATCTGTGTGTCGGGGGGGGGGGGGGGGGGGGGGGGGGGGGCGTGGCCAGGGGGCAGGAGTCACACAGAGGGGAGGGGTCAAACAGAGGGGGGAGGAGTCATGCAGATGGGAGGGGTCAAACAGAGGGGGGGAGGAGTCATGCAGAGGGGAGGGGTCACACAGAGGGGAGGAGTCATGAAGAACCAGTCTCAGAAAATGGCAACAAACTCAAGTACTACCTCGTAATTTATTTACGATGCGAGGAAAACAATTACAATCGATCCTGTACGCGTGGCACATGAGAAAGGGATGCACAAGCATACGGCACACTGCATTAATAATATTAACATACACACTTCCGCCAAGCGGTACCTGAGGACTGGGTGGGCTCGCGGTACTCCCCGTTGCTGATCTGGCGGATGAGGTTCCTGTGGTCTCCTCCGTCGAACGGCATGGTCCCGTAGACGAGCGTGTACAGCAGCACCCCCAGCGCCCAGCTGTCCACCTGCCCAGCGCACAATACCCCGTTACCCTATTCCTTCAAGCATCATCTGCGCACATTTTTAAATGGGGGAAAAAATACATTTGGAGCCGTGTTTACACCGCGCTCTCACAGGAAGTGCGCGTGTTTGCACCGCTCGCTCTCGCAGGAAGTGCGCGTGTTTACACCCTGTGCTCTGCGTACCTCCGGGCCGCGATACGGCCTCCCGTTCACGATCTCCGGCGAGGCGTAGAGGGGGCTCCCGCAGAAGGTCTGGAGGAGCCTGTCTTGTGGTAGAGGTTAGAAAGGCCGAAATCGGCGATCTGGCGGGGAGAGGAGAGGAGGAACAAGCAACGTCAAGCGGCGGCCCTTCCCCCCTCGCCGGCCTTTCGCCGTCAGTCCCAGAGGTCTGCTCATTTCCCCGTTTCAGTTTTTCCGAAAGTTAAGGCTCTAGCTGTGTGTAATCCCTGCTGGCCCTGCACACAGTCAGACAGCCTACCCCCCGGGTTTCCAGCTAGCCCCACCCCCTGCTTTCTATTCGCTGGCAGAGAAATTCCTGCAGATGACAGTCGGATGATGCGTACGCTCAGGAAGGAAGAACGTAGTGACGAACGTAAGGACATAACAGTGCTGAGGGGAACTGGCCAGTCGTCTTGCATAGCTTTACCCACAATGCACCTGTAGCAGATAACGGAAGCTCCGGTCTTACCTTAATGTTGCAGTTTTCGTCCAGTAGCACGTTTTCCAGTTTCAAGTCCCTGTGCACCACCCCGTTCTGAAGAAGGACAAGGGGACAAATTCAGCAACCTGCACACACTTCCTGAGCGCTTACCACGTCACGCTGTAACACTGGCGCGCTGTCATGCCGTTAGCACCATTAGCACTGTTAGCGCAGTTAGCGTGGTTAGCACGGTTAGTGCCGTTAGCACGGTTAGCGCTGTTAGTGCAGTTCTCATGGTCAGCGCTGTTAGCACGTCACGCTGTAACACTGGCGTGCTGTTACGCCGTTAGCGCGGTTAGCACGGTTAGCGTGGTTAGCACCCCCACCTCACCTTGTGGCAGTAGTGCACGGCGGAGACGATCTGTCTGAAGAAGCGGCGCGTCTCCCTCTCGCTCAGCCTGTGGCGCTCGCTGATGAAGTCGTACAGCTCGCCCTTGCTGGCGTACTCCATCACGATCACGATCTTGTCCTTGTTCTCGAACACTGAGGGAGAGAGAGGGGAACAGCGGGGCGGGAGAGAGAGTGGTGTTACATAGAGCAGAGTGACACTCGGAAAAGTGTTACACAGAAAGGAAAGCAATACATGTTGATCTTTTCAGTTTGTGACTGACATGTGTCATGTGATTGACAGCTTATTGTAGCTCCACCCAATATGAGGTATGCAAAGCTCCAATGTGTACCAAAACCCCTGGGCTTCTCTTCAAATACGGGGAGTGTCCCTTTAAAAAAAAACTCAGAACATTCCAGGATGTCATTGCACTGTTCTCAAGCTCTGATGCAGCGCGGACATCTGGTTAGTCATCTCATTTTTTTCTCATCCCACGCCGGACCCTCAAAGGAAAACAGACTGTTTACTGTGCTGACAGGGAATCGGCAGGTGTGCTAAAGAGACAGTGCTCAGTTGCAAAACGTCTGATTGGATCAGCATTATGTAAAACGCAGGTTCTCCACAATACAATGTAATCTCGTTTTGTATTGTTGGAAAACTGATGTCATGGGGAACAAGTTGGTGTCCTTGGTGGTGGGGTGCCGACTAAAGATCTTGATATCTATGGGTCAGCGCCCAGCCAGATACCAAGGTTAACCCGGTGTGATATGGTCACAGACAAAAGTGGGTGCGTATCGAGCGGGTGGGGTGCACTGACCTTCGTAGACTGAGATGATGTGGGGGTGTCGGAGGGAGGACATGATCTCTATCTCCCGGCGGATGTGCACCATGTCCTGCTCGTCCTTGATCTTCTCCTTACGGATGGATTTAATGGCCACCTGAGGGGGTGTGGGGAGGAGGAGGAGGAGGAGGAGGCACAGACAGACAGACAGACAGCGGGTTCAACCGGACGGCACCTTATAACAAGACCAAACGGGACCGGTAGCAAATTTATTTTTATTTTCTTACTTTATTTCAAGTTTTAGCCAGAAAACCACAAAGTGTCTGTTGAGTTCTGTTAGCAGATGGAGGAGGCACAGATGGAAATTAGTGAAAGGTAAATTCCATTCCGTTAGGATGTATTTTTTCACACCGAGAGTAGTCAACGTGTGCAATAGCTTGCCGCGAAATTTCGGCGTCGCGCGTTCGCCGACGAAAGCGCAGGGCTCGGCGTAAGTGAGATCGGGATCGTCGGTTCCGGGTCTGCGTATCGCGGCGAACCGTCACGTGCCGCCAGCAGAGAGGAGGAAACTGGACGAGCGGCCTATGCGCGGAACCTTCCGGAACTCGCGGGCGGGTGGGCGGGCGTGGCCCGACAGGAAGAGAACACTTGGGCGGGCGTTCGCAGGAAGCCGGCGAGCGACGCGCCCTGCGCAGGAAGTGGCAGCCCGAGCGTTTCCTGTATGCCCGCGCCGCTCACGGCGATGCCGCTCCTCGCCCCTTCCAGGGAAGAGGAGGAAGCTCAGGACAATGAAGTTCCAGAGTCACATTTATCTGCTGCCAGGCAGCCATATCCTGAGTTATTTCTTTCACACAAAGCATTTACTCCTCCCCTGATAAAAAAGAAACTCTGAAACATGAAATCAGAACCTGGCTGTATCTCCCTCTCTCTCTCTCCCTCTCTTTCTCTCACTCATTCACTCACTCACGCACACTCACACTCTTCTCTCTCTCACACATACATACACACACTCATTCACTTAAATTCAATTCAAATGCTTTCTTGGCTTGACATATTTTAAAATTCATACTGCCAAAGCGTAGTGATAGCAGCAATCGATCATATCAATCATTCACTCACACACTCGCTTACTCACTCACTCAGGTATATGCACACAAGCACACAAACTCGCTCATTCACTCGCTTATACACACACACACACACACACACACAGACACGCTCAATTTCCTAAATCCACAGTGACGAACTCCAGCTCACTGATGAGCAGTGAAACCCCTCAGGAACATTCGGTCTGGGTTTCTGCAGACAAACTCAGACAGTCACTGGGTTGCTGAATCCAGCAGACAGTGCACAGAGGACTGAGGTCCTGTCATATCATTAATACATGAGCCCAAGCAGACAGTGCACAGAGAGCTGAGGTCCTGTCATATCATTAATACATGAGCTCAAGCAGACAGTGCACAGAGGGCTGAGGTCCTGTCATATCATTAATACATGAGCTCAAGCAGACAGTGCACAGAGGGCTGAGATGCTGTCATATCATTAATACATGAGCTCAAGCAGACAGTGCACAGAGAGCTGAGGTCCTGTCATATCATTAATACATGAGCCCAAGCAGACAGTGCACAGAGGGCTGAGGTCCTGTCATATCATTAATACATGAGCTCAAGCAGACAGTGCACAGAGGGCTGAGGTCCTGTCATATCATTAATACATGAGCCCAAGCAGACAGTGCACAGAAGGCTGAGGTCCTGTCATATCATTAATACATGAGCTCAAGCAGACAGTGCACAGAGGACTGAGATGCTGTCATATCATTAATACGTGAGCTCAAGCAGACAGTGCACAGAGGACTGAGGTCCTGTCATATCATTAATGCATGAGCTCAAGCAGACAGTGCACAGAGGACTGAGGTCCTGTCATATCATTAATACATGAGCTCAAGCAGACAGTGCACAGAGGGCTGAGATGCTGTCATATCATTAATATGTGAGCCCAAGCAGACAGTGCACAGAGGGCTGAGGTCCTGTCATATCATTAATGCATGAGCTCAAGCAGACAGTGCACAGAGGACTGAGGTCCTGTCATATCATTAATACGTGAGCCCAAGCAGACAGTGCACAGAGGACTGAGGTCCTGTCATATCATTAATACATAAGCCCAAGCTGACAGTGCACAGAGGGCTGAGATGCTGTCATATCATTAATATGTGAGCCCAAGCAGACAATGCACAGAGGACTGAGGTCCTGTCATATCATTAATACATGAGCCCAAGCAGACAGTGTACAGAGGACTGAGGTCCTGTCATATCATTAATACATGAGCCTCTGGAATTAATCTGGAGAAGACCGTGGGGGGGGGGGGGGGGGGGGTTGAGTGGGGGTTGGGTGGGGGCTGAGGGGTGAGAGAGGTACATGAATGCAAATCCATGAAATGAGGCGAAAGAAGGTAAAAGAAGATTTGAGAAACGGTTGAAGCTGTAATCTGTTCAATTGAGGGGGGAGAAAGGCATTCCCCATTTTTCATAGATAGCCAAGTGTGTTCTGGAAATGCTATCGGCTAAACCTGATTTAATAAGCATATTAGCATATGTAAAATCTTTCAGCACCCGCTAAAACACAATAACTATATGTCATGGTATTTGTTTTGCACCAATCACTGTCCATAATTTCCCTTGTGTATAGAAATGACATTGAATTGTGGGGAAAATGTATATGGTTATCCAAACAACACGATACATAAAGACTGCTCAAACCTACTATTTGATACGTTCCTGTTGCTATCGGTTTAGCCGCAAGCTTTTAGCGAGGCGAGCTGATTCAGTCACGCCCCTCCCCTCCTGGCACCCCCAGCGTGTCACTTCCTCCCTCCCTTCCAGCATCATCACAGGCAACTCGGTTCCCTGACAGCTTCCACTTCCTGCTGAAGGGAGACTTTCATGTGTCACTGTCCCCTCCCAGCCCCAACGTCACCACAGTCTTTTCTGCTGACACACTCCACGTGCTCACTCACACACTCAGAATGATGAGAGCCATACAGAACTGGGCGTGACACAGCGTCTAGGAGCTCTGTGCTGGGGCCCGTCTGTGTGTCTACAGCTCTGTGCTGGGGCCCATCTGTGTGTCCAGGAGCTCTGTGCTGGGGCCCGTCTGTGTGTCTAGAGCTCCGTGCTGGGGCCCGTCTGTGTGTCTAGGAGCTCTGTGCTGGGGCCCATCTGCGTGTCTAGGAGCTCTGTGCTGGGGACCGTCTGTGTGTCCAGGAGCTCTGTGCTGGGGCCCGTCTGTGTGTCCAGGAGCTCTGTGCTGGGGCCCATCTGTGTGTCTAGGAGCTCTGTGCTGGGGCCTGTCTGTGTCTGCAGGAGCTCTGTGCTGGATGCTTGTGTAGCGTCTCTGTGCTATTGTGGTTCTCGTTAAACGACACCAATAAAACTGCTTCGTCTGAATCACTTGGCTTAAGCACAATGGCTATGTTCCAGTTTCTCATACTGGAATGAAAGACCATTTGAGTGCTGAAGGCCACAGTCCTTCATGCATAAACTGAGAGAGGGGTATTCAAAGAATTCACATGTGGTGTTAATATAACCATACATCCACACACTAACTGGTGAGGATACTCCCTCCTTTTGTCCACTCGAATCTGGCCTAGAAACTTGTTGGTCTCAGGGCTGACTTCTGTTTAAAATGGCAGAAGTGCTGCTGACCTCTGAAATTGACCACTTCACTTGGGAGTCTTTAAAGCTCCATCAGTCCTGTCAGCAGCACAGATTTAGAGAGCATCTGGAGCGCCTGCATCTGGAGCGCGTGCAGTGGAGACGGCACCGTCCTCCGGGACGCTTTAAAGCACGTGGGAATGCCCATCGTAACAAGTCGCGAGCCAGGAGCAAAACTGCGAGTTTCAATACTCATTTAAACAGCACGGCTACTTCCATGAATGTTGCATGGTCCAGATGACACGTCTACACTGTAAACAAACATCTGGCAAAAACGCGTCTATACGTTAGTGTACGCTGACTAAACATTCTCAATTTGCATGGCAAGTAAGTATTATGCTCACTTGCCATGCAAATTGAGAATGTTTAGTCAAACTGCAACCATAGACGTCACCATTTAAACGTCACAATATTGCTCTATATTGATTATCCATTAATTTGTTGATGACCTTTTTATCTCACCTTTCTCCCGGTGTGTATTTCGATGGCCTTTTTGACTTTGCCGTACGTCCCTCTGCCGAGAGTCTCCAGTAATTCGTAGCGGTGTTTCAGGTTGTGCTTGTGATGGTGCTTCTTCACGCCGGAGTGCCTCGCGCCGCCGTCAGCTGTCGGTGATGGCTCGCCAGATGACGGCGGAAACTGCTTGTCTCCCCGAGACTTCCCTGAGGAGCCTTGAGCTTGCTCGGCTCCTGGTCCGGACAGCCCGATGGATGATATACTCGCAGCCTCCATCTCAATGTAAGGTTATTAACCCTGACGATTTCGAACACGCCTTGTATTTCCTGTTATTTATTATAATAATAATAATAATAATAATAATAATAATAATAATAATAATAATAATAATAATAATAATAATAAAGACAATAAATAAATAAATAGCCTACATCAACGCGTAAAACATAATACATAGATTAGATATAAGATTGTCTTTGCATATATTTTAGGCCTGTTTTATTATTCCCATTTTAATTTTGTTTGGAGTATCACAACTATAAATATTACAGTTGGCTCGCACATTCATCTGAGAAAGACAGAGAAACGTTAATTGTGTTGTCCTGCCCTTTAATGAGTCGGTTCATAAACATTACAAATAACCTACAATACGAAGTATAATATGGTTTTAATAATGGCTGCATAAATGCTCATTGGGTAGTGATGAAATTAGGATGAGCCTTAAAGACTATCGCAGTTTATCGTTTAGCCTGCGTCCACTTTCACTTTCTGATAACGCATCCCGATATAAGAACAATAATATGCACAAAATGCACGGGACTAGTCTAATTAAAGTATAAAAATATTGCAAGGTAGCCTACATTTAATATATTCGCAAATTTTGCCAGTTTCTCCAGTAGCGGCATGTTCTCTCGGTCTGCCTAGCTAAATTATGCAGGGCGGTGTTTTTCGTCTACTGCAAAATGCTGCCGTATCGTTTCATTTTACCAAGTCAAAAATAAAAGGGAAAACCTTCATAGTCGTCGCCTCCCGAGAAAGCAGCGACGAACCCCGCGTTCAGGATGTAGATAACCCTCATTTTCCCCCCAAAGCTGGTGTAACGACATTAACCGACTCTAAGAACGTCGTGCGTGTGATCCATGCCCCGATCGTCGTCAGTGGTGCGCTGCGTTCGGTTTTCAAAAGCTGAGACGTTCTGTGTAATGCCATGGTCATTATATTCCCCTTCTCTCGTGCCCTCTTCACCACTCTCTGTCTTTCTAATCTGCAGGGCTGCGAATGAGGAATGCGAGCTGTTTGATGCCGGAGGCGGAGTTATACCTCTCTTTCATTGTACTACTCTCTGGCTCAAATTTGGCTGTAGCACTCAGCGCACACACGCGCGCACACGCGCACATTAGAGGAACAGCCACTTGCCTTACAGCGGAAAAGAATGAGTTGGCGAACTTAGTCGTGTAAAGAATGCGCTGTTTCCAGCGAGCCAGTTGGCAAAACAAAGACAGGACCTTAAAATAACTTAAGCTCAGCAAGTTTATTTCCAGAATCTATTTAGGAAGAAATCGGAAATGTCCCCACGCGCACACAGAATACACGACATCCATGTCTAGAGAATCCAAGTCTAGAGCAGATTATGTACAATTGCTGTGAATTTATATATTTTTTTATATTTTTTGCCTACTTCCGTTCACATGCAGAAATTTTGGGAGTCACAATATGTATGTGCACATTTATTGAGATATATGTAGATTTTGGATAGCCTGCTTGAGAATCATGTTGCCTGTGTACTTGATGATTAATTGTCAGGCATGCAATCATGCAGTCATGCAATAACCTCAGTTCACAATCACACTTTGAGTGGGGAACTATCTGGAAGGGCATCATTGCATGACACTGGCACTACCTAGTGACCTATCAGATGGGTGGATTTGTTTTCCGGAACAAGTCGGAGATCAGTGTTTCCTCCCAGGGGTGTCATACAGCTGCCACTCACAGACCACTGATAAAGTCAGCTTAATGAGATCATAATTAATGAGTCATTCTTTATTGTTACATCACAGAAGCCTCTGGAGGACAGGGCATCAGGAATAATAGGGGTTTAGATTGTAAATCCCATCATACAAACCTAAAATCTACAGCAATTATTCATCAAAGTATAGAAAATGTATGTTTTCCGACTCGTGATTTTCTGTTTTTGGGACTAATGCCCCTGTCAAACACTGACCTGTAAGGCTGTACATTTAGTTTCATCCTGACAGTAATTAGGTCACTATATATACATTGGAAATAACCTAATGTCCTCATATATATATATATATATATATTCTTTTCATGGGTGTGAAGCACCCACAGGAATTAATAGAAGACTGATATTGCTAAGAGTGTTACCTTATTCATGTCGTAAGTAGAAGATATCGGACACTGCCCTCTATACTGGTAGCTTAATGGAGGGGCAGGGCTATAACTGTGAGCCTTCTCTAATGGTTCATTGTCAAACTCCAGTCCTAGAGAGCTGCAGTGTCTGCAGGTTTTTGAGGTGTTCTTGGCACAGGTGGTAAATTTAAGTCATTGATTGGCTAAGGAATTCACGCACCTTGTTCTCGGGGCAATTGATTGAAAGGACACCACAAAAACCTGCAAACACACCTCATTATAACGGTGGAATCCTATTTGTGTGTGTGCATGCGAGTCTTCCTGGAAGACTGCAAGGAGATGGAATGACAGCTGTAACTTTAATCATTTTTTTTTCCGAACGAGCTGGCTGTCACATAAGAAAAATTGTCCCGTTGCATTGAATGGCATGGCGGTTTGCCTACATCTTTGTACCTTATAAAACGCCGCCATCTAGCGTTTCATACGAGGTTAAACTTTACAAATCATTTTTTAAATACAGTTTTTTGTCTTTCATTTAATCTGTCTCTCAATTAACAGGTGTGACGGCGCAATTGATGAGCGGTGCACGGTGCAAGTACGCAGGATCACGTGGCAACATTTAACTTGCAGTTTTTTCTCATGGCGATATGGCAAACTTCTGCATTGTTTGAACAGAACCCATTCTGTTATCTTTAGGCGGCATTACGATTTTAGATTTGAAGTTAAGTTGATTCAACCAAATTACAATACGAATTTACGATTGTTTTGATCGTTCTGGAGCTGGAAAATATTTCGGAACTGAGCCATTCTAACAGCTATCAGAATAATTGATTCTTCACATTCAGGGTGTGGAAAAAACCACATAGCCTAACCCAGCAAATTTCACTTGCACTTGTTTGGAGAAAGGTGAAAAGTTTGCAAGATCGTTTGATAGCTGTAAGAGAAAGGTAAGGCTTCACAGTGTCTTAAATTGTATTTGGTTTGCCGTTAGAACTTGACCATGGCGTGTGGAGATGATTTCTTTGCGCTTTTGGTGAACGATCGATAGCAAGCTAACCTTGCTAGCTAGTATTTCTGCGTGTCAGTCGTTCGTGCATACGATGCAGTGCAGCTTACGAGTTAGTTGAGTAGGACTATTTGCTAGAGGTCTACACGTGTCGTGCAATATTGAGCACACGAATATCTAAACTATATGACATATTTCAATAACTTTTCGGCAATGTCTGCTGTTCCTGGAGTAGCCTAAATATGTGGCAACAAACACGTTTTACGCCATGGTTCATCAACTACTTGCTTACATTGTCATGGGGCCAGATAATCATTTGTGTTCTCAATATTCCAAAGGAGACCAGAAATGGTTACTATACATGTAATCAAACTAGCTGGATGTCTCAAATATAATGACATGGTCTTATATTCATGAATCTGCCGATAGTGCGAGGTGCAGTGATGTGATGGTGATGTACAGATTAATATTCACATTTTTGATGCTTTGGATTCATTTGTTTTTTAATTGAGCGAAGAGTAGGCAATAGTGAACCGCCTGTTGAAGAGCTGCTAGCCCGAGTACCCGCATGAGCATTTGTGCTAGTGAAATATCAATGGGATCCAGCTGATTGATTAACAACTGGGGCTATGAACGATGGCTACGAAAATGACCGAGTCAGTGCCTCTGTTGCGCCAGCAGTATATTGTCGGCATGGTAACGGCTGTGAAGTGGCTCGTTGGCAAGCTGATGTCGCCGTTGTGGAGGAGAGCGGAAGACGACGACGTTGGATTTTACGTGACTGGTCAGTCCACCAGAACTCACACTTAAGTATCCACAGCTTGATAAAAGTGTCAGATGGTTGCATATCGGTGCCTGATTTCGGTTTCAAGATGCTAGCATTATGCTTTACTCCACAAGTCTATTTTACAGTATAGTAGGCCACTACAGAGATGAGCTGCAGCTTTCATGTTGGATTGGTGTGAAACTGAAATATTGTTAAACTGACCTTGCTCTGTTTGTCAACTGTTATTTTGAGAGCCTCACAAAGAAATGTAGCTGAAATGGTAAATTGTTCAGGCCTACATGATGGGTCATTGAAACCCATTAAGGGCAGAAATTTGTCTGAGGAGTTTACTGCCAATCTCCTTCGGACGCAGACGCAGAGGAGATCCGGCACGTGCAGGGCGGGGTGGTCACGCGCCTCTGCCAGGACTACGGACTCATCGACGACGGCGTCTACTTCACCGGCGAGGAGGTGATGGGCGGGGTCCCCCTGCGCGTGGGCGATGGCGTCACCGCCCTGGCAGTGCGGGGGGGTCCCCACGGGGGATGGAGGGCACTCAGGGTGGGTATCCGGGGCAGTTGCTCACGGACGGCCTAGCATCTCCAGTTCTCACACTGTCCCTACGCTTATCCTGTAGTGCCAACTTTTCCTATGCCCATCCATCCATTCATTATCTAACCTGCTTAATCCTGGTCAGGGTCATGGGCGGGCTTTTGGCAAGAGGCAGGAATACACCCTGGACAGATTGCCAACCCATTGCAGGGCCCACACACCATTCACTCACCCACTCATACCTATGGGCAATCTACACTCTCCAGTTAGCCTAACCTACATGTCTCTGGACTGTGGGAGGAAACCAGAGTACCTGGAGGAAACCATTTCTGTGTGTGTGTTGTTGTTAAGCATGTTAAAAATGGCTGTCTTTTCCTCAGTGTCTGCATCTGTATCTGTATCTCTGTCATCTTGTCTCGAACACAAAAACACGGTGCTTTTTAGCCATTAGCCTAAAATGAAAACCTACAGGACGGTAGATCTCCAGGAACAGGGTTGGTTACCACTGGCTTAAGCAGTAACCCCTGCGATGTGTCCTCCTGTCCTGTAGGTGGAGCTGTTGACCGACGCCTGGGAGGAAGGTGGTGGCATGTCCTTGGAATCGGAGATGAGTCGGCTCAGGCCTCTCACCGGCACCGTGACGTCATGCGACCGGGACGGAGGCTTCATCAACCAGACCACCTTTTTCCCCCGACAGGCCCTGTGCGAAGGTACAGTATTTACCGGGTAAAGCACAGTACTGACGTTTGGACGGACAGCGGTTGCCTGGAAACGCTCTAGGAAACCTACTCTAAAACTTCTAGAAATTCTTTCATAAAGAATGTGTTTGGTTTGGGAGCTCTTGGGGAAGGCGGTAAGGCCTGCCCTGTGTTGATAGTAAGCCGCTTTATATAGTAGAATTTTTGTTCTTGTAACCACAGGTTACAGTCACAGGTAGGACACTGCCGTTGTACCCTTGAGCAAGGTACTTAACCAGCATTGCTTCAGTATACATCCAGCTGTATAAATGGATACAGTGTAAAATGCAATGTGAAATGTCGTGTAAGTCGCTCTGGATAAGATGCTGAAGGCATATTGCATATAATGTAATGCTTTGTTCTCGGTCTCTCGCTGCAGGTTATGAGCCCATGAAGGGGGACTGGGTCCAGGCCCAGTACTTCATCAGTCCCACTGAGTGGAGCAGCCAGGCCCACTCTGTCGCGCCGCTACGCTATCGCCGCATGGATAATGTGGGTCCCCTTCTCGCCCTTTACTATAGAACCCCAATA
This sequence comes from Anguilla japonica, assembly GCA_025169545.1. Lineage (NCBI taxonomy): Eukaryota > Metazoa > Chordata > Actinopteri > Anguilliformes > Anguillidae > Anguilla > Anguilla japonica. Next base: position 10,127,809 of record CM045901.1, on the reverse strand, counting down.
CTGCCCCCCTTAACTGAAGCACCCCAATACTGCCTTCTCTGTTCCCTGTGCAGTGTGTTAGTGCTGTGTGCTCTCTCTCTCTCGCTCGCTCTCTCTCGCAGGTGCGCGTGTCCAGTGTGTTTGGCTGCAGTGGGGTGGTGGAGGACAGTGTGTTCTTCAGTCTGGACTCTCTGCTCCTCCCCGGTCAGTACCGGCCCAGCCCTGGAGACCTGGTGAACGTGGTGGTGCTGGAGAGCAGCCAGTCCTTCTACTGCTGGCGGGCCCTGTGGGCCCCCCTGTGCATGGCCCCCACTCACGTGAGGTACCGCCCCCCCACCCCCTTGCTCACTTCAGGTACCGCCCCCTCTCACCTCAGGTACCGCCCCCTCTCACCTCAGGTACCACCCCTACTCAAGTTGCAGAGCGTGTGCAGTAGCAGGAAGTGTGACGGTTAGGAAGCAGTTGAGTGACAGGCTGTAGTGTCACTGCTGGCGTGTGCTGTCTCTCTCAGTGTGGGCGGGGCCAGACCTGGGCTGGACGGCGAGGTGGAGGCCCTGCAGGAGAACAAAGGGGGGCTGCTGGTCAGCCAGGAGACCACTTTTGGCATGCTGATGCTGGGAGAATGCCGGGAACTGGTGGTCTGGATAGAGTAAGCTCCCCCCCCCCCCACACACACACACGTTACATTACAGGCATTTGGCAGACGCTCTTATCCAGACCGACGTACAACAAAGTGTATACACACACATTCAGTACATGGCCAAAGGTATGTGGACACCTGACCTTCAAAATCTCATCCAAAATGGCTGCTAAGCTAATAGACGTGCACAGCCAAGCTAGCGGTTGTACTTAGCGGCTGCTAGCGTGCTGGTTGTGCACAGACTGAATGGGGATTGTTCCGGGCAGGAACCAGGGCCCGGACGTGCAGACGCTGCAGAGCTGCGAGCTCGCCGGCTGGGACTCGGAGGGCCAGTTCAGCCTGGGTCCCGTGGCCCGCCTCGCTCCGGCCGACGCCCGCTCCAGGGCGGGGCCGAGGAGGCGGAGCCCGGGCGCCGCCGCCGTCATAACCCGGGTCCTGTGGGAGGGCGTCCCGCTGCCCCCGCTGACCCGCTCGCCCTACGGGGCTCTGGCGGGCCTCTCGGCCCCGCCCCCCGACGGGACGGGGGACGGCGGGGGCGCCGGGGGAGAGGCCGCCGGGAAGGGACCGCTGACGGCGGACCCCGTGGGGGCGGAGGAGAGGAACGCGCCCATCGCTCCAGGAGAGAGGCTGCCTGTCACCGTCAGCTGCAGGGCCAAGTAAGTGTCCCCCCCCCCCGTCGCCATCGACTACCCCCCCTCACTAACCCCGAACACACGACAGCCTAACTATACGAACTACATCCATAGCATCGGCAACCTCATGCATCACATTGTTAGCATTGAGACAACAGGAAGCGTAGCTAACAGTGCTGTATCTTTCTGTAGCTAGCTTCAGTTATCGGTCGCATTATTTAACTCAATTCAGTTCGGTTCAAAAAGACTTTATTTATCCCCTGGGGGCAGTAATGAAGTAGGCTCAGCACAGTGAAAATGGCCGTTTTTGAAACCAAAAAATACCAAGAAATTGAATTTAACAAAATCGAAAGGCTCAATACCCATCTTCGAGTTGAAGAAATGGAGATAGAGAGATACAGAGAGAACGAGAACAAGAGAGAGACAGTGAGTGAGTGAGGGAGGGAGGGAGAAAGAGAGAGACAGACATGGCCGTTGTGTCCGTGCCCACCTCAGGAACCTGGGGCGCTGCGCCGAGATGCTGCTGCTGCACTTCCCCCTGTTCACCATCGGGAGGCGCCTGGAGGTGACGGTGCACAGCGCAGAGGAGCGGCTCCTGCAGCCCAGCGCCCCCTACAGCCCGGTGGCGCCCGCGCCCCGGCCGAACGGCCCCCGCCAGGTGGTCACCGTGCTGCCCCCGCCTCCGCCCATACGGTAACCCTCCCTAAACCCGGGGGGGAGCCCCGCCTCCGGAGCACCGCGTCCAATCACAATCGCATAAAATAATGATCTATTCATACAGCTTTAGCCCCGAACACAGACTGCATTGCTAATGAAAAAACAAAGTCCAGAAAAGGTTCTGATTTTATGCTAACTAGATCATTTAAGTCAGAGGTAACCAACCCTGTTCCTGGAGATCTACTGTTCTGTAGATTATCCCTTCAACCCTAGCAAAGCACACCTCATTCAACAGCCAGAGATCTCGTTGAGCTGCTAATTAGTAGTCAGGCGTGCCAAATTATGGTTGAAATGAAAACCTACAGGATGGTACATCTCCAGGAACAGGGTTGATTACCTCTGATTTCCTCGACCTGGAAATTTACCTGCAGTTATTGATAAGCCTGTGAATAACAGCTGAACACTCTGTGTGACGTCTGTTACTTTGCTCTGACCTATGAGAGGCCCAGAAATGCTGTGCACAGGTAATTAGCCAGTTAGGCCAGTTAAGCCAGGAGCCAGGTGGCACCTGCACACACGGCAGGAGTTTGACTGTTTAAAAAGGCCACTGAAATGCGCGAGAGCCAGAATGGCCGCCCCTGTATATCTGCTGCAGTGCGTTTCTGTGCTCTGCTGGGTGAAACCCCCTCCTCGCTGAGCCGGCCCCTGTGTGTCTGCGCAGGCTGCTGAGGCGCCACCTGCCAAATTTTTTGGGCAACTACCCCGTGCCCCAGGCCCTGCGGGACTGCGTGGAGCAGCAGACCGACGTGCTGGTGGCCCAGCCCAAACTGGCGGAGGTGACGCCGCTCTCCGTCACTCTGTCCTGCTGTCTTCATCTTTCTCTCTCCCCTCCTTTTCTTTCCCTCTCTCCCCTGGTGCCTGGTGACACTCTCCGCTCCGTCTACTCTGTCTCAACCTCACAACCCGATTTATTTGGAAACTGTTGTGCATCTCAAACTGTTCTCAGACTCTGTCCTGGGACCCCCTGTATATTGCTAGATTTTGTTACAGCTCTTGATCATCTAGGCTTCTTTAAATTCTATTTCAACAGTTATGAAAATTATGAAAGTTGTCTAGTTTCATCACTTTCATAATCGATTCCTTAATCCCGTTAGCAGAAGGCAGGTTTTACTCGCCGGAATTTTTCCTCAGTCTTTGAATTATTTTTCGCGAAATGGTTTAATTTCAAGTACCAGCTCTTAGGACCCCTCCGATTTCACCTGTCAGTTAAACATGAAACCTCCCTTTGGAGGAACGATTTGCGTTACGGAACATTCCGGAAAATCCCAGCCTGCCTTGCGTATCCGACCGATTAACAGCTCTGTGTGAATACGGGACCTCTACAGCAGCCATAGCTGATGCCTTAAAGAGGAGAAACCATCCCTCAGTCTAGTCTGTGTGCAGTTAAGACGAAGTTGACGAAGCCTGACCTCTTGGCGTCCATTTTGTGGCTGGAGGAGCGGAGGCCCCGGCGTACCCAGGGGCTTCCGGGTCTGAGGGGCTGCACTGTGGTGTTTTTCTCTTCCCCCCCCCCCCCCCCCCCCCCCCCCCCCCCCGTATTCCAGGCCCTGTCCCCGGCCTCGGCGCCGGGCCGCTTCTCGGCGCTGCTCTGGCTGGAGGAGCTGCACGCGGAGCAGGAGCTGCGGGAGTTCGGCCTCAGCGCCGCCCTCCTCAGGAAGGGGGCGCACTACCTGCACCTGGAGGTGCCGGGCGTGGCCGAGGGCCGGCCAAGCGTCTTCATAGGTGAGAGCGCGCCCCCCCCCCCCCCCCCCCCCGAAGCACAGACGCCCGCGGACCAATAGGACTCTCCGGTGCTCAGAAGGGAACCAATCGGGCGAGACCAACCGAAACTCGGTGTCTTGCGCGCTACTGCTCGCCTTTTGTCCCGTCCGCCATAGGTGCCGGTTGATTTCTGTGTGCCTCTGTCCTGTAGGTGACCGTGTCGTTCTGAAGAAGCCGCTGAGCAGTGGGTTGGTGATGGAGTACATCAGCTACGTGGTGGAGGTACTCAAACACATTAGTTACACAACAGAGATGCTGGAGAACGTTAGCTACGTGGTGGAGGTACTCAAACACATTAGTTACACCACGGAGATGCTGGAGAATGTTAGCTATGTGGTGGAGGTACTCAGGAACATTAGTCACACGATTGAGTTAGCGTTAGCTGTGGTGGAGGTACTCAAACACAGTTACACAACTTAGCTACGTGGTGGAGGTACTCAGGAACATTAGTTACACACGGAGATGCTGGAGAACGTTAGCTGTGTGGTGGAGGTACTCAGGAACATTAGTCACACGATTGAGATGCTGGAGAACGTTAGCTGTGTGGTGGAGGTACTCAGGAACATAGTCACACGATTGAGATGCTGGAGAACGTTATCTGTGTGATGGTGGTTCCTAACCACCAAAACAGTTGTGCAGGTTTCAAACCATTGCGCCAATAGCATAAACAAAGTCGCCCGTAATTACAAGAGGTAGAACGATTTTTGAAGGTCCACAGCTTCTTCCTCTGTCCTTACTTCAGCACCGATGGTAACTAATGCTGCTGAGGAACATGTGAAGCGTATAGCGGTGGAGTTGGAAAACTGGCCGGTGTAGACCCTGGCCGTAGCGCGCGGTTGTAGGCGCGGCCCCCGTCGGCTTTTTTTTTTAAATCCCTTTCGAACCCGCAGATCAACGACGAGGACCTGAGCTTGCGGGTGAACGCCGACTTCCAGCACAGCTACCTGGGAGAGCCTCTGGACGTGGAGTTCACCTTCAACAGGTGCGCGGGCCTCTGAGGGGGGCGTGAGGACGACAGCGCTCAGCTCCGGCCCCGGAGGGCCGCGGAGTCCGCTGGTTTCTGTGGAGTCCCTTCATCCCTGCGTGGATTTCTGTGGATTTTTAAAAAAATTTGAAGTGGGGAAATTTAGGCCTCGGAAGCAGTTTGTGTATTCAGTCGTTATGAAACGCACCAGAAACCGGCAGATGCACCGGCCGTCCAGGACTGGAGTTGTGCAATACTGTTTATGATGACTGTTTGTTTTTCATGTTTTGTTTCAACTTTAAACTGTTTCGGCGCGGCTGCGTTGAAGCATTTGGGCAGTTTGGCCTGTTGTGAACCTCAGTGTGGTGTTGGGATTTGTGGTGGTGTTTTTTTTTTTTTTTTTTTTTGGGTCCCCACTGGGTGTTTGGGATCCACTCTTGCTGGGGTCCCCACAAACCGTGTAAACGTGACATTGCACACTAGGGTGTATCCGCAGCGCCACGTACGTGCGCGGATAACTTGTCCTGTTGTGTCGTCACCAGGTTGACAATGCGCCGGTGTCACTGCGCCTTGGACCAGATCCGCCATTTTGGGGAGAACGGTGAGCTTCTCCCCTTTTTTTTTATCAGCGTCCTCTTTCTCTCAGCCTTCTGTCGGTTCACTTTGCTCCCTTCATGCCTCTTTGCCTCTCCACCCTGCCCTGCCCCCAGTGCTGTTCCCCAGCCAGGTGGCCCTGCAGGAGCCCCTCTGGAGCGGAGAGTGGGCTCACGAGGACCAGGAGGGGGACCAGGTCCCAGAGGAGGAGGGGAGGAGGAGGTGAGAGATGGGACTGTGGGGGACTGATGGGACAGGGCTGGGACTCTCCCAGCTAACCACATGCAGCCAATAGCAACAGCACCTCTAACCACATGCAACCAATCACAACAGCCCAGCTAACCAAGGGTCAGCTTTGCCTTTTAGTCGATACTGAATTGGGTGTGTATTGGAGCCTGTTTTTTGTCTTAGCTCCTCTGTACAGCTGTAGTTTGAAACAAATTTTCACTCGGGTCTGCTCTGAATCTTTTTTTCCCTAGACACTTCTCTTTCCGATACTGACTTCAGGACTGGAAAAGGCATGTTTTTACACCTGAGAACGATGTGGGCGCTACCTTTTCGTAGTCTTTATTTGTGATTCCCTTCCAGGGAGAAGGCCGCTGCTCCTCCAGAACCCGCGGCGAGAACATCCTGAGCGTGTGCGTGGGCATGGTTTCCGTGGCGACTCAGACGAACCCAGGTGATTGGACCGTTGGCCGATCGAGGTTCGCGGTTCGTCGTCGCCGCCGCCGCGGGCTAACCCCGGGCTAACGGTCGGTTGTGTCCGTCTCGCTCAGCTCCACTCTCGGAAAGGCCGCAGCACCCGCTGTTGTTTTTTGCAGCGCTTAATCGCATAAGAGCTGTTTAAGTCATCGATTAGCGAAAGACTCTGCACACCTCGTTTCCAAGGGCAAATGTGTCTGGTGATGGAAAGGAAACGTCAAAAACCTGGACGGGAAACCTCAAAAAACATCAAAATCCTGGTGCTTCAGATTTAAATCAGACCCCCCCCCCCCCCCCCCCCCCCCCCCCCCCCCCCCTTGCACTTAAGCACAGGTTTGAGACTCTCTGTGTGTTCTTGATGTTTGTTAGGGGGTAATTCCTTAAAAATTTAAGGTTTGAGACGATAATGGGAAAAGGCCAGTCATTTTGCCGTCAGCCTAGAGCAGGGATATCAGCCTCCAGTTTGAATTTTGGAAACGAGGTGCGCACAGGCTCAGTTGCATCAGAGATCTCAAACTCCTTCGGGGAGAGAGCGCCCACACCGCGGGTCGAAGCGGGGGCGCCTTCCGTTTCTTTTTCGTCACTCCCCGCCTTCCCCCCCAGACGCCGCGGTCCCGCCCCGGCCCGTCCCGAAGCCGGGGCGGTTCTTCATCCCCGGGCTGAACCCCGCCCAGAGGGAGGCCGTCAAACGCATCCTTGCGGCCGAGTCCCGCCCCTCCCCCTACATCCTCTTCGGGCCGCCCGGCACCGGCAAGACCATCACCCTCATCGAGACCATCCTGCAGGTTTGGGCTGCGGAGCTGCCTACCGGCCGATTTATCTGAATAATAATAACCGTACTAGCAGCAAAAGCAGCACCAGACCAGCAGCCTACGATAAACTAAAATATCTAGATTTAGATAATTAAGAAGCTGCTAAAATACCGCTAATGATGCAGTTTGGGCAAAAATCTGGTGACGCGTCTCTCTCACAGTCTTCTTACTCTGTCTTTCTCTTTCTTGCACCCTCTCTCCCTCTCTCTCTCTCTCTCTCTCACCCCTCTCTCTCTCTCTCTCTCTCCCTCTCTCTCTCTCTGCAGGTGTACCACCGGGTCCCCAGCAGCCGCTTGCTGGTCTGCACCCCCTCCAACAGCGCAGCCGACCTCATCTGCCTGCGGCTGCACCACAGCGGCTTCCTGCGCGACGCCAGCCTGGTGCGCGTCAACGCCACCTGCAGGCAGGAGGAGGTAGTGACAAAGCAGGCGAGCGGACCTCCGGCTTTATAGAGCCGTGCGCAAACCGGGCGCCTCCACACGCAGCGTGAGGATTCGTTAATGCGCCTCCTCTTCCCTCCCTCCATCTGTCCTCTCCTTTTTCGCAGTCCGTCCAGGAGGTGCTGCGGCAGTACTGCCGGGCGGGAGAAGACATCCGCCACGCCTCCTTCCACCGGATCGTGGTCAGCACCTGCTCCAGCGCCGGCATGTTCTACCAAATCGGCCTCCGGTGAGATCCAGCGCAGCGCACAGGGAGCCCACTAGGGGGCGACCTAGCGGGCTGATTTTGCAGTATGACATTACAACAGTCATATTTTGCAGTGTGGCTCTATAATGGTCATATTTTACTATTGTGATTGTGCAGTGTGATGGCATGAGAACAGTTGTCTTTTGTGAAATGTGTTTCTATTGTTTTTATTCACTGATTTCTTTCACTCTCTCTAAGGTGAACGGTGAGGTTCTTTTCCTTTTCTCAGTGTCCTTTTCCTCTGCCATTTTGGTTTATTAACCTCTCTCTCGCTCTGTCTCTCTCCCTTTTTCTGCAGTGTGGGTCATTTCACTCATGTATTTATAGATGAGGCCGGTCAGGCCACTGAGCCAGAGACTCTGATTCCCCTGGGGCTGCTGTCTGAGAGAGATGGCCAGGTAAGACACACACACACACACACACTCAGTCTCTCTCTCACTCTCTCACACACAGGCACGCACTCTCTCTCTCTCTCTCTCTCTCTCTCTCTCACACACACACATACACACACTCACACACGGCAGTTTCTAATCCCCAGAACACCCTCACACCAAGGCGGCCGCTATGTGATTTAAATAACGGCAGGCCAGTGCAAACGGCTAACTTTACCGTAGCTTAAGACACGCAGCCTAAAATGGCAAAAAAATACCATTTTAAAGTTAGTTAAATCTATACAAACACAGTGAGTAATAAGTGCACCCCCCCCTCCATGTCCCAGATGGTTCTGGCCGGTGACTCCCGGCAGCTGGGCCCGGTGGTGAAGTCCCGCCTGGCCTCTGTGTTTGGCCTGGGGGTGTCCCTGATGGAGAGGCTAATGGCCACTCCCCTGTACTCCCCAGGGGAAGGGGGCTACAACCCCTTACTGGTGAGTCACGACAGCGCCCTGCTTGCCTTCGTGGGAGAGGGGGAGAGGGAGAGGGAGAGGGAGAGGCTGTCCAACAGGGCCCCGTATCAGGAAGCAGGTTTAACTGCACTGAGTAAAACCCGGAACCCTCCCAAATCTGGAACATGGACTGAGTTTAAAAAGAGCCGTTCGGGTTTTACTTAGTGCAGTTATCCGGCTCACTCAGTAATCCTGCTTTATGAAATACCCCCCCCCCAAGGCGTCATTTCTGAATAGTCGTTTTTTGGTTTTTATTGATGTGTCTGTCGCTGCTGCTGCTCCTCTGTGGTATCAGGTGACCAAGCTGGTGTGTAACTACCGCTCCCATGAGTCTCTGCTGGCGCTGCCGTCGCGGCTGTTCTACAGCGGCGAGCTGTGCGTCCGCGCCCAGCGGGCGGTGGTGGAGTCGCTGTGCCACTGGAGCCGTCTGCCCACCAAGGGCTTCCCCCTCCTCTTCCACGGGGTCCGGGTGAGCTTCCGCCTGTAACCCCTGCCCTTTCTCTCCTGGTAACCCCGCCCTTTTCCCCCCTGTGACCCGCCCCCTCATTCAGTAAACCTGCCCTTTCTGTCCCGGTAACCCCGCCCTTTTTCCCCAGTAACCTCACCTTTTCTCCCCTGTGACCCCACCCCCTCATTCAGTAACCTTGCCCTTTCTCCCCAGTAACCCACACCCCCTCATCAATAACCTCGCCCCCTCATCAAGTAACCCCGCCCTCGTCAGTAACTCCGCCCCCTCTGTCTCTCAGGGCACTGAGATGCGCGAGGCCAGCAACCCCTCCTGGTTTAACCCCGGGGAGGCCGTGCAGGTCATGCTGTACTGCTGCCAGCTGGCCAAGAGGCTCTACAAGCCCATCGCTGCCACTCAGATTGGAGTCATCGCCCCCTACAGGAAGCAGGTGGGGGCACGCTCTGTTAGACTGCAGTGTTTAAAGAGAGTGGGGGCGAGGGGGGGGGGGGGGGGTACAGTAGTGGGGCAGCGGGTGGTTAGTCATCCTGCTTAGTGGTGGTCTTAGTTCTGGTTGGGTGGGGATCTTGGTTCTGGTTAGGGGGTCTTAGTCCTGGTTTGGGGGTCCTGCTCTGTTGTTAGTGGGGGTCTCAGTCCTGGTTGGGGGGGTCCTTCTCTGTTGTTAGTGGGGGTCTCAGTCCTGGGTAGGGGGTCCTGCTCTATTGTTAGTGGGGGTCTCTGTCCCTGTCCTGCAGGTGGAGAAGATCAGAGTGCTGCTGAGCAGGGTGGGGTTGGCGGAGATCAAGGTGGGCTCAGTGGAGGAGTTCCAGGGACAGGAGTTCCTGGTCATCATCTTGTCCACGGTAACGACTTGCCCCTCCCACAGGGCCGCCCAAATATAACGAGTGAATGTACGGAACGAAATGAACAGGCCGGCCAACCCCGCTGCATTCTGCAAAGTTAGTTATTGACATTATGATTTGTAATATATTTTTATGCCTCCGCGACGGCACAGCCATGGCCTGCGGCATTATGTTTTCGGGTTGTTCGTCCGTCCGTCCGTCCGTTCGTCCCAGTCTCGTGAACGCGATATCTCAGGAACGCCGTTGAGGGAATTTCTTCAAACTTGGCACAAACGTCCATTTGGACTCAGGGGATGAACTTGAAAGGTCAAGGTCACCGTGACCTCACAAAACACATTTTTGCCTTGGCGGGGGCATACGACTGCAAGGCGGTGTTTCTAGTTTATTATTATTTTATCAGATTGTGTATAGTTTGGATCACCATCATAGTGTGTCTGTCTGTGTATGTGGGTGGGTGTGCGCGTGCGTGTGTGCGTGTACGCGTGTGTGTGTGTGTGCGTGCGCGCATTCATGTGGACGTACGTGTCTCAGGTGAGGTCCAACGAGGTTGCCGCAACGGAGGACAAGCAGTACGTCCTGGGCTTCCTGTCCAATCCCAAGCGCTTCAACGTGGCCATCACCCGCCCCAAGGCCCTGCTCATCGTTGTGGGCAACCCGCACGTCCTCATCAAGGTGAGCGACAGCGCCCTCTTCCTGTCTGCTTTCTCACTGCAAGAGTAAGAGCGCTTTCAGTATCTAATCCTGATGTATAGGCTTTTGAATCTAGTCACTGAACGCTCTCTCATACTTGCAGTGAAGAAGCAATTGAACACAGCTGTCTGTATTAAAATGTGTGCGTTTTGCAGGACCCCTGTTTCAATGTGCCCCCGCAGGTGCCTGTATTAAAATGTGTGTGCGTATTGCAGGACCCCTGTTTCCATGTGCCCCCCAGGTGCCTGTATTAAAATGTGTGCGCATATTGCAGGACCCCTGTTTCAATGTGCCCCCGCAGGGGCCTGTATTAAAATGTGTGTGCATATTGCAGGACCCCTGTTTTAATGTGCCCCCGCAGGTGCCTGTATTAAAATGTGTGTGCGTATTGCAGGACCCCTGTTTCAGCGCCCTCCTGCAGTACTGCTTTGAGAACGGGGCGTTCCTGGGCTGCGACCCCCCCGCCTCGCTCCACGCGACCCGCCCGTCCGGCCCCGGCGCGAGCGAGCAGCCGCAGCGGGTAGCGGGTCAGAGGTCACGGAACCCGCCGCGGGACCGAGATGAAAGAACTTGAGCGGCGTCCCGGAGGAGGAGGGGGGTCAAGGATGGAGGGGATTTTTCGGAAGAACATTTCTCAGGGACCTGACCTCGGCGGCCTTCGTAGTCTCTCTCTCTCTCTCTCTCTCTCTCTCTCACTTTCTCTCTGCAGACCCTCGACAGAACCAGGAGACTGAAAATAACGCCCAAATGTCGCAGGGCGCCGTCCCCCTCCGCCTGCGCACCTCCTCCACCTCCTTCGGCCGCTTCTTTTGTACTTTGTGTTGAAATAAAGACTACGAGCACGTTACCTCAAGCCCAGCTGTGTCCCTCCCTCTGTCGTCTGGCTTCCCGGCCCACGGTCCGGTCAGACCTCCGCTGGTATTCCGGTCTGTCACGGGACCAGTGGGAAAACCAAAGCAGGTTACTGACGCACCAGGTCCCGTTCCAGGAAGTGGGGTTACTGAGCCGACCTGGGTCAAATACGTGTTTGTTTTGGATTCAAATGCTTTTCTGTGCTCTGTTGATCTTGCCTGGTGTAATTGAGCCTGCCGATATGACCAGAAGGGTGGGGTTTTTGCACTTTTCATTGGTCCCAATACACCAGACAAGATCAGTAAAGTATAGAAAAGTATTTGAATCCCAAACAAATACGCATTTGACCCAGGTCTGTTACTGAGCGAGCTGGATTAACTGCGCTAAAAATCTGGAACCCTATCAATCTGGAACATGGACTGAATTAAAAAGATCTGTTCCGGGTTTTACTCGGCGCAGTCATCCAGCTGACTGTAGTCCTGCCTTGTGAAACAGGGGAATTAATAATGCATTCATTCTTTTGTTTGGGAGTGCGGTCGTATTTTTGGAGAAGTTTGGAGTGCGGTCGTATTTTTGGAGAAGTTTGGGAGTGCGGTCGTGTTTTTGGAGAAGTTTGGGAGTGCGGTCGTATTTTTGGAGAAGTTTGGGAGTGCGGTCGTGTTTTTGGAGAAGTTTGGAGTGTGGTCGTGTTGAAGGAGAAGTTTGGGAGTGCGGTCGTGTTTAAGGGAAGGTTTTGCTGGGAGTGCGTTTGTGTTCACTGAGAGTGTCCATGTCGAATGCGCAGATGTTGGAGTACGGTCAGCGTGCGCTCGGGCGACCGTCTCCCGGCTCCTGGGGCTCAGACTGGGGGGGGTGACGACAGGGCGATGATTGGACGCTGAGGGCGTGACGGACAGCCCAGCGGAGCCTGTGTTAGTTTTGGGGGGGGGGGGTCGGTAATGAGCGACAGTTTTGCGGGTGTAATGAGGGCGTTCAGACTGGCTGGTCTGCAGGCTCTAATGACCGGGGAGGAGACGGCCCTTTATCTTTGATGTGGGGGGCTCAGGTGCCACTGGGCTGTCCCGTCACCTGCTTCCCAGGCCCCCGGTAACACAACGACCTCCCGTGTGTCCGTGGAAACGTCTCCGTGGTTACTAAATTGAGCTGCACTTTGCTAGGATCGGTTTCCCCCTGTTCGTATCCGACCCTTGCTTTGTCATTGGCTAGAAGTTACAGATGATCCCATTGGGATTGTCTGCCCAAGTCGGAATCATAGATGGAGGAGCCATTTTAAGTCCTTTTCAGCTGTGTGGTGCAGTGCTGTCGATGCTGCCGCTTCTTTACTCCAGCCCCGTGGTCTTGGGCTGCCCGCGTCATGGAAACGAGCTCCGGCCAATGACGAGATTAAATGCGATTTTATTCAAAAATAACCAGGCACCGTGAATGCACACCCTCTGAAACCCGGCTTCATCAGAGTCACTTGAGGTGTATTTTCTTACCACAAACCCCCAAATTAATGCCCCTATAACCCCCCACCACTGTAAAGCCAGAAGATCAGATCAGAAACGAATGCAAACTACCCAGACCAATCAAAAACAACAGAAATAATTTTTTTTTTTTTTTAATCCACCACAAGGCAAAACTTATCCCTTTTAAAGTCACAGACGAACTGGCAGAAATCTGCTGTAAAACTGGTACCTTTGGGGGGGGGGCCCGTTGAAGGTTTTCGGGCAGAGGGTCCCGGCTGCGGAGGATCCCCGTCCCGGCTGCAGACAGGCCAGGCGCTGGGAGCTTGGCGCTGTAGCGCGAGGTGACGGCGGCGGGCTCCTGCATTAGCAACACAAACGCCGTTTGCCAGGGCCGTTAGCACGGACAAACAGTAGCCCCGCCGGCCCCCCGGCCCCATTGTCCCGACAAATTGGCCTGCTAGCCTAATGGCTCAGTTAGTCCCCCTCGCTAATCACCGTCTCACTTCCCTCCCCCCGCACCCCCACCCCACCCCTCCACCCCCACCCCAGCCCTGCTCAGACGGCCCAGGGGACAGGAGGAGCCGTTGGGGAAACGGGAGGGTGTTTTGGAGACGCAGCCGGGACGGGGACCCCAGAGAGGCGCTGCGCAGCCAGGCCGGGCCGGGGTGGGGTGGGGTGGGGTGGGGAAGCCGGGCTCCTTCCGGAATCATCTTCCCCGTCCGGGCCGAAGCGCTTGTCCGGGCTTAGGGATTGGGGCGGCCGGTTTGGGAAGCGGGACACCCGTAGTTTCAAGTGGCGGCAGCCGCAGAGCTGACTCAGAACCTTTGTGAACGTCTGGAGCCTAAGACGTTTGCCTTCGATAGCGGTCGGCAGGGTAAAACGTGTAATCGCTTTTCAGAAGACGAGCTCCAACTGACTGGAGCCATAATGAGCTAATAGGCTAAACCAAGCCCAGCTCAGCGCATGTGTGTGGTGTGTGTGTGTGTGCGCTGTGTGCATGCATTGTGCGTGTGTGTGCGCGTGCGTGCTATGTGTATGTGTGTGTGTGCACGTGCGTGTGTGTGTGTGTGCGCTGTGTGTGTGTGTGTATGCATGTGTTTGTGTGTGTGTGTGCTATGGGTATGTGCGTGTGTGTGTGTGTATTTATGTGTGTGTATTTGTGTGTGTGCGCACTGTGTGTGTGTGTGTGTGTGTGCTGTGTGCACGTGTGTGTATTTGTGTGTGTGTGCACTGTGTGTGTGTGTGTGTGTGTGCGTGCGTGCTATGTGTGTGTGTGTGTGTGTGTGTGTGTGTGTGGAGGTCCTCAGGGTACAGCAGGCAGTGCTCGCTCCACTCCAGGCAGGTCTGCACATCAAAGGCAGGTGAGCTCTAGCAGGGCAGACGGCTCTCTCCTAACGGACCCGGGGCTGTGACTGACAGCTCTAACACACCCCCGGCTCCTGATTGACAGCTCTCTCTCAACGGGCCGCGTGGGCGGCGAGGGAAACTCTCCCTCTCCGAGGAAGCTGTCAAATTAGCAAAGGCGGAGACATGAAAGAAGACTTTCATCACGGGGGAGACTGGCTGTCTGTTATCCCCCCCCCCCCCCCCCCCCCCACACACACACCACCACAACCACAACCACACTAACCCACACCTCATCGCTAATTCTCAACATCAAATCCCTGTCGTTTCGGTGCATTTTTAACTTAATTTTTAAGTTTAAATTTTTTTGGATTTATCTTCCTTTTGTCTTTTTTTTTTTCTCATTTATTGCTGCGTATTCAAGTATTCATGCTGCAAGCCCCTGTTTGGCCCTGCGAAAAGCTTTCTGTCAGTGATGTAAAAACGAAAACCGGAAAATTTAATTAGTTTTGATATACACTTGACGAGCTGTGTTCGTCTGATTGGACTTCCTGGACTTGATTTCAGTCCAGGCAAGTGATTTTGAGTTCTAGGCTGAAAGCAAGCACTTTGAGCCTCAAACAGCATACGATGGTAACTGCAAATTAAGCTGTCACGTGACTCTGGAACAGACCTGTGTCTGGACGCCCGGCCCCTCCCACGTCTGCCGTCTCCCGCCACTCAACGTCGTCTGAGCCTCTCCGATTGGGCTGCCGGCCGGAGGGGGCGGGGCCAGGAGCGTATGTATATCCAGAGGCGCTGTGGCGGTCAGAGGTGACGCTGCGACCCTTCTCTCTGACGATCCGGACCATGCCTCTCCTCCTCGCCCTGGTGACCCTGGCCCTCCTGGCCCGCGGACTGGCCTTCGACCTGGGCCAGTGGACCCGCTGCGTGCCCATCCCGCCGCAGATGGGCGTGTGCCGGGACCTGGGCTACGCCGAGATGCGGCTGCCCAACCTGCTGGGCCATGGCAGCCTGGAGGCGGAGGCGATGCCCCGCTCTGAGGACTGGCGCCCCCTGCTGGACACGGGCTGCCACGCCCAGGCCCGCGACTTCCTGTGCGCCCTCGTCGCCCCCATGTGCCTGGACACGTGAGTGCCCCCTAGAATCTTCTCTCGCACTATTTCTCTCTCTCCTCTCTCTGTCCCATCTCTCTCTCTCACCCTCTCTCTCTCTATCCCACCCTCTCTATCTCTCTTTATCCCTCTCTATCGCACCCTCTCTATCTCTCTGTCCCACCCTCTCTCTCTCTTTCTCTCACCCTTTCTCCCTCTCTCTCTCTCCTGTAACCCAGTCCCTGACCGTAACCCAAACTCTAACCCTGTCCCTGGTCCCTGTCCCTGAGGGTAACCCTAACTCTAACCCTGTCCCCGGTCCCTGACCATAACCCTAACTCTAACCCTGTCCCCGGTTGTGTGCAGGTTCGTCCAGCCGTGCCACAGCCTGTGCGTGGCGGTGCGGGACAGCTGTGCCCCGGTGCTGGCCTGCCAGGGACACGCCTGGCCTGAGGCTCTGGACTGCGACCGCTTCCCCGCCCAGGAGGAGATGTGCCTGTCCCCCGTCCCCAAATATGGCAGCCCCTTCTCTAAAGGTCAGTGTGTGTGTGTGTGTGTGTGAGTTAGTGTGTGTGAGTCTGTGTGAGTCAGTGAGTCTGCATGTGGGAGCAAATCCTTTCTGTAACTGGACATGGCTGGTAAAACGTGGAGCAGAGCACCTGCAACATGTAATTTAAAGTCCATCTGCCTAAATGACCCTTTCTACAATTCAAATTCAGTAGTGATCTCTTCTGCCTGTACATTTAAAGAACGGAAGTGACTCTGAATCCTTCTGTGCAGCTGTGAAGCCCGTTTGGCAGGCGGGCGTGTGTGTGACTCGTGTGCGTTCTGTTTCAGGACTGCCCCAGCCGGCGTGCCAGCACTGCCCCACTGTGGAGGAGCTCCCCTCCCTGAGGAGCGTCCTGGACGCCCTCTGCCTCAATGACTTTGGTAAGCGCTCCCTGCCTGTGTAAATGGATGGTAAATGGACTGTTTGTATAGCGTTGTATGCGCTTTACAATTGATGCCTCTGTTGCCAGTCTTAGGGTTTGGGGTAGGTATCTTGTGACACTTCGACACGCCCAGTGGTGTGGGTTTGAACCGTGTGCATCCGACTGCCAGACAATCGGTCTTACCTCCTGAGCTATGTCGCCCCCTGTGTCTGTCTGTCTGTCTGTCTGTCTGTCTGTCTGTCTGTCTGTGTCTGTCTGTCTGTCTGTCTGTCTGTATCTGTATCTGTGTGTGTATATATATGTGTGTGTTTGTATGTGTGAGCGTACGCTCCTCCATCTTTCTCACACCGTCTCTCTCTCTCTCTCTCTTAGCTGTTAAAGCCAAGCTGCACCGCCGCCGCTCGCCGTGGAAGGAGGCGGAGTTCGAGGTGGAGGGGCGTGTGGAGTTCGTGCGCCAGGGTCCCCTCCTGCCCTACGACACCCAGAGCCTCCTGCGGCGCTGGCTCCTCCTCAACCTGAGCTGCGCCCGCCTCCTGGTGCGGCCCGGCCGCGCCCAGCTCTACCTGCTGACGGGCGGCGCCCGGCCCGACGGCTCGCTCGCCCTCGCCCGCCTCTTCCCCTGGCACAAGAGGGACGCCAACATCGCCCACGCCGCCCGTAAGTGGAAACACCACAAGTGCTGACGGGCTTAGAAAACTCCGTCCGAGAGGGGGGTTACCCGGGCAACCGTGCGCGCCTTACTCGCTCCAGGGGGGGGGGGCGGGCGGGCGAGGCAGGCGCCGCGCTGTAATTGGACAGTCTTCATCAGAGACCCCCACACCAGAGGGGGCGCCAGAGTGCCAGGTCGGAGCTGGTTTCTCCGACGGGCTCTCTAGCTCCCTTTGCTGGTAGCTTTCCCAAAGAGCGAACGGTGGAACGCACTATGAAAACTAAAAAAAAATTTTTAAAAAGCAAACTTTATGAAAGTGACCGTATATTTAAAATGTTTGTTTGTTTGTTTTGTTTTATGTGGAATGTGTTTAAAATATCTGATTTTATTAAAAAGTCTATTATATGTAGTTGTTTCTTCAGGAAAGTCTCCGTCTTTTTTTTATTTATTTCCTAGACACTGCATTAGATTGTATTATATCTCACCCATTCACTGAGCAGATGGTTTTATCCGAAATGATTCAAGTACATAAATGTGTTCAAATAGTACCAACAATAAGAATTTTACATAAATAAGATTTTCAAAATGAGATTTACATAAATATTTTGGTAGATATTGCCAAATAAAAGTCTGTTTTGGCTATACGCAAGTGAATTTTCACCGTACGTTTTTTAGGGCTATTGTATGTCAATCAATCCAAATGTACGTAATCATAAATAATGTTTTAGTGACTAACAAATTGAATAGTTTTGAAATAGCATGCTGCTTTCTGGGAATGCTAGCCAGTCTAAAGTGTGGACACATAACATAAACATAACTCAGTGTTTCATGTAGGCCACCAATAATAGAAAGTAGAAAGTGCTAGTAGTAGCAACAGTGTATCACTAAGTTGTATGTCGCCAATGATCTAATATAGTAGGCCTAAGCTAGAGTGTTTTCTTAAGCATGTACATACAGTACAATCCACATAACCCACAGTGACAAAATATAAAGACATACAAATGCGTAGCTAGTTGATGCAGAATAGACAGCTCAAACAAAACCGTGATCTGTATTTGTTTGCAGAAATGGAACGAGAATCCACGTCGTTTGCTGTCATGGTAATCCTCTTTGCTTTGTAGCTGTCATGCACCGCTTGGCGTTTGTGAGGCGTTGCCCGTGCGTAAAGTTCATCCTTCGGCGCAGAGTGTGAATGGGCCATCGTATTAATTCTCACAGCTGAAGCTCATTAGGACTCAATCGAAACACAATCGCGAGGCGCACATTAGTAGCTTCGCGCTGAAGCTTGCGTGGTCGCGCGGCCGATAAACGCAGGGGGAACTCTGTCCGTTAATTCATGGAGTCTGACTGACCACGCACATTATGAGGTGAAAGTGGCAGGATATAAATTCAGGACGGGCCTTATTTACGGCTTGGGAAAATAAAGAATGTCTGCTCCGCTGGCCAGCTAGTGCGCGAGGCTTTGGCCACGGTGGAATAGGGTATCCCCTTTCTATACATGCGAAACGGAACTTGGAAATTAACGTAAATGTGTCCCAAAATCATAGCCAGCTTTTTGCACTAAAATGTCATCATTATGTGATGACACAAGTGAGTTTGGAATGGAGCATTGATTCAATATGATGAGGTTGGCACTAAATCATTTTACACAGAATGTTACTGCGTCCGCAATCATGGAGTCCACTTAAAACAAGCGTTCTTAAGCGTTTCTGTCAAATTTTGTAATAAAATGTTTCATCGACGAACGCGTGCATTTATCTTCTTTTTTTAAAACTCTGAAATAGATCTGTCACAGCAACCCGAATAAACAGAGTGGACAACTGAAGTTTGCATTCTTAGCGGACTTCAAATTGTGCATGGTCACAATACAATCAGGTCATTTCAAAAGCAGAGTATAGTTAATTAAAAATGGAATTAATTTAAGCACAAAAGTAGGAAAACGATATAGATGGCGAAGGACGTATCCTGTTTGATTTGCGCACGTTTTAAAGCTACCTTGTCGAAAATGGACCATGCGAAAGTCGTGATCTTAGCTGAATGTTTGCCGATGGCATAGAGCACAAACCAGTCCGGTTTCACGAGAAAGAGCTTGTCAGGATGAAATGAGCTCGCATTAAATGTAGGCTGCACGAGGAGATGACAAGGGGAGACTGCAGCTTCCAAGCTTTGAAACCCTGGGGAACCTCGGGTTTCATTGCAGATAAAGGCCGGGCCTTTGCAAAAACGCCAAGGGTATGTCTAGAAGTCGTTCTTCCCTGCTACGTTAACTTTCTCCACATCACATGACCATTCCACAATGTGTCCCGGCATGTGACTTATTTTTACGAATTCATTCTATTTAGTGCATTTAAAATTATTGTATAATCTATGTCAAAACAAAATGCATCATTCCTAGCCCGCAAATCATTAAAGAGATATGATTTGACATTATTAATATGGATTCTCTGAACCATTCGTATTCTCTAAAGTAAAATCTTTTAAGTAGTCCAAAACAGCTTTAATGATTTTTGACATGACCTTCAGTATGAGATGTATAAATGCTTGCGAATTGTGCTAATTGGGTCCGTCCCCTCAGGAATATAGATTTTCAGCATGTACAACGTGTATGGTATGGTTTTTTATATATATATGTCGTTAAATGCATTGAACCACATATAGCGTGAATCTGTGTGTGTGTGTGTGTGTGTGCTATACAAATCAGTGAGTCGGTTGTAACGTTGTTACTTTAGGAAGTGTAGATGGAAGGAGGATGAATTTGAGAAAGACAAAAGTGTTTTTGTTGACATACAGGCCAATGTCTTGAATGGGAAACAGTAGGCTACCTTCTCAGTCCCGTTTTAATGACTTTTTGCAGACTGTTATTTCATGAGTGACCTTTAATTGAAATTGAGCCATTGCTGTACAGGTCCTGAAAAATGGATTTGCCTTAACTGAATGAGGCATCAGAAATTTACAAACACGTATCATTTTAAAATCTGTTTTAAAGATTTGTAAATTTTTAACTTGATATTCATGTTTTTTTCTTTTGAATTTTTTTTATTTATTTCATTTTCTGTAGCTTTGAGTATTTGACTGCGATCTGAATGCTGAGTACTCTCAAATGGTTCACAGAAATGGATTGAATCTGGCAGCTCGCTTCAAGAGCCGAATTCTACAGTATTGGCCCAATTGAATCACATGGTGATGCTATAATGCACTATTTCTTTTTTTAGAAATCTTAAATTCACGAAAAATCACTGTTGTCTTTTTCGAGATGTAAAGCTTTCTGTCGTGATCAATTTCCTTGTCTGGAAAATGGTTCTGTACCTTTTGCGTTGCCGAGCTCTTGGATTGGCCGCCATTTTCAAAATCCTAGTAGCCATTTTACTTCTGTCCTTCGTCTTGGCCTAACCACATGGGGGAGACCTGCGAAACTTGGCACAGTGTCACGAGGTACCTCCCTTTCACCACTGCATTATTTTGCCACTGACTGGCCGCTTGCTTAAGTGGTGTAGTACTGGCTGTGCGTGCTTGGATCCTGTGCATCACTGCTTGCAGCTATATTTATTACAACAAGACCAGGTCAAAACCTAGTATATGGCTGGACCTAACACAAGTGATCCGGCCGACCAATGGTGTGACTTCATGACTCGGCCGACCGATGGTGTAACTCCATCACTCACTCAGTCACTCACAGACATTTGCATTTGTGGGGCTGGCCCCGCTGTTGCGGTCCAGCCAATAATAATGATGATAATAATAATAATTATCATGATTATTATTATTATTATTATTATTAATAATGTTGAAAAAGGAAAACTGGTGCATTATCATGGTCAGTTTATTGTAATATTAACTATTTTTCTTTACACCCAGTGTCCGTCTGGTTGGGCAGTTATGCCCAGGAGACAGAGGGCGGACTTGCGTATTCCGAGGGCTGCGTAAGGTCAGTAGAGAGAAGACGGCGTGTTCCTGTCTGGCTGTGAGAGGCTGGAGGTCGCTGCTTTTTCGCAGCGGGGGGGTCCTCTCTGCTCTGCGGCGGTCTCGGGTGAGCTGAGGACGGGTACGCGGGCGTCACGGCGACGTTGCGCCTGCCTTCCTTCGTCTCCGTTAGCGGCAGCTTCCTGCGTTCGGCCGAGGCGTCGCGCTGTGGGGACGACGCCGCAGCCCCCCCGAAGCTTCCTTGCTACTTTTTAAAGTAAGGGCTGCCTGCTGGAAAAAACGCCTCCCTCCTCACTTACGTTTTTTCCTCTTGGAATTAGGAGTGCATTCTCGTGTTTGACCTCCAGGTGTCTCTGCTGCTCTCGTTACTGGCAGGGACCAGCCTGGGAATCTCTTTAGAACGTGTTCTAAGGAGCATTAGGAATTGATATGAATAACCCTTAAAGCTGACTTCCTGGGTCTCATAAACAGTGTATAATGTACAGTGGTTGTATTTACGGTGGCTTGCATAAAATGGTGTCCCTGTAAACACTTAAAACGGACACTGATGGCACAGCATCACCATTTCAAAACCTTTTATTAAACTGTGGGCTCAAGGCTCAAGTAGCGCGTCTCCGATATGAAAGACTCATTAAACGACGAGGAGGGGAATTATTTTTAATTTGCTACAGCAGTGTAATTTGATTTAGCGCATCACACAAGTGCCTTTACTGAAATCAAATAATCATAAGCATAATTTACAAACAGCCTCACCGTGCAGTTCCTGCACCTTATGCGATGGAAATGCAGTACGTGTTAAAAAAACAAACCTGAACATCAAATAAGAGGAAATAAGCATAAGTTTATTCAGAAATGATATTTTTTTTGTTTAGCTGATTCCGATTGATAAATTTAAAATGGCGGCTTGCGAGAAGACGCCGTTTCAAAAAGTTTGTCGTTATGAAGACCTTGACAGGAACACTGCGTAACAGAAAAGGAAGCAGACGACCTTCGGTGAAAATTCAGCAAAGTATCATTTTACCAAAACTGAAGAGGAGGACAGCCCCAGCCCTGCCAGCCCCCCCCCCCCCCCCCCCCAGCCCCCCCCCCCCCCCAAGCTAGCCCCTCCCCCCTGCCGGTGCCCTAGCAGCCATGCTCGGGGACGATGCTGCACTTGAGGATCCTCAGGTAGTTCTGCACCTTGTCGGAGTCCCTGCGGAAGCAGTGCAGGAGCTGGTAGTCGCTCATGGAGCGGCTCTCCCCGCCGGGGGGGCGGGGCTCCAGGGCCTCGGCCGAGGAGACGCCGCTCAGGGCGTTACTGAGCATGCCCAGGAGCTGCATCTGCGGGAGAGGGGGAGGGTCAGAGCCCGAATTCCCTGCATCCTGAATTTGACTTCCATGCAAAATTTCAAGACATTCTTTTAAGGGCATCTTTTAAAAATCCCCCCCCCCCCCCCTCTATTATTGACCGCCCATACTTTTCTTCATTCACCATCCCCACCATGCTTCCCCCCCCCCACCCCCCACCTTTTCTCATATGTTTGGGGGGGGGGAACGGCCCCAGGGTCTGGCTACCCTGGCTGCATCTTTGGCACAGAGTGGCGGACGCGTGACATTGTCCGTCCCCGCGGCGACGGCCTCACCTTCTCGGCCACCTTCTCCACGCCGTTCCTCAGCCTGTGCGCCATGTCGCTGATCTCCAGCGCCTTGTTGCCGCTGAAGCTGTTGAAGTCCTCGTGGTGCGACATGCTCTGGTGGAACTGGGACAGGGGGTCTCTCCACGCCGCCAGGAGGTTCAGGATCACCGCGGTGAGCTCCTCCCTCTGTGTGAGAGAAGAGAGAGTCAGGGCATCTTCAGCGAGCTCCTCGCTCTGTGTGAGAGAGGAGAGAGACAGGGCCTCGTCGGTGAGCTCCTCCTATCTATGAGAGAGAGAGAGTCAGGGCCTCCCCGGTGAGTTCCTCCCTCTGTGTGAGAGCTGGCGCACTCACCGCTAATCTCTGGGCGTTCTCCTTGCCGTTGGGCGTGAGTATGGTGGAAGTGTGGCATTTCCGGTTGACTCTTCCAATTTGGTTTCTGCTGGGGAGGAAGTACTGCTCCTTCAAGAGAACGTGTGGGGAGAAAACCAAAGAAGAAAGTTCAGAGCAAAGGAGACATGCAGTCTGCTTATCCAAAGAAGGAAGTGGTGACCGGGCAACAAGTACACCTTTATGGTGTGACGATTTCATGCGATTTTATGAAAAACATGAATTTTTTTTTTTTGTGTCTTTGTGATGGCCTCTGGAAAAAGCTCTAAACAAATTAAGCTGAATTGAGTTTGAGGGGATAAAATTGGTGCGGATTGCTGTGGTTTTTGCTAAATTGCTAAACCCTGGAATTCTGTGGCTAAAATCTTGCGAGCGTGGGGAGTCGTGGGGAGCCGCGAGTGAGCCGCGAGTGAGCCGCGAGTGAGCCGCGAGTGAGCCGCGAGTGAGCCGCGAGTGAGCCGCGAGTGAGCCGCGAGTGAGCCGCGAGTGAGCCGCGAGTGAGTCGCGAGTGAGTCGCATGAGCGCACCGGTGCCTTGCGGACAGAGAGAAGAAGCGGAGGGAGAGCTGGAGGGACTCACAAACTCGGAGTGCAGGTCGTTGGAGAGCCCGTGCATCCGGGCGGAGTGCTGGATCACCCTGTCGAAGAGGTCTGCCAGGGACAGGAGCTGGCACCCGGCCTCGCCCTGGGCACAGATCGGAGCGGCGCCTGTGCGCGGTCTCTCGTCCAGGCACAGGAGTACGAGCAGCATCACAGACACTGCAGACACCAGCGTTAGTACTGTTAGCATCACAGACACTCCAGACACCAGCGTTAGTACTGTTAGCATCACAGACACTGCAGACACCAGTGTTAGTGCTGTTAGCATCACAGACACTGCAGACACCAGCGTTAGTGCTGTTAGCATCACAGACACTGCAGACACCAGCGTTAGTACTGTTAGCATCACAGACACTGCAGACACCAGCGTTAGTACTGTTAGCATCACAGACACTGCAGACACCAGCGTTAGTACTGTTAGCATGACAGACACCAGCGTTAGTACTGTTAGCATCACAGGCACCAGTGTTAGTACTGTTAGCATCACAGACACTGCAGACACCAGCGTTAGTACTGTTAGCATCACAGACACTGCAGACATGAGCCTGATTACTGTTTGTAGTAATAATACAAGTAGTACAAATAAGAAGCCCACTTCAAAGTTCTAAAATATCAGCAGAAGTAGTAGTAAAAAAAAAAGTAGTTTAAATATCAGAATGATTAAATGGTTTGTAATAATAATAATAAGCCGTGAATAACCTTTATCAGAATTGTTTTAAAATGAGCCGTTCTCAGTGGTTGATGCTGCTTCCCTGTGAGTGGCGAGTGGAGGCGGTGGCGTTACCTGATTTGGTTTTCATCGACATTCTGTGAGCTGCCCCCTTCTGCTCGTCCCTGCGCTCCGTCTGGCTGCTCTCTGAACGCTGAAAGCCGAAGGTGGGCTAGTCTGTCGGATCGCCGTGACGACTCCTTTCCTTATATGGGCGGGTGGGGTAAGGGGGGGGCGGGGTGAGGTGAGCGTGAGGTCACATTAGTCACACTGGGGGGTTTGAGCCGAAGGGGCATGCGTATGCGTCACACGCCCCCCCCCCCCCCGGAGTGGCCGTACGCAATCGGGGGACCGAGTGGGACGTCATCACCGGGGAGAAGAGGAGGGGTCAGAGTACGCGGCTGGGACGGGAACCCCTCGAAAACGAGCGCCGAGCACGGCAGCGCCCTGATGCTCTGCTGTGGGTCCCTGAATGAGTGAGTCTCTGAACGAGTGAGTCTCTCTGAACGAGTGAGTCTCTGAACGAGTGAGTCTCTGAGCGAGTGAGTCTCTGAACGAGCAGGTCTCTGAACGAGTGAGTCTCTGAACGAGCAGGTCTCTGAACGAGTGAGTCTCTCTGAACGAGTGAGTCTCTCTGAACGAGCGGGTCTCTGGACGAGTGAGTCTCTGAATGAGTGAGTCTCTCTGAACGAGTGGGTCTCTGAACGAGTGGGTCTCTGAACGAGTGGGTCTCTGAACGAGTGAGTCTCTGAACGAGTGAGTCTCTGAATGAGTGAGTCTCTGAATGAGTGAGTCTCTCTGAACGAGTGAGTCTCTGAACGAGTGAGTCTCTCTGAACGAGTGAGTCTCTGAGCGAGTGAGTCTCTCTGAGCGAGTGAGTCTCTCTGAACGAGTGAGTCTCTCTGAGCGAGTGAGTCTCTCTGAACGAGCGAGTCCCTGAACGAGCGAGTCCCTGAACGAGCGAGTCCCTGAACGAGCGAGTCCCTGAACGAGCGAGTCCCTGAACGAGCGGGTCTCTGAACGAGCGGGTCTCTGAACGAGCGAGTCTCTGAACGAGCAGGTCTCTGAACGAGTGAGTCTCTCTGAACGAGCGGGTCTCTGGACGAGTGAGTCTCTGAACGAGTGAGTCTCTCTGAACGAGTGGGTCTCTGAACGAGTGAGTCTCTGAACGAGTGAGTCTCTGAACGAGCGAGTCCCTGAACGAGCGAGTCCCTGAACGAGCGAGTCCCTGAACGAGCGGGTCCCTGAACGAGCGGGTCCCTGAACGAGCGGGTCCCTGAACGAGCGGGTCTCTGAACGAGCGGGTCTCTGAACGAGCGGGTCTCTGAACGAGCGAGTCTCTGAACGAGCAGGTCTCTGAACGAGTGAGTCTCTGAACGAGTGAGTCTCTCTGAACGAGCGGGTCTCTGGACGAGTGAGTCTCTGAACGAGTGAGTCTCTCTGAACGAGTGGGTCTCTGAACGAGTGAGTCTCTGAACGAGTGAGTCTCTGAACGAGTGAGTCTCTGAACGAGTGAGTCTCTGAATGAGTGAGTCTCTCTGAACGAGTGAGTCTCTCTGAACGAGTGAGTCTCTCTGAACGAGGGGGTCTCTGGACGAGTGAGTCTCTGAACGAGTGAGTCTCTTTGAACAAGTGAGTCCCTCTGAACGAGTGGGTCTCTGCACCAGCGGGTCTGACAGAGCGGGTCTCTGAACTAGTTTCTCCCTGAACGAGCCGGTCTGTGAACGTGCGGGTCTGTGAACATGCAGGTCTGTGAACGAGTGAGTCTCTCTGAACGAGTGGGTCTCTGAACGAGTGGGTCTCTGAATGAGTGAGTGTCTCTGAATGAGTGGGTCTCTGAATGAGTGAGTCTGGGGTGAATTGGACTTGAGCTCATTCTCTGAATTGACTGAACTGAAAGGGAACTGACCGCCTGACCCTCGCCAGCGGAGGACCCTGACCGGCCCGACCCTGGCGAACGGCGGGGGCGGAATCGTGATGCCGCTCCGCACGTGAGCGAGCCCTCTGTCCCCGCCTGCTCCGGGCCTGCACGTGCTCAGTAGGGCTCATGCAGAGGCAGAGGAGCTGGCCTGTGGAAAAGGGCAGCTGTGCTTTTTGGGAAACCGTGTCCCCGGATGGCTCGGACTTTCAGATGAGAACAGGGCCGCTATTTTTCTGTTCGGCGCAGAAATTAGCTGTGCGTTTTCCCTAAGTCGTAGATGAAAGAGCAAAACATTTGAAAGGAATATTATAAAAGACGAGGAGGAACACAATCATACCCCGAACCAAACTTACTCGATCTGATTCGACCCTGTTCTAATCAAATATCATCCGTGCTGTGTGTAGGAAGTGCTGATTCCAGTTTTACACCTAGACGGAGGCGACGCTGGGGGGGGGGGGGGGGGGGGGGGAGAAGCGTTTTATTTCCTAATTGGCAGTTTGACCAAGGATTGAGAAAATGAATTTGTGCACCTTTTTTTTTAAGATTTGTGGCTCCGTGGGCTATGTGAGGTCCACCCCAAGGGCCGGTTTAAAAAGCTCCTGTGTAAAGCCGAGCAGCGTTGGCGGTCCGGTCTTCAGGTCTGAGAGTTCGCAGGAGACCTTCACCCGCGCAGACGCTGCGGGCAGTTCTGATTTATCTGCAGGCGAGGTGGGGGAATAACTGCACCACTCACTCGGCATTTATCCAGTCCGAAATAAAAAGCTCTACCTCGGCCTTAGGAGAACCGTAGACGATGGCGAACAGTTAACTGTCTTTCCGAAGAGCTTTGTTTTCATTCTCTGTATTTTAGCCCTTTGAGGTGTGGATGGCGAATGTGCGATTAGAATGTTCTTTACTGAACATTCTAATGGTGATGTCACAATCACCGCTGGTCATGGAAAGTTGCGAAGTTCTAGAACACTGACTTAGAATTTTGAAGAAACGTTACAAAAAAAAAAAAAAAAAAGCTACTCTTCAAAGGGTTAAGGGGAGTTGGAAGCTCAGTACAGGCTGCCTGATGGAGCCCGGCTTCACACAGCCGGTCATTAAAGTTCGAGTGGAGATCGTTTGGGCGAAACGTTGCGGTAATTAGCATCGTTGGGCAAACGGCGCCGAGGGGATGAGCAGGCGCCTCCAGGGGAAGGCCGGGCGGGGCTTCGTTTGGACGCAGCGTCAGGCTGGCGTGACGCGGACGTCGGGCCGAGCGGAAAAAGCCCCGCCGCGCGTCCCCGCGGACGATCTCTCCCGGGCGCGGCCGACCTCTGACATTTCGCGAAGCGAAGCTAGCCCCGCGGCGGCACGAAGAGCGGGGCACCCCCGAAACGCTGGACGTCACAGGTCCCCAGTTTTGGGAAGCTGCGATCCTCCACCGGTGAGAACGTCAGGAGGGGAGGAGGACATGTCTGTGTCCGAGTGGGCGGTGTACGCCGCCCCCAAAAACGACAAAGGTTCTTTCGTTTTTTTTTTTTTTTGGTTATTTCTTAAAGCCGTCGGCACGGTTACCGCGTGATCGGCTGACGCGGTCGGAGTGACGCACCGAGTCCGTCCCTCGGGCGACTCTCCGAACGGCCCGGCGTTGTAACTCGACGATGGCGCGATGATGTAATGCGCCGTAACCCGCGGTTACTGAAGAGTCGTTTTCCACGACCGTTTATTTGCCTATATGCAGCCCGTGCATCGCTTGCTGTTGCGATGTGGATTCTGTGCATTACAGCATGCTGTAGTGCGGTCTTCCTACTCGACCTAATCCCTAATCACTCATACGGAAAATGAACTAATGCAGATTTGCTAAATGGCATATCCGCTATAACAAGACCGGGTCAAAACCTAGTATATGGCTGGACCGGCCGACCAATGGTGTGACTTCATAACTCGGCCGACCAACGGTGCAACTTCATCGCTCACTCAGTCACTCAGTCACAGACATTCGCGTTTGTAGGGCTGGCCCCGCTGTTGCTGTCCAGCCAAAAATGTTATGGCTGAAATGCTGAAGTGCAGGTAGGCGTGTAAAATAATCTGCATTTTCACTTTTTGTATCAATCCCAGCTAAAACGTAAAATTTGGAGATGGTAGTTTTTTTTTCTTTCGAAAAGCCCCTAAAAACAGGAAATATCCTAAATACTCCATTTGATAAATATGAAGTGGACTAGTACTTCCACACAAGCTTTATTTCTATGGCAGGGAGTCCATACTTCTCTTTCGTTTCAACGCAAATGTATGGACAAGGGACAAAGCAAGCGGGAATAGCGTATTAATTGCACGTTGCTAATCATGAATAATTAAGCGTACAGTATGTCACACGCAACATAATTTCATCACACCACCCACCTTCAGCGCGGTGTGTTTCTGCTGGAAACTGGATTAGTTTATTTAAAGCAAAATTATTCTTTCTCGCTATAGTGCTATAAAGCCAATCAATCAATTGATCAGTCAAATTTCATTTATATATCACATTCTACAAAGGATTTGTCACAACACGCTTTACAGTGTACCTCAGCCTAAGCCCCCCCATAGACCCAACCCGAGGAAACGAAGGCAAAAACTCCTGGTAAGACATGTAGCAAGAAGCAGTAGAACACGGGCGTCAAACTCTGGTCCTGGTGATTCATTCAAGTCGTTGATTGGCTAAGAAATCCACACGCCTCGTTCTCACTCAGAATAACTTGCCTTGTATTGATTTGCAGTGACTCTTCTCTCTAAGGGGACAAGTGGACCCAAACCATGCCAGGGAAATGCCCCCCCCCCCCCCCCCCACAGCATAACGGAGCCACCGGACCCCCTCATGGTGGAGTCAAGCATTCGGGCCTCTCTTGGCTCTCACGGTGCAGTCTGTAAGTATTTGAACAGCGACAAAATGTTGATTTGGTTGGCTTCTTGGTGTACTCCTGCGCATTGGATTTGAAATAAAACATGAATATGAGGTTAAAGTGAAGACTGTCAGCTTTAAATGTCAGGGTATTTGCATCCATATTGGATGATCCGTATTGGAAATTGCAGCCGTTTTTATATATAGCCCCTCCATTTTGGGGGACCAAATAGCTTGTTTTCAATTTGCATATAATTTAACAAAGGGTGTTCCATAATGTTGTTTCATTTGCTGAAATATTAAGACATTTGAATAAGTCCCACTTCAGATAGTTTTTCACCCGTAGTTTGGGGACGGCTGGGTCTTGTCGAGGCCCTATTATCTGGCACTGGTGTCGTGTCCTGACTACACCAGTTCATTTCATTATCTTGTGGCATTAACTAACATTGGTGGTGGGTGAGGTGAGTTCCCTTTAAATGCAGTGGAAAAGTGCTATATAAATGTAATTAATAATAATAATTATTATTATTATTATCTTGTGGCTTAACAAACACTTTAAATGCATTGGAAAAGTTATTGCACAAGGTCTTCACCTCTTAGGAAATGTGAATACTTTTAGCTCATTGCCAGACGGTCTTATTTTTCTTTTTCATTGTTGGAGTTCTGCATGCTTGAGGGTGCACTTTAAAATGATGTTTAAATTTGAGGAGAGATGAATTTTTTTCTAAATATTGTATGCAGTTATGACTATGAACAGTGAGTATCCAATTTTCAGTGTCATTACACCTGATGAATGAAAGCAAATCCAGTTATGGAATAAGAGGTTTGGATGGAGCAAAAAAATTAAATGAATGAAAAGCTGTAAATAAAAACCATTGTGGAGCAATGGCACCACCTATCAATGGACTTAGGTACTTTGGGATTTCTCCCTTGAAGATATAATTCATGCAGTGTACACTAGATGGCGGTCAGAGCATATTCCTGAAAACGGCAGCAGCATACCTGGATTAAATGAACAGCTTTCTTTCTTTCTTAGTTGTAAATAAATTTCTTCAGAAACACCGTTTCGAAAGTTTTGTCGTAGCCGAATTCTCCAAACTGCATCAGTGATTGGCGGCTTGCTTTCAGTAGTCGGATTGAAAGACCGATGGTGACTGAATTCTGGCAGTAATCGGTGCTGTCCGTCTTTACACCTGGAGCCTTTACCATGAAGCAGGGTTACTGAGTTAGCTGGGCAACTGCACTGAGTAAAACCCGGAACCCTACTAAATCTGGAACCTAGACTGAAGTAAAAAGAGCTGTTCTGGGTTTTACTCAGTGCAGTTATCCAGCTAACCCCAGTAACCCTGCTTGGTGATACAGCCCTGATTTACATAACACCCCCAATATTCTGTTTTGGAGGGGGGGCCGCCCGTTTACAAAGTGAGCCACCCAGCAGCACCCAGCAAATATACCTCCCAAATGAATGCGTCCGTAAACTACAATCAAAATTCCGAAGGTTGCTTTTGCCAGGTGGCACAGGGGAAAAATGAATTCCCGTAAGTTATGAGTCCCATGCATGCAGGATGCATATTTCACCAAAAATGTACAGGAGTCATAATTCTGCCCTGGAGAGAGATGCAGCCATCTTTTGACAACCCTTAAAATTTTCTTTTTTTCTTTTTCTTTTTTTGATGTCAGTGAACATGTACTCTGGTTCTCTCAGACTGTTAATTCTGTAGCAGTCACTCGACCCATGCAATCATTGTGCCGTATTATTGAAAGGGGCGTGTCTACGAGTTCCGTACACTTCCTCACTTTTTGGGTTTCAGGGCTGATTCCTTCCGATAGAGGAGTATCTGATATAATGACACAAATCATGATCAGTTTTCTGCGGGTCATTCTAAAAAGACTTTCAACTGGGTTTGTGAACTCTCAGGATTAGAACATGAAGAAGAATGATTACTTTAAGTTTTAATGTGTCTACTCTTGTTTTCTACTAAAATCTTGAGTAGATTTCTTTGAATGTTGTTTTGGTAGAGATCAGTAGTCGAGTATGGTTTTTATCTTTCTTTGGTTTATTTCTTGGCACAGTTCTACAAAACCTAGAATTGTGGATTTGCTTATCCACGGTTCCCACATTGTTCTTTGGTGGTGCAGTATGTACCATGTAATGTTTTTGATATCGCGTTACGGAAGCTGCCATTTTTTCAGTGTTCATTCTAACAAGAAAATTCTGAAATGTTCTTTGCAATTCTGAACTCATGTTCCAAGTAACCTGTTTCAAAATGGATGTTTTCTTACTTGGGAATCATCCCCAGCGGAGGGAGGCAAAACAAACTCCAGACGTGCTGAGGAATCTGGCAACTTTGCCCGAGAGCCCAGCCAACACAAAATGCCCTCACAACGTTACTGGAATGTTTGGCAATAACATAACATCACCACTAAATGGCAGCAACGTTGTGAGGATGTTTTGTGTTCACTGGGACTTCACTGAGCGAGCAGAGCATCATTTGTACATTAGAGAAATCGGGAGAGCTAGTCTATCAGAACTGGGACCTAAAGTCCCATGATGTTCAGCAGCAGAGTTGTATAAGTGTACATAATTTCCTTTGTGTGCTCAGACACAGGCACACACAGACACAAGCACGTACGCACGCACGCATGCGCGCGCACACACCTGAGTTTGACAGGCCTCTGCAAACCATCATCTGTGTCCTGCATGGTCTTATTGGGCCAGATGGTCTCTATAAACCTTGTGCATTGTAGTGACACCAGCTCGCTTTGATGTTTTATTTACCATTTTATTGTGTGTGAATTTTATTCAGTATTAAAGGGACAGTACGACATAAGTACACTGATGCTTTGGCATTAGCCATTTGTGGTTCTGCCCTTCTGAGTTTTCTCCCCAATAACAGGGAGCCAGTTAGCAAATTAACATAAACATTTCATAAATTAGGAAAGAAAACCACCAGTATTTTACATCTCAGTTTATTACAAAGGGGGCCTTTATTTAATGAAAATGGAAACAATGCAAAACATTTGTAACGCCAAAGAGTCAGTTTACAAATTACTGACAACAGACTGAAAGTGTTCTTGCCGAAACCCGCTTCTGGTTCTCTTGAGACCGCTGCAGCCATAAATATAAAGGAAACGAGTTTTCAGTCCAGGGAGCTTTTCTTGTTGCTTCAGCAACGCTGTCGCGTTGTCATAGCTTCAAGCAGTTCAGCTGGCTTATAGGAATGCCGTTTTCACAGACCCGGTTGTTGCAGTAAGTATTTGAGAGCTTTAAACTGACGATAAGCGAAAATGCTCCTGATGCACCATGGGAAGACCTGTGCAGAATGGTCCCCCTTGGTAACTGACCTCATGACCACAGAACTTCACTGAGTTAGATTGGCGTCTCATTCGCAAGCAACTTGGACTGATTTGCGCTAATTGTAATGGACCAGAGATGGTCAGTCATAAACGAATAATTCTGAGGCGTATTCATTAATCTCTAAAGGGTTGTTTTACCAATATTAATTTTAATAGCATAAGAAAAAAGTCGAGCATCCTTTGAAATCTCTATACCTGTGCAGCCTTGAAGGGTAGCAATTATCTGTTTCTTCTTTAAACCGGGGAATTCCGGATCTGTTAGCTAGAGAAGTTGCACGATGTATCTGAAGATTTTTTTGAACGCGTGTTGTAGGTTGATGGGGGGTTGATGGTTCAATATTTGGTGAACTCAGACAAAAACTTCAAATCCACTCGTGGAAATGCAGAATACTTAACAGTAGCAGTATGTCTGAATATGTCCCTTGAGATTGCTAATAATTTTGTAAATGATGGCTCGTCGGATGCGCGTTAAATGAGTGAGCAGATAAGTGCTTATCTGGATTTTAACGGGATTTGTGTTGGGTTTCTGATGGTGCCAGCCTGTTATATTTTGAATTGGGCCACCGCCGTTTGTCTCAACAATGCTGGGTGACGCACCCTTATGGAGCCAGAGTGCGTCTTTCCCAGAGACCTGAAGCAGAGCCAAGGCGTACTCTTCCGCAGGGATCTCTGCGGACCTGGCCCGGACGAGACAGCCCTCCTGACGCTCGGCTGGCGGTAGCTCTGAGCGATTTATTGCTTGCGGAATATGACACCGCTCCTCTGAGCTCTCAAATTTAACGGCCAGGACCCTGGACAGCGCTCCCTGGCCCTTAGCCACGGGGTGATCATTCTCCTGTAACAAACAGCCCAGTGTTATAGATGTAAGGAAGGCGAGGAGTACGACTGATGGGCACAGTTCCACAGGCTCATCCAACGGGATTTTAACGCATTAGGTCAGGGGTGTCCAATCATATCCGAGAAGGGCCGGTGTGGGTTGCAGATGTAAATGGTAAATGTTTGTTTCAGCCCAATATCACGCCACCTGATTCAACTAATTAACCAATCATGGTCTTCAATCAAGAACTTGATAAGTAGAATCAGGTGTCATAGTGCTCGGCAAGAACAAAAACCTGCACCCACACTGGCCGTTTTCGGATAAGATTGGAAACCTCTGCATTAGGCTATTCTACTCTTATAATTACCACGTATTACGATTCCACAGTGTCTGTGTGGGTTCAAGTGTATTATTATTATTTTAATGCGAAGAAATATGATAGAAAACGTACAGATATATCCTGTTCTATAAATGATAATGTAAATATTTCATTTATACTGTATTCTTTTGGCAGATGTGTGCTTTTAATTAGTATTGTATGGGTGTCCCTTGTCTTGGTCCTCTCCTGTCACTCAGGGTCGGAATAATTAGAAGGCTGGAGCGTGTGGAATATGTCCTGCAGTGCGACTCCCCACCACAGCAGCGTCTCCGAGCCTGGCAGCGGGAGGAAAATAGACGTCTGATTGGCCCGAGTCTTTCCATGGCGGCCGGGGACATGACCGGAATTAAGCAGCGCGCGCGGTGTACCCCGGGTAAACACAGAGCCGCGGCAAGCCTCCCACCACCTTTTTTTTTTTTTTTTTTTTTTTTTTTTCCTGTTGCGGCGCGTAGACCTACCTGTTGTAAAGATGACAGACTGCTCTCTCGCTAGAACTAGAGCTAGAGCAAAACCAAACTGTAGGCTACAGGCTGTTCTGACAATCTCCAGTAGAGAGGAACAGGGAAGGTGACATTACCAGACTTTGGCCATTTGCAGGAGTGCGTTAATATTCGCTTCTGAAAATGTAATTTCAAAAATGTGTGCGTTTGGAGAGCTTCCAAATGCATTGGCCAAAGCGGAAGCTGTGGATATTAAGTAAAAAAACATATTTGAACTAAGAATTCTCTAATACTTAAACAGCTACTACATGGAAGTCATAAGTATATATAAATACAAAATGTGCCAAATAAAATGGTTCAAAATGTATAGTTTTCATCAAGAAAATGTGAGTGATAAATCTGACTATTCTAATGAAGGCTGTTGCATTATTAACTTCTTGTGACTGAATTCAGTAATATAATGTAAATGAATTTTATATGACTGTAGATGGGATATTTATGGGTTATGTTATTTCCAGACCTGGACCAAGCATGTAGTGTCATTTACTTTCTGATACTTTTATTAAATGTAATTATATAACATAGACACATTTAGAAATGTTAAGTTTTTGAATTCAAAGTATTGTGATGGCCACCCACTCACGGAGTAATTAATAAGTTGTAATATGTTATCACATTTATTAATCCAATCAATTAGGGGGTTTTCAAAGCAAAATGGGTCCGGTCTTATGGTGATTGGGTCCAGGCCACGTTGAGCCGCGGTGCTAACGCAAGATTAGGAAAATTCATTGATCCGGTCGTTAATCTATAAAATCGGAATTCCTGTCAGGTGGAGGGCATGCATAGGCCAACTGGGTCATTAGTGAAGAGCTAATATTCTGTATTAAATAAAACCAAATGCCTTAATGAATTATGTCCACAGCGAAAAAGAGGTGAAAGGTTGGAAAAGCTTCTTTTTTTTTTACTCAATCCTTGGTCGAGAAGCTTAGAACAATTAAAAATGAAACCAGGCTGCATGCATTATGACCAGAATGCTAATGAACTGTGTTTTCCACTATGTGAATACTCAACAGGTAACAGATGATTGCTTTATTTAAAAAAAAAAAAATCTTGGTTTGTTGCCACTAAGAGGTTAATATGTACTAAATCCAGAAGATTTACGCAAGCTGTCACGCATAAGGACAAATGCGCTCAGTTATATCTGTCCGCTCCATATAAATCGTAGATTTGCCATATTTGCATTTATTGATTTTTTTAGAGTGGGATTTTATAGACGACTACATTAAGAATGACGTGACCTGGGCGTTTCGTCGCAAGCGCATTCTGATGAGACCTGGCAGAATTTATGAAATATGCGACCCCCACCGCTCGTTAAAAGCACGGCTCATTTTTAATATGATGTAGCCTACACACGTTTGAAGGTTACAGTCATTCAGAAGCAGCCATTTGTTATCAGCCCATTAACCCTTCAAGGTGGAAGATCACAAACATGAGATTGGAATTTTCTTAATTGAACGTTCTAATGCTGATGTAGCAACCAGTGCTGGTAAAACAATTAAGTTCTAGAACACTGACTTAGACGTTTGGATTTAAAAAAACCACTCCAAAAAACCTACTCTTCAAAGGGTAAAGACCATCGAAAGTTGCTCATACTCAAGTCCTACCACTGCTAGATATGTTAAGTTTTATTTATTTATTTTTTTTATTTTTTTAAAGCTTCATCTTTTATTGAGGAAGCAGTTTTGAAAGATAATGGCTGTGGTTTGTGTCGTCGGGGAACAGTTATCTTAATTTGTACTGCCGTGGGAGGAAATAGTGTTTAGTTCTTCAGCATGTTCTAAGTGTATCTGTCATTCAGTTGATTTTTGAATGGGTAATTCTGCTTCTTAGCGGAGTCCCGGTTGTATAAATGGGAGTACATGCATTACATTCATTATTTTTTTGTCCTATAGGCTGACCAGTAAACTATTGCAGAAAAAATGTTTTCCGACTATATTGGCAGTAATGCAGTGCCTAAGCGTGTAGCCTACGTAGTTGGTCATATTTTGCTGTGAGTTTTGATTTAAAAATAATCATTATAGGCTACAGTTGTGAAAGAACTGACAAAACAGGACTTGGGTTATTGTTTAGGGAAGGTAGCAATGATGCTGGGTTTGCGCCGGTCCCCAGTCCTCCCCCCCTTTCGATCCCGGAGGAAAAGCGCGCTCCCTGCGCGCGTGCCTGTAGTTCACATCCAGGAACGTCTGGTGCTGGATGATCTCTCTCCGGTGCACCCGTGTCTTTTGTACGACCGCGGATGATCGGATAGCCGCCGTCATATGAGCTCCACTGAATGGAATATCTTTTCTTTTTGGTCTTTTTCATTCGCTTTTGTGTCTGAAGTTCCGGCGATGCAGTGTCCGGTATTTGGGGACGCGTAGCACTGCGCTTGTGCGATTGCCTCGCCTCTTTGGGATTCGCTTTACAGTCTACAAAACCTTTGTGAAAGTGAACAGGAAAACATGGACTAATTTGTTTTTCGTTCACGATGGGATTATTTGGACTTTCCTTTGTTTTCTGTATATTTTGTATCTTTTCAGGTAAGGCTGGGAGTGTTGTCACTGGCTGATGATGCTGCACAACAGGCTAACAGTAGTTGACAATATCTAAACCTCAAACGAAGGACTTACAGCGTTGCTATGTTCAGCATTTCGTTAACTGTGTGCGTTTTTCTTAAATTACGTGAGAGAGTATAAAGATTTCCAAGGTGGTATTTAAAATGTTCTCTTGTGTACAGAAAATCGGTCTGAGAACACGAAACCCGGCTGTCTGGCTGTTATTTAAAGGCGGAGAATTCATGGCCAGCCGGTGGATGACAGTATAGATAACGTTTATTCTTGGCATCACTGTGTCTGTTTTTTGTGCTCCAAAGTTTTAGGGTTTGGGGTCGACCCCGCTCTGCGCATAAACGTTTTCAACGAACTGAAGCTCGGCGCGTCGTTTGCTGGAGTTTCCCAAGTCCACGGCTTCCACAACGAGAGCAGAGCATTTCTGTTCCAAGGTAAGATTGTCGATTTTTAGAGAGAAAATCATGTATGTTGCAATAGCTGATCACTGGCGAATGGCATTGTAGCCTCCTGCACTTTGAAGTGCGCCACCGGACAGTTATTTTTCTTGACACTCTTGTCTGTGCTTGCCGCAGAAGAAACCTGCTTTGGCTCTTTTATGGACTAATATTCGTTTTCAAGTCAGCAATATGGATATTATAGCAGTGCTCTAGGGACATATCGCATAAAATGAAACAAACTGAAATTGCGCAATAATGTATTTCTGTACGAAAAAAAATAATTCTGTATTCTTTGCATTGGTTATATACAAGAAGCATCTGTTACAACCGGGTCAAAGCTATAGTATTCTGTAAACTAGGACAGAGTACTTAAACATTTTTTTTTTTTTAATCCCCCAGCAAAGGTGGGGCAGCTGCAGCAAATGGTAGTTTGGACATTAGTGACCTCAGACAGCGTTGTCAGAAAATGATAGCCTACTGCCACCACGGCGCCCAGTTTCTTTTAGAGCTGAACCTATTGCAACACAGTGCAGTTTATGAGGATCCATTTTACCCAGATGTATCGTTCTGCTGTTCTCAAGTAGCCACGGTAGACCCCGTGATATACTGAATTTGACAGTAGCGGCGAAGTCAAGCCGTTTGTCCCAGTGCAAACGAGCACCCGTTCAAGGCAGTGCGTCCAATTAAATTCCACCAGACACGAGGATTTGTGGTGGCTACTCTGTCGCTTGTGGCGTCCTGAATTACAACATTTATGTACCTTTATACGCGATTGATATCAACGTTCACTTATTTTTCTGTCATCGTCGCCTCTACCTACATTTCCTCTTGTTTAGCTCAACTGTCAAAGGGAGACTGCAGTGAAACTTCAAGTTAATTAGTGATGCAAATTGTGATGGTATTAATATGCAAAGAGCGGGAAATAATGAAAGCAGTTGATTGTTTCTTCACGACTTGTTGCCCTGTTGCATTTGTCGGGAACTGGTTTGCTTGGCCGGGAAGCGTTCAGTCAGAGCTCAGCACAGCGTGCCTTCGGAAGTAGGCTGCGGCCTCAATTCGAAACAAAGCCCAGCGTCTCCGCCGAGCAGATGGACGCTCACGCACAAAGAAGTTTGCGCGGGCGCAGCAGGGATAATCAAGTTAGCGAATCACAATGCAGCGCGGCCTTTGAGAACGTGTTTGACACGACAGCATCTGGTCCAGGATGCTTAACCGCATCTCTGCGTGGGTCATTTCCTTTGGTCTTATTGGTCCTTTCTCTAGGGAAGGAGGCTACAGATCAAAGTATATTGAACAGTGAGCAGCGTCTATTTGGAGTCAGCCCCTTAACATACTCGTTGCAAGCTCAGTTTTTTTGTGAACAAGTATTTTAACATAACAGCGTCTTACTGGTTTCAGTAAACAGAGTATGCGAAATAATGCACCCGTTGAGTCAGTTTCTTTTTTGTGTGTCTCTGTCTTCCCCCCCCTCCCCGCAATGGGTCAGGTGAGATTCTCACGACCCGTTTCTTCGGCCGAAAAGCCGGCGAGCGGTCAGTCGCCAGGCGGGGTCTCGTGGCGGTATTCGCGGGGGGGTCCGCCGGGCACCGCCCGTTCGCCGGGTCCCGGGGCGGCACCGTCCGAACAATGGTGGCCAGCCAGCATGAGATGTACGACCGCAATAACGGCGGATTGCGGCGGTTCGGCAGTTCGTTGGGGCGGGAGTGGAATTCATTTGTTGTTTTTCCCGGGGGTGGGTCCCTGAGGAAGAGGGAGGGGGCGTGGCCTAATATCCTTTGAAGGCGGCTATCAGGACAACCCTGAGGAGAATTGGGGGGGGAGGGCAGTGTGATAAAATTGAGCCCCCCCCCTGGCTATATCAGTCTTACCTAATTGGGAAGGTGCCTCAGCTGCCTTCGGGGGAAAATCCCAGACCGTCCAGGGCGGGGGGTGAGGGGCGGGGGGGGGGGGTGTCCTCCGAAACAGATCTGCCGTCCCATACAAGGAGCGTTATTGGATTTGAGCGGGATTACATGCGGGCAGTTTTCAGCACAGCCCCTCTTTCATCTTTCTCTCTTTTTTCCTTTCCCACCAGCAAGTTTAAAAAAAAAAAAAACATAATAGAAACGATACTGAAAGCCTGGCTGTTTGATGGATGCCCTTGGTTTTTTAACGAGGCGCCTCGCGGGGGGGGGGCGGTCATGTGCGAGGAGGGGGGGGGGCGGGCACCTATAGCGGGGACGCGCGTCGGTAACCACGACCCGGCCCGACGGTACCGCTGCTGTCGGCTGGCGCTGCCCGGGGGCCCCACGGGCAGGCGGGACGTTAGTTACTGTTTAATATGCCGAGGTGCTGCCAGTCCGCTGCGCGGCCGTCGGTTGGCGGTCGTCCCGACGCGCAGACCCCGCCGAGGCCCTGGAGGAGACCCGCTCCGCAGCGGCTGCCATTTTCTGTGCGCCAACTGGACAGAAGGCATCTGACGCGTCACCATTAGGGCTCTCTCTCTCTCTCTCTCTCTCTCTCTCTCTCTCTCTCTCTCTCGCTCGCTCATATGAAACAAGTTAGAAGTTAGATGAGAATGACAGCATTAAAGCAGCTGACCTCACGTAGGAGTCTACTAATGTAGTATAGCCTCTTCTCTCTCTCTCTCTCTCTCTCAGATGTTCGGAGGAATGTGAAGCCTCCTTTGATTAATAAAGTTCTGTCTCTCTCTCTCTTTCTCTCAGATGTGGGGAGGAGTGTGAAGGCTCCTGCTGATGCAGCAGGGCGCATGCTGGGGAAGTTGAGGCACAGGACAGAGTTCACGCTGCTGGCCACCCTCAAACAGGAGCAGCTCAATTCTGGAGTCATCCTGTCAATCCACCATGCAGACCAGAGGTAGGCATGGTGCTGAGGAGAGGTAACCATGGCGCTGACCAGAGGTAGGCATGATGCTGAGGAGAGGTAGTCATGGCGCTGACCAGAGGTAGGCATGTTGCTGAGGAGAGGTAGCCATGGCGCTGACCAGAGGTAGGCATGATGCTGAGGAGAGGTAGTCATGGCGCTGACCAGAGGTAGGCATGATGCTGAGGAGAGGTAGTCATGGCGCTGAGGAGAAGTAGGCATGATGCTGAGGAGAGGTAGCCATGGCACTGAGGAGCGGTAGCTATGGCGCTCACCAGAGGTAGCCATGATGCTGAGGAGAGCTGGCCATGGTGCTGACTAGAGTTAGCAATGATGCTGAGGAGAGGTAGCCATGGTGCTGGGGGGAGGTAGCCATGGCGTTAAGTAACCATGGTTCTGTCCTGATGTTGGCATGAGGCTGTCTCCCAATGGCCAGAGGAAGGTCAGAGACCCTGCCCTGATGACCATCCCCCCCCCGTCAGACTCTGCCTTTTCAGACCCTGGCCAGGGAGGCAATCTAAAGGTGTTCAATCTACAAGCCTGGTTTTTCCATGCCTTTTTGGGTTTTGAGTCTGAGTTGAGAAACGCTCCCTTTTTTATTTACTAATTTTTTTTTTTTGCAGTTCAGATTTGAATTATTGATCACACGGCTCGCTAGCCTCCCACCCGGCA
>CM045901.1:9865224-10086906 GCA_025169545.1 Anguilla japonica | reverse complement strand
GATTTTGGCCGGAGAGGCGAGTGCCCTGTGTCTGTTTAAGAACAATTAAGAGCTCCCTCGATGCTGGGACTGCAACTGCAGGTGGGAGGAAGTTCGATCGTTAGATTGAGTTCACAGGTAAACCCGTATCCTCACGTCTGTAATTTGCGTGTCTTTTACTTTGTTTTTTCTTCCCCCCCGCGCGCTTGTTCTGACCGCTGCTTTAAGGCCCCGTTTTGTCTGGAAGGTGCGGACGCTTCGTTTTAGTGCTTCGGGTCTCCGAAGGCTGATCTGGGGTCAGTCCGGCCCGGCGCATTTTGTTCTTGTTAGCGTCTCCGCTGCGCGCTACGAACAGGCCATTAGTCTCCCCCCCCCCGAAGTTTTCAGAAGGAAAGCAGCGCCATAAAATTAATCGCGCGTCCTCTGGGGGGGACATCGACCCTTTACGGGAACGGCGGAGTTGGAGCACGCCCCCGGCCGCTCGGATTCTTAACAATTCACTGACGAGCTTTCACCGCCTCCTTCGCCGCTGACTCATTCGTATTGTTAGACTGCCTTTTCTCCTCTCTGTTGTCACCCACCATTGACCGATTGAACGGAATCCGACGGACCCCCCCTCATCCTCCTCACTCTTCGGCCCCTCCTTGCCCCTTTGCCCTCTCTCGCCCCCTCCCCTCACCCACCTTTCCCCCCCTTGGCCCCCTTTGCCCCCCACCCCCGCCCCTTGCCCACCTCACCCTCAAACCCCCTCCTCAATCTTCCGCCCCTCCTTGCCCCCCCCCCCCTCCCCCCAGGTTCCTGGAGCTGGAGAGCAGCGGGCAGAGGGACGAGATTCGGCTGCACTACCGAGCCCGGGGCGGGCGCCCCCGCAGCGAGGTCTTCCCCTACGCCCTCGCCGACGGCCGCTGGCACAAGCTGTCGGTGGCCGTCAGCGCCTCGCACGTCCTCCTGCACGTGGACTGCAACAGGTGCGTCCCTCTCCCCCCGGGAACGGCCTGCCAATCAAGCATCGCTATAGTGACACACACTTTCTAAAGGACGTGGGAAAAGAGTGTGTATGAAACAGAAGCATGTGGTGGTCACTTAAAGTGACCGTTAACTTCCTGTTTATTATAATTAAATTTTTTGTATATTTACTGTATGTTTTTGATTGGTTGGCCCATGCAGTACTTATGTGCAAAGAGGGACATTTTTAATGCTTGCGGATGTTCCTGTGTACATCCAGTGTACAAGCTGCTTTAAGGCCACAAACCTTCAAATGCTCCATACCAGATTATTCTCTATAAATCTGTGCTACAGTAAAGTGAACTTTTTGTTGGACGTATGAGTTTCCATTTTGTACCGCATTGGCACTACGGCAAACTGGAAACGGGGGTTGGCTATTTGTGGGCATCTATTGCCCAGTAGACGCCCAAGTCAGTGCGTGGAAAACACTGCATGGTATTTCTATACCTTTGCCTTTGTTTGTGTATATCGAACCTTTATTTTAAGGTCTTACATAAAACACCCGAGTTGTTCTTTTGAATATATTGCCTATGTAAATCATGTTGACATTTCACTGATGAAAAGTACTCTGCATGTGAAATTTTTCATTGAGGTGATGATGATTATTAATAGTACTGATGCGTTATCATTCCTCCTGATGATAGTAGTTGTGACTGTGA
Source organism: Anguilla japonica (assembly GCA_025169545.1). NCBI lineage: Eukaryota > Metazoa > Chordata > Actinopteri > Anguilliformes > Anguillidae > Anguilla > Anguilla japonica. The sequence goes on along the minus strand of CM045901.1, from coordinate 10,085,263 downwards.
TGTTGTGGCAGTGTCAGCACTCTGAATGACCAGTGTTTGGCTCCGCTGTTTTAGGATTTATGAGCGTGTGGTGGAGACGCCCTTCCTGGACATCCCGGCCGGGGCGTCGTTCTGGCTCGGGCAGAGGAACGGCGCCCACGGCTTCTTCAAGGTAGGAGTCCCAAACGCATCCCAGACTGCATTCCAAAACTCACCCAAATGCGTCCCAACTGCGTCCCAACCACATCCCAACTGCTTCCCAACCGCATCCCAACTGTGTCCCAACCACATCCCAACTGCGTCCCAACCACATCCCAACTGCGTCCCAACCACATCCCAACTGCGTCCCAACCACATCCCAACTGCGTCCCAACCACATCCCAACTGCGTCCCAACCACATCCCAACTGTGTCCCAACCGCAATTCCAAAGCAGCGCTGTTTCATATTTGACAGCTTTGCGCTTGATATGAACTGCGCAAAGGAACAGGCGCCTTCCAAAGCCAAAGTTGATTCCTTAAAATAGTTAAAATAATGCCTCAGGCTTGCCAGTTCCCCCCCTCCCCCCCTCCCCTCCCCATAGCACGTAGAAAATTCTAGAAATGCACTCGTCCCCTTTGCCCTTTAATCTGAGAGTGACGACGACGGCGGTGAAGATCAGGGAAGCTCGTTAAGCCGCCCGCGTCCCCGACCCTCGTTAGGCACGTTTCTGCGCGCCTGGGCGGCCGACGGCGCCTTCGTGTCCCCCTGGGGTCGTTAAAAAAATCTTGCGCCTTAATCGACCGACGAAGCGGTTTCCCTGTAGTTAAAACCTCGCCCGCGATTCTCTCCGTTTCACAGTTTCGGCTGAGGAGTCCCGGCGAGACGACTCGCGTGGAGTTCAAACACGCGCGTCGCGCTTCTTTCTTCCTCCCGATTTGGAATACCCGGGCTGTTCGTTAGCGCTCGTTGCCGCCGCCGTCGCTCTCGAACGCTCGGCGTGCGCCCTGCTCCGTAGTCCGCCACGTCGGCCGCCGCTTCTTGTCACAAGATGGCTCCCGTGCGCCACAGACGCTAGGCAGAGGAAGACGCTTCGCGCGCTTCTCGACAGGCGGACTGTGAGCGCGGCCTCGATGCCGCGTCCATCTTTAGCAGAACGTACGCCCGTCCTCAAACACACAGCCGGTCCCAGCCCTTGTTCCACCGTGCGGTCCGCTTTTACTCTTGCAAGCAACAGGTTTTTAAAGCATAAGGCAATGGAGAGGACAACCAAGCGCTCACACGAGAGCAACTGTATCAAACACGAGCACTAGGTGCTCTTGAATCCCAGGGAATCAAAGTAACCTTGGAGAGAAATGTAGATCCAGGCACTCAAAAAAGTAAACGGAGAAGATGAATTGAAAAGCCTTTATTCCATCTTACAGCGGTGATGGAATAAAGGCTTTTTAATTCATCTCCTCCGTTTACTTTTTTGAGTGCCTGGATCTACATTTCTCTTCAAGGTTTTAAAGTATGCTGTTGGGGTAACTGGTTTAAATGTGCGTTTGTAAACGTATGTTTGGCCGATGTGCACGTTTACTGCTCTTTCTAATGAGTCTGTATCAGCGGTAACCAGCCCTGTTCCTGGTGGACTGCCGTCATGTGGGTTTTCACTCCAACCCTAACAAAGCGCACCTCATTCAACAGCTGGAGATTTTTGTTGAGCTGCTAATTCCTAGTCAGGTGTTCCAAATTTTGGGCTGGAATGAAAACCTACGGGGCGGCAGGTCTCCAGGAACAGGGTTGGTTACCACTGGCCTACACCGTCTGCCGTATTTGTGGTTCTCCGCTTACATCGCAGTGTCACAGTTTTTTTTTTTTTAACTTCATTGGATTAAGGCAAACGGACTGGAACTGAGATCACGAAAGCTTTTTCTTTTTTTTCCCGCCTTTTTTTTCTCTCTCTCTCTGACCGCAGGGGACGATGCAGGACGTTCAGCTGCTCGTCACGCCCCAGGGATACATCTCGCAGTGTCCGGACCTGAACCGCAGTAAGCTCGCTTCGCCCCGACCCCCTTTGACCCTCTCCGTGGGCGCGCGCGGGATTTCGATGCGTTCGAACGCTTCGTCTTCCGAGCCGCCGCCGCCATTCGGTCGCGTGCGTCCTGACGCGCTTTTTTGGGGGGGCGTCTCGGTTTCAGCCTGCCCCACGTGCAACGACTTCCACGGCCTGGTGCAGAAGATCATGGAGCTGCAGGACCTCTTAGCCAAAACGTCCAGCAAGGTACCCGTGCGAGATAATTCCCCTTTTTGCTGCGGAAGAATCCAGAAAAAGGTGCTGTATAACGCTGCCGGTTTTACCACAGAGAATTTTAACAAGCTGTTATTTTTTCTTAATTAGGTGCTTTTCATGTTTTAGAGCTGGAGTCCCCAGTCTTATCCAGAAAGGGCCAGTGTGGGTGCACACACCTGATCCTGATTCTACTAATCCAGGTGCTTAGCAATGACTCTAGTGATTGATTAGTAGAATCAGGCGTGTGCACCCACACTGGCCCTTTCTGAAACCCCAGCTCTAAAACATGAAAAGCACCTAATTAAGAAAAATTAACAGCTTGTTAAAATTCTGGGATTGCTGTTGAGGTTGGAATGAAAACCAGCATACACAGGGGTTCCCCAGGACCGAGTTTGAGAACCACTGATCTAAAGATGTGGTCTCCAACCCTCCCTGGTCCTGGAGAGCTGCAGGGTCTGCTGGTTTTCATAGTGACTCTGCACTTGAATCAATTAGAGCAGTTTATTACACAGTTAACTCAACTCACCTGGTGTCTTGGGTCTCAATTGGGTGCTGATTTTAAGGTGAAAACAAAAACCAGCAGACCCTGCAGCTCTCCAGGACCATGGCTGGAGAGTACTGATCTAAAGCTTACAGGATGAAAGGCTGGCATCCACAGTCTGTCAGACAAAAATGGTTTGTGTGATCCAACCCATGTGAAACAGCCATTTCAGATTGACAGCTATTTGAACTTTCTCTTGTTGAATGAGAAGGCAATTGAGTCAGCCTTGGTTGTGGAGATTAGCCTGCATATTTAGCTTCAGTTTTACCTGGGTTTGACCCGTGATTGCCCTGCATATTCAGCTTCAGTTTTACCTGGGTTTGACCTGTGATTGGCTTGCCTGTTTAGCAGCAGCATTAGTTGGGCTGCCCCAGGATTAGCCTGCACTTACAGCCTCAGTGGTCGCTAGGCCAGCCCTTGGAGCGCGCCGGCTAACGGATGCTAACGCGATTAACTCGCACAATGGCCCAGCGCGGGAGCCTAACCCCCCTCCCCCTCCCCCTCCCTGTTTGTCTCGGGGGGTGGGGTCCCGCGGGGCAGCTGTCGCGGGCGGAGGAGAAGATGAACGGCCTGGACAGCTGCCACTGTGAGCGGACGTGCAGCGCGAAGGGAAGGGTGTACCGTGAGGACCAGGCCTGGACGGACGGCTGCAGGAACTGCACGTGCGCGGTGAGCCCCTCCCCTCCCCCGCCTCGCCCCAGCCCCGCCCCTGCTCCAGCTGGGAGGATTAGGAGAGCGCTGCTCCGGTAATCCTCCACAGTTTGGAAGTGGGACACGGATCCGGTGGACGGTCGGGACGGGCCAGATGCATGCTGGACGTGCTTTGGCCGCTGCTTGCCCCTGACGCAGACCTGGGTAACAGCCCTGTGAAAAGGGGAATCGTTACAGTTGGCAGTTCAGTTTAAGCAGACACGGTTAGCGGAAGCACCAGGACAGAACCGCCAGTCTCTATGGTTCTGATCAGGACAGAACCGCTAGTCTTGGTGGTTCTGATTAGCACAGAAATGCTAGTCTCGGTGGCTCTGATCAGGACAGAACCGCTAGTCTCAGTGTAAGTGGGCAGATACTGAGGCACAGCTGAGCCGTTCCTGTTTTTGCCGGCCTGAAAACTGTTAGCGCTCAGAGAAGCTAATGTGGGTAGAGGCAAACCTCAGGGGGCACTCAAAAACACAATGAGATGTTTTTCAGCACATTGGCTTGGGGGGGCTCCAAATCTGTGGTTGGTCTCACACCACCGTTCAGCGAATTGCCCACGCCACATCGCTGCCACTTACTCTATTTCCGGCCTGTATTCAGACGACATCTGCTCGCAACTTAACCAAAAAATAAAGTAAACGCGAGCACTACACTTCTTTTTAATCACAAACTAAGTTTGGTGTGTTCCTTTGAGTGTTTGCTGAACTTCCAATGAAGGAAATAAACTGTCTTGCTTTTAATTTTAATTAGACAAGACGATGTGTGATTTATTAATTGATGTGGCATAGTGAGGGCCTGTGAAATGTGTATGTAATGTGAATGGGAACCTGCGTTTGGGACCTGGGCGGGGCCTGGGTGTGACGTGTGGAATGGGTGGGACCTGGGTAGAATGGGCGGGGCCTGGGTGGAATGGGTAGGACCTGGGTGGAATGGGCAGGGCCTGGGTGGTAGACTGTGGATGTGGGTGAGGCCCCTGCAGCTGTGTGTGTGTGTGTGAGGTGAAGGTGTGTCTGTGTCCTGCTCTAGAATGGCACGGTGCTGTGTGAGGCCATGGTCTGCCCCCCGCCCCAGTGCCCTCCAGGCTCCGCCCCCGCCTACGTGAGAGGAGCCTGCTGCAAGGAGTGCCAGTGTGAGTACTTATACACACACTCACTCACTCACACACACACACACACACCTATGGACTCACACACACTTACTCACACACACCTACAAACACACACGCACACAGACACCCACACACACCTACGGACACACACACTCACACACACTCACTCACTCACACACACCTACAAACACACACACACACAGACATCCACACACACACACACACACACACACCAACAAACACACACATTAAGACGCACAGACAGACACGCTCACAGACACACTCACACACACACTCATACGCACACTCGCTCACAGCCACACACTTACAAACACAGTAACACACACCTGCAAACACACACACACTCACCTAAAAACACACACACAGACACACACACACACACACTCGCACTCACACACCTTTGCCCATCCTTCTCTCTGCAGCCCAGCAGGGAGAACTCCGTACGCACCGCCTGACAACTGACCACATCGCGCTCGTCGCTAGGCAACGCCACACATGCATCTCTGGAGACTTCCGCATTTGCATACACATAAATTATTCACCACAGGCCTTCAAAAACACACATTTGTGACCGACACAAAGACGAATCTGAGAATGCCACTGACGAAACGAACGGCGTCGCGTCTTACACACATTAGGGTCCCTCCTGCGCTTCGGGCTGGTCCTCGCAAAGGTGCTTAAGTCAGCAAAGGTGCTTCCTCACCCTTTTACACACTTGCATACAGAGGACAGAGCACGTTCCGTGTCCCGAATAAAAGCATGCGTCATGTGAGCGTCGCGCGTATTGTCTCGCAATGAAACATCCAGGAAATCAAATTGGGATTTGCTTATGAAGCGAGTTTTTCAATTGTGTCATTAAAATTTTCTTAATTTAGAGTTTCCTCACTCCCAGGTGTCCCTTGAATTTGCGTAGTTAGAGACGCAGCGTCGTTTTTACTCTTTTTACGCTACGGTCACTGACGCTTGCTTCAGTTTTCAAAGCATACTGTCGTGTCGCTTCCAGGTGAGAAATGCGTGTATAAACTCCGCTCCTTGCTTCTTTAAGATGTGCTCGTTTGCCCCTGTAGAACTCTCTGTTCACACGTGTGCCTGATGTATTTTAGATATAGTGAGTGAACACAAAACACACATTTTAAAGTATCATTTTATCTGTTTCGTGTGTGCTTATGTGCCTCCGATCCGCGAGCGGCAGGCCCGCCGCGGGCCCGCCCGCCCGCCGCCCGCTAATCGCTCGTTTGCGCTTCCAGCTGTGTGCCCGTTCGGCGGCAGGGCGTTGGCGGAGGGAGAGGCGGAAGCCGCGCGCGACTCCTCGGCGAAGTGCCAGCTGCTCCGGTGCCGGGTGAGTGTCGCCGCCGCCGCCCGCTCACCGCCGACCTCCCGCGGTCCTGCGCTAGCATTAGTTAGCGCACAGCGTTCAGAACGGCTGGGTAGAGCGCCACGGCGGCCCGGCGCGCTAAAAAGGCATTAATGTGCAGAAAACATGGCTGCTGGGAGAAAAAAAAAAAAACCATAGATATAAAGGAGAGAGAAAGGACAGGTTCGGATAAGGATCAGCGAGAATGTGACTGGTTTTGAAATCAGATGGTGCTGCCGTGATCGTTTGAAGGCCGTGAGTAGGAGGCTGGGTCTGAGGGAAAATGGTCGTACTCTGTGTCTTAGTATACGTGTGAAAGCACTTATGTTGTGCTTTATATCGTTATCTTGATGTTGTAGCTTTCCATGCCTCCTAGTTTCACTCGGCATCAGTTAGGTCAGGGAGTAATGTTTAATATGATCTCTGACCTTATATTATAAGCACACCATGTGCAGTTGTTGACATGAGCATTTTCAGTGTTCATATAGTGCTTATGAAAGAGTTATAAAGGCTTAATGAATGACCAAAATGATCTTTCAAAATGCTGCGATTGACGGTGTGCCGTGCTTTTTTTTTGCGAACAGAACGGGACGATGCATCCGGTAGAGGACTCGCCCTGTCCGGAGCTGAACTGTCCCGAATCGGAGCAGATCGCCCTCCCGGACCGCTGCTGCAAAGTGTGCAGAGGTACAGTCCCCATTTTAGGTGGTTAGGGCAGTGGAATGTGCTTCAGTGCAGCAAACTGTGAGGGTCCCCCGTGGGCCATTACCTGAGCTGTGTGCAGCCTCATTCTGAGGTGACTCTGTACGGTTACTAAGGTGACTCTGAACGGTTACTGAGGTGACTCTGTATGGTTACTAAGGTGACTCTGTATGGTTACTAAGGTGACCCTGTACGGTTACTGAGGTGACCCTGTACGGTTACTGAGGTGACCCTGTATGATTACTGAGGTGACTCTGTATGGTTACTAAGGTGACCCTGTATGGTTACTGAGGTGACCCTGTACGGTTACTAAGGTGACCCTGTATGGTTACTGAGGTGACCCTGTACGGTTACTGAGGTGACCCTGTACGGTTACTAAGGTGACCCTGTATGGTTACTAAGGTGACCCTGTATGGTTACTAAGGTGACCCTGTATGGTTACTGAGGGGACCCTGTACGGTTACTAAGGTGACCCTGTACGGTTACTGAGGGGACCCTCTACGGTTTCATGATTACAGACCAAAACAGACCAAATATAATGATCAGGCCAGCAAGTTGGCTGAGAACATTTCAAGGGAACAAAACAAATTTTTTAAAAACAAAGAGAAGAGACAGATTGCCTGAGTGCGCGCCTCTCCCCTCTCGCCCCGCAGGTCATGACTTCTGTGCGGAGGGCAACGCCTGTGTGGAACACTCCGACTGCGTCAACCGGGAGGCCGGCGCCTCCTGCAGCTGCAAAGATGGCTTCCGCCCGCTCCGCGACGACAGCGCGTACTGCCAAGGTACCGGCCTGTGGGATTACCCGTAACGGGCCCGCCCCCACACGCTGAGCCCGCCCCCACATTCTGACCCCGCCCCCTCACTCTGACTCTGCCCCCACACGCTGAGCCCGCCCCCACACTCTGAGCCCGCCCCCACACTCTGACCCCACCCCCTCACTCTGAGCCCGCCCCCACACTCTGACCCCACCCCCTCATTCTGAGCCCGCCCCCTCACCTGACCCCGCCCCCACACTCTGAGCCCGCCCCCACATGCTGAGCCCGCCCCCTCACCTGACCCTGCCCCCACACGCTGAGCCCGCCCCCTCACCTGACCCCGCCCCCTCACCTGACCCCGCCCCCACACGCTAGGCCCGCCCCCTCGCCTGACCCCGCCCCCACACTCTGAGCCCTTGATCATCTTGATCGCAGCTCATGATAATGCAGGTTCATCACTGGGGCCGTTGTGCTGTGTGGTTAGCTCAGCTTCACTGTGTGCTGTGAATCTGTTTGCTAAGCTTCATTGTGATCAGTGTGTCAGTTAGCTGTGCTTCATTACAGTATGTGCTGTATATCACTTGAATGTATGTTGTGTGTCAGTTTTCCTTCCTGTTCTGTCTCCTGTTCTATCTCTGTAATCCGTTTCCACGGGTAGATGAGAGTCATCAAATTTAACAAAAAAAAAACAAAGATTTCAAAGGGAGCAAGTCTCAGACACCAGCCTGATCAAAACGCATATTGTGAGCAGTTGGGCAAGTAATTAAACATTCCGGAAGTACCTGCATAATTAAAGATTCTTCCCGCACGCCGACTTAAATGGACTGAGTACGTGGTCCTGTGCTTCGTGTTCCTCCCGGCTCCCTCTGGCTGGCCTCCTGCACGTCCTCAGTGCTCTGCGTTAGGGGGGAATATTACTCAACACACTGAGGAAGCATGCGCTGTAGTGGCAGGGCGGTAGATTCTTGCTCAGTAAGAAGAAAAGTACCTCAGAGATAATAGCTTTAATAATTCCTCATATTGTTTTTTATTTATTTTTTTTACCGGAAACTTAACTTGAGAAATGAATCAGCCGCTCCAGATTACTGACTAAGAGGAAAAGCTTTGCTGTTGCTGGAAAAAGAACTGAAGCCAAACAAAATGGACGACGACGACAACAACAACAAAAATCTGTCATTTGCGGGGGGTGTGTTCAGGGGGGGAACCGCGGGACACGAGCTCGCCTGAGAATGTTCCGGAGGGGAACGCGTTGGCTCCCCCAGACCGGCCGAACCATCGCCGCTCTCGGAATAGGAGATGACATCATTTTCCTTTAAATTTTTCATGGGAGAAGGCAGCGCCGAGCACTCGGGGGAATAGTTTTTCTCGGCGCTGTCGGAGAGAAAAGCACTCTGAGCGCGCTGCTCCTCCCTCGCCGCTCGGTCGAGTGCGGAAGCCGCGCTTCCTAACACGGCGGCCTCTCTTTTGCGCACGGCACTGTGTGTATCAGCTTGTGATATCCATGAGCATTAAGAACAAAGAAAGCGTGACATCACTGTTTTTTTTTCTTCTTTTTTTTTTGGCAAGTCTTGAAAGAAGCGCCGCTGATCTCAGCTCCGGCTCGGCTCGGTTCGGCTCTCGACGGCTGTAAATAACCGACCCGCTGGATCCGCTCGGAAGGGGCGTGGCCCTGGGAAAAGGCGACCCGTTGTCACCGGTTACCGCCACGCGCCGTGCCGGCGTAATTAATTTTATTCGTGCCGCATTTCCCGGGATTCATGTCCCAAAGAGTCGGTTCTGGAAGAAAGTTGCTGAGTGTACTTCATTATCTGTCCTGGGGGTACAAAGGGAGGAATGAAGTGTCGACTTGAAGTGGCCGCATATTTCCTTTATAGACGCTATTCGGTCCTGTATAATTGGAATCGGCAAGATGGCTCTGCGGTGGGTATTGTTGTAGAGTCTCACCCTTTGTTGCCAGTGGAGGAAATCCTCCTGTGCTACAGGTGGCGCTGTGGATTCTCAGTTTTTTTTATTGTGCAAACCTTGCAGTCTGTCTGCCCTCGCTGTCTCCACCCTGCCTGCCCTGCTTCCTCTGCTGGACTTCACTTCCTGTGAAGTCACAACAGTGAATTTGAGGCCCAAACTCACAGTGAGGCAACACTTGTCTTCCCCCCCCCCCCCCCTGCTTGGCAGAACAGCCCACGGATCGTAGCCCTGGGGCGACCGATGCTCCTCGCAATTAACGACCAGTAAATCAGCCCCCCTGTGACCCTGAGTCCTAGAAAACCTTACTACCCCCCCGTCCCACCAAGATTACCACCACGGTACCACGCGGTCTGCGGGGAAGCGTGCTCCAACGCACTCTTGCCCCTCCTCTCGTTACCGTGTTAAATTGGGGTTTCGATCGCTCAGCGAACGATGCGTTCCTTCGCTCGTTCTTCAGCCGTGTTTCTTTTAAACGATCCTGCGCTCGAACGGCAGCGGCAGTGAGGTAGAGCTGCGTGTGAGAGAGAGTGCGCGTGAAAAGGAGAGGCAGAGAGCACAAAGACACGCTCGGGGGAGGAGGACGTGGGTGGAAGAGGTTGTCAAGGACGTGACATTGAGCTGCTGCAACGTTATGTGGAGCTGGATAAACACAGAGGCTGGGGATTGTCTGAGCAGAGGTGTTCTGAAGCATTCTGGCAAGATTCATTTGCTGCAAAAAAATCATGGCGGAGATCAACTTCAGTCGTAGGAGAGAAGCAAATAATATCTTCCCGCTAGGGCACCTCTGCACTTGAATTAGTTACTTATTTTTCAGTGTTACAATATCTGAATGGGTTGCTAAGTGATTAAAGGTTTATACTGACGAAAATGTCTCGTTCTCTTTAACAAAAGATATTGCCTGTCTTGTACCTTCATTGTGACAAAATTCAGTGAGTAATAGAATGTCAACAGGGAGCTGAAGGCATTGAATGGACCAAGCTACACTTCCTGTTGAATAATGTAAATAAATCACTGAGCTCCACTTCCTGTTTGATCATGTAGATAAATCATGGAGCTCCAGGAGCTCCACTTCCTGTTTGATAATGTAGATAAATCATGGAGCTCCAGGAGCTCCACTTCCTGTTTGATAATGTACATAAATCATGGCGCTCCAGGAGCTCCACTTCCTGTTTGATAATGCAGATAAATCATGGAGCTCCACTTCCTGTTTGATAATGTAGATGAATCATGGCGCTCCAGGAGCTCCACTTCCTGTTTGATAATGTAGATGAATCATGGCGCTCCAGGAGCTCCACTTCCTGTTTGATAATGTAGATGAATCATGGAGCTCCAGGAGCTCCACTTCCTGTTTGATAATGTAGATAAATCATGGAGCTCCAGGAGCTCCACTTCCTGTTTGATAATGTAGATGAATCATGGCGCTCCAGGAGCTCCACTTCCTGTTTGATAATGCAGATAAATAACTGAGATAATGAAGATAATGTGGCGCTGATGGCGGGGGTCCCGTCTCTGACGGCCCGTGGCTTCTTTCCGCAGACGTGGACGAGTGCGCGGAGGGGAAGCACTACTGCAGGGAGAACACCGTGTGCGTCAACACCCCCGGGTCCTTCCTGTGCGTCTGCCGCGGAGGCTACATACGCATCGACGACTACTCCTGCACGGGTGAGTCACATTAGTTCACACGCGCGCAGGCTGGCGTTTAGCATTCATCCTCCGGTGAGACTTCCATTTATCCGCGGGCCACAGAGACTGTCTTAATGCGGAATCAGCGCTGGGAGCGGAACGGGTTTAGGCGGAAAGACTCTGGCGGGCGTCTCTCTCTTCACATAGCGTAGGGCAGCCGCGTCTTCGACTTATTTTTTACATTTTTTAATATAGTTTCTCCGGAACGGCAGAGTTGCGCGTGAGTGGGGAAATCTTGTGAAATTGTCGCACTAAAGTGGAAGAACTGGACCTGCAGCAGGAACCCTTTATTATTTCTGCGTTCCGCGCTGCCTTCACAAAGATCCCGATTTTGGGACGTGCTGAATTTTGCCGATGCTGGTCTCGGGGCACGGACAGGGGAATTGAAATAGATACATGCGGACGTCAGCTTTTTTGCGCTCCTCCGAAAATCTGCTCGCGGCCCCAGAAAGCTATTCTAATTCCGGACCCGCTCCCTTCGTAACGAATTTGGGCGAACAGCGGGACAGTTCCAGAGTCCCGCGCCCTGCCTGTTCTGCTGTGAAAGCACTTTGAGGTTCAGCCGGTTAGCTTCAGCGCCGACGTGTTCGCGCACCTGCGCTTCGGAGACCGAACCGGACCTCGATTAAAAAAACGAAAGGGCCTCCCTTCCAGGCTGCGTACTCGAAGCCTCCCGTCCCCTTACCGTGGTTTATAATGGATGCGCCAGCCGCGGGCAGCGAGCTCCGGTCGGACACCTGCCCGGGGTAGGAATCGAACCCCCAAAGGGATTCGCTTTGTCTCCCACGACTCGCTGGGAGGGGGAGCCGCTGCTCCGGCGAGCGCTAACACGTGCGCGCGGGATACCGCTGCGAAAGCCGCTACCGCTGCCAGTGAGAGATGGGAATCCGCCTCGGGTGTCGGGACGGACGGGAGCTCGCGACCCAAAGCAGCGCTTATCCCTGGGGCATCCAGCTGTTTGAGCACGTGTTCCTGTTAAAGTCCCACTGCAGTAACATTAAGTTTGTGTACGCAGCCCTGAAATGTTCAAGTACAAATATTTAGAGTCTGCATTTTTCTTTTTTTACATTCATTTTCTTACATCCCTATTATAGCTCACTTGTGTTATTGTGTGCTCCGCACTTAAACCCTACCTTCGGGCACATACACCAGGACCTGGACCCTATCTTTGGGCACATACACCAGGACCTGGACCCTATCTTTGGGCACATACACCAGGACCTGAACCCTATCTTTGGGCACTCTCACCAGGACCTGGACCCTATCGTTGGGCACATACACCAAGACCTGAACCCTATCTTTGGGCACATACACCAGGACCTAAACCTCAAATCATGTCTCCTGTACCTGTGTCTGCCCAAGTCCACATCTCAGCCTGGAGTGCTGGTCTCGCTGAATCCTGTGTGATGGCAGTTTGGGAATGAGGAAATACAGTAAACTGTTTGTAAAGTACGATGCATTATAACCGATTATTTCCGTGGTTGCCTCCTTCCTCTGTTTCTACGTGGCTTTTATTTATGAGGGATTATTTCTGATGAGGCAATGTTGGCATGTTGTTATAATGTACCACTCAGAACTCAAAGATCATTTGTATTGATTATGGGGCGGCCGGGAATACTTCATATGGCAAAGAATGCACAAATTAAATCAAATTGAAATCAAATTGCTTGAAACGCGTTTGTTAACTCATCAGAAAATTAGGCGATATTTGTTGGATGTGTCGCTGGCACAGGCAGCACTGGCAAATGTACTACCGCAGCGCACGGGATCAAAATGTTAAAGAGCTTCTGAAAAGTCTCGCACTTGTTGATCGAATGTGGGCGGAGCAGCTATTTTGGAGCGCCTTGAGAGAGAAACCATGGCAACGCTCGTTCGCGCACGCGCTTCCCTCGCGGCGTCCCCTGCGCGCGATGTCGGAAAAGAAACGCGTTTGGCTTCGGCTCTTTATGAAAGTGGGAAAGCTTCAGTCGGAGCGCTCGTCGTACACTAAGTTCAAAGGGGTTTCCGAATGAAAGAACAAAGCGACAATGGAACGAAGGGAAGCCAGATAAAAAAAAATTGTGGGAACCAAAGTAAATGTGGGTGAATTTTCGCAGTGTGTGGGTGGAGTTTAGGCGTGTGGGCGGAGTCGAGAGGCGTGTGGGTGGAGTTTAGGCGTGTGGGCGGAGCTGAGAGGCGTGTGGGTGGAGCTGCGGTTTTGCGATCTTCCGAACTCTCATCCAAGTTGGGATTAAGTGTCAGTTTGGGTTCCGTCGATGCAGACATCTTAAACTGGCATTTTGTCTCGTGCTTAATTTCTCAGAAAACGTACCCCTGGTTTTTAGCTCAACGTGGAAGCCCGTCCGTGCTGTCGGTTCGTTTATTATGCCTTAAAGGTTAAATCTGTGTGGTCGGTTTGTTTATTATAAAGGTGAAATCCGTGCTGTCGGTTTGTTTATTATAAAGGTGAAATCCGTGCTGTCGGTTTGTTTATTATAAAGGTGAAATCCAGCCGCTGTGGATTTGCGTACCGTTAAAGCCGCAGATTACAGAAGTCTGATGAACAAGGAGTCATGATTAGGTCATAATCACCTGACTTCCTCTGTGTCCTGTTGCAGAGCATGACGAGTGCGCCACCGGGCAGCACAGCTGTGACCGGAACGCCCTGTGCTTTAACACTGTGGGGGGGCACAGCTGCTCCTGCAAGCCGGGGTACTCCGGAAACGGCACGCGCTGCAAAGGTGAGGCCTCTTTCACCTGTGTCCATTCCAGCTGGCTGATCCTGGTACACTACACCTGTGTGAATAGACTGATCCAGATACACTACACCTGTGTGAATAGACTGATCCAGGTACACTACACCTGTGTGAACAGACAGATCCAGATACACTACACCTGTGTGAATAGACTGATCCAGATACACTACACCTGTGTGAATAGACTGATCCAGATACACTACACCTGTGTGAATAGACTGATCCAGATACACTACATCTGTGTGAATAGACTGATCTAGATACACTACACCTGTGTGAATAGACTGGTCCAGATACACTACACCTGTGTGAATAGACTGGTCCAGGTACACTACACCTGTGTGAATAGACTGGTCCAGGTACACTACACCTGTGTTCATTACATTTCTGTTGTAATGCTGTAATAACAACTTACCATGTCATATTTTCCAGCTCTTTTGCTGGTGCAAATGAATCAGTAAATTAAGCCAGCTCTAAAAATAATCTCCAAGAGGATTTATGAACAGCTCTAAAAATATATTCAACTAATTCCCTATTAGCGTTATTGAAACATCCCATCTGCATTACAGAATTACATTTTCGATATTCAGTTTTTAAATTAATTTGATTCTGTGGATTCTGTGACAGAACATATGGGTATGCGCAGAACGTATCCAACGGTACGTTACCTCAGACAGTAATGCCTCAGACAGGAAGTAGCCCCCTTCTTTTCTCTCTCCTGTGGGCCAGCTTTCTGTGAAGGCGCGTGCCACAATGGGGGCACCTGCGTTTCTCCCGACACCTGCGTCTGCCAGCAGGGGTTCACCGGCGACAGGTGCGAGAACGGTAAGGAAGGCTCCCTTCTCCTCCGCCCTGCCCTGTCAAGGCACAAACTAGCTAAGTTTACAAGTCGACGTGATTGTGATATCAGCATTAGAATGTTCGGTTCAGAACATTCTAACGCTGATGTCACAATCGCTGCTGGGGTTCTAGAACAGTCGCTTGTCGTGGGTGCAGCCGGTGGTTGTGGCACAGCTCTGTTACACCTTGTTCAACGGATCGAGGTCTTGATCGATGAAGACGGCGAGTCGATGAGCTGAATCGGGGGCCCTTCTGAGATCGGAACGGGGCCCCCCCTGCTGTGAAGAGTCTCTGCTGCGGCAGCGTCTCTGCGAAGGGCGCTCTCCGCGCCAGTCAAATCAAATGGAATCCAGCCGAATTCAGCGGAAAAAGGTTTCGGGAGAACGGAAACCCGCGCACAAAAGAACCGCCGTGTAGCCTGCAGATAGGCGCTTGTTGTGTTGCGTTAAGTCAGCAAACGACGTCATCGGCACCGGTGTGTTGGGGTTGAGCGGCGAAGCTCGTTTCGCGCTCGCTCAGAAACCAAACACGACAAGAAATGCTTTAACAGAGCAAGGGATTGGCCATGTGGCTTAACACCCCGAAGAGACGGAGAGCTTAGTCGCTCAGGCTGAGGGCAGAAGGTGACCCTCTTTAACCGGGCAGGCATTTTGTGATCCTTCGCTTCCGACCGTCTCCCTCCTCCTCGCCGTATGTCATCCGACAGCGGGCGGCGTTCGCTCGCCGCGGACGGGGAGTTACGAGCGGAAAGCGGACCGAAACCCCGTTCCGGGCCGGTTTATTTATTTATTCGCCCGGGGGGGGGGGGGGGGGGTCGTTTATCGGGCTGGTCTTCGCCGAAACGGGCCCGCCCCGTCACGTCGCCTCGCGCTGCGGAGCTGAGGGAGCGTCGCCGGCTACGGGAGGATAATGAGAAGCGTCTGAAGCCTCGTCCCCTGCGCCGTCGATCTGTGTTTTTATTGCACACTGTTTCACATTCTGCTGACAGGGTACGGAGAAAGGCCAAAGATGGTGGAGATGCAGAAACATCAGTTACATCTCTCTCTGACTCTCTCTCTCTCTCTCTCTCTCTCTCTCTCTCTTTGTTTCCCTCTCTCTCCCTCTCATGTTCTCTCTTTTCCCCCCCTCGCTCTCCCTCTCTCTCTTTCTGCCTCCCCCACCCTCTCTCTCTGTCTGTCTCCCCCCTCTTTCTGTCTGTCTCCCCCTCTCTCTTTCCCCCTCTCCCTCTCTCTCCCTCTCACGTTCTCTCTCCCTCTATCTCTCGCTCTGTTGTTTTCTCTCCCTCTTCGCTGTGTCGTTTTCTCTGCCCCTCTCTCTCTTTCTGTCTCCCTCACCCACTCTCTCTCTCTCTCTCTCTCTCTCTCTGTCTGTCTCCCCCCTCTCTCCCCTCACGTTCTCTCTCCCTCTCTCTCTCGCTCTGTTGTTTTCTCTCCCTCTTCGCTCTGTCGTTTTCTCTGCCTCACTGCCAGACCCAGCGCGTATCGATCGCACAGAAAGGGCTCTGCAAGGCCGCACTGCTTACCGCCAGCGTTAGACACCCTCTCCCGCCTGCTCCTCTCCGGCTGCGTCAGCCCCGCCCGCGGGGGGCGGTCCCTGTTTTCTATCGAGGCCGTAAAGACCCGCCGTCTCCCCCCCGGTCAGCGGCAGCCGTCGCGCGTAACGGGCTCTGACGATGTCACAGCCAGGGGGCGTAATCGAGGCGTGAGGTTCCCCCCCCGCCCGTCCTGCCCCCCGCCCCGCCCCGTCAGGCCTAGGAGGAGCAGGCAAGGTGGAAACGTCTCAGCCAGTGGTGAAACGGTTCAGCCACTGGGAGACAGCTCAGCCAATGGGGAAACTGCTCAGCTAGTAGGAAATCGCTCAGCCAATAGCAAGCAGCACAGGCTGCTTTTCCATTGCAGGTGGAGGTCAAAGTGAACCGTGACAGAAGGGTGGGAGGGGTGGGAGGAAAGCGTGGGTGGGGGGGGGGGGGGGGGGGGTAATGTAGGGGGGCGGGGGGGGGGGGGAGGAGGGGGCGGGGAGCGGGGGAGGGGGTGCTGGGGTCGGGTTAAGCTGGCGGCCGAACACGGAAAAGCTTTTATGAAACCGTTCCCGCCATCACCGCGAGGGCCCCCACGGACAGGAAGCGCCATTTTCTCGCCCCGCCCCACGCCGCGTCGTTTAAGCCAGGGTGGTCGTCCCGCCGAGACCAAGCTCATTCCCGTCAGGACAACCCGTGTATTCACATCCAACATTTTAATGACCACGCACTTCAATTGTGATGTATGCGTGTGTGTGATTGGTTGAATATGAGAGCATGTAGTGATGTGTGTGTGCGTGTGTGTGATTGGTTGAGTGTAAGAACATGTTGTGATGTGTGTGTGTGTGATTGGTTGAGCATGAGAACACATGGTTGCTGAAGCTAACTCATTACTCAGAATCCCTGTTCCACTCACCTATATGGAGAAGCCAGGTCACCACACAGGTAAATAGGTTTACTGAAAAACAGGGTATTAATGCGTTGCTTCATTCATGTGGGTGTGTGTTGTTGTGTTAAAACGCTCCACTGATTCAGTTCGGATACCCGTTATTGCTCCCAAAGGACAATTGGTCAACTCTGCCGCATTGAAAAACAAAACCCACACTTTCTGACCACCATTCAGAGCATGGACTTGGAAAAAACTATTAACAAGAATTGCAAGGCCAGGGAAGAAGCTGGATTATAAAAGGCAATTTTAACGCACTAAAGTTAGCCCTCGTGCCAAAGAGAACATTTCATTCAGCATATGTGCAAATTAGGCAAAAAGTGCAAGGAGGGTACAGATGAACCCATTTTAAACGTCAATGCTTCAACGGCCTTCGGGACGAGCGTACATTTAGCCTTTGTGG
Organism: Anguilla japonica; assembly: GCA_025169545.1. Classification (NCBI taxonomy): domain Eukaryota; kingdom Metazoa; phylum Chordata; class Actinopteri; order Anguilliformes; family Anguillidae; genus Anguilla; species Anguilla japonica. Next base: position 10,067,770 of record CM045901.1, on the reverse strand, counting down.
GCTCTAACAGCGGCAGTTCATATCGACGGCCGGAAGGTAAGGGGTTAAATTTTGGCCGCGGCGGGAAGTTTCTGGGTGGACAGCTATAATTGCCTTCTCCGGCCTGTTTTCAGAAGCGACTCCAAGTTTCTTTTTTCCGTTATTCTTTTTTTTTTTTTTTTTTTTCCTTTGTTTGAGCAAAGAACTGCTGAGCGCTAAGCGGCTCTTTGAATCGCACGCCCCCCCCCCCCTTCCCACCACCACCCCCGACCCCCCAACGGTGCTTTCCAAGGGAGTAAAAACAGCCAACAAACCTGAAATAACCTCTCTCTCTCCGCCTTACCTTACCTCAGCCCACTCCTAACTCGGCTGTTGCCTGTCTGCTTTTAAGATAGGCAAACCGCTCTCGATAGCAGCTAATAACCGTTAGCCGAGCGCTAACGCTGTTCTCGCTCGCCACACAAAGCTCTTCACAACACGAAAGCTCGAGTAAAATAATTAAGCAGACAGCGGATCGTAAGGCATGGATGGGTGAATTTCTCCACTTCCTGTTTCTCCACTTCCGGGTGGGCCGGAATGTGTTCTCCGCCCGGGGGGGGGGGGGGCAAACAGGAGCGGCAGGCGCCGCGCTCTCGACCGGTGACGGGTCCCGCCCCAATTACCGCCGCCGCTCGCACGCGCCACTCCGGGGGGGAGGGGGGGGGCGGGGGGGGGAGGCGCCTGACCCGGTGTTAATATAACCCGGGTCAGCGTTCCCCAGAGGACACTCTGTGCTCCTCAGTCAGGAAACGGCCAGCCCGAGCACACTATAAATACACCAGCGTGAGGAATAATAAAAATTTTAAAAAACACAAGCGGCTTTTCAGCAGAACGTAATTGGTACTTCGCTTCAGTTTCGCTACTTGGAATAAAAAGGTGATGAATCACACGTGGCTTCAATTTCGGGGGGGGGGATATACAATCTAACTGACAAATAGGCGAATTTGTAAAACAAGGCCTTTTGTCCTCCAATTAGGGTAGTGTTACCGTGATTAATGCTAAGTGCCAAATTTGGTCCCTTAATTACCCTAAACAAAAATAGGTAGCGCTTGTTAATTCTGATAATTAAGGCATCGCGCTGCCTGCTGCTTGCAGAAATTAGCAGGTTGAATGAGTAGGATCCATTCCAAGTAATCTCCAGGACATGTGATCAATTATTTACCAGGGAAAGAATTAACAAAATGGAGGAAAAAAAAAGTGATAAAGCATCATTAGATGATAGATCTTAATCCTATTACTTTTGAGCCAGGCCAAAAATCTATTTTCAATTCGGTAGGACCCCATGCGGGGAAAATTGGGGGGGGTTTGTCACCGAGCAAAGCCATTTTCATAATGAGGGGTTTGATAATGCATCACGGAGGATCATAAAGAATCCATCACTGCCTTTAGAGAGACCTTTAATCACTCCAAAACCCCAGAGATCACATTCAACGCCGCTTCACAATCTCCTCCAGCCAACCGCCTGAGCTCGTCTAATCAAATATCATTTGAAATATTAGTTTTTTCCCCCCGCAATCGTAAATCCCTGTTGTTTTTTGGATAATATTGAATTTATGCTGGTCCCCGGGAGAAATGGATATGGCGGTATGGCGCATATCATGGAAATGAGTTTGGCGAGAACAGGTGATGAGAATGGTGACCCGCGGGCTTGGAGAGAAGCGACGTGTTCACGCCAGCATGACTCACAGAAAGCAGGACTTAATACATAATTCAGTGCCTGGACTGCAGGGCTCTTCAACCGGTGTGCCACAGGGGTCAAGTTTGGCCCACTGTAAAAAAAAAAATAAATAAATAAATAAAAGAATAAATATACCCTCGCCTCCTTTATCGCCAAGAGAATTATGAAAGATGGAGAATGGATTCAGATGCTTCAAACATTGTGACTGTCCAGCTCTGCATCCACACTGTGTCAGCATGACAAACACTACTGACAGAAAAATAGAACATTTCTCTGCACATCTTAAGCCATCTATCGACTTTTATGAACATAAATACTGCATGCATTCGTGCATTGTTTTCAAGCAGTCTGCGGGAAATGTTCGGCCATTTTTACAAAGAATCCAGACCTTGGAAGCTTTTTTTAAAAAAAAAAATTTTAACATTTGATGCCAAGTGATGTTTTCATTGTGATGCATTCTTTTGTTTGAAAGGCCATTGAATTTTGCAGGAAAATATTTGCCATTTATTCTAATTCTAATGCCTGTCTGTCTGTCTGTCTCTGTGCGTGCCTGTCTGTCTGCCTGTCTCTGTGCGTGCCTGTCTGTCTGCCTGTCCGTCTCTGTGTGTGCCTGCCTGTCCGTCTCTGTGTGTGCCTGCCTGTCCGTCTCTGTGTGTGCCTGCCTGTCCGTCTCTGTGCGTGTGTGCGTGCCTGTCTGTCTGTCTGTCTGTCTCTGTGTGTGTGTGCGTGCCTGTCTGTCGGTCTCTGTGTGTGCCTGTCTGTCCGTCTCTGTGCGTGCCTGTCTGTCTGTCTGTCTCTGTGCGTGCCATAGATATTGACGAGTGCGCGGCCGGCTTCGTGGAGTGCGACAGCAGAGCCGCCTGCGTTAACTTGCCAGGCTGGTACCACTGCGAGTGTCGGGACGGCTACCACGACAACGGGCTCTTCTCGCCCAACGGCGAGTCCTGCGAAGGTAGGCTGGACTGCTTAGTCCATACCTTTGCAAGGTGCGTCAAGGTCATAAAGCCAGCAGCCATTCCACCCTGTACCCTTCTCACGTCAAACTGCTGAAGCTAAGCAGCCATACCACCCTGTACCCTTCTCACATCAAACTGCTGAAGCTAAGCAGCCATGCCACCCTGTACCCTTCTCACGTCAAACTGCTGAAGCTAAGCAGCCATGCCACCCTGTACCCTTCTCACGTCAAACTGCTGAAGCTAAGCAGCCATACCACCCTGTACCCTTCTCACGTCAAACTGCTGAAGCTAAGCAGCCATACCACCCTGTACCCTTCTCACGTCAAACTGCTGAAGCTAAGCAGCCATACCACCCTGTACCCTTCTCAATGCTAATTGCTGAAGCTAAGCAGCCATACCACCCTGTACCCTTCTCAATGCTAATTGCTGAAGCTAAGCAGCCATACCACCCTGTACCCTTCTCATGTCAAACTGCTGAAGCTAAGCAGCCATACCACCCTGTACCCTTCTCAATGCTAATTGCTGAAGCTAAGCAGCCATACCACCCTGTACCCTTCTCAATGCTAATTGCTGAAGCTAAGCAGCCATACCACCCTGTACCCTTCTCACGTCAAACTGCTGAAGCTAAGCAGCCATACCACCCTGTACCCTTCTCATGTCAAACTGCTGAAGCTAAGCAGCCATACCACCCTGTACCCTTCTCAAGTTATACTGCTGAAGCTAAGCAGCCATACCACCCTGTACCCTTCTCATGTCAAATTGCTTTAGCAGGTGTGGGCTTGGGTAGTACATGGATAGAATCCCTCTTGGGAAAACTAAGCAGTGGTAGGCCAGTAGGAGCAGTGGTAGGGCAGTAGAGCCAGTGGTAAGCCAGTAGTGGCCAGTGGTAGGCCAGTAGGGGGCAGTAATGGGAGTGGTAGGCCAGTAGGAGGCAGTGGCAGGCCAGTGGAGGCAGTGAATGGCCCACTGAGCTCTCCCCTCCTGTACCGAAGGAACTAATTCATCTCCCAGGCCGGTCAGGCTAATAAAAAAGTACATTTATCCCAGACAGGAACCGGCCTTCCGGGTGCCCTGCGATTTAATCTGGAGTGAACGGCTTTCTCTCCAGCGGGCTTATCTGTGAAGCCTCGCTTGGAGCGATCCGTCAGGAAGCGCAAGCAGTTTCCTTTCTGCACCGCCAAAGCCTTACCAGAAGTAGGCCGCCTTTCCAAAGCCTAAGTACGGTCTATAGAGACCGTTGATGTTGAGGTGTTTTAATGAGAGCATGTTGGGTACACCGTATGATGGGTTGACGAGAGCATGTTGGGTATACCGCATGAGGCTGTGCTCTCTGTCTCCCTCCTCACACAAAGATGTAGAGGTGTGTTAATGAGAGCATGTTGGGTATACCGTATGATGTGTTAACAAGAGCGTGTTGGGTATACCGCATGAGGCTGTGCTCTCTGTCTCCCTCCTCACACAGAGATGTAGAGGTGTGTTAATGAGAGCATGTTGGGTATACCGCATGAGGCTGCGCTCTCTGTCTCCCTCCTCACACAAAGATGTAGAGGTGTGTTAATGAGAGCATGTTGGGTATACCGTATGATGTGTTAATGAGAGTGTGTTGGGTACACTGTATGATGTGTTAGCGAGTGTTGGGTATACCGTATGAGGCCGTGCGCGCTCTCTCCCCAGACATAGACGAGTGTGGGACGGGCAGGAACAGCTGTGCCAACGACACGGTCTGCTTTAACCTGGACGGGGGCTACGACTGCAGGTGCCCCCACGGGAGGAACTGCACGGGGGACTGCATCCACGACAACAAGGTCAAACACAACGGCCAGATATGGGTCCTGGAGAACGACAGGTGCTCCGTCTGCTCGTGCCAGGTGAGACGTCTGTCCGTCTGTCTGTCTGTCTGTCTGTCTGTCTGCCTGCCTGCCTGCCTGCCTGTCTGTCTGCCTGTCTGCCTGCCTGCCTGCCTGCCTGCCTGTCTGCCTGTCTGTCTGTCTGTCTGTCTGTCTCTCTGTGTGTATGAATAAGTATGCGTGCAAAAGTGTTTTTGCTTATAAGTGTTTTTAAGTGTGTATGTGTGTGTGGTGTGTATATGCACGTGCCATATGTGTGTGTGCTGTGTGTGTGTGTGTGTGTGTGTGTGTGTGCGCGCGCATGTGTGCTGGTGTATGTGTGCGCGTGAGCACCACCGTTGTTTGATCCGTACCATATGGCTGCGGTAGCTGTTGGTGTAAAGCCTGTGCTGGACCGGCAGGTTTCACACAGCCATTGAGCTTGTGACGGTTTTATGGCTGTCGCCATCGAAAGAGGGGCTGAAAGGATAAATAATAAAAGAATAGAGGCTGGGCTTCACCCGGCCTGATAGCGGTGATAATACCCCTTTTTGCCCACCCCCACCCCTCCCTCCCCCCCCCCCCCCCCCCGTGCTGCAGAGCGGGCTGGTCATGTGTCGGCGGATGGTGTGCGACTGTGAGAACCCCACGCTGGACCAGTTCTGCTGCCCCGAGTGTGACACGCGGCTGAGCAGCCAGTGCCTCCACCAGAACGGGCTGCGCGCCTACGCCAGCGGGGACGCCTGGGTGGAGGACTGCCAGCAGTGCCAGTGTCTGGTGAGAGCAGCCACACACCCTCTGTCACCTCTCTATCACAACTAGAGTCTATCACAGCTACACTCTCTATCACAACTACACGCTCTGTCACAAGTACACGCGCTATCACAGCTACACTCTCTGTCACAATTACTCTATCACAACTACAGTCTATCACAACTACAGTCTATCACAGCTACACTCTATCACAACTACAGTCTATCACAGCTACACTCTCTATCACAACTACACTCTCTATCACAACTACAGTCTATCACAACTACTCTCTCTATCACAACTACACTATCACAACTACTCTCTCTGTCACAACTACACTCTGTATCACAACTACAACCTCTGTCACAGCTACACTCCCTCTCACAAATGCACTCTCTATCACAGCTACACTATCACAAATGCACTCTCTATTGCCTGGTAGAGAAACCCAACGAAAAACTTAAATACTCCTCCAGATACCTCAGAATTCTTAATGACGCTCGTTCATTACCACACCGTACTCATGCCGCAGGCTGATTTCTGCTGCAGTTTCGATGGAGCGCGTTCCAGGTGTGCGGCGAGATTCACACCTGCAGCCGTGTAACGAGAAGCAGGTTGAGTTTTAGGAGCAGTATCGCCCTCGCAGGGTGCTGGTTGTGTGAGGGAGCCCGTCTGCAGCCTGCTGAGCGTGCAGGAAAGAGAAAAGCCATTCGGTGGCGACTTTTTTTTTCCCCGCCATGCCATCAGCCTTTCTCTATCCGTATCCCAGAATTCTGCACCAATGAGAATCTCAGAATTAGCCAGTTAGCATCCTGGAATTTTCCACCAATCAGTTTCTCAGTGTTTGACTGCTCTCTCTCTCTCTCCCTCTCTCTCCCTCCCTCTCTCTCTCCCTCTCTCTCTCTCCCTCCCTCCCCCCCCCCCCCCCCCCCCCCCCCCCCCCCCCCCTTTGCGCCGGCGACAGCGAGGCGAGGTGGACTGCCGGCCGCTGCCCTGCCCGCCGGCGGACTGCGCCTTCACCGCGGTGCCCGAGGGCGAGTGCTGCCCGCGCTGCGTCGCCGACCCCTGCCAGGCCGACGACGCCCACGACGACGCCGCCGGGACCTGCGTCGACGGGCGTGGCGTCGTCCGCCCCGGCGGCTCCTCCTGGGTCGAGCGCGGCACCGGGTGCACGCTCTGCCGGTGCAAGGTGCCCGACGCCGAAGGCTCACGCCGTCGCCCGTTTTCCTATTAAACCAATCGTGACTCTCGTTAGTGGGAGGTCCCGCCCCCCGACAGCATGGTGCTGCGTCGCTTTAAGGGGTAATAGTGCAGGTTGCAGGCCCAAGTATGTACTTTTGCTATGCTAATTTTGCCCGTGGTCTGGATTGCAGGCGTACGCCAGGCACTCTCCTGTTACATGCAGACATTTGCGTCTTCTGCAACAGTGCTTAACTCTGTGGGGGGAAAAAAAGAGACTTGTTCCAATTCACAGCTTCCTCTTGCGATGATGTGGGCGTGAATTCCCCCGGGTTCGAGCGTCGGGGAGCCCGTGGCTGCCGTGCGTTGCTTCACAGTTCAGTTGGCTGCATCTGATTGGCTGGGGTTTGAAATTTGCCCTGCCTCTCTGCCCTAACTGGCTCCATTTGGCTGTAATTTGCCATTCGGTCCGGTGTCAGGACCCTGGGTGCCTCCTGACTGGCTGGGATTTGTCATTAGCTCCAGAATGTGCGCGCTGTCTGCCTCTGATTGGCTGGGATTACCCACCGGCCCCAGTAACCCCTCCCCTCTCCTTTTCCCTCCAGAACGGACACACCTGCTGCTCAGTGGATCCCGTGTGCCTCTAGCTGCTGTGAGGAGCTCCAGGGGTTTGTACAGAGCCGTCTGCCCGTCCATAAACTTCTTTATACCAAATACAGACCTGTACCATAGCAACCGGACAATGAACCTTTCACCGGCCTCCCCTACGTCAATTGTCTTACCCTCAGGGCGTCCCAGCCATTTTGAGGAATATCCATCCATCTCCCGTCCCTTTGTAAAAAGTACCTATTCTGGCATGACTACTCCATGTTGACTGTATACTGATTTTTAAACTCTTGTCAGCTGTAAAGGACCCGCTTAGTACCCTCAATAGTGAAAGGTGCCACACGTTTAATTTTCGAAACATGGATTCTGTTGTTTTGGTAGCGCATAGATCAATCCTTGTTTAATTTATTCAGTGGCTTGTTATTTGTGTAATGGTGAAATAAACATTTTCATTGACGTTAACAGCTGGTCGACCCTCTGTGCCCAACGACTGCATAGATTACAGATGTTTTCATTGGATAAACTCCTGATGCTAATTCATGTGCCAGAACATGTGATACCATGTTTTAAGACGAACTTCATAAGAAAAATCAGGTAGTAGACACACACCCATACATACGCACACACGCATGCACGAACATACAAGATACAAGCACACCAAAACACACACACGCATACACACACACACACACACATGCAAGATACAAGCACATTAAAACACACGCACGCATACACACACACACACATGCACACACATACAAGATATAAGCACATTAAAACACCCACAAGCACACGCAGGCACACACACACACACACACACACACACATACAAGATACAAGCACATTAAAACACACACATGCACACACATACAAGATACAAGCACATTAAAACACCCACAAGCACACGCACACACACACACACACACACTTGGCGTATACTTGGTGATTTAAGTGATTGGAATAGGTCTGTTCATTTACTTTGATTATGGGAGTGAATTTGTAAAAAAAAGAATCTGAACCTTTCCAGCTGCTGGAGTTGACTGAGGAAAGAGCGCAGGGAGCAGATCAGGTGTGTTCTGCGTGCTTCTCCTCACTTTCCTACTCCTGTCTTTCGGGGAGGATCGTCCTAAGGCTGGCGCCCCCCCTGCCTGGGTGCTGGTACCTTCTCCCTTCCGTTCTATGACCGCTTTCACAGGAAGCATTGGCTGCGTAGCGTAGCACGCGAAATGGAGTCCGCTTTCGGGAACTGCGTTCCGTAGGCCGTAGCGACGGAGACACGATAAGCGTCAGGTTGATCAAGCCGCCGTATGTGGAGACACAGTCCAATTACAGGGCTTTGCGATCCGATCCGGAACGACTGGGACCCAAAATTGCTGCAATTACAGCGAGTGCGCGTGCTGTGAATCTGGTCACAGCGGCCGGATCGCTTCGGTTATTGCGAACGCGCGTCGAACACGTCCGGTCACAGAAACTAAAACTGAAACCTTGGGATTTTTCCCCCCGAGCCGACGGTGGAAACCAGATGTTTTTTTTTTTGTTTGCGTCAGTCCCCGTTTAATTAAGAAATTTGGGATTGATTGCGGAGCGCGCCTATTTATTTGGGCTTGTTTAAAGAGCGTTTGCCCTCTATCCCGCCTGAGTCCCCCTGGATCGGGTCCAGACTGCGCCGCCTGGAGGCGTCCGCGTGGACCCTGGCCCAGGTGGGACCTGGCGCAGCGCTAACCGTTCGGAATTCGCCAGAACGGTCGCTCCCCACCGGTGGCGGGCGTCCAGCGAAAGGCGGCGGGGCGGAGAGGAGGTCCAGCTGGCTCTGTCTCCGGCGCTATTTTCGCCCTCTCCCCGACCCCCCGACCCCCGACCCCCCACCCCCCCGCCCCAGGCGCGGCAGATGCCTCGATCCGCAGGGAGCCGCCATCACCACACGCTCTGACGTGTCCCCGAGGAATTCACACTCCTTCATTTTTATAACAGAACAATCCCAATTTCAAATAATAATAATAATAATAATAATAATAACAATATAAAAGCTTTGCCAACCGTCAAATGTTCAAATGTGCATGAGTAATTGTCTTGGGCATGATAGCTCGAGGAAAATAATGCACAGTGTACCATGCCTCGCATTACAATGGAAAATGTAAGGTAATATACGGGTAGATGTTCATATACGTGTCATATACATGTTGGCTTCCTGCAGTTGAATTTTAGTCGACCATGACAGCAGGTGGTTAACATGAACAACAGAGAAGTTGGGCCAATGTGACTCAGTCTGCTCTGACCTGGAATCTAGATACTGTGGCGGAAACCTTTAAATGCCATCGAGGCCGCACGTAGTAATTCACTTCCTTGTCTAGTAATTGCTCTATAAGGTCACTGCAAAACTCGACCTTACTTGGGAACGATAAGGAGAAGGACTGCGGGTGTCTCGGTTCTGCACGGTGTGCAATGGGTGGTGGATTTGTCTCCTGCAGCCAGAGGGTCTTCAACAGAGGGGCCACAGGCCCCTGGGGGTCCTTGAAGGTACTGTAAGGGGTCCCTGGACGGTCTTGATATGCAATGACCATAGATAGATTTGGGAAAAAATTTTAAAAATGTTTTAAATAAAATTGTTTCTTAACTTAATATGGGGGTCCCCTGGGTGCCTTTGAACGTGTGTGGGGGTCCCTGGATCAGGAAAGGTTGAAACCCCCTGTCCGACAGGTTTTAGATTGCGCATGAACTAACACCATTAAAAGCATATCATACAACTGCTTTGCTTTTATATTTTTTATTAAGTTACATTTACTACATTTCTGTCTATTCATGAACCCTTACTGTAAAGTGTCGCTGTGTAATTTTCAATTTGACCAGGACGTTGGGACTGCTCCTAATGTTTGCACTACGGCTATAGGCAGCTTCATAAGAACGTCATAAGGCATTCATAAATGCTTTAGCTCTGCTGATACGCAGCTTCATGAGAACGTCATAAGGCATTCATAAATGCTTTAGCTCTATTGATACGCAGCTTCATAAGAACGTCATAAGGCATTCATAAATGCTTTAGCTCTGCTGATACGCAGCTTCATGAGAATGTCATAAGGCATTCATAAATGCTTTAGCTCTGCTGATACGCAGCTTCATAAGAACGTCATAAGGCATTCATAAATGCTTTAGCGCTGCTGATAGGCAGCTTCTCGTTCTCTCCTTTGTCTTCGTGCTGTGACTGGGGAGTACTTCTCCGATCCAAGCTCCGGCATACATCCCACATTCATAATCCACCTTGAACTATACATTTTTCTGGCAGTTGATATTTGGAGGACAATTTCTCTCTCGATCAATCTGTATGACGTTCCGTCATGTCAGTGCTCGGTGTTATGTGGCTGTGTGTGTATTGCGTGTCCCCAACAGCCCCCGTATATCCTTCTTAGCTGTACGAGGGAGTTCACTTTTGTGAGCCTTTTGGAAATGCCTTTCGTGAGGCGATTGAATTTCTGTCTCGGCGTTGAATTTCATTCGACCCATCACACACACACACTTCTCACACCTATCATTCATCACGTGTCCTTTTGCTAGACATCCTATATCTAATGTCCAAGTGAGGTGGCAGGGAAACAGCAGGACAAGATCCACTATATGACCAAAAGTATTTGGACACCCCTTGTTACGGGGCTGTTTGTCATGGTTTGGGCTAGGCCCCTTAGTTCCAGTGTAGGCAAATATTAATGCAATGGTATCTCTAGACAATTCTGTGCTTCCAGCTTTGTGGCAACGGTTTGGGGAAGGCCCTTTCCTGTTTCAGCATGACAGTACCCCCAGTGCTCTCAATAGGTTTACATTATTTTCGGCAGAAAACGAAAACCCTTCAGGACTTCAAACTGTAACACTACATTGCCGCACTTTTATACTAGGACCCAAGGATTGCAGTCGTTTTTTGGAACGAAAAGGACCGAGGTCGAGAACCACTGTCAAGAGCTGACAGTTGACACACGGATAAAATGTTTCATATGCTCTCAAATTGAATAACTGGGGTTTAGATGGTGTGCATAGGAAACATTGCAATTTCAGTGAAATTTGAAAATTCAGTTCTCAATATTAAAATCTAAAATAAAAAAAAATAAAAAGCATTCTGACACTTCAAATTGGTGGCGCTTAACTGAACTGTGTATTTTAGGTGTTTTTGAAACGATGTCAAAGTGCTTTGAAACCTCTGTCATTTTATTGAAAAATCCTGTGGCCATAAAACGCTTTTCTGTCAGTGCAGGTTATTAAGTGTCACAATTTGCATGTTCATGAGAGATGAGTATTCATCTGGCGTTTTGATGGATGCTTTTGGAATTAGCATATTTTCCAGTGTGCGGTTTTCATTAAATCACCCGATAGGCTCTGCGTGTGTTTTTCTGGGTGTAAAGTCTGATTTATTTGCTTGAGCATTGCTAGGACGTGTGCCTGGGGTGCGGGTAGCGATGTGCCCTATCCAGTGTAGCCTGTGAGGGGCCTTGAGTGGCAAAATCAGCAGTTTAAATACTGGAGCTACTGTCCTACAGCAGCTTTAATACTTCATGCTACATTAGGGATGTGCATTCAGGCTAATTTTTATATTGTATTATTTCAATATTCTTAAGGGTTAACGAACGGGGGGCGGGGGGGGGGGGGGGGGGGGGTTTGCCTCATGGACAGGGCTTCTGAGATGCCTCTCTGCAGGGTTTCGTGACGGGGAGGGTTCATACCCGCGCGCTGATAAGTTCCTCACCCTTGGCTCCCTCGTTTGGTGAAGACTTCACAAATGTGACCTTCCGTGGTGCGGAGGTACAAGGGAATGATAATAGGTGTCTCTGTAACGGGGGCGTAAATGCAAGGATAACCTTACATGCCACCGAGAGCTGTTTCCTTAAAAAACGTTCAAATCTTACAGCTAGACCTTAAAACATCATGTAGCAAATGTGTTACATTAGTGCAGTGCAATGTTACGTGAGTGTAATGGTTTGTTACGCTGGTGTGATGTCACGTCAGTGTAACGTTGTGTTGCATTAGCGCAACGTTGCGCTACATTCGCGTGATGGTGCATTAGCGCTGGGTTAGCGTAACGTCACGTTGAATTTAAATACGAGCGTTTCCACGGAGACCGCGCAGTGCCCGGACCGGTTCCTCGGGTCGGACGCGGACGGAGGGTGGACGGGACCTTTGCCGAACGCGGCGGAGCTGACCGCTGGACACGGGTGACCGGGAGAGCTTTCGCGGGCAATAACCGCGCGCGCTAATTGAAATCGTAAATAACGGCGGTAAGCGCGCCCGGCGTCGGGGGGGCCGTTAAAGGACGATCACAGAGAGGCCGACGGGAGCTGGCGGTCGGTCCAGGACCGGCCGCGCGGTAACTCCGCGGTTGGGAAAAGGGAAAGGGGGCGGGGGTCAGGGGGCTTGTGTGCGTTTCGCACGGTCCTCGTACGGCTGCGAGCGGGTCCTGTCTAATTAATAGAGGGCGCTGCAGCAGTGGGACGGGTCTACTGTTGCCTCTGGGCACTTCAAAGAGACGGCCATTAATCACAGATGGGAATCTGCATGCGAACGATTGAAGAAGGAGAGCATAATGGCATTTTAGAAGAATGAGGTCTATTTACACAATTGAAAAGACCTGGTGTCGGCAGTTTTTTTAAATTTATTTTTTATTTTTTTTAAACGGTGCTTAGATTGAAAATATGATTGAGTGATTTGAGTACTTTTCCTGACAATTGCTAATGAGGGAAGTGGTTTGTGGAGAAACTGAATGACTGAGTGGTTCTATGAGCGATGGCTATGAATGATTCATGAACGTCTAGTCGCGTCGTTTTAACATTTTAAATGTATTCTGAAACAGGGGAAAGATAACCGGTACTGTGCTGTGGGAATTGTTATCGTAATTGCGTGATATGAAGCAGTCGATTGCTTTGTTCCTGAGGAATAAAACTGCGTTTCCCACAATCCTCTCTGTGTTCCCTGGTTTGGTGGTGATGGCAGAGTTGAGCCAGTGGGGTAGTACGCCTGTGAGGTTTCTTCAGTGGAGAAAGCAAATTTCAGATTCTGATAGGCGTCACAGTCACCAGGTATTTTTATTTTGTCACGATAGCATTTACCAACATTTGGGTTGTTGTGCATCATTATTTGTGGTCCAGGTTAGACATTCTACAGATCACCAGATGGGTGAAGTGTCCCTGGAGCAGCCACATACCTGTGGGTGGGGTCGGCAGGATAAAACTTCATTTCCCATGACCCTCCCTGTTGATGTTAATGAATAAAACTGCATATCCCACGCCCTCTCTAGGGTTTACAGCTGTTGCCAACTCGACGAGCTTTAGTTAAGTGTGTGTGGACTACATGAGTAATTGGATGGGACTGGATACATTTGCACAATTAGTATGAGTTCCCTGGCTGTGTGTGTGCGTGTGTGTGTGTGAGAGAGAGAGAGAGAGAGAGAGAGAGAGAGAGAATGGATAAGTGCATGTAGTCTTGTGCACAGAAATGCGCTGATGTTGGCCACTTGCCCAGAGAGAAGCCGTGTTCGTTTCACGTGGGCGGCGGAGAGAGAGGCCTTTAGTCAGCGGTTAATGCGGAGCCGAGGGTGAAAACAGCTGACGCACAACTCGGAATTCAGCGGGAAGGAAAGAGCCCCTCCCGGTGCGGGCCCGCAATGAAAGGGAACAGCGAACGCGTTTTCACAAGCCTTTGATCCCGCTGCGCACTCTGCCATCTCTCCAGCTCCTACACCTTCCCCTCGCCCCCCGCGCAGCACATTGCACTTTACAATCTAACCGCTCCGCCGCCTTGTAGTGTCATTCATTGCCGGTGCGTTTTGCCATGGATGCGGCGGTTGAATGCGGTTGCTGGCATTACTGTGGTGAGGGTAGCCTTTCTTTCAGCCTGGCGGGAGGCTATTTGGCTGTGTGGCGCTCGGTGCAAGAGCTGCTGGGCTCCTGCTGGGCTCTCCCTGTTAGGGGTGGGACCGTTGACTTGCATACAGGATGATGGAGTGCTCACCCGTAGATTCTTAACCGTTTAGAGAAAAAAAAACAAAATCAGAAAAAAATATCTTTTTCTTTTTTCCTAAGAGAAAGGTAGCAATGGGGCACCCATGAACCCCCCCCCCCCCCCCAATCCACAGTCACTCCTACACATGCCCCCCCCCCCGGGACGCTCTGGCGGGAGGGGGGGAGAATTTCCCTTGGGGGGGAGGGGGGGCGGCGCGAACAGAACGGAGTGGGTTTGCGAGGAAACGGTGGCGCGCGGCGGCGCTAACGCGCTCAGTCATCGCCCGCCAACATCGGCCGCGCGCGGTTCGATCGCCCCTCTCCGGGGGGGCCCTTCGATTGAATCCGTCGTCGTCCGAGCTCCTTCGCCTGAGCGGTGACTCCAGGCCGCCGCGGCGGGTGCGCTGATTAAATCCGTGCGCATTGAACGCCCCTGCCTCCCCCCCGTAAATCAGTCGATCAGGTGAGACGTTGTTCGCAGCTAAGTGCCGCGTACATCACGATTAGCCTCTAATGTGTGCGTTAGGCTGAGAGAGATGGAGATGGCGCACTTACCGTAAGCAGCGGAGCGGCAGGAATAGTACCGTGCGAAATTTTAATTGGATCCGTACGACGGCCGTTTTACGGGGTGCCAAGTTACAGATCGCGTCACCTCGTATGAAAAGGCCGGGCCGTGGGAGCCTGACGAATCGATCAATTAATCAATCAATCGATCAGTCAGCCCAAACCAATCAATCAATCGTCCAGTATACCCACCAATCAAGTCATTGCTTTTATTTCTCGCCGTTTGCAAACAGGGCCGTCAAACAGCCGCGACGCAATTCACCGGAGAGCAGCGTAGAATTACCCAAAACGGGCGTCGCCATCTGCCGCAGGAGCCGAGCGTAACCACGCGAGCGCGTTCGTCGCGTCCGGCTCGTGAATTATTCACGCCGGCGCCGTTAATCGGCGCTGATTGAAGAGGCGCGGGAGGCGAGCGCGTCTCCTCGACGGCGTCTGTTAGACACGTTTATTCTGCCGCCGTCTAATGGCCGACAGTGACTCATTACGCCGACCCCATTAAAAGTAAATGGTGATTTTTTAAAGTGTCGGTCCCTGTAGTAACGAGCGCTCCACTCGAGCAAATTAGGGCCCGGCAGACGCTCTCCAGATTAACGATTTTAAAGACGCTTCTTTTTCTTTTTTTTTTTCCCCCCAGCATCTTATTTTCTATTCGTTTGTGACCCATTTTCATGTATCTCTTGTTTTTACTCATGTGTTTATTCATATTTTTTCCATTGGTCTTTGTCTTTATTTTAAAATCTTTCGTGTTTTATTGTGTTGCTGTAAAGTTTGAAAAGCACTAATCAAATATTATTATTATTATTATTATTATTATTATTATTATTATTATTATTATTGCTCTTCAGGTAGGGAAATGCTTGCAGCATGTTTGGTGAAACTGATGCTATTGCCTCAGACTAACTCAGCCCAGTCCATCCGGTGATATTTGGAAATGCCAGACCCGGGTTTTATGAATGATATGTAATGTGAAGCTGACGGCGAGTTATTGTAACATAATTCAAGGGAGAGTGTGTGTGTGTGTGTGTCAAACTCTGTCACAGAATGAGATCAAACTCAAAAATTCAAAGGCACTCTCTTACACATACCCACTCAAGCGCAAACACACACGCGCACCGTCTCTCTCACACCTGCAGGCATGCGCACGCACACACAGACACACAGACACACAGACACACACACACAAACACACAAACACACACACACACACACACACACAGCTTTTGTGATTAAATCTCACTCAGTTTTAATTTGCGCTCTGCTCCAGCTGGGCGGCAGAACACAGAGCAGGTGTTTCTGCGGCGGAGGACCACGGGGAGACAGCGGTAAACGCCGCGCGTCCGCGCCACTCAGCCCCCCCCCCCCCCCCCCCCCCCCCCCCCCTCCCCCCGGAGTCACACGGCGCCTGCTCAGGCCCCCCCCCAGCCCCCCTCCCCCCGGTGTCACACGGCGCCTGCTCAGGCCCCCCCCCAGCCCCCCTCCCCCCGGTGTCACACGGCGCCTGCTCAGGCTCTAATCGGCAGTGATTAACGAGAGCGCCGTGAAAAACGGGCGCGGCCTTAATTACACAGCAGTGCCTAATTAGGGCGCGATTCCTTCCCAGAATGCCGCTTGGCGATGCCGAGAACGCGGCGCCACGCCCCCCCCCCCCCCCCCCCCCCCCCCGCGCACGGTCACACCGGTGCGGTTTAACACGAACGTGCCCAGTCTGACGGGCAAATGAAAACACAGAGATCTCCAGACGCGAGCCGGGCTAACAAGTGTTCCAGTGCGTGAACTGCAGCGGGGGCTAGCGATTCTGGGCTAGCGAGTGCAGGGGATTCTGGGTTAGCGAGTGCAGGAGATTCTGGGTTAGCTAGTGCAGGGGATTCTGGGCAAGTGAGTGCAGGGGATTCTGGGTTAGCGAGTGCAGGGGATTCTGGGCAAGTGAGTGCAGGGGATTCTGGGTTAGTGAGTGCAGGGGATTCTGGGTTAGCGAGTGCAGGGGATTCTGGGCACTGCCCACTGCTCATGACTGTCCACTGTCCTTTTGATTTTTTTCCTAAAAAAAATATTTGCTCCCTTTTTTTCCCCTTTGGCCTTCATAGAGACTGATTTCAGGGTTTTTTTGTTTTTTTACCGCACAGCATAGGCCGCTCGATAAGAAGAGGCATTCGGTTGAGCTGTTCTCGGTGTTTGAAATGTCAGGCCGTGAAGGCGGGGGCTGGCATACCGGTGGGCCTGCAAAGGCATGAGCTCAGGCTGCAGGTATACAGAGTACAGACACAGACGCACGTGTCTCACAGACACAGCTGAGTGTAAGTGCAGGCTGCTATTTAAAAAGGTAACTGTAATGGTCACTTTAAGAATATTACAGGAGAGACTAACAGGGTAAATATATACTTCAGAACAGAATTAGTCTTTTCAGACACCCAACCCACGTCTTTAGAAACTACAGACTTGGCATCGTGGGGAAATTGTTTTATTTGAAAATTTGAAAAAAGTAACCGTCTGAGTTTATCTCGTTGCTTAATCAAGAAGTTTCAAAGCAAAAACATTGTGATCGGCCTTGCCTGTGATCCACCAAGTTCTGAAACTCAAAGAAACATTTGGAGACTTTGCCATCTAGTGGCTGTACTGTAAAATATAACAACCTGCTGGTGCGCTTTGACTGTTACATGGCATCCAGTGTTATTTTCACGTTTCATGAGTTACACTGTTAACAGCATGCCAATTGTGGAAACCGAAAAACAAAGAACTAACTAAAAATTTTATTCATTATTTGAGAAATGCTCATAAACAAATTCAGGGCTCTGCAGTGCCACCATTTTAGGAGCACTTGGGATGTGTCCCGATTGGAAAAGTAATTTAGGGAGCACTCTTTGGAATGAATTGGTGCAACCCAAAATTTTTCAACTCAAGAGCACGTGCTCTTTGGGGGGGAAAAAAAAAATGTTAGCGTGGAGCCCTGAAGTTAGGCTTCAGTTTATTGGCTCCAGGTTGACCAAACTGAAATGGACCTGACTGCAAGCTGGGTGTAAATAGTTTGCTGCCATTTCCTAGGAAGTGAAGCCAAAACGGCTTTGGGCAGAGCCAACATGTCCGCTGTCCTTCGGTTAGCGTTCGGCCCGAAAAGTGCTCTCCGCGCACACGGGCGTTCCTCCTCCCGTTTGCCCGCTGGTGCTGCCGGGCTTTTTCACGGCGACGCCGGTGCCCGGCGGAAAAATCGCCATAACGACGCAGCCTGAGCAAACACACGGGCCGGCGCTACGGCAACGGCGAGGAGGAGCTTCGAACCGAACCCAAACGGTCATCAGCGGGGAAACCACAGAAGACGCCTCTCCCCAGACGCCCCCCGGGACGTCGGACGAGGAACCGGCCTGGAGAACGGCGCGCGTCGGCACCGAGGAACGGCCGCGGGGGAAAGAGGTCGCGACCTTTCCGCCTCGCTGCCATGATCCAGCCGCGCGCCAATCGCTCGCTGGCTGGAGCTCTCGGTAAGAGGACGTCCCCACGCCGCCACCCTCATTTCACCTCGCCAACCTTACCTGCAAACTGCACGGCGGTAGTATGTAGACCGTGTCGTTTTCTTCATTTACCCTCAGAGGCTATCTGATGCATCCAGCTTGCTTAATTTCTCATAGTCGTGACATACATCAGCCACTCACATGCGCAATTTCTCAAGTCGCTCTCAGTGAAGAGTCAGTTTCACGTGCTTTGGAAATTTAATGCGATATTCAGCCGGTAAGTTATTCGATATTCAACGGATATGATATCTGCGTTAAAATTTTGAAGTATGCAAAGCTAGAATCTTACGTTTGGTACGCACTGTGCACGTTTTAGATAAAAGCACAAAACAAGCAACTGGGTTTAATCATTGCCTTATAATGTCAAGCTGTGTGACATGTCCAAGGCAGCAGCTATATCCAGTGTCAATATTTTAACTTGAGATAATATTAACAATCTAAGACCTGTCAGAATGGAGCACGTTCCATAAACAGTGAGCTTTCAGTTCACTCCATCAAATATTTGCAAAAGCCGTGTGTCTATTATTGAGTACATTTAACAGCAGTGACTTGCTCTAGACATTGGGTGAGAGAGGGTGACAGTTAGGGTGTAAAAATCTGGCCAGAGCTGTGTGAGGGTTGCAGGATGATCGCACTGCTGGAAGGTGATTTCC
This sequence comes from Anguilla japonica, assembly GCA_025169545.1. Lineage (NCBI taxonomy): Eukaryota > Metazoa > Chordata > Actinopteri > Anguilliformes > Anguillidae > Anguilla > Anguilla japonica. The sequence continues at coordinate 10,049,060 of CM045901.1, read as the reverse complement.
TGGATGAGTTCCTCTGCCACCGTTGCCAACTGCCTGAGCACCTCGAGAGCAAGATTCTTGATCTTGAGGGCCAGATTACTGCACTTCATAGTTTGCGATTGGCAGAGTTCCAGGAACTGAGTAGCATGTCCTGTAAGGAACAGCTGGGAAGGGGGGAGAATCCAGAGCAGACAGGGAGAGATAGTCGGGTGACAGTGGGGCGCAGGCACAGAAAAGGCCGTGCACACCACACAGGGGCGATATCTCCAGAGGTTGCGGTGTCCAACCGATTCCAGCCCTTGCAGGAATTGGATCTGGCTCTTGATTCTGAGAACCATAAGTGCTTTAATACAGAGTCTGTAGGAGCACAGAGACAGCATGTGCGGACCGACAGGGCCTCCCCAGCATACCGCAATGAACTCAACATAACAAAGAAATTGCTCGCTTTTAATAGGGAATCTTATCTTTTTGGTTCTGTACTTGGATGCAAGCCACACGTACATTTCTCCTGCAGAAAAACATTTCCCAGAAATGACCTCTTCGTCATTAACACAAAGATACTTTTTCCCCAGCAACCTTGACATTCTAGTTTGCTAGCATAACTAAGATAAGACACCGAGCCCAATTAGTCCACAGCATGAGAGAGAGAAAGTGGGGAAGGGGGGCACATCTCCTGTTCATGGAACTGTCCTTAATCGTAACAAAATTGCATAGAGTAAGCTATGTCATTATCTCATGCTTGAGATTTAATCATTTTAACAAAGAGCATGTTCTCTTCTCACGCGAAGGTTAAGTCATTAAACATGAAAACTGTTAAAAGAATACATTTCTAATCACTTGTATGTTAGAGTATACAGTGGGCTCCAGAATTATTGGCACCCTTGATAAATATGAACAAAAAAAGCTTTAAAAAATGCTAAACTAAAAAAATAATAGTTATTGACATGACCTTTATTTTCCAACATGTGTAAAATAGTGTGCTTGATTAATGATTCATTGGAATCAATCAAAGTCTTAAATATTTTTAATAAAAAAATATTTCCTCAAAAAAACAGGTTCCACAATTATTGGCACCCCTGGTTTAATACTTCGTGAAAACACCCCTGGCAAAGATGACAGCCATGAGTCTTTCCCTATAAATTGTGATATGGTTAGAGAACACATTTGGAGGGATTTTTGACCATTGCTCCATGTAGAACTTTTCAGAATCATTGATATCTTTGGGTTTGTGCTTATGGACCCCCGCTCTTCAGTTCAGACCACAGGTTTTTGATGGAATTTAAGTCTGGAGACTGAGATGGCCATTGGAAAACATGGATGTTGATTTCACTTAAGCATTTCTGTTTAGATTTTGATGTATGCTTGGAGTCATTGTCCTGCTGGACAATCTACCTATGACCAAGTCCTAGCTTCTTAGCAAAGACAACCAAATGTTCTGCCAGAATTTCCTGGTACTTTGTTTAATTCATTGTGCCATTGATCTGAAATAGTGCCCCAGGACCACTGCCAGCAAAACATCTCCAAAATATCAATGACCCACCTCCATATTTGACAGTAGGTATGAGGTGCTTCTTCTGTATGCATTCCTCTTTTGCCGCCAAACATGTTGATGGTGTGTATGGCCAAAATGTTCAATTTTGGTCTCATCTGACAATAGCACTCTCTTCCAGTCATAATTCCAATGAGGTTTGGCAAGCTCCAGATTCTTGGTTTTGTTTATTGTGCTCAGTAAGGGCTGTCTTCGTGCCACCCTTCCAAAGAGTTAGTTGGTATGGAGGTGCCATTTTATGTTTTTTTTAGACTTGTTGACCACAAGAAACAAACCAATCTCTGCAATTCTTAAACAGTGATCCTTGGGTTATTAATGGCCTCCCTCACCATCTTCCTCATCGTCCATGGGGACAACATGCACTCGCTTCCTCTTTCTGGCAAATTTGCAACCTTTCCATATGTTTTATACCTTTTTATTATTGCCCTTACAGTGCTAAGTTGTATGTTTAACTGTTTGTCTTTTTTTGTACCCATTACCAGAATTGTGATGGTTAATTACCATCGGTCTCTTCTGAATTGACAGTTGTTTGGCTTTTCCCATGCTGATGGATGACAAAGGGATTTTGTATGCTTGTTACCTCATTTTTATTCTCTAGTGAAACTGGAAGTGATGGAATGACACAATATAGTTCCTTTAGACTGAGATGAACTAAATTAAGTAAAATTGTATTGCCAATTTCATTTTGTTTGATTTTACTTACAATAATTGTTAGGGGTGCCAATAATTATGGCACCTATGGTTTTCAGAAAAAAATAGATAATTTAAAAAAAAAAACATTGAAGCATGAGAGTAAATGTATTGAAATAAAAGTATATAGTTTTCCCATATGTTTGAACATAAGATATAGATTATTATCTGTGTAATTTATTATATGCAGGCTTTTTTCTTCATTTTTATTAAGGGTGCCAATAATTCTGGAGCCCACTGTATAAGGTAAAACAATGATTAAACAGCATATTCTTCTATGTGGCAGTGGGGGACTCATTATGAGGGTCGACACCATAGACTGTTTGCGCAATAAAGAATCACGTACGGTGTGTTGCCTCCCTGATGCCCAGGTAGGAGATCTCCTGAAGCGTGTGGACAAGTTCAGAATACTCAATATTTCAAGTTAACTAACTTAACTGAAATTTCATTGTAAGAAAAACTAAAATTGAGTTTTAAGTTTTTCCCTCAATGAAATGTAAGTATTCTGAATGAATGTTATCAGGCATAATTTGAACTCAAAATTGAACAATCTGTATTAAGCTGAAAACTTTAAAAATTGTGAAGCAAGTTGCCTAGAAATATTGAATAATCTTAACTTTTTTTTACAGTGGGGGAAAAAATAACTCGAATTGGAGATAAGAAATAACAAAAATTACTCACCTCAAACATTAAGATGTCACATAGGGCTATTACTGGTCATAATGAAGTGAATTGGTCAGTGACTATGGCAGGGAGAGTGATAGAGAGTGAGATGGTTTATTTATTTATTTATTTATTTTTATTTGCTGTTTATCTTCAAATGTATTTTGAAATAGGAAACGTTCTTGGAGTTCCACGGACATGACATTTCAAAAGGCTTATTTGTGCGTGTAGCCAACAGATGGCACCATTGTATTGGAGCACTTCCACGTGCCAACATAAATATAATTCTCAAGATGTTGAATAGGCCTAGCATATGTATATGTTAAAATTTAGCAAAGACCTACATGGATGAAATGTTTCTCTTCCGAATTACTAATTAAATACGATAACTAATGCAACTAATAAAAAGTACAAAAAAAAAACTCCGCCCATCTACCACTTGAAGTAAACAGGAAGAGAAACTGAAAGTTAACTCAGACAGCCATTTTAAAGATGCAGCAGAAAGAAGACCGTAAAAAGAAGAAATAAATTGAATAAACCAACGAAGTGAACAGCCTGTTGTGGAGTGGAATTGTGGTAAGAAAACGTAAAGATAAAGGGGATGTGGGGAGGAATGGGAATCTGCAAGTATAATCGTATTAACACGCGTAATTCAGTAAAACCGAGAACTTCAATGAAATGGCGTATTTGAGGCGTAGTCTAATAAGCGAAGAGTTCATACTGAATCCAAATTTACCATTTGGACCAAAAAGCAATAATTAAAATAAAAAAAAGTTTACTGATGTATTTTTGATATTTCATGACTTTATTAAAATAAAAAAACCTCGTGACGTAACCTAGTATGATAGAAGTCACAGGCCCTGTCGGTAGATTTAACGGGTTTCTATACCCCTTTAGCGACTGTATTTTTAAAAAGGACCTTTTTGAGCGCACATCAGCAATTCTGAGAACTCTCCATCGCTGCTCGGGTGGTTTGTAGTCTTTCCTGCGCTCCCTATCGCTCTGCAGCTAATTTAACAGCGGCTGGTTTGTGAGTGGAGAGAGAAGCGCCATAGTCGACCGTCCACCAGTGAGAGTAAAACATAAATGAATTGCGCTTGCGCCTGTCGGGGCGCGACGACCAATGACTGATCACCATCGTCTGTCCCTCCCTCCGACACAATATGTTTGTTTTAAATTTCATAAATATGAGGAGTGGAAGGAACAAAAATAATGAATTAAAAGCGGAATCGATTAAACTGCAATTAAATTAAATGTTGAATCAAATAAAATGCCGAATGCAGGGGTGACAGTAATTGTGACATAAAACTTCTGGAAAATTTTTCATCTGGGAGATGTGTAATTTTGGTGGTTACACACCCCGTTATATCATTAAATATATTCCACATGTTGTACAATGAATATATACCTCGGCACTGGTAATCTTTATATTCAACAGTTTGATCATTGTTATCATGGGTGCAAAACATTTTGTGGGCGATAATATTGCACATTTTTAGGGCCATATTAAATTCAAGATTTGTTCCTGTCCGCACTATAAGATCTGATGTATGTGTGTGCCTGAGACTGTTTTAGTGTGTCTGTGTGTGTTTACTGTGTTCTTTTGTGTATTTACAGGTTGGCGGATTTGACTCACCACCTATGGTTGAATCTGATCTGAAGTGTCCCGGTGTCCTGAGATAGGCAGCGCTCTTTCTAAAATGAGTTCCTCAGAGGAGAAAGAGACCGACGATGAAACCCACAGCCCTGCCAGAGAGAGGTACAAATGCGTGAATCAGAGAGTTAGAGCTGCAGTAAGAGGATGAATTTAACTGAAAGCTCTATCTCCATGTGCTGTGAGTTAGAGCTGCAGTGAGAGGATGAGTTTAACTGGAAGCTCTGTCTCCATGTGCTGTGAGTTAGAGCTGCATTAAGAGGATGAGTTTAACTGGAAGCTCTGTCTCCGTGTTTTGTTCACAGGGTCCAGGTAGAGAGGGCAGGGTCACCTGTACCCAGCTGTCTGTCAGTGAAGAGTGATCGTTCAATGGAACTACCACTCCACTTCAGAGGAGAGTTCACAGGTGATCAAAGGTAATGCAGCAGGTTCATATTGACACTAATGTTTAATTATACTTCCACATCCCTTGAGAGAACCATGAGGAACTAATACACACAGAAGAACAGCTGAACGCAATCAGCAAAGATCACCAAGACGTGAGAATGAACCGAAATGCTGAAACAAAAATTTTCACGAAAGATCTTGACAAGCACAGGTGCGTGGAGAATGAATGACTTTGGTCTGGATCTGTGACAATTTAATGTATTATGTCACATTCAGATGTGCAGTGAGTTCTTCAGAGGAGACGGGGACTGACGATGAAACCCACGGCCCTGCAAGAAAGAGGTAAAAATGCATGAATCATCAATCAGTTTATGTGAGTTTAACTGGAAACTCTGTTTCCATGTGGTCTGAGTTAGAGTTGCAGTAAGAGGATGAATTTAACTGGAAGCTCTGTCTCCATGTGCTGTGAGTTAGAGCTGCAGTAAGAGGATGAGTTTAACTGGAAGCTCTGTCTCCATGTGCTGTGAGTTCGAGCTGCAGTTAGAGGAAGAGTTTAACTGGAAGCTCTGTCTCCTTGTGCTGTGACTTAGAGCTGCAGTAAGAGGATGAGTTTAACTGGAAGCTCTGTCTCCATGTTTTGTTCGCAGGGTCCGGGTAGAGAGGACAGGGTCACCTGTACCCAGCTGTCTGTCAGTGAAGAGTGATCGTTCAATCGAACTACCACTCCACTTCAGAGGAGAGATCACAGGTGATCAAAGGTAATGCAGCAGGTTCATATTGACACTAATGTTTACTTATTCTTCTATCTCTCTGGCAACCTTCAGGTATAGTGGGGTATTTTATTGTACATTCAGGTCTAGGTGGGTGTATTATATCGTAATAAAGTGTCCTGTTCGACACGGATACCTGGTCTTGGATCCAGTCACTGAGAAACACAAGAGGCGAAATGTAGAAGTGACAAGGCACTTAAAGAAACACCAATCAGAAACAACAAATGTGTATGAAGAGTGATCCTTCAATGGGTCTTCCAATCAAATTCAGAGAGATTCACTAGTGATCACCAGTAGTGCAACAGGTTCATATTGACACTACTGTTTAATTGTACTTCCAGATTCCTTGAGAGAAACATTGAAACTTGAAGCTCTGTCTCCATGTGCTGTGAGTTAGAGCTGCAGTAAGAGGATGAGTTTAACTGGATGCTCTGTCTCCATGTGCTGTGAGTTAGAGCTGCAGAAAGAGGATGAGTTTAACTGGAAGCTCTGTCTCCATGTGCTGTGAGTTCGAGCTGCAGTAAGAGGATGAGTTTAACTGGAAGCTCTGTCTCCATGTTTTGTTCGCAGGGTCCGGGTAGAGAGGGCAGGGTCACCTGTACCCAGCTGTCTGTCAGTGAAGAGTGATCGTTCAATGGAACTACCACTCCACTTCAGAGGAGAGTTCACAGGTGATCAAAGGTAATGCAGCAGGTTCATATTGACACTAATGTTTAATTATACTTCCATATCCCTTGAGAGAAACATGAGGAACTAATACACACAGAAGAACAGCTGAACGCAATCAGCAAAGATCACCAAGACGTGAGAATGAACCGAAATGCTGAAATAAAAATTTTCACGAAAGATCTTGACAGAAGTACAGGTGCGTGGAGAATGAATGACTTTGGTCTGGATCTGTGACAATTTAATGTATTATGTCACATTCAGATGTGCAGTGAGTTCTTCAGAGGAGACGGGGACTGACGATGGAACCCACGGCCCTGCAAGAAAGAGGTAAAAATGCATGAATCATCAATCAGTTTATGTGAGTTTAACTGGAAACTCTGTTTCCATGTGGTCTGAGTTAGAGTTGCAGTAAGAGGATGAATTTAACTGGAAGCTCTGTCTCCATGTGCTGTGAGTTAGAGCTGCAGTAAGAGGATGAGTTTAACTTGAAGCTCTGTCTCCATGTGCTGTGAGTTAGAGCTGCAGAAAGAGGATGAGTTTAACTGGAAGCTCTGTCTCCATGTGCTGTGAGTTAGAGCTGCAGTAAGAGGATGAGTTTAACTGGAAGCTCTGTCTCCATGTGCTGTGAGTTAGAGCTGCAGTAAGTGGATGAGTTTTAACTGGAAGGTCTGTCTCCATGTGCTGTGAGTTAGAGCTGCAGTGAGAGGATGAGTTTTAACTGGAAGGTCTGTCTCCATGTTTTGTTCACAGGGTCCGGGTAGAGAGGGCAGGGTCACCTGTACCCAGTTGTCTGTCTATGAAGAGTGATAATTCAATGGTTCTACCACTCAACTTCAGAGGAGAGATCTCAGGTGTTCAAAGGTAATTAAACCAGTTAATATTGTCCCAACTGTTTCATTGTACTTCAGGCTCCCTGGCAACTTTCAGGTTTTTATTGGGTGCATTTTAACATATTCAGGTTTAGGTATGGTGTACTATGACGCATTCAGGTGTAGGTGGGTGTAGTATGACACATTATGATGTGTGTGTTGTGTACCATGTTGGTCTCCGGGCTGTTTGGATGGTGTTTTTCTTGTTGAATTTCTGCAGGTATAAGTGACCCTGGATCCATTCCCTGCAGTATCAGAGTTAAACTGCCTGTCTCTCCACCCCTCACTGTGCCCCTATATTCCAGCTGTTAACTCAGCCAAACAGGAGCAGCTTCATATTTCACAGGAGTTCATCAACCAGGAGTAAATTTCAACCACATTTTGTAGTTGTGTTTAACACCGCTGTGTCTACAAGAGACAAACAGTGCAGGTGGTTTAAAGTGAACATTTTTCAAAACAGATTGCTCCACAGTTGAACTGAAATTACTTATGTTGGTCACAGTTAGAGCAGACACCACTACCCTGAACAAAGCCAGTTAGAACCAAAGCATCATGTGGCTCACAGTTCTGATCCCTAAGAGAGAAATAAACTGAAGAAATGCAAAATGAAGACAAATGCGGGAGAGAGAGAACTCAAATTCATTGAGTGAATCTGATATGTTTGCACAGGAGGTGTTATTGAATAGGTTAATATTAGAGATACAGTAACACCTCACCTGGAGAATGGAATCAAGTGTGTCCTTCAATCACACAAAATAAAAACTTTGGGAATAATACGATCATCAGCAGGAGAGGTGAGGAAATGATTCTGTGATGGTTAGAGCAGGATGATAGAAACATATTGTCTCAATGGCGTTGTCCTGTGCAGCGTCACACACAGGTGGGGTGCACCTGAGGAGCGGCTGCTGTCAGAGCAGGAAGTGCATCAGTCACTGCAGGCCCGGCTGATGGCACTGGATGCACAGATACAGCTGAGCCTGTAACATTTAATCATTTCTGTTTCAGCCACCTGGGAAAGCAAGTAAGAGCTGCAGTAAGAGGATGAGTTTAACTGGAAGCTCTGTCTCCATGTGCTGTGAGTTAGAGCTGCAGTAAGAGGATGAGTTTAACTGGAAGCTCTGTCTCCATGTGCTGTGAGTTAGAGCTGCAGTAAGAGGATGAGTTTAACTGGAAGCTCTGTCTCTGTGCTGTGAGTTAGAGCTGCAGTAAGAGGATGAGTTTAACTGGAAGCTCTGTCTCCATGTGCTGTGAGTTAGAGCTGCAGTAAGAGGATGAGTTTAACTGGAAGCTCTGTCTCCATGTGCTGTGAGTTAGAGCTGCAGTAAGAGGATGAGTTTAACTGGAAGCTCTGTCTCTGTGCTGTGAGTTAGAGCTGCAGTAAGAGGATGAGTTTAACTGGAAGCTCTGTCTCTGTGCTGTGAGTTAGAGCTGCAGTAAGAGGATGAGTTTAACTGGAAGCTCTGTCTCCATGTTTTGTTCACAGGATCCGTGTAGCGAGGGCATGGGCATCTCTACTTGGCTGTCTAACCATGAAGCGCGATAATTCAATGGATCTACCACTCAACTTCAGAAGACAGTCCACACGTCGTAGAAGGTAATGCAGCAGGGTCATATTGACACTAATTTTTAATTTTACTTCCATTTCCCTTGAGAGAAACATGAGGAACTAATACAACAAAATATCAGCTGAACCCAATCAGCAAGGAACACCAAGACGTGAGAATGAACTTCAATGCTAAAACAAACATTTTCACGAAAGAACTTGACAGAAGCGCAGGCGCATGGAGAATTAATGGCTTTGGTCTGGATCTGTGACAGTTTTGTGTATTATGTCACATTCAGATGTGCTGTGAGTTAGAGCTGCAGTAAGAGGATGAGTTTAACTGGAAGCTCTGTCTCTGTGCTGTGACTTAGAGCTGCAGTAAGAGGATGAGTTTAACTGGATGATCTGTCTCCATGTGCTGTGAGTTAGAGCTGCAGAAAGAGGATGAGTTTAACTGGAAGCTCTGTCTCCATGTTTTGTTCGCAGGGTCCGGGTAGAGAGGACAGGGTCACCTGTACCCAGCTGTCTGTCAGTGAAGAGTGATCGTTCAATCGAACTACCACTCCACTTCAGAGGAGAGATCACAGGTGATCAAAGGTAATGCAGCAGGTTCATATTGGCACTAATGTTTACTTATTCTTCTATCTCTCTGGCAACCTTCAGGTATAGTGGGGTATTTTATTGTACATTCAGGTCTAGGTGGGTGTATTATATCGTAATAAAGTGTCCTGTTTGACACGGATACCTGGTCTTGGATCCAGTCACTGAGAAACACAAGAGGCGAAATGTAGAAGTGACAAGGCACTTAAAGAAACACCAATCAGAAACAACAAATGTGTATGAAGAGTGATCCTTCAATGGGTCTTCCAATCAAATTCAGAGAGATTCACTAGTGATCACCAGTAGTGCAACAGGTTCATATTGACACTACTGTTTAATTGTACTTCCAGATTCCTTGAGAGAAACATTGAAACTTGAAGCTCTGTCTCCATGTGCTGTGAGTTAGAGCTGCAGAAAGAGGATGAGTTTAACTGGAAGCTCTGTCTCCATGTGCTGTGAGTTAGAGCTGCAGAAAGAGGACGAGTTTAACTGGAAGCTCTGTCTCCATGTTTTGTTCGCAGGGTCCGGGTAGAGAGGGCAGGGTCACCTGTACCCAGCTGTCTGTCAGTGAAGAGTGATCGTTCAATGGAACTACCACTCCACTTCAGAGGAGAGTTCACAGGTGATCAAAGGTAATGCAGCAGGTTCATATTGACACTAATGTTTAATTATACTTCCATATCCCTTGAGAGAACCATGAGGAACTAATACACACAGAAGAACAGCTGAACGCAATCAGCAAAGATCACCAAGACGTGAGAATGAACCGAAATGCTGAAACAAAAATTTTCACGAAAGATCTTGACAGAAGCACAGGTGCGTGGAGAATGAATGACTTTGGTCTGGATCTGTGACAATTTAATGTATTATGTCACATTCAGATGTGCAGTGAGTTCTTCAGAGGAGGAGACGGGGACTGACGATGGAACCCACGGCCCTGCAAGAAAGAGGTAAAAATGCATGAATCATCAATCAGTTTATGTGAGTTTAACTGGAAACTCTGTTTCCATGTGGTCTGAGTTAGAGTTGCCGTAAGAGGATGAATTTAACTGGAAGCTCTGTCTCCATGTGCTGTGAGTTAGAGCTGCAGTAAGAGGATGAGTTTAACTTGAAGCTCTGTCTCCATGTGCTGTGAGTTAGAGCTGCAGAAAGAGGATGAGTTTAACTGGAAGCTCTGTCTCCATGTGCTGTGAGTTAGAGCTGCAGTAAGAGGATGAGTTTAACTGGAAGCTCTGTCTCCATGTGCTGTGAGTTAGAGCTGCAGTAAGTGGATGAGTTTTAACTGGAAGGTCTGTCTCCATGTGCTGTGAGTTAGAGCTGCAGTGAGAGGATGAGTTTTAACTGGAAGGTCTGTCTCCATGTTTTGTTCACAGGGTCCGGGTAGAGAGGGCAGGGTCACCTGTACCCAGTTGTCTGTCTATGAAGAGTGATAATTCAATGGTTCTACCACTCAACTTCAGAGGAGAGATCTCAGGTGATCAAAGGTAATTAAACCAGTTAATATTGTCCCAACTGTTTCATTGTACTTCAGGCTCCCTGGCAACTTTCAGGTTTTTATTGGGTGTATTTTAACATATTCAGGTGTAGGTATGGTGTACTATGACGCATTCAGGTGTAGGTGGGTGTAGTATGACACATTATGATGTGTGTGTTGTGTACCATGTTGGTCTCAGGGCTGTTTAGATGGTGTTTTTCTTGTTGAATTTGTGCTGGTATAAGTGACCCTGGATCCATTCCCTGCAGTATCAGAGTTCAACTGCCTCTCTCTCCACCCCTCACTCTGCCCCTATATTCCAGCTGTTAACACAGCCCAAACAGGAGCAGCTTCATATTTCACAGGGGTTCATCAAGCAGGAGTAAATTTCAACCACATTTTGCAGTTGTGTTTAACACCACTGCGTCTACACGAGACAAACAGTGCAGCTGTTTTAAAGTGATCATTCTGAAAAACAGATTGTTCCACAGCTGAACTGAACTTACTTATGTTGGTCACAGTTAGATCTGACACCTCCACCCTGAACAAAGCCAGTTAGAACCAAAGCATCATGTGTCTCGCAGTTCTGATCCCTAAGAGAATAAAACTGAGGAAATGCAAAGTGATGACAAATGCAGGACAGAGAGAACTCAAATTCAGTGAGTGAATCTGATATGTTTGCACAGGAGGTGTTATTGAATAGGTTAATATTAGAGATACAGTAACACCTCACCTGGGGAATGGAATCAAGTGTGTCATTCAGTTACGCACAAAATAGAAAGTTTGGGACTAATACGATCAAAAGCAGTAGAGGTGAGGAAATGATTCTCTAATGGTTAGAGCGAAATGAAAGAGAAATATTGGCCCGAAGGCGTTGTCCTATGCAGCGTCACACACAGGTGGGGTGCACCTGAGGAGCGGCTGCTGTCAGAGCAGGAAGTGCATCAGTCACTGCAGGCCCAGCTGATGGGAGTAGATGCACAGAAACGGTTGAGCCTATAACATTTAACTATTTCTGTTTCAGCCACCGGGGAAAGCAAAACTACTGTCTGAAACATCCTCCTTTACACAGTACAGGATGAGTTTAACTGGAAGCTCTGTCTCCATGTGCTGTGAGTTAGAGCTGCAGTAAGAGGATTAGTTTAACTGGAAGCTCTGTCTCCATGTGCTGTGAGTTAGAGCTGCAGTAAGAGGATGAGTTTAACTGGATGATCTGTCTCTATGTGCTGTGAGTTAGAGCTGCAGGAAGAGGATGAGGGTTAACTGGAAGCTGTGTCCTATGATTTATTCACAGGATTCACTGCTCACTGGAGTCCAGTCATTCAGAAGAGAAGTGTTCTGAGAAACTATCTTCCTCAAAACGGGTATGGTGTATACTTCTTTATTTCCATAGTTTCTTGCGTGATGTTCTTGTGAACTATGTTTCCTTTGAATTAGATAACATAGCAAAGGATGTAGTGCTAATGCCAATATGCTACATTTAACCATTCTAAAGATGAGACTGATTATCTAATCAGGTTTATTAAAGTTGAAGAGAGCTACCTGGCCCTATTTGGCTCACAGAAAGATCAGATTTTAGGACCCAAACACAATGGCAGAGCAAGACTTCAAATAGAGTATTTTATATAGTTAGAATTAACCAAAAGTATTGCTCAGAAAAATTCAGTTATTCCAAAGGAATTTATTCATGCCAAGCACTATCTCTCCAAAATCATCAATCAAGCACTTCAAATATGAGGCTGTCGACCTGCTGCATATTTGGTGTTTATAATTATGCATCCCTGTGAGAAAGCATTTGACCTCAAGCAAGGATATGATTGTTTCAATGGCTCTGATGAAGTGTTTATTTCACACTGATACAGCACATCTCTTCATCTGTTTATTTCACACTGATACAGCACACCTCTTCATGTGTATATTTCACACTAATACAGCAAACCTCTTCATGTGTATATTTCACACAGATACAGCACACCTCTTCATGTGTTTATTTCACACTGATACAGCACACCTCTTCATGTGTTTATTTCACACTGATACAGCACACCTCTTCATGTTTTTATGTCACACTGATACAGCAAACCTCTTCATGTTTTTATGTCACACTAATACAGCACACCTCTTCATGTTTGTATGTCACACTGATACAGCACACCTCTTCATGTTTTTATGTCACACTGATACAGCACACCTCTTCATGTGTTTATTTCACACTGATACAGCACGCCTCTTCATGTGTTTATTTCAGTCTCTCCTGCACACTTTAATGAAGCTGAAGACTCAAAAGTTGAAACTGTTCCAGAGCCATCTGAGTCAAGATTGCCCAGAATGCTTTAATTGTCTTCCTGAAGATCTTTCTGTACTGGATAAGTTTATGAAGATGAAGGAATTGTTCAAGAGTCATCAAATTGCTGATTACCCAGAATGCACTGAGAGAGAGCAGGAGGATCCTGAGCCCCTGTACATAGTTGAGAAGATGCTGGAGACCTGTGGCAGTGAGGGGTCTCTGAAGATCACACTCCACATCCTGAGGAACATGAAGCAGAACGATCTTTCTGACTCACTGGAGAGAGGTGAGCAGCACAGTAAGAGTTTATCTCATTGCTACTGTGTGTCCATTAGAATGCTGAAATGAGTTTAGCAAACAAATCTAACAGTGAACAATGATCTGATTCATAGCATTCATACTTTCATAATAGTGTTTTACATTAACAGTTTTGCATATAGAAAACATCACACACAACATGGACACAAAGGCATTTCAATTAAAATATAGCATCCAGCAGTGATTTTGGGGGCAAGCAAATGCACATGAGATGAAATGTCCCTGAAAGAGATTCAAACCAGGAGCCTTGGGATCAAAAGCCAAGAGCTAAACCACTGTCCCATCAGACAGACTGCCCTGAGTTTTTATCCAGGATTAAAGAACACTGAGCATAAAAATTAAAAGATGATTAAATTACTACATGATCCATGAAGGCAATATTCACCATAAAAACACATCATACTATGTAACTAAGAAATTTAATGTTGAAATGGAAATTAATCCTTTTTATATGTTTTCATTGTTGTGTTTACAACACGTGAGAAGGGTAAAAAACACAGCTACTAGAGGTGTGGGTAACACTTTACATTAAGTTGCAGTTATACCAGTTGTATAAGTTGCAGTAGTTAAATTGTAACTATTCTGGTAACAAGAGGCTATTACTGAGTAATTCTATTTTAGGTACCATGGAACAACAGTTGGCGATATTCTTAATTACACGTGAATATTTTTAAAATAATGTATTTACACTGAAAGGCCATATCTTCATGATACATAATAAATAAACCTTACCTATTAATTACGCAATGTGTCTTCATGATACAGAATGATTTCATATTAACAGAAGAGCTGTAACAGGGCTGGCCTTCTTTCACATGTGTAATCAAGAATACCACTATCTCTTGTTCTCTTGTTACCAAATTAATTACAATTTAACTACACAGGTATAGCTGCAACTTAATGGCTAACACTTTCAAAGGTGTGCAAAACATTGTGAAAGCGTTCTGCATAATGTTTTTTGTTCTCTATTTCTGTTATTTTAAATATTGTTTCTCATATTTACGCACCTCAGGTGAATCCATAAAAAGAGCCCAGCAGGCACTGAAAACTCATCTGAAGAAGAAGTTTGAATGCGTATTTGAAGCTTTAGCAAAGCAGGGCCCCCGAACCCTCCTCAATGAGATCTATACAGAGCTCTACATCACAGAGGGGGGAAGTGGGGGGGTCAATAATGAACATGAGGTCAGACAGATTGAGACAGCATCCAAGAGACAAACCACACAGGAGACTGCAATCCTCTGCAATGACATCTTTAAGCTTTTACCTGGACAAGAGAAACCCATCAGAACTGTGCTAACGAAGGGCATCGCTGGCATTGGGAAAACAGTCTCTGTGCAGAAGTTCATTCTGGACTGGGCAGAAGGAAAAGCCAATCAGGACATTGATTTCATCTTCACTCTTCCTTTCCGAGATCTGAATCTGAAAAAGGGGAGAGAATTCAGTTTGATGCAACTTCTGCAGCACTACTTTCCACAACTGAAAGAGATCAAAAGTATTGAAGGTGATGGAGTAAAAGTCATGTTTATCTTTGATGGTCTGGATGAGTGTCGACTTCCTCTGGATTTCCAAAGCAATGAGCTCTGCTGTGATATAACAGAGTCATCATCAGTGGATGCGCTGCTGACCAACCTCATTAAGGGGAGTCTGCTTCCCTCTGCTCTCCTCTGGATCACCTCCCGACCAGCAGCAGCCAATCTGATCCCTCCTGAGTGTGTCCACCGAGTGACAGAGATAAGAGGGTTCAATGACCCACAGAAGGAGGAGTACTTCAGGAAGAGAATCAGAGATCAGAACCAGGCCAACAGAATTATCTCTCACATAAAGTCGTCCAGGAGTCTCTACATCATGTGTCACATACCAGTCTTCTGTTGGATTTCTGCTACTGTTCTGGGGACAATGCTGGGTGAAACAGAGAGTGGAGATCTGCCTGGAACTCTGACTGAAATGTACACACACTTCCTGCTGATTCAGACTAATGTGAAGAATCAGAAGTATCATGGTGCCAATGAGATGAACCCAAAGAAAGTGTCAGAGTCAAATACAGAAATCATCCTGAAACTGGGGCAGCTGGCCTTTCGACAGCTGGAAAAGGGCAATCTGATATTCTATGAAGAGGACCTGAGAGAGAGTGGCATTGATGTCAGTGAAGCTTCAGTGTACTCTGGGGTGTGCACAGAGATCTTCAAAAATGAGTGTGGTTTGTATCAGGAGAAGGTCTACTGCTTTGTGCATCTGAGCATTCAGGAGTATCTGGCTGCCTTGTTTGTCTTTCATTCATGTGTAAATGAGAACAGAAATGTACTCAGAGCAGAAGAATCAAAACCTCACAGTGACAGAGTGCAGCTGTCTGAGGTACACATGAGTGCAGTGTATCAGGCCTTAAAGAGTAAGAATGGACACCTGGACCTTTTCCTCCGATTCCTTCTCGGCCTCTCTCTGGACTCCATTCAGACTCTCTTAGGAGGAATACTGACACAGACAGGAAGCAGATCACCTGTACCAGACCCACAGACAGGAAGCAGACAACCTGTACCAGACCGACAGACAGGAAGCAGATCACCTGTATCAGACCCACAGACACAGACAGAAAGCAGGTTAGAGAGCATTGAGACAACAGTCCTGTACATTCGAATAATGATCGAAGAGGAATCTTCAGCAGACAGGACCATCAATCTGTTCCACTGTCTCAATGAACTGAATGACAACTCTCTAGTGGAGGAAATCCAGAATTCACTGAGATCAGGAAAACTCTCTCATAAGAAGCTGGAACCAGACCAATGTTCAGCTCTGGCGTTTGTGTTACTGGTGTTAGAGGAGATTGTGGATGAGTTTGACCTGAACATCTACAATACATCAGCAGGTTATCTGAGACTGGTACCAGTAGTCAGGAACTGCAGGAAGGCCATGTGAGTATTATGTAATTATTAAAGTAGATAACTGACAGCATGTTTTCATAAACACTTCATAGTTAAAGCGAGAATATAATATAATAAAATAATGTCATGCAAGTGAGCATTATGATTTTTGAGTCTAGCTATTTTAACTGATTGTGCCCTCATTTAATGAATACAGAAGTAGCACCAAATGCTGCAAAAACGTATACTATACCAAAAAATACTAGTTATTAAATAAATCATGAATTCATTGATAGGCAAACCAATGCAATGGATCAGTGATGGTCAAAACATACGACTCCCAAACAGATTAAAATGAAGAGAGGATATAGTAAGTTTCAGTATTAGGACACACATAGTATTCACCATCTAATTTAAAACACACTGCTTTAACAAACACACAGTTAGACAGATATGGAAAATAAATTACACAATTGTGAAAAAAATGAATGAAAGAGAATACAGAACCACAGCCTGTCTGTCGCACAGTGACCCAGGATGGTAAAATAAGCATCTAAAGAATCAATACCAGAGATCCCAGACTGTGATCAAAGAAAAGACCAAGGCACAGCTGAGAAGCAAGACAAATGTAACAAGAGCAAAGTCACACTTGGTAACAGGTCAACACTTAATGGTCTTTATTTCAGTAACATTTGTCCTTTACTTTGAAGAAAACAGGCCATGAGGGTCAGAAAGAGTCCAGCAGGATGTCTAATTCTCAGGCAAATCATGCAATAATATATGAACTCTTCTTTGCAGATTGAGTGGCTGTCACCTCACGGAGAAGTCCTGTGATATTGTGAACTCTGCTCTCCAGTCATCAAACTCACCCCTGAGAGATCTGGACCTCAGCTACAATAACCTGGGAGATTCAGGAGTGGAGCTGCTCTGTGCTGGACTGAGGAGTCCAAACTGTAAACTGCAGAGACTGGGGTGATTAGTGCTGTGTACTGTTTGACATTAATTAAATGGAATTAGTGATTATGGCTGTGTAACGGTTTGAACTTTGCTGCAGGGAGGAAACAAATTTTCAAAACTTGTAACCTAGATGTTTATGTGTAAATGTGGGTTTACATAAAAGATCATTGACTGGGGGGATAAGCAGCAAGGCTGTATTCCCCGGAGAGCAGATTGTCTACTACTGTCAGGCATTCACCTTACGTTCTCTGACACTAAGACCTTTCATCTGAGGTGGTAAACATACTGTTGATCTAGGAATCTTGCAATTCATACACTCATGCCATGAAGAAGTAATTTATGAGCCAACATGTACAACTATGTGCAAATGGGATGTAGATCCAGTGCAGTTTTAGCTAAATGCCCAACACACAAGCACCAGAGAAATACAGGGTATGAGCCCTTCTTACCCTGATGTCCCTGACAATAGAGTCCTCAATGAATCAGCCCATCAGACTTCAGTCCAGCAGGTTACAGAATTAGAAAAGGGGCTATTTGGGTCAGAATTACATCTCTAGAACTGTGAGAGTTCAGTCCAGCAGGATGTCTAATTCTCAGGTCCTAGGTGCTGCAGTTGGAGAGTTTTGCTCAGACATCATCCTCAGAAGATGAGTTGCATACCTTGAAATCTCAATTTAGCTCTTCATCATAGAACACAACAATTGTTACATTATAGGCATCTAGGATACGGTTGTATCCAGAGCGACTTAAAAACAACTTTTAGCATTTTTACAGCTGGATATATACTGAAGCAATTCAGGTTTAGTACCTAGGTACAACAGCAGTGTTTTACCTGGGAATCAAACCTGCAACCTTAGGTTTACAAGCCCAGTTCCCTACCTATTACACTGCACTGCTGCCCAGAGCTGTAAACATACCAGTGAGTCCAAAACAGGTCAATGTCACTAACACTAAAGAGTAGTACATTCAGCATCTAAGAGTAATACACTCAGCTTTCATTCAGCTGTGTAGGGCCAAAACCTGTTCAAAAACAGCCATATCCTGTGGGTATGGGGTATAGTGGGTATCAATCTTGTTACAACTTGTTATATTTCAAATATCACATGCGTTATTTTACCTAATATTATTATACAATAACATATAAACTCTTCTTTGCAGACTGAACAGCTGTGAGCTCACAAAGAAGTCCTGTGTAATTGTGGCCTCAGCTCTCCAGTCATCAAACTCACCCCTGAGAGATCTGGACCTCAGCTACAATAACCTGGGAGATTCAGGAGTGGAGTTACTCTGTGCTGCACTGATGAGTCCAATCTGTAAACTACAGAGACTGGGGTGAGTAGTGCTGTGTACTGTTTGACATTAATTAAATGGAATTAGTGATTATGGCTGTGTAACGGTTTGAACTTTGCTGCAGGGAGGAAACAAATTTTCAAAACGTGTAACCTAGATGTTTATGTGTAAATGTGGGTTTACATAAAAGATCATTGACTGGGGGGATAAGCAGCAAGGCTGTATTCCCCGGAGAGCAGATTGTCTACTACTGTCAGGCATTCACCTTACGTTCTCTGACACTAAGACCTTTCATCTGAGGTGGTAAACATACTGTTGATCTAGGAATCTTGCAATTCATACACTCATGCCATGAAGAAGTCATTTCTGAGCCAACATGTACAACTATGTGCAAATGGGATGTAGATCCAGTGGAGTTTTAGCTAAATGCCCAATTGAAATCTCAATTTAGCTCTTCATCATAGAACACAACAATTGTTACATTACAGGCATCTAGGATATGGTTGTATCCAGAGCGACTTAAAAACAACTTTTAGCATTTTTACAGCTGGATATATACTGAAGCAATTCAGGTTAAGTACCTATGTACAACAGCAGTGTTTTACCTGGGAATCAAACCTGCAACCTTAGGTTTACAAGCCCAGTTCCCTACCTATTACACTACACTGCTGCCCAGAGTTGTAAACGTACCAGTCTGTCCAAAACAGGTCAATATAACTTAACACTAAAGAGTAATACATTCAGCATCTAAGAGTAATACATTCAGCTTTCAGCCCGCTGTGTAGGGCCAAAACCTGTTCAAAAACAGCCATATCCTGTGGGTATGGGGTATAGTGGGTATCGATCTTGTTACAACTTGTTATATTTCAAATATTACATGCGTTAATTTTCCTAATATTATTATGCAATAATATATAAACTCTTCTTTGCAGTCTGGGTGGCTGTGAGCTCACAAAGGTGTCCCGTGGCATTGTGGCCTCAGCTCTCCAGTCATCAAACTCACCCCTGAGAGATCTGGACCTCAGCAACAACTACCTGGGATATTCAGGAGTCATGCTGCTCTGTGTTGGACTGATAAGTCCAAACTGTGAACTACAGAGACTGGACCTCAGCTACAATAACCTGAGAGATTCAAGAGTGAAGCTGCTCTGTGCTGCACTGATGAGTCCAAACTGTAAACTGCAGAGACTGGGGTGAGTAGTGCTGTGTACTGTTTGACATTAATTAAATGGAATTAGTGATTATGGCTGTGTACCGGTTTGAACTTTGCTGCAGGGAGGAAACAAATTTTCAAAACTTGTAACCTAGATGTTTATGTGGAAATGTGGGTTTACATGTAAGATCATTGACTGGAGGGATAAGCAGCAAGGCCATATTCCCCAGAGAGCAGATTGTCTACTGTCAGGCATTCACCTTACGTTCTCTGACACTAAGACCTTTTATCTGAGGTGGTAAACATACCGTTGATCTAGGAATCTTGCAGTTCATACACACATGCCATGAAGAAGTCATTTATGAGCCAACATGTACAACTATGTGCAAATGGGATGTAGATCCAGTGCAGTTTTAGCTAAATGCCCAATGCACAAGCACCAGAGAAATACAGGGTATGAGCCCTTCTTACCCTGATGTTTCTGACAACAGAGTCTCAAATGAATCAGCCCATCAGACTTTAGTCCAGCAGGTTACAGAATTAGGAAAGGGGCTATTTGGGTCAGAATTACATCTCTAGAACTGTGAGAGTTCAGTCCAGCAGGATGTCTAATTCTCAGGTCCTAGGTGCTGCGGTTGGAGAGTTTTGCTCAGACGTCTTCCTCAGAAGATGAGTTGCATACCTTGGAATCTCAATTTAGCTCTTCATCATAGAACACAACAATTGTTACATTACAGGCATCTAGGATACGGTTGTATCCAGAGTGACTTAAAAACAACTTTTAGCATTTTTGCAGCTGGATATATACTGAAGAAATCTAGGTTAAGTACCTAGGTACAACAGCAGTGTCTTACCTGGGAATCAAACCTGCAACCTTAGGTTTACAAGCCCAGTTCCCTACCTATTACACTGCACTGCTGCCCAGAGCTGTAAACGTACCAGTCTGTCCAAAACAGGTCAATGTCACTAACACTAAAGAGTAATACATTCAGCATCTAAGAGTAATACATTCAGCTTTCATTCAGCTATGTAGGGCCAAAACCTGTTCAAGAACAGCCATATCCTGTGGGTATGGGGTATAGTGGGTATTAATCTTGTTACAACTTGTTATATTTCAAATATTACATGCGTTATTTTACCTAATATTATTATACAATAATATATAAACTCTTCTTTGCAGACTGAACAGCTGTGAGCTCACAGAGAAGTCCTGTGACATTGTGGCCTCAGCTCTCCAGTCATCAAACTCACCCCTGAGAGATCTGGACCTCAGCTACAATAACCTGGGATATTCAGGAGTCACGCTGCTCTGTGATGCACTGATGAGTCCAAACTGTAAACTACAGAGACTGAACCTCAGCTACAATAACCTGGGATATTCAGGAGTGGAGCTGCTCTGTGATGCACTGATGAGTCCAAACTGTGAACTGCAGAGACTGGGGTGAGTAGTGCTGTGTACTGTTTGACATTAATTAAATAGAATTAGTGATTATGGCTGTGTAACGGTTTGAACTTTGCTGCAGGGAGGAAACAAATTTTCAAAACTTGTAACCTAGATGTTTATGTGTAAATGTGGGTTTACATGTAAGAGCATTGACTCGGGGGATGAGCAGCAAGGCCGTATTCCCCGGAGAGCAGATTGTCTACTACTGTCAGGCATTCACCTTACGTTCTCTGACACTAAGACCTTTTATCTGAGGTGGTAAACATACTGTTGATCTAGGAATCTTGCAGTTCATACACTCATGCCATGAAGAAGTAATTTATGAACCAACGTGTACAACTATGTGCAAATGGGATGTTGATCCAGTGCAGTTTTAGCTAAATGCCCAACACACAAGCACCAGAGAAATACAGGGTATGAGCCCTTCTTACCCTGATGTTTCTGACAACAGAGTCTCAAATGAATCAGCCCATCAGACTTTAGTCCAGCAGGTTACAGAATTAGAAAAGGGGCTATTTGGGTCAGAATTACATCTGTAGAACTGTGAGAGTTCAGTCCAGCTGGATGTCTAATTCTCAGGTCTTAGGTGCTACAGTTGGATAGTTTTGCTCAGACATCTTCCTCAGAAGATGAGTTGCATACCTTGAAATCTCAATTTAGCTCTTCATCATAGAACACAACAATTGTTATATTACAGGCATCTAGGATACGGTTGTATCCAGAGCGACTTAAAAACAACTTCTAGCATTTTTACAGCTGGATATATACTGAAGCAATTCAGGTTAAGTACCTAGGTACAACAGCAGTGTTTTACCTGGGAATCAAACCTGCAACCTTAGGTTTACAAGCCCAGTTCCCTACCTATTACACTACACTGCTGCCCAGAGCTGTAAACATACCAGTGAGTCCAAAACAGGTCAATGTCACTAACACTAAAGAGTAATACATTCAGCATCTAAGAGTAATACATTCAGCTTTCAGCCAGCTGTGTAGGGCCAAAACCTGTTCAAAAACAGCCATATCCTGTGGGTATGGGGTATAGTGGGTATCAATCTTGTTACAACTTGTTATATTTCAAAAATTACATGCGTTAATTTTCCTAATATTATTATAAAACAATATATAAACTCTTCTTTGCAGTCTGAGTGGCTGTGAGCTCACAAAGAAGTGCTGTGACATTTTGGCCTCAGCTCTCCAGTCATCAAACTCACCCCTGAGAGATCTGGACCTCAGCTACAATAACCTGGGAGATTCAGGAGTGGAGCTGCTCTGTGCTGGACTGATGAGTCCAAACTGTAAACTACAGAGACTGGGGTGAGTAGTGCTGTGTACTGTGTGACCTCAACTAAATAGAATTTGTGATTATGGCTCTGTGCAGTGAAATACAAAAAGTGCTTTTTCTTTGTTTTCTGCTATGTCCACCAGCATTCTTTATTTAGCACAACAAAGAATGTGTCTAGGGGTTGCCAGGTTTGTGGTTCCTGACTAGAATGTGATGTTTCAGTGGAGTCTTGTATTATCAAGTCATAAGTGATGATTAGATGCTGAATGCACTGAAAACGCTGTAGCTGGTTTACTATATTCTGTCATGCTCAGTGTACACATTCTGCTACTACAAGTACTTGCTATCATTGGTGGAATATGCAACACTTTGTTAGGTTTCACCCGCCTGGGGTGTGTCTGCACTTTAGACTGGCTAGCAGTTCCAGGAAGCAGCAAATATACCATCTGTTAGTCATGAAAAGACTGTTTATGATTACATACATTTAGATCCTTTGACATGCACATACAGTACAGCACCCAAAAAATACGTCTGGTAAAAAAATTAACTTGCATATTGCTAAAACAGACTTTGATTTGGCAATATCTCCCCAAATATTTAAAAAGAGAGGGTAATTCTGAGTGTAACCAATGGGAATAATGTGACACTATGACACATTTTCATTGACAGCCCCCTCATTATCATATGGATGAAAAACTACTGAAATAAATACAAAAAATATATATACAGAAATAAATTAATTTAAGAATAATGAAATAAATATATACAGAATTGAATGAACCAAGAAATAAAAATGGAAATAAATGCAAATACCCATTTATGTCAGATTTTATATATTCATTTATTTCTGTGTACATTCATTTATTTTTACATTGTCTTGCATTTGTATTTATTTCATTCACTCATTCATTGAGTAATTTATTGATTTATTTTTAATTTAGGCTTTTTGGTCCTCTGTATACCTGTAGTTGCAGTCAGTGGCCAGTAGATGCAATTCATTTGTCTGTGGGTGCAACAGTGAGTGCGTAGCTGGTGTTGGGAATTTTGATTTATTAAAGTGAATCATTTGAGACAGTACATCAAAATGAAGTTGAGTAATTTTCACATACTTCACCATTAATAAAATACTCACTTGACGAATATACTGTTCATGTCCTCTCTCTAACTGTGTGTACTGTGTGTACTTCCCAGAAACGCATATACTGTACAAATAGGAAATTCTACATGCATCTGCTGCCAAGGTGCACAATCTCAGAATCAGCAGTTAATTTCAATTATGTGTGTGTGTGTGTGTGTGTGTGTGCATGCGTGTACGTGTGTGTGTGTGTGTACGTGTGTACGTGTGTATGTGTGTATGTGTGTGTGTGTGTGCTTGTGCATGTGTCTGTGTGCGTGTTTGTGCATGTGTGTGCGTGTGCGTGCGTGCGTGCGTGTGTGTGCGTGTGCGTGCGTGCGTGCATGCGTGTGTGTGCGTGCGTGTGTGTGCGTGGTCTCTCTGCAGGCTGGGTTGGTGTAATCTCACAGAGGGCTGCTGCAATGTTTTGGCCTCAGTCCTGCGTTCCCCTCACTCAGAGGTGGGAGATCTGGAGCTCAGAGACAACGAGCTGCAGGATTCAGGAGTGAGAGCGCTCTCTGCTGGCCTGGAGGACCCACACTGTAAACTGCAGAGACTGGGGTGAGTACAAACACAAACCCCTTAAAACAAAAGGGCTCCAGTGTGACTAAATACAACACTAATGTTAATAATGACTACATATAGCACTAATGTTACAAATTTTTTGAATGTTAAAATAGACAAGAGATTTATTTTTCTTCACAGAACTAAAGCAACATTTTCCTGTTCTTCCTCTTGGTAGAAACACACATTTTAAATCTGACATCAGTTGGACAAAACATCATTTTGAGAAGCGTGAAATCATTTGTATTCATACATTCTTCAAAATTATGAAAACTAATTGAACCTGTTCAGAATTTAATTAAACTGTTCGTCCTCTTGAATAATGATAATTAATTCCAAAGCCCTGTTATTTTATATTCAACTGTAGCCCTGTTAGTTTATATTAATGTCTGTAAGGTTTGTAACACACTGCTATGTGTTTGACACACACAGCCCTGTTAGTTTATATTAATTTGTGTAAGGTTTGTAACACACTGCTATGTGTTTGACACACACAGCCCTGTTAGTTTATATTAATGTGTGTAAGGTTTGTAACACACTGCTATGTGTTTGACACACACAGCCCTGTTAGATTATATTAATGTGTGTAAGGTGTGTAACACACTGCTATGTGTTTGACACACACAGCCCTGTTAGTTTATATTAATGTGTGTAAGGTGTGTAACACACTGCTATGTGTTTGACACACACAGCCCTGTTAGTTTATATTAATGTGTGTAAGGTGTGTAACACACTGCTATGTGTTTGACACACACAGCCCTGTTAGTTTATATTAATGTGTGTAAGGTGTGTAACACACTGCTATGTGTTTGACACACACAGCCTTGTTAATTTATATTAATGTGTGTAAGGTGTGTAACACACTGCTATGTGTTTGACACACACAGCCTTGTTAATTTATATTAATGTGTGTACGGTGTGTAACACTGCTATGTGTTTGACACACACAGCCCTGTAAGTTTATATTAGTGTGTGTAAGGTGTGTAACACACTGCTATGTGTTTGACACACACAGCCCTGTTAGTTTATATTAATGTGTGTAAGGTGTGTTTGTCCTTCTCTCTGCAGGCTGTCAGGCTGTAGAGTCACACAGATAGGCTGTGATTCTCTGGCTTCAGCTCTGCGTTCAAAACCCTCACACCTGAGAGAGCTGGACCTGAGATACAATCACCCAGGAGACTCAGGAGTGAGAGTGCTGTCTGCTGCTGAACTGGACACACTCACACTGCTGTAAGTACAGAGAGTTTCCACACTGCACCTCACACACACACACACACCTGAGAGAGCTGGACCAGAGATACAATCACCCAGGAGACTCAGGAGTGAGGGCGCTGTCTGCTGCTAAACTGGACACACTCACACTGTTGTAAGCAGAGAGATTCCACACTGCACCTCTCTCACACACACACACACACCCTGAGAGAGCTGGACCTGAGATACAATCACCCAGGAGATTCAGGAGTGAGAGCGCTGTCTGCTGCTAAACTGGACACACTCACACTGCTGTAAGTACAGAGAGTTTACACACTGCACCTCTCACGCATACTCACTCACTCTCTGTTCTGCTGTTCCTACAGTGTGGACCATGGAGGACAGAACAGGACCAAACCAGGACCCAGGAAATGTGAGTCTGTATCGACAGAGAACAGTGCTGTGTGTGTGTGTGTGTGTGTGTGTGTGAAAGAGAGAGTGAGACATTACCGAAAAGTATCTTACACACACAAACACACACAGGTACTATCACAGCTCTTTCTCTCACACACATAATGATGTGAATATTAATGATGATTAATCTCATTAATGTCTCTGGTGTGCAGATGTCTGTCAGCTCACACTGGATCCAAACACAGCGCACAGAGACCTGTGTCTGTCTGAGGGGAACAGGAGGGTGACACACACACCGGGGAGAGAGGGGCAGCCATATCCTGATCATCCAGAGAGATTTGAGGTCTGGCGCCAGGTTGTGTGCAGAGAGAGTGTGAGTGAGCGCTGTTACTGGGAGGCTGAGTTCAGTGTGTCTGAGAGGGGAGGGGTTTGTATAGCAGTGACATATAAAGGAATCAGCAGGAAAGGACTGAATACTGACTGTGTGTTTGGATTGAATAAAAACTCCTGGAGTCTGGTGTGCATTAGAGACCGTTACGTAGTCTCTCACAATGAGGGTTTCATGAACACACATGTCCGCCCCTCCCCTTACCGCACACGAGCAGTGAGTGATGATGATGCTGGTGGTGGTGAAGGAGTGTGTGTGTACAGGGTAGGAGTGTATGTGGACCGTCTGGCCAGCACTCTGTCCTTCTACAGCGTCTCTGACTCTGACACACTGACCCTCCTGCGCAGAATCCGCACACACTTCACTCAACACACACCCCTCTGTGCTGGATTTAGTGTGTGGAACTCCTCTGTGTCCCTCTGCCAACTGGAGTAGAGACACACACACTTACTCTTACACTTACACACGTGCACATACTCATACACACACTCTGTCACACACATATGCACACATGGACACATACACACACACACTAATGCTGGAAACATACTTGAATAATCTCACACTACGTGCACGTGAAGTGGCTGTGTCCTGGGCGATATTGTTCACATGCTCGCCTGCTTCCTTTCTGTCTGACTGGAGGTTTAAAAGGTATATCCACTAGGGGGCAGATCATGGCTTCCCTTCAAATGATAACACCATCCTTCCTGGCTTCCTGGCGTCAGTCACGTCACTAGGCGTAAAATGAATACTGCCCCCGTGGTTTACGTGGGTATTGCACCCTGCAGACATGTAGCGTTCATTTTTGAGGACGTGCACAAAGGACGCTCTGAATGACCGCAGGATACGCATGACAGCCATTTTGTGTACGCGGCCACGTCATTTAAATCAAGTGTGTTTCCAGCCTTACTCTCACACACGCACGCCCTCTCATACACACACGCACGCCCATACACCCTCATGCACGCACACACATGCATATTCCCCCACACGCAAACGCACACACACACACAGTCACACCCACACACTCATATGCACCCACACATACACACACACATATACACTCTGTTCCCCACCTGCACACACATACTTACGCACTCACACACACACACCTGCTCACACATACGCAGTCATGCACACAGACATGCACACACGCACGCATATGCACCCACAGACATCGACATTCGCACACAGACACACAAACTCACACACGTACACACACACACACCCACACGCATGCACACACTCACACACATACTGTAAACTCTCATACCCACCTAAACACACCCACACACATACATTTTGATGTGAGGTTTCAAAGTCTGTGAGAGTGATGTTAGCTGGGTAACATCATATTATCCCAGAGGTCAGACCCAATGTGAGCGGGTTTGCTGGGCATACAGATTTTAGGGTTGTGCCAACCAATCCTGGTATAAGCATGTAGTTAATGTGATAACATGCATTATACATATGAATAATGCGTGTGTTATCACAGTATTAACTGCATGCCTGTACCAGTTTCAACTCTATTGTATATTATATTCATTATATGTTTTATATGTTTATTATTTTATATGTATTCCATTGAATATTCATATTTTCTGGTTTTAATTTGAATTGAAAATTATTTCTTTATAGCATATAACTATGTAACTATAGCATTTTAACATTGTGCCAGCCATCCCTGTGTAGGGGCTGGTTGGCACAAGTGCACTACATGATCTTAATCATTGGTGACATAATATAAGAAAATATTTGTAGACATGAAAATAATTATATCTGAGACCTTAAGTTCACACATACGCAGTCATGCACACATGCATATGCACCCACAGACATCGACATTCGCACACAGGCACACAAACTCACACACGTACACACACACACCCACAAGTATGCACACACTCACACACACATACTGTAAACTCTCATACCCACCTAAACACACACACACACACTGTCATACACGCACACACATATGCATCCACACACATAAATATTCGCACACACATTCACATGCACATGCAACCACACACTCGCACACGCAAACACACACTCGCTCACACATACGCACCCACACACACCGATGCACCCAAAACACATAAGCTCTTACACTCTCTTACACACGCACACAAACACACACACACTCTCTCTCTCTCAAACCCATTCTCTTACAGTTTATCTTTTACAGTGTGAATCTTTCTTACGCTCTGACATGCGCACGCACACACACACATTTAGACGCATTTGCATGTACACCCAGCCTTCTTTAACCAATACCTAACCACAACCAAAACCTGACCCAGCCTATATACAACCGTAATTTCAGATGTACCCAATATTACCCTCAGTACTGCTTAAACCCTGTATATGAGAATATGATCTCTTAGCAGGTTCAGATTAATCTCTTAGCGTGACGGGTATCTATTGTTTATGTTTTTTTATGTGTCTATAACATACACATAGATCATATGTTGCAAAATACTGGCTAAATATGAGAGTGTTAAAATGCTGTGGAAGCTGTAATTCTGTCTTTTGTATCTTCGTGTAAAGGAAGTCAGTCGCAAACTCCTCTAGTTAACGGTGCATTTTATCTGTTACAATGTGTAACATTCTGTGGGCAAATGCAGCTGATCGGGAAAATGCAGAATGATCGCTGCAGTGTACTTATTTCCTTTCATTGCCGTAAACAATAATGAATTTGAGTTTCCTTGTTTATTGTCATTTTTATTTAGTTTGAACCTGTTGCTATAAATTTCTGTGTTTACAATGATCTGTATTTATAGTGATTAGTGATTAAACCTGAATTCTAAAAATATCACGTACTGTTGTGATTTACTGTTTTGTGATGTATTAAACCCAATTGATATCGTAGTAATTATTTGATATTCTTCATGGGATTACATAAGGGCTCAATATGAATAGATCAGGGTGGGGCTGGAATCTACACAGCTTGCTGTTTGTCGGGAAGCAGTCCCCGCCTCTGAAACCGGCTTCTCCCAGACCAGGGTGGGAAACTAACGCCAGGCAAATGCTGGTAAATTTGACCTGTGGTGGGTAAGTTTGTCTACAGCACCAGTCACTTTGGCCACCCATCACTCGGAAGTCCGCTTCTATTCTAAATTTAATCTATTTTTTCTTGTCTGGTAAAACGGTGAAAGTGCCTGGTGAATTTTGGGATGCACCCAGCCGCTGTGGCCAGTGGACGGAAGTTGGCTTCCTGTCCCACCCCAAACCCCTGCTCTCCCCCCAGGCCCCGCCTGCCTTCCTGTATTAAATGAACCTGCCGGCTTGAGCTGATTCCGCACTTTCTCCATGTCTGTCTGCCCTAGCTGTCAATCACACGGCAGCAATACATACGGTAATGTATTTATGGTGATTTCGTGTGTTTAGTGCTACTGTAGCAGTTCTGTCTGTTTTTTGAATGAAAACATTTTGTGTGATTTTG
Organism: Anguilla japonica; assembly: GCA_025169545.1. NCBI lineage: Eukaryota > Metazoa > Chordata > Actinopteri > Anguilliformes > Anguillidae > Anguilla > Anguilla japonica. Next base: position 10,019,508 of record CM045901.1, on the reverse strand, counting down.
TTTTGACAGCATTACTGTATTTGCTCAATTTCAATGATTAAACTTCAGTTGAATATCTACTGCTTTAGTGTTTGGTGCCTTGGATAAAAATAAGCTTTTAGGTAGATGCAGAACACAGAATGTAAAGTGGTGCCTTGAAATACAATCATTGAACGTGTAAATTGTTTTCATAAATTGTGTTTTGGACCCATGGGGCTCTATCATACACTTGGAGCTCAGCTGGAACATTTTCCTGTCCAGCACCTGTGTTGGACAGGAAAATTTTTACCTTTTGCCCGTATGGGTGGGCTGGTCTTAAGATGAGGTGTCATTCGAGTCATTCATTTATTTTTAATTTAGGCATGTTTGGTCCTCCATAAATAGATAGGCCCTACATGCCAAAAAAATGGCAAATTTGTAAAATGTTTGTCTCTTCTGAATAGGCAGTCAAATATGGTAAATTATGCAGCCCAGAGGGAAAAAAGTTCAGCCTTGTGAATGAACAGGTAAAAACCTGTAAAACAGGTAACCTGAAAGTGAAAGTATTTCAACCTCAAACGACCATTTTAAAGACTGAGGTGAAAGAAGCGGGAGCAAAAGAAGCAATAAAACGGAATAAAACTAAGTAAGTAGCCTGTTGTGCAATGGGATGGGGAAATATAGACGCTGACGTTGAAGGGTTGGGGAGCAACGAGATTCTGCGAGTATGATCGCATTGACACCTTTTTACTTAAGTAAAACAGAAAACTGACAATAAAATAAAATTGGGTGTAGTTGGCTACTTTCAAATGTTGTATTTGGCACCAATATTTAAACAAAAAGTTTTAAGTTTTTATATTTGCTTAAATAGCCTATTTTAAAAATATTTTATGACCATTTTTACCTCGTGAGATATGACGGAATTCACAGGCCCAGACGTTCGATTAAAAGACTAGTCACCATTTTGACACCTGCTGTAACAGGGAAAAACAGACCGAATTTTATATCAAACAGTAGCGAACAGACATTGATTTTGTACATAAATCAGATGTGAATCGGTAGCCTACTTACTAGTGTAATGTTAACTTGATATTAGGAAAATGATAACTAATTTCTGACTTGGTATAAAGTTACAGGTAGGCGAACACAGTGACAGCACTAACATGCCAGAATTTCATTTTAGTGAATCTATTTTTTGATTGAATTGATGCACCATGTTGGCTGTCTGTGTTTATTCAACGCCCATATTAAATTGACTCCGTGGTTTTGTCAGAAAAGTATTTTCATTTTCACCAAGTGTCATATTTATGTATGAACATATTTATAATTAAGACACATTAGGGAAAATGGATTTTCTCCCACGGCGTATAGAATCGTATATCTGTTGAATTGAGATTGATGGATGGAATAAGTTTAGGTGGACATGATGAACCTTGTGTGGACAGTCTTCACTGAGTGGACGGTGAAGTCAGAATTACATTTTTTCTCTATAGCCTAATCAAGCCATTTGGATTTGTGATCAAATGCAGAACGTACAGAACGTGACATGTTATTGAAGTTTTTGTGTTTTCTCCCCATTTTAGGTGATAAGAACTAAGACAGGTTATTTTAAATTGATTTATACTATGTTTAAGCTAATCGGTGTGGTTAGGCTGACATGTCGAGGTTTCACTATTCACTGTGGTCGCTTATTATTTGAATTGTGGGACAATATCGCTTCCATATACAGGCACATACTAAAAAGATGCTTAAAAGCTAATTTCCGTCATAACTACCTACTTCGCACTGAGTCTTTCCCATTGAATTCTGTGTCCTGAATTTGTACTAGTTTCGATAACATTAAAATCAGCTTTGAGTAACTTTAGTTTGAGTAATAATTGATTTGCGGCGTCTTTACGCATAGATGTCCTTGTGCATACTACTTGTTAAAATTAATGTAGGCTAAAGGGTCTCTCGTTTATGGGCTAATATGCAGTAGGAAACCTGGAAAAGATAGGTGTCAAAATTATTGGGCCTCCTAGAGATTCTTGTAAATAAAATTAAATCAAATGAGATGTACATCAGCATGTATGTCATGAGATTAAGATAAACTGTTGTGGCCTTCAATGGCTTCCTGTTTAACTGGAGGATAAAGCTGTGATAACCTGCTTGTGAAATAAATTTTTCATCATCACCATGGAGAAAAGCAAAGAACTCACAAATGAAGAGACAAATGGTTGTTGACCTTTGAAAATCAGGCAATGGGTAATATACATAAACTTAAGATGCTTGTTACTCCTGTGATTGAGTAATTAAGAAGTTTAAAACAGCTGTGATAGTAGTTAATCTGCCCAGCAGAGGGTGCTAGTGTATCACACAATCTGTGAGACAGATACGTTCGAAAGTAAAGAAAAATCCAGTGGCCACAGTTGGAGAATTAAAGACTTTGGTTTCATTTGGGGGTCACCCAGTCTCCAAATATATAATTGGATGCTATCTCTTTGCTAAAATATTATTTGGGATACTTCTCAGAAAAAGTAAATGTGGTGGTGGATATGGGGCTGTCTTGCTCCCACTGGTCCTGGAGCCCTTGTTAAGGAACATCCTGAACTCTGCTAAAGTACCAGAACATTTTAGCCAAAAACTTGGCTACCTCTGCCAGCAGATTGAAACTAGTGAATCTTTCCGCAAGACAATGGCCCCACATTGCAATTCATAAATAAGGTTTATTTTATTCAATAATGCATAATTAATGAAATAAGATTAATTGATTTAAAATACACCATGTTGCAATGGGTACAACAGTCTCAGGACTCAGCTCCATTGAAAACCTGTGGTTTAAATTGAACAGGACAGCCCATAAGCACAGATCAAAAGACATCAAGATCTGGAAAGATTGTGGGTTGAAGAAGGGTCTAAGCTCCCTCCCAGTGTGTTCTCCGGTCTTATAAGACTATATAAAAAGACCCGGTGCCATTATCCCTGCAATGGGAGGGTGCACAAAGCACTGATTACAGGGGTGCCAGTAAATGTGACACTGAATATTTGGAAATGATTGTACCATCTGAGGAATGTGTAATTCTGGTGGTTTCCATGATGTTTTTTTAAGACATTACACATGTTGGAGAATGGACATATACCTCAGCACTGGTAATATTTATATCAAACAGTCTTATCATGGGTGCAGAACATTTTGTAGGAGACTGTGTTCCAGATTTGATCCCGTCTGCACTATAATATATGGGGGATGTGTGTTTCCATGTGTATTAGTGTGTCCGTGCATGTTCAGTGTGTAGTTCTTTTGTGTATTTACAGCTTGGCCAATTTGGTTCAGAACCCACTTGATCTGATCTGATGTGTTCCGGTTTCCTGAGAGAGGGGGCGCTATTTCTAAAATGAGTTCCTCAGAGGAGCCAGAGACTGAAGCTGGATCTCAGCCTTGCAAGGAAGAGGTATCAGTACATGAACGAGATAGTTAATGTGCTGTGGGTTAGAGCTGCAGTAAGAGGATGAGTTTAACTGGAAGCTCTGTCTGCATGTGCTGTGAGTTAGAGCTGCAGTAAGAGGATGAGTTTAACTGGAAGCTCTGTCTCCCATTATAGTTATCTGTCCCCAACACAGTCACCTATCCCATTATAGTGACCTGTCCCCAACACACAGTCACCTATCCCATTATAGTTACCTGTCCTCAACACAGTCATCTTTCCCCATTGTAGAGTTACAGTGCCCTGAAAAAGTGTTTGCCCCCTTCTTGATGTTCGTTGGCACAGCGAATGGTTTCAGATCTTTAGACAAAACGTAATATTAGACAAAGGGAACCTGAGTAAACAGAAAACACATTTTTTAATTATTATTTAATTTATTTAATGGAAAAGTTATCAAACACCCATATCACCCTTGTGAAAAAGTAATTGCTCCCTTAGTTACTCAGTCAACCCATAAAACAAATTTAATAACCGGTTGCACCAGCTTTAGGAGCAGTACGTGCAACCAAATACTTCCTGTAATTCCATCACTGCGGAGGAATTTTAGTTCACTCTTTGCAGAACTTCTTTAATGTTCTGACTATGCAGGATTTTTTACTTTAAAATATTCTCAAATGACCATGCTAAGGCGTATCTATGATGCACTGACGATCTAGGTGCTTTCTTAGTTTCACCAAATTCTTGCACCTTTTACCTGTATTTGTCCTAAAATGTTTTCGAACCGTTTCTGGGTGTGGCGCTCTTCTCTGTGTGGGGAGGAGTACAGAGCCTGTGGTTTGGGATTAGATTCAGCTTGTTAACTGATGCAGTGACGGACGCTAAGACACCTACATACAGTGAAGCAAAAAGACAAGGCTGACGCTACATTCGAAAACTCAGAATAGCTTTCCCTTGGAGTCAGCTGAAGTTCGCCAAGCGGATGAAAAGCAACAGGGAATTGGCCTGTTTTCTGCTGGACCTGTAAGTAACTTACTTTTAGCTAGCTAGTAATGTTAGGCAGCTAGATGCCTGAGGTTGGGGAGCTTCTGTATTAAATTCTGTTCTCTCATCAAGATGTCTTGACCCATCTGTCCATAGAACATTATCCCAAAAGGTTTGGGGATCATCCAGATGCTTTTTTTGCAGATGTGAGGCGAGCACTGATGTTTATCTTGGTTAGCAGTGGTTTCTACCTTACTACTCCAGACTTTTCCAGACTGATAGATTTCAACAATGTTTTTCTCATCTCTTCTGGAATTTCCTTTGATCATGGTATGGCGTGCTTGTAGGAACTTTTTGAGGACTTCTTAACTGATGGTAAGGTTCAACGTGAGTGAGGTTTAGATTCAACGGGGCTGGCTGAAACCGATGTGTGTTGCACAGGGGACGAGGGTATTATTTACAGCCCCGCCCGTGTTTGCACAGAGATATCGGCGAGGAAGTCGTCCTGCAGCGAGTCTGCCAACGACAGGCCGAGCCCTGATAATCTGTGGACCGCCGCGTACGAGCCGCTCACAAGCCGCTCCGAAGAGGATATTACACCTCAGTGCGTCGCGATGAATGACATTTGTTCGCTTTTTTCGCCCTAGTTCTCCGATGGCCGCGGTGTTCTGCCCGCTGTGCGATTCACGAGGGCGCTTATCCTACCGTGGGGGAGAAGATTAGTGAATCAAGCGCCCTTTGACATCAGTGTTTTAACTGACACCTGATAAATAGGACCAGCAAAGTGATCGAGGTAAACAACAGTGAGGGGGAAGGGCAAGGGTGATGTGGCTGTTTTTCAAAGGAGCATGGAATACTCCGAAGCGAAACGATCACAATCAGTCAAACTGAAACGCATCACAGTGGGATTTCCCCGAGTTGTTTTGCAGTGCGGCGGTTTCAGGGCATATGGCAGTGACAACTGGCTTGGCCGGTTTCTCCTGCCTCGTTCCTGCGATTACGCCTCCATCAACTTTGACTACTTTTAAATTCACATAGATCTGAATTTGAATATCAGCAGTTAAAACGAAGGCGAGATAAGGACTGCAAGCTCAGTGAAGTAGCCACAAGGGGGTGCCGGGCCCTCCGGTTAGTCCTGGGGCTCCCACCGAATGACACCGCCTGCATAATCTCACGGTACAATTTTTGAAATTGGTATTAAGTTATCAAATGAGGATTAGTAAGGATGTGCTGTCACGCAGAGCACTTTCTGTTCTCCCGAAAACAAAACTGAGCAAAAAACTGTTGATTGGTTCCAGCTTCCGAAAACTTTTTAAACGACAAGGTGGCACTGGAGTTCTGCGTCGTTTGAAAGCTCGCCAGCTTGTCACCTGTCAACAGTCACACAATCACATCAGCTGCTTTCATGGCTACAAGCTAATGTATTCGGTTTCAAGTGATTTTATGAAAATAGAAAAAATCTTTGCGTTCATGACATCTGTATGTTTTAATGTCAAATTCCGAGTAAAATGTAATTTTAAAGGTTTTAAATATAAGATGAAGGTAGCAGTGGAGTTTCGGTCATTGATGAAATCTTCTGCATTTCAAACTAACAACTATTGGTTAATGATTTTACATTGAAGGCCTGCTACTCAGCACGCGTGTTAAAACAATATACAATAAATTAAAAGAACAAATTTGATGTCACATAAAACTTATGATCACTTCTCGTTAAACCTAGCTTGCTAAGAAAATTACAAGCATCTAGCAGACACCCAGTCCAACGTAGGGATCCATGTCTCGTCTTCCGTCACCGGAAGGCTGCAGCGAGGGGTACTTGTCCGACTTTGGGCTTCCTAAGCCCAAATGTAAAAGACGTGTCCCCTCATTATAATATGAACTAAGAAATACAGGAATAAAGTAATCAAGAAATAAATACGTAAATAAATATATACATAAATGAATACAGAAATAAATAAATGCAGAAATACCCATTAATGCCAGATTTTATTTATTTATTTCTGTGTACATTAATTTCTTTAAAATTTTTCTTACATTTATATTTATTTATCCATTCATTTATTGAGTCATTTCTTTTAATTTTGGCATTTTTTGGTACTCCCAGGGGCGTTGGCTGGACTGTTAACCATCAGGGGCTGAGCCCAGATTCTTCTCCGAAACACTTTTAAAAACATACTTCTAAATAGACTGTTTCCATGCATTTTTTTCTTGCATGTGAGGGCTACGCATTGCTTAAAAAGTGTGAAAATTGAAGAAGAAAGGAAGGGTTTGGATTTGATTTACCATATAATCTGAACATGAATATTCCAGCCACTCGAATGTTTCAAAGCAAAATCAGCGTCATATCGGATACCTACTACCATTATTATTAGGCCTACATGATGGAAAACCCATAATACAATGGCAATTTCATGAATGAGAGTTGAAAACGGCTAACTACTCAAAGTGACTGAGTAAACTTTCATAATTTGGTTGCAAAATCATTGCTGATGGACCTACTTGATATGAACCACAATTCTCACCTCAATGGTACAGGTAGTAAAACATGAGAAAATGTTGTTACCTGTGGAAAAATTAAGACAATGACTGAATTCTGTCTTTTTAAAATGATATTATCTGGTTAAATTTAGCCTACTTCAGTATTGTTATGACCCAACTTGTCCAAGCTGCAATGTAAGAAGGGAAACAGACATAAGGTTAAGATTAAATGAAATGACTGAATTTATTTGCAATTAGAAATAAAGAAAGAAATAGAACTGTGTTCTCTGAAGCTAATAAACAGTGCTTGCAAGTGAAAAGAACAGTCTTTAAATCTATGAATGACTAATATTTCTTAGTAAGTTTGCCAGAAAAAACAATCACATTCTTATAATTATCAACAAAAAAAAATGACTAATCGAACGCAGCCTTTTCCCTGTACTACTGTGCAAGCGAAGTATGCGTGTCATTTAGCATGCCTCTGCTGTTGTTTTCTGAATCTTAATTTTAATTGTGTGGCGCAGCTGTCAATCATCACTTCCGCCTGCGTTACCAGTGGCAGCAGTTCGTATTCACCGTAAACTAAGCACGACTGCCGGGAGTCACCAAATATAGCAATCTGTAAGTAAACCTGTCTTCTTTTTCGGAAATATGCGCTGGTGTATTTCGGCGAAGATTATTTTGAGTTATGTTTAATGTTTGCATGGTAACCGTAGACTTAGAATGAGAGCTCGACCGTAACCACGAACTAATGGAAGCTGAAATATCTGCTGTACGATAAAAAATATTAAAAAATCGGCAATCACGAAGTACTAATGTAGTTTTTCTTTATCTGGATTAATAGTTTTAAACGACAGTTTAACCATATTAGCAAGTGCTAATACAGCAGTTTCTGTTGTAGAACACGTCATTAGTCCCGCTGATTGATCACTGTGCTGTCTGAATTTTATTTACTTCCACGTCCTCCCTGTATGTATGCGTTAGAATTTGGCAAAGACCTACATGGATGAAATGTTCGTCTCTTCTGAATAACTGACTAAAAACAAGAACAGTGATGCAGCCAATAAAAAGCAAAAAAAAAAAAAAAAAAAAAAAAAAACATTAAAAACTCCGCCCATCGAACTCGAAATTAAACCTACGACACGCAGTTCAGAGAAGCTGAAAGTTAACTCAGGCAGACATTTTATAGACGGAGGAGAAAGAAGAGAAAAGAAAAGGAAAAGGAATAGAATTCAATGAAAGAACGGTGTAAATAGCTTGCTGTCGGGTGGAATTGAAGTAAGAGAAGCTAAAGGTAAAGGGTTGTGGGGAGGAATAGGAATCTGCAAGTATAATGGAATTAACGCGTAATACAGTAAAACCGAGTAAAACACAAATGAACTGCGCTTGCGCTTGCCAGGGAGCCCGTTGACCAATCACTGAACATCATCTGTTCCGCCGTTAAACGTGTGTACTGTGTTCGTTTTAAACGTAAAAAATGCTGTTTACTGTTTTCTGTCGAAGCTATATTTACAAGTAATAAAAAGGTATTTAATTCCGTTTTTCCTCAATACTGTTTTGCAACTACGACGACTGCTTACTGTAAGGGCCCTGTGCACTCCACTCTGGATAGATCGATAGAAATTCATTGACAGTGTGCAATACACACGCCTCACTTATGAACAATTGAAACATACATCCTTAGGTACACAGATATTTAGAACTTTTATGTACTTGCATGCATACATACAGTACATACATACATAGTGGTAAGCACTGGTTTTGTTTTGGTACAGCTTACAAGCATGTCACATTCCAAACTGTACTCCCAAATGTATAGGAAAGAATGGGAATCAAACCCTGAATATAAGGATTGGATTGGTTGAAGCCCTGCATGGGTAATGAAACAATGGCATACTGGGAAAAATTTGGCAACACTGATGTATGGCAAATCTCTAGGTATTAAAGTGTACAGAAAAACGCAAAGCGTACTGGGCCCACTTTGTGTTCACAATGAACAAATTAAGCAGACCTCGAAAAGAACCACAAAAAGGACCATACTGAGAGCATTCGGTTAATTTCAGAGGGGTCTGAGTTAGTTTGGTGTGTTTATATATGCACCAAAACTGCTGCGTCATCAGTCCATGTGGTTTAAATGAACCACAGCTTCGACCGCTACGCCGGGGCCGTGCACCCCATCTGGTGGGGGCGGGGCGGGCCCGGCGGTGCTCCGCCCTGGCGTGGGCGGGGCTCTTCCTGTGGGCCGTCCCCAACCTGGCCCTGGCGTTCGGCGTGCGACGACCATGCCTGGTCCCTGCTGGCCCTGGCGAAGGTGGCGTCGGCGGCGCGGACGGCGCTGGGCTTCACCGTGCCCTTCGGCCTCATGCTGGCCTTCTACGCCATGGCGGGCGGCGCGGGCATTGTGCGCCCTCTCCCCGGGGGGCAATCGCCAGCGGGCCGCCAAGCCCCTGGCACTGATCTCGGCCGCCCTGGCGGTGTTCGTGGTGTCCTTCGCGCCGTACCACGCCACCGTGGTGGCGCTGGTGGTGATGCGGGCCATGAAAACATCAACAGAAAGATGGTCAAAAATGACTGAAGTAAACCACAATAAATTACGGAAATGAACGTGTACCTTTGAATAATAAATATGACAATAAGGCCCACATCAGCACTGCCTTTTATTCTCTTATCTACAAGGAGTTTTCAGTTGGAAAAAAAACTTTCAATCAGTTGCTGAATATCACAGAAAAGGCCTCAGGTTCCCAGTGTATCCATGGAAGCATACAGTATTTATAATCATGGTTTTTCAAATTTTATATATAGATAAGCTTGGTTTATGTTTATGCTGTGAATATTTGCTCTCTTCTTTATGACCTTCCGATTAACAAAGTTATGAGAAGACATTTATTTGACTTAAGGATTTATGTGTATAAAACTAATGGTTATGCCAGGAATATTTGCTCTCCTCTTTATGAGATATGAGAAGAACATATTTATTCAACCAAGTGACATAATGCAGAATACGGACAATGTTCCCAGTAGAGAATTTAGAAGATTGAATTTATTTTTCAATTTTATTTGCAGAGCGCTTTCTACAGAGTCGCTGTCACAAAGACGCTTTAATGAGGAAAGGGAAAAGGGAAAATTGGGCACCAGGCTTGGACACACAAAAAATGAAAACGTGTGAAATACGAAAAAAAAACAAAAAAAAAAACGGATGGTTTAACTGATGAAGTACTATTCTCTGCTGTAGGAATATAATGCTCTCTCCTTCCTGCAGGTGTCTGCTGTGTGCGTTCTCACGTGATGCTGATGGTTCTGAAGGAAAGAATCTGGTACATTTGTGAAGCAGGCTGGTAAGGATGGCAGGGGTTGTCATAATGAATCTTAATATTAGTTATTAATGAGTATTGCTATTAGCAATGACGTGCAGGAGATGAGGCCGGTGGTGGGTATTTATGTTAAAAAAGTTCAACCTGACAAACAGCTTAAACCATTTCAGTTCAGTCCCAGAGCCAGCATGCAACAATAATCCAATCCACTGGCCTTTTCCCCAGCAGAGACGGAAGTAGGGCATTAATATCCTTAACAGGCGCACCCGTGGAACAGTGAACTTCAGCACCATGTAGTTTAATTATTCCGAATGGAGTCACCAATAAGTAAGGCAAGGCTTGAATGGGCCCTGGCTTTGCTGCTGTTAAATCCTGAGATTTAGAGAAAGGAGTTTATACTGGCCAGGCCTAATTCCAGCTCATCTGGCTGCTCCAGCTGTGTGTCTGTGTCACACTGGGCTGCCTGTGTTGCATCCTTATATACTGTATGGTCTTGTACTGTACTGTGCAGTTTGTAGTTGTATTGTTTCTATTGTCTGTGTATGTAGTGCTCTTTAACATAACATAGTGCTGCAAACAACGTTACTCTACAGGGACAATACAATGAGTGAGTCAAGTTCAGTAGAGATGGCTAATGTGAAATAACTGTATTTGCCATGTATAAGTAATTTATGTCACAAAGGCCCCATTATAACTATTTACCTATAAACTATATGTATGTGGAAAAAAACTCATCAGGTTAAAGCCAATTTTTAAATTGCCATGAAATTTCTGAAAACATTTTTAAAACATTTATACATGCTCTACACATGGGAAGACATCTTGTGCATGTAGAGGTATTGTTATTGACTCTTGTGGAGTTTCATGATTTTCCTCCATGATCAGTGTGGCTCACTCTGCAAGTCAGCTTGATGACATTGTGGCTACATGTGAGAAGGAATCTGAATAAGATTATCTAGAAAATGTTGTGTACATGAAAATAAGCTCTATATTATAATTGTGGGTGTTGCATGTGGGGTCACTCTGCACAACAGAACTGAATGCTTTTTGACATGATATGCCCGCCGGTCAGATAACATGCCAGACTATTAAAATATTAATAAAATTCAAATGGCTTATGATAGCATGAATTCCACCCTGCACACCCATAGATCAATCATTCAAATGTGGCGTTAAATGCATTTGTGCATTTTGTACATGAGAAGTGATTCACAACTCAGCACATGCCTGAATTACATAGTACATCCAGATCAACCAGCCTGAGTCGATGTTCAGAGGAACGCTGTAATGTACATGTGCTTACACGCTGATATGAATTATCACTCATAAGAAAAAAGCAGGATGTCTGTAGGGCTGTTTACTGTGCTCCTGTTGCCTGTTATTGTGTTTCAGTAACATGGCCCATCTACCCCTCTGGGAAAGAAGTATCAGTGAACCAGAGCTCATATTTCAGCCCTGAAATGCAAATCAAATAAAAATTAAACGTCTTGTGGCTCCGTTTGTTTAGTTAGGATGTGAATCTGGTCAGAGCCGGTACCATGGTACGTCAGCTCTCGTTTGTTTTTCTGTTTTTTATTTAAGTACTTTACAAACAAACAGATATGATGAGAAACAAGCAAATGACAACTAACCATAAAATTGACTAAGAAAGAAGAAACAGTCGATTGGGGAAGACACATAATAAAATGTACAGACAAAATACCAAACATAAGTAAACTACACTTTTTAAGAACATTCAGAATACACAATATTTCAAAGCAACTAGCTTCACTAATTTTTTTTTAATCTTGAGCTTTTTAAGTCGTTATGCCGACTAAAATTCATAAGTTGCTTTGTTCAGAAAACTGAAATTTCATTGTCAAAAAAATTAAAATTGAGTTTTAAGTTTTTCCCTCAATGAAATGTAAGTTTTCTGAATTAATGAATGTTACCTGACATAATTTGAACTCAAAATTAAAAAATCTGAATTGAGCTGAAAACTGAAAAAAATTGTGAAGCAAGTTGCCTTGAAATATTGAGTATTCTTAACTTTTTTACAGTGGGGGAAAGAAATACAGTTAAGAATTGGAGATAAATAACAAAAATGACTCACTTCAAACACTAACATGTTACATAGGGCTATAATTGGTCATTATAAAGTGAGAATGGGTCAGTGACTGACAGGGAGAGTGATGGAGAGTTAGATGGTTTATTTATTTTCATTTGCTGTTTATCTTCAAATGTGTTTTGAAAAAGGAGATGTTCTTAGAGTTCCTTATGACATTTCAAAAAGCTTATTTGTGCGTGTAGCCAACAGATGGCACCATTGTATTGGAGTACTTCAAGTCCCAACATAAATATAATTCTCAAGATGTTGTATAGGCCTAGTATACAGTATGTATGCGTTCAAATTTAGCAAAGACCTACATGGATAAAATGTTTCTCTTCCGAATTACTAATTAAATACGATAACTGATGCAACTAATAAAAAGTACAAAAAAAAAAAAAACTCCGCCCATGTAACGCTCGAAGTAAACGGGAAACAAAAGAATGCGGTCCGAAAGAGGAACTGAAAGTTAACTCAGACAACCATTTTGAAGATACAGCAGAAAGAAGACCGTGAAAAGAATAAATTGAATAAACGGAGTAAACAGCCTGTTGTGGAGTGGAATTGTGGTAAGAAAACATAAAGATAAAGTGGGTGTGGGGAGGAATGGGAATCTGCAAGTATAATCGTATTAACACGCGTAATTCAGTAAAACCGAGAACTTCAATAAAATGGCGTGTTTAAGGCGTAGTCTAGTAAGCGAAGAGTTCATACTGAATGCAAATTTACCATTTGGACCAAAAAGCAGTAATAATATTTTTTTTTTAAGTTTACTGAAGTATTTTTGATATTTCATGACTTTTTTTAAATAAAAAAACTTCGTGACGTAACCTAGTACGACCGAAGTCACAGGCCCTGTCGCTTGATTAAAGTAGTAGGCTACATTTTGACACCCACAGTTGCCAACTTGGCGACTTTGTCGCTAGATTTAACTGGTTTCCATACCCCTTTAGCGACTGTATTTTTAAAAAGAGCCTTTTTGAGCGCACATCAGCAACTCTGAGAACTCTCCATCGCTGCTCGAGTGGTTTGTAGTCTTTCCTGCGCTCGCTATCGCTCTGCAGCTAATTTAACAGCGGTTGGTTTGTGAGTGGAGAGAGGAGCTACATAGTCGACCGTCCACCAGTGAGACTAAAACATAAATGAACTGCGCTTGCGGCTGTCAGGGCGCCCGACGACCAATGACTGATCACCATCGTCTGTCCCTCCCTCCCACACAATATGTTTGTTTTAAACGTCATAAATGGGAGTGGAAGGAACAAAAATAATGAATTAAAAGCGGAATCGATTAAACTGCAATTAAATTAAATGTTGAATCAAATAAAATACCGAATGCAGGGGTGCCAGTAGTTAAATACATAAAACTTTTGGAAAATTTTTCATCTGAGAGATGTGTAATTTTGGTGGTTACACACCCCATTATATCATTGGATATATTCCACATGGTGGACAATGAATATATACCTCAGCACTGGCAATCTTTATATTCAACAGCCTTGATCATTGTTATCATGGGTGCAAAACATTTTGTAGGCGATAATATTGCACATATTAATATTATCGCCATATTAAATTCAAGATTTGTTCCTGTCAGCACTGTAAGATCTGGTGTGTGTGTGTGTGCCTGAGACTGTGTTTTAGTGTGTCTGTGTGTGTTTACTGTGTTCTTTTGTGTATTTACAGGTTGGCGAATTTGACTCACCATCTATGGTTGAATCTGATCTGAAGTGTCCCGATGTCCTGAGATAGGCAGGCAGCGCTGTTTCTAAAATGAGTTCCTCAAAGAGGAAAGAGACTGACAATGAAAACCACAGCCCTGCCAGAACAAGGTACAAATGCGTGAATCAGTGAGTTAGTGTGCTGTGCGTTAGAGCTGCAGTAAGAGGATGAGTTTAATTGGAAGCTCTGTCTTCATGTGCTGTGAGTTAGAGCTGCAGTAAGAGGATGAGTTTAACTGGAAGCTCTTTCTCCTTGTGCTGTGAGTTAGAGCTGCAGTAAGAGGATGAGTTTAACTGGAAGCTCTGTCTCCATGTGCTGTGAGTTAGAGCTGCAGTAAGAGGATGAGTTTAACTGGAAGCTCTGTCTCCATGTGCTGTGAGAGCTGCAGTTAGAGGATGAGTTTAACTGGAAGCTCTGTCTCCATGTGCTGTGAGGTAGAGCTACAGTAAGAGGATAATTTTAACTGGAAGCTCTCTCCTTGTGCTGTCAGTTAGAGCTGCAATAAGAGGATGAGTTTAACTGGAAGCTCTGTCTCCATGTGATGTGAGTTAGAGCTGCAGTAAGAGGATGAGTGTGGTGTGGGGATGGCTGGTTTAAGCAGCCACACCTGCCCTGGGTCAAGCTAATTAGACCTGGCCAATTGGATAATTGGCCAGGCTAATTGGACCCAGGAACAGGAGTGGCTGCACCTGTGCGTAGTGAGGTAATCACTGCGCACAGGTTAAATCTGCCATCCCCACCCACACCTGGGAGCCTCTCTGTCATGACAGTGTTTTAGATCTGCTCACTTGGCTGTACCATCTTGCCAAACCCTTGGAAATAAACGTGGACTTTTTTGAACATCTTCTCCCTGTGTCTCTGTGCTGGAGGGCCCCTTGAAAAGCCACTTCGGTGGCCTGTGGCAGACGTGTTTGCCACAATGAGTTTAACAGGAAGCTCTGTCTCCATGTTTTGTTCACAGGGTCCGGGTAGCGAGGGGAGGGGCATCTCTACCCAGCTGTCTGTCTATGAAGAGTGATCATTCAATGGATCTACCACTCCACTTCAGAGGAAAGTCCACAGGTCGTAAAAGGTAATGCAGCAGGTTTCATATTGACACTAATTTTTTAAATTTTACTTTCCATATCCCTTGAGAGAAACATGATGAATTAATACAAAAAAATATCAGCTGATCTCAATCAGCAAGGAACACCAAGACGTGAGAATGAACTTAAATGGTAAACCAAACATTTTCACGAACGAACTTGACAGAAGCACAGCTGCATGGAAAATTAATGGCTTTGGTCTGGATCTGTGACAGTTTTGTGTATTACGTCAAATTCAGATGTGCTGTGAGTTACAGCTGCAGAAAGAGGATGAGTTTAACTGGAAGCTCTGTCTCCATGTGCTGTGAGTTAGAGCTGCAGTAAGATGATGAGTTTAACTGGAAGCTCTGTCTCCATGTGCTGTGAGTTATAGCTGCAGTAAGAGGATGAGTTTAACTGGAAGCTCTGTCTCCATGTGCTGTGAGTTAGAGCTGCAGTAAGAGGATGAGTTTAATCGGAAGCTCTGTCTCCATGTGCTGTGAGTTAGAGCTGCAGTAAGAGGATGAGTTTAACTGGAAGCTCTGTCTCCATGTGCTGTGAGTTATAGCTGCAGTAAGAGGATGAGTTTAACTGGAAGCTCTGTCCCATGTGCTGTGAGTTAGAGCTGCAGTAAGAGGATGAGTTTAACAGGAAGCTCTGTCTCCATGTTTTGTTCACAGGGCCCGTGTAGCGAGGGGAGGGGCATCTCTACCCAGCTGTCTGTCTATGAAGAGTGATCATTCAATGGATCTACCACTCCACTTCAGAGGAAAGTCCACAGGTCGTAAAAGGTAATGCAGCAGGTTCATATTGACACTAATTTTTATTTTTACTTCCATATCCCTTGAGAGAAACATGATGAATTAATACAACAAAATATCAGCTGATCTCAATCAGCAAGGAACACCAAGACGTGAGAATGAACTTAAATGGTAAACCAAACATTTTCACGAACGAACTTGACAGAAGCACAGCTGCATGGAAAATTAATGGCTTTGGTCTGGATCTGTGACAGTTTTGTGTATTGCGTCAAATTCAGATGTGCTGTGAGTTAGAGCTGCTGTAAGAGGATGAGTTTAACTGGAAGCTCTGTCTCCATGTGCTGTGAGTTAGAGCTACAGTAAGAGGATAATTTTAACTGGAACCTCTCTCCTTGTGCTGTCAGTTAGAGCTGCAGTAAGAGGATGAGTGTGGTGTGGGGATGGCTGGTTTAAGCAGCCACACCTGCCCTGGGTCAAGCTAATTAGACCTGGCCAATTGGATAATTGGCCAGGCTAATTGGACCCAGGAACAGGAGTGGCTGCACCTGTGCGTAGTGAGGTAATCACTGCGCACAGGTTAAATCTGCCATCCCCACCCACACCTGGGAGCCTCTCTGTCATGACAGTGTTTTAGATCTGCTCACTTGGCTGTACCATCTTGCCAAACCCTTGGAAATAAACGTGGACTTTTTTGAACATCTTCTCCCTGTGTCTCTGTGCTGGAGGGCCCCTTGAAAAGCCACTTCGGTGGCCTGTGGCAGACGTGTTTGCCACAATGAGTTTAACAGGATGGTCTGTCTCCATGTTTTGTTCACAGGGCCCGTGTAGCGAGGGGATGGGCATCTATACCCAGCTGTCTGTCTATGAAGAGTGATCATTCAATGGATCTACCACTCCACTTCAGAGGAAAGTCCACAGGTCGTAAAAGGTAATGCAGCAGGTTCATATTGACACTAATTTTTAATTTTACTTCCATTTCCCTTGAGAGAAACATGATGAATTAATACAAAAAAATATCAGCTGATCTCAATCAGCAAGGAACACCAAGACATGAGAATGAACTTAAATGGTAAACCAAACATTTTCACGAACGAACTTGACAGAAGCACAGCTGCATGGAAAATTAATGGCTTTGGTCTGGATCTGTGACAGTTTTGTGTATTGCGTCAAATTCAGATGTGCTGTGAGTTAGAGCTGCTGTAAGAGGATGAGTTTAACTGGAAGCTCTGTCTCCATGTGCTGTGAGTTAGAGCTGCAGTAAGAGGATGAGTTTAACTGGAAGCTCTGTCTCCATGTGCTGTGAGTTAGAGCTGCAGTAAGAGGATGAGTTTCACTGGAAGCTCTGTCTCCATGTGCTGTGAGTTAGAGCTGCTGTAAGAGGATGAGTTTAACTGGAAGCTCTGTCTCCATGTACTGTGAGTTAGAGCTGCAGTAAGAGGATGAGTTTAACTGGAAGCTCTGTCTCCATGTGCTGTGAGTTAGAGCTGCAGTAAGAGGATGAGTTTAACTGGAAGCTCTGTCTCCATGTGCTGTGAGTTAGAGCTGCAGTAAGAGGATGAGTTTAATCGGAAGCTCTGTCCCATGTGCTGTGAGTTAGAGCTGCAGTAAGAGGATGAGTTTAACTGGAAGCTCTGTCTCCATGTGCTGTGAGTTAGAGCTGCAGTAAGAGGATGAGTTTAATCGGAAGCTCTGTCCCATGTGCTGTGAGTTAGAGCTGCTGTAAGAGGATGAGTTTAACTGGAAGCTCTGTCTCCATGTGCTGTGAGTTATAGCTGCAGTAAGAGGATGAGTTTAACTGGAAGCTCTGTCCCATGTGCTGTGAGTTAGAGCTGCAGTAAGAGGATGAGTTTAACAGGAAGCTCTGTCTCCATGTTTTGTTCACAGGGCCCGTGTAGCGAGGGGAGGGGCATCTCTACCCAGCTGTCTGTCTATGAAGAGTGATCATTCAATGGATCTACCACTCCACTTCAGAGGAAAGTCCACAGGTCGTAAAAGGTAATGCAGCAGGTTCATATTGACACTAATTTTTATTTTTACTTCCATATCCCTTGAGAGAAACATGATGAATTAATACAACAAAATATCAGCTGATCTCAATCAGCAAGGAACACCAAGACGTGAGAATGAACTTAAATGGTAAACCAAACATTTTCACGAACGAACTTGACAGAAGCACAGCTGCATGGAAAATTAATGGCTTTGGTCTGGATCTGTGACAGTTTTGTGTATTACGTCAAATTCAGATGTGCTGTGAGTTAGAGCTGCTGTAAGAGGATGAGTTTAACTGGAAGCTCTTTCTCCTTGTGCTGTAGTAAGAGGATGAGTTTAACTGGAAGCTCTGTCTCCATGTGCTGTGAGTTAGAGCTGCAGTTAGAGGATGAGTTTAACTGGAAGCTCTTTCTCCTTGTGCTGTAGTAAGAGGATGAGTTTCACTGGAAGCTCTGTCTCCATGTGCTGTGAGTTAGAGCTGCAGTTAGAGGATGAGTTTAACTGGAAGCTCTGTCTCCATGTGATGTGAGTTAGAGCTGCAGTAAGAGGATGAGTGTGGTGTGGGGATGGCTGGTTTAAGCAGCCACACCTGCCCTGGGTCAAGCTAATTAGACCTGGCCAATTGGATAATTGGCCAGGCTAATTGGACCCAGGAACAGGAGTGGCTGCACCTGTGCGTAGTGAGGTAATCACTGCGCACAGGTTAAATCTGCCATCCCCACCCACACCTGGGAGCCTCTCTGTCATGACAGTGTTTTAGATCTGCTCACTTGGCTGTACCATCTTGCCAAACCCTTGGAAATAAACGTGGACTTTTTTGAACATCTTCTCCCTGTGTCTCTGTGCTGGAGGGCCCCTTGAAAAGCCACTTCGGTGGCCTGTGGCAGACGTGTTTGCCACAATGAGTTTAACAGGAAGCTCTGTCTCCATGTTTTGTTCACAGGGCCCGTGTAGCGAGGGGATGGGCATCTATACCCAGCTGTCTGTCTATGAAGAGTGATCATTCAATGGATCTACCACTCCACTTCAGAGGAAAGTCCACAGGTCGTAAAAGGTAATGCAGCAGGTTCATATTGACACTAATTTTTAATTTTACTTCCATTTCCCTTGAGAGAAACATGATGAATTAATACAACAAAATATCAGCTGATCTCAATCAGCAAGGAACACCAAGACGTGAGAATGAACTTAAATGGTAAACCAAACATTTTCACAAACGAACTTGACAGAAGCACAGCTGCATGGAAAATTAATGGCTTTGGTCTGGATCTGTGACAGTTTTGTGTATTACGTCAAATTCAGATGTGCTGTGAGTTAGAGCTGCTGTAAGAGGATGAGTTTAACTGGAAGCTCTGTCTCCATGTGCTGTGAGTTAGAGCTGCAGTAAGAGGATGAGTTTAACTGGAAGCTCTGTCTCCATGTTTTGTTCACAGGGCCCGTGTAGCGAGGGGATGGGCATCTATACCCAGCTGTCTGTCTATGAAGAGTGATCATTCAATGGATCTACCACTCCACTTCAGAGGAAAGTCCACAGGTCGTAAAAGGTAATGCAGCAGGTTCATATTGACACTAATTTTTAATTTTACTTCCATTTCCCTTGAGAGAAACATGATGAATTAATACAAAAAAATATCAGCTGATCTCAATCAGCAAGGAACACCAAGACGTGAGAATGAACTTAAATGGTAAACCAAACATTTTCACGACTGAACTTGACAGAAGCACAGCTGCATGGAAAATTAATGGCTTTGGTCTGGATCTGTGACAGTTTTGTGTATTACGTCAAATGTGCTGTGAGTTAGAGCTGCAGTTACAGGATGAGTTTAACTGGAAGCTCTGTCCCCATGTGCTGTGAGTTTGAGCTGCTGTTAGAGGATGAGGTTAATTGGAATTTGTGTCTCATGATTTTTTCACCGGTTCCACTACTCACTGGTGTCCAGACGTTTCGAAGGGAAGAGTTCAGAGAAACAGTCTTTCTTAAAACAGGTATGATATGTACTTCTTTATTTTCATAGTTTCTTGTGCGATTTCCTTGTGTGCTACATTTCTGTGAATGAGAACATAACAAAAGTAGTTGTGCTAATGTCAATGTCTTTTAAGACCCAAGCACAATGGCAGAGTTAGATTTCAACCAGAGTGTTTTAACCACTCAGTTTATATAGTTAGCATTAACCAAATGTATTGCTCAGAAAATTAAATTTTTCCAAAGGAATGAATTCATCCCAGGTAGTCTCTCTCCAAAATCATCTATCAAGAGCAAAAGCTGCACTTCACATATGAGGCTATGGACCTGCTGCATGTTTGGTGTTTATCTTTATCCATCCCTCCGAGAAAACATTTGACCTCAAGCAGGGATATGATTGTTTTAATGGCTCTGATAAAGTGTTTATTTCACACTGATACAGCACACGTCTTCATTTGTTTATTTCACTCTGATACAGCACACCACTTCATGTGTTTATTTCACACTGATACAGCACACCTGTCCATGTGTTTATTTCACACTGATACAGCACACTTCTTCATGTGTTTATTTCACACTGATACAGCACACCATTCCATATGTTTATTTCACACTGATACAGCACACCTCTTCATGTGTTTGTTTTAGTCTCTCCTGCGCACTCTGATGAAGCTGAAGAAGACTGGACAGTTGGAACTGTTTCAGAGCCATCTGAGACAAGTTCTCCCAGAATGCTTTAATTGTCTTCCTGAAGATCCTTCTGTACTGGATAAGTTCATGAAGATGAAGGAGTTGTTCAAGAGTCATCAAATTGCTGATTACCCAGAATGCACTGAGAGAGAGCAGGAGGATCCTGAGCCCCTGTACATAGTTGAGAAGATGCTGGAGACCTGTGGCAGTGAGGGGTCTCTGAAGATCACACTCCACATCCTGAGGAACATGAAGCAGAACGATCTCGCTGACTCACTGGGGAGAGATAAGCAGCTCTGTAAGAGTTTCTCATTACTACTGTGTCCGTTAGAATGCTGAAATGAGTTTAGCAAACACATCTAACATTGAACAATGACCTGATTCATGGCATTCATACTTTCATAATAGTGTTTTACATCAGTTTTGCATATAGAAAACATCACACACAACATGGACACAAAGGCATTTCAATTAAAATATAGCATCCAGCAGTGATTTTGGGGGCAAGCAAATTTACATGAGATGAAATGTCCCTGAAAGAGGTTCAAACCAGGAGCCTTGGGATCAAAAGCCAGGAGCTAAACCACTGTCCCATCAGACAGACTGCCCTGAGGTTTTATCCAGGATTAAAGAGCACTGAGCATAAAAATTAAAAGATGATTAAATTACTACATGATCCATGAAGACCATATTCACCATAAAGACACATCATACTATGTAATTAAGAAATTTAATGTTGAAGTGGAAATTAACCCTTTTATATGTTTTCATTGTGTGTACAGCACGTGAGAAGGGTAAAAAACACAGTTAGAGGTGTGTAACACACTACTAGAGGTGTGGGTAACACTTTACATTAAGTTGCAGTTAAACCAGTTATATAAGTTGCAGTAGTTAAATTGTAACTATTCTGGTAACAAGAGGCTATTACTGAGTAATTCTAATTTAGGTACCATTGAACAACAGTTGGCGATATTCTTAGTTACACGTGAATATTTTTAAAATAATGTATTTACACTGAAAGGCCATATCTTCATGATACATAACAAATAAACCTTACCTATTCATTTTGCAATGTGCCTTCATGATACAGAATGATTTCATATTAACAGAAGAGCTGTAACAGGGCTGGCCTTCTTTCACATGTGTAATCAAGAATACCACTATCTCTTGTTCTCGTTACAAAATTAATTACAATTTAACTACACAGGTATAGCTGCAACTTAATGGCTAACACTTTCAAAGGTCTGCAAAACATTGTGAAAACGTTCTGCATAATATTTTTTGTTTATTTCAAAAAATTTATTTTAAAAAATGTATCATGTTTCCTTTCCTCAGATCAATCCATAAAAAGAGCCCAGCAGGCACTGAAAACTCATCTGAAGAAGAGGTTTAAATGCGTATTTGAAGCTTTAGCAAAGCAGGACCACCAAACCCTCCTGAATGAGGTCTATACAGAGCTCTACATCACTGAGGGGGGAAGTGGGGGGGTCAATGATGAACATGAGGTCAGACAAATTGAGATAGCATCCAAGAGACAAACCACACAGGAGACTGCAATCCTCTGCAATGACATCTTTAAGCCTTTACCTGGACAAGAGAAACCCATCAGAACTGTGCTAACGAAGGGCATCGCTGGCATTGGGAAAACCGTCTCTGTGCAGAAGTTCATTCTGGACTGGGTAGAAGGAGAAGCCAATCAGGACATTGATTTCATCTTCACTCTTCCTTTCCGAGATCTGAATCTGCAAAAGGAGAGTGAATTCAGTCTGATGCAACTTCTGCAGCACTACTTTCCAGAACTGAAAGAGATCGAAAGTGTTGAAGGTGATGGAGTCAAAGTTGTGTTTATCTTTGATGGTCTGGATGAGTGTCGACTTCCTCTGGATTTCCAAAGCAATAAGCTCTGCTGTGATATAACAGAGTCATCATCAGTGGATGTGCTGCTGACCAACCTCATTCTGGGGAATCTGCTTCCCTCTGCTCACCTCTGGATTACTTCCCGCCCAGCAGCAGCTAATCAGATCCCTCCTGAGTGCGTCCAGCAGGTGACAGAGATACGAGGATTCAATGACCCACAGAAGGAGGAATACTTCAGGAAGAAAATCAGAGACCAGAACCAGGCCAGCAGAATTATCTCACACATACAGTCGTCCAGGAGTCTCTACATCATGTGTCACATACCAGTCTTCTGTTGGATTTCTGCTACTGTTCTGGGGACAATGCTGGGTGAAACAGAGATTGGAGATCTGCCTAGAACTCTGACTGAAATGTACACACACTTCCTGCTCATTCAGACTAATGTGAAGAATCAGAAGTATCATGGTGCCAATGAGATGAACTCAAAGAAAGTGTCAGAGTCAGATACAGAAATCATCCTGAAACTGGGGCGGCTGGCTTTTCTACAGCTGAAAAAGGGCAATCTGATATTCTATGAAGAGGACCTGAGAGAGAGTGGTATTGATGTCAGTGAAGCTTCAGTGTACTCTGGGGTGTGCACAGAGATCTTTAAAGAGGAGTGTGGTTTGTACCAGGAGAAGGTCTACTGCTTTGTGCATCTGACCATTCAGGAGTATCTGGCTGCCTTGTTTGTGTTTCATTCATGTGTGAATGAGAACAGAAATGTATTCAGAGCAGAAGAGTCAAAACCTCACAGTGACAGAGTGCAGCTGTCTGAGGTACACAGGAGTGCAGTGGATCAGGCCTTAAAGAGTAAGAATGGACACCTGGACCTTTTCCTCCGATTTCTTCTCGGCCTCTCTCTGGACTCCATTCAGACTCTCTTAGGAGGAATACTGACACAGACAGGAAGCAGATCACCTGTACCAGACCCACAGACAGGGAGCAGATCACCTGTACCAGACCCACAGACACAGACAGAAAGCAGGTCAGAGAGAATTGAGACAACAGTCCAGTACGTTAAAATGATGATCGAAGTGGAACCTTCAGCAGACAGGACCATCAATCTGTTCCACTGTCTCAATGAACTGAATGACAACTCTCTAGTGGAGGAAATCCAGAATTCACTGAGATCAGGAAAACTTTCTGATCAAGAGCTGGAACCAGACCAATGTTCAGCTCTGGCCTTTGTGTTACTGATGTCAGAGGAGGTCCTGGATGAGTTTGACCCAAGGACCTACAATACAGGACTAGGGCAGGAGAGACTGGTACCAGTAGTCAGGAACTGCAGGAAGGCCATGTGAGTATGATGTAATTACTAAAGTAGATAACTAACAGCATGTTTTCATTAACACTTTCTATTTCAAGTAAGAATAAACTTTAATAAAATTAAGATTTTTGAGTCAAGCTGTTTTAACAAATTGTGCCCTCATTTAATGAACACAGAATACAAGTAGCATCATGTGCAAAATCTCAGTCACCCAAAATGTATTTTATTATTATATTTAATTTACAAATTATCCTTAAAGATACCAGATATTAAATAAATCATGAATTCGCTGATAGGGAAACCAATATGATGAATCTGTCATGCTCAAAACATACAACTCACAAACAGATGAAAATGAATATGGGATATATTCAGTAACAGTATTCGGACAAAGACAGTATTCCATATATAATTTAAAAACACAGGCTCAAATACCTTTATAGAAAATTAGACAGACATGGAAATGAAATAATTTTGAAAAAATATTTCTTGCATCTTTACTTTCGGTTGTATCTGTGCCAAATGTCAGAAGAAATGGGGCAATCTGGGTAAAATTTTAATCTGTAGAACTTTCAGTCCTACAGGATGTGTAATTCTCAGGCTCAAAGTGCTGCAGTTGGAGAGTGTAGCACAGACCGTAAAATCAACAATATCATTCTTCATCACTCAACACAATTACTGCTACATTGAACATATCAGATTTTACGGTATATTGCAGTATTTAATCATACAATAATATATCAATAATAATAATGTATCTTTGCAGTCTGAGTGGCTGTGAGCTCACAGAGAAGTCCTGTGAAGTTGTGGCCTCAGCTCTCCAGTCATCAAACTCACCCCTGAGAGATCTGGACCTCAGCTACAATAACCTGGGAGATTCAGGAGTGAAGCTGCTCTGTGCTGCACTGAGGAGTCCAAACTGTAAACTACAGGGACTGGGGTGAGTAGTGCTGTGTACTGTGTGACATTCATTAAATGGAATTAGTGATTATGGCTGTGTAACGGTTTGAACTTGCTTTATATGGCTGCAGGGAGGAAACCAATTTTCAAAACTTGTAACCTAGATCTTTGTGTAAATGTGGGTTTACAAGTAAGGGCATCGACTGGGGGGATAAGCAGCAAGGCCGTATTCCCCGGAGAGCAGATTGTCTACTACTGTCAGGCATTCACCTTATGTTCTCTGACACTAAGACCTTTTATCTGAGGTGGTAAACATACCGTTGATCTTGGAATCTTGCAATTCATACACTCATGCCATGAAGAAGTCATTTATCAGCCAACGTGTACAACTATGTGCAAATGGGATGTAGATCCAGTGCAGTTTTAGATAAATGCCCAATGCACAAGCACCAGAGAAATACAGGGTGTGAGCCCTTCTTACCCTGATGTTTCTGACAACAGAGTCTCAAATGAATCAGCCCATCAGACTTTAGTCCAGCAGGTTACAGAATTAGAAAAGGGGCTGTTTGGGTCAGAATTACATCTGTAGAACTGTGAGAGTTCAGTCCAGCAGGATGTCTAATTCTCAGGTCCTAGGTGCTGCGGTTGGAGAGTTTTGCTCAGGCATCTTCCTCAGAAGATGAGTTGCATACCTTGAAATCTCAGTTTAGCTCTTCATCATAGAACACAACAATTGTTACATTACAGGCATCTAGGATGCGGTTGTATTCAGAGCGACTTAAAAACAACTTTTAGCATTTTACAGCTGGATATATACTGAAGCAATTCAGGTTAAGTACCTAGGTACAACAGCAGTGTCTTACCTGGGAATCAAACCTGCAACCTTAGGTTTACAAGCCCAGTTCCCTACCTCTTACACTACACTGCTGCCCAGAGCTGTAAACATACCAGTCTGTCCAAAACAGGTCAATGTAACTAACACTAAAGAGTAATACATTCAGCATCTAAGAGCAATACATTCAGCTTTCAGCCAGCTGTGTAGGGCCACAACCTGTTCAAAAACAGCCATATTCTGTGGGTATGGGGTATAGTGGGTATCAATCTTGTTACAACTTGTTATATTTCAAATATTACATGCGTTATTTTACCTAATATTATTATACAATAATATATAAACTCTTCTTTGCAGTCTGGGTGGCTGTGAGCTCACAGAGAAGTCCTGTGATGTTGTGGCCTCAGCTCTCCAGTTATCAGACTCACCCCTGAGAGATCTGGACCTCAGCAACAATAACCTGGGAGATTCAGGAGTGGAGCTGCTCTGTGCTGGACTGATGAGTCCAAACTGTAAACTACAGACACTGGGGTGAGTAGTGCTGTGTACTGTGTGACCTCACCTAAATAGAATTTGTGATTATGGCTCTGTGCAGTGAAATATAAAAAGTGCCTTTTCTTTGTTTACTCCTCTGTCCACCAGCATTCTTTCTTTAGCACAACAAAGAATGTGTCTAGGGGTTGCCAGGTTTGTGGTTCCTGACTAGAATGTGATGTTTCAGGGGAGTCTTGTATTATCAAGTCATAAATGATGATTAGATGCTGAATGCACTGAAAACGCAGTGCATGCACATACAATATAGCACCCACTTGCATATCGCCGAAACAGACTTTGATTTGGCAATATCTACCAAAATATTTAAAAAGAGAGGGTAATTCTGAGTGTAACCAATGGGAATAATGTGACACTGACACATTTTCATTGACAGCCTCCTCATTATCATATGGATGAAAAACTACTGAAATAAATACAAAAAATATATATACAGAAATAAATTAATTAAAAAATTAGGAAATAAATATATACAGAAATGAATGAACCAAGAAATAAACATGGAAATAACTAAATGCAAATACCCATTTATGTCAGATTTTATCTATTCATTTATTTCTGTGTACATTCATTTATTTTTACATTGTCTTGCATTTGTATTTATTTATTTATTTATTTATTCATTCATTCATTGAGTAATTTATTTATTTATTTTTAATTTAGGCGTTTTGGTCCTCTGTATACCTGTAGTTGCAGTCAGTGGCCAGTAGATGCAATTCATTTGTCTGTGGGTGCAACAGTGAGTGCGTAGCTAGTGTTGGGAATTTTGATTTATTAAAGTGAATCATTCGAGACAGTACATCAAAATGAAGTTGATTGAGTAATTTTCGCATACTTCACCATTAATAAAACACTCACTTGCCGAATATACTGTTCATGTTCTTGTCCTCTCTCTCCAGCTCTAACTGAAATTATAGTTACAGCTCCTGGAAAAACGCAGGTGCTCACAACAATGCAGCATAACACTGGTGTTATGCTGCATCATTTAGTATTGAACTTGTTTTCATTTTATCTGAGTGAATATTTTAAAATTTATGGCAAGAATATTAACAGACCTCTTAATTTGTTAGTGAAATTATATTATTATGTAACTTCATTATGATGAAGATTGGATGTGTTTAAAAAATAAAGATGTTTGTAGACCGTACTAGTGCTGTTTCTTGTCTTTGCAAATTAAATATGTTTGCAATCAGACTGTGTCCCATATGATATGAGCATAATATGGAAAGGGTTCGGTAATTAAATCCTTGTAGGAGGGCAGAGGCCCCCAACCTCGAGTTGAATTGGCTCCTTATTTTTAGTTATTTTTTGTTGATAGAAAGTGGTAACCCTTTTCTTTTGTGGATTAGTCAGAATACTTTTTAAACTGAATTAATATAACCTCTTCCTGTTTTGTGTGTACTGCATTTACTTCCCAGAAACGCATATACTGTACAAATAGGAAATTCTACATGTATCTGCTGCCAAGGTGCACAGTCTCAGAATCAGCGGTTAATTTAAATTATGTGTGTGTGCGTGCATGTACGTGTGTGTGTGTATGTGTGTGTACGTTTGTGTGTGTGTGTGTGCATGTGTCTGTGCGTGCGTGCGTGCGTGCGTGCGTGCGTGCGTGTGTGTGTGCGTGGTCTCTCCGCAGGCTGGGTTGGTGTAATCTCACAGAGGGCTGCTGTGATGTTTTGGCCTCAGTCCTGCGTTCTCCTCACTCAGAGCTGAGAGATCTGGAGCTCAGAGACAACGAGCTGCAGGATTCAGGAGTGAGAGCGCTCTCTGCTGGCCTGGAGGACCCACACTGTAAACTGCAGAGACTGGGGTGAGCACAAACACAAACCCCCTCAAACAACAAATGCTCCAGTGTGACTAAATACAACACTAATGTTAATAATGACTAACTATAGCACTAATGTTACAGGTGTTTTGAATATTAAATTAGACAAGAGATTTATTTTTCTTTACAGAACTAAACCAACATTTTCCTGTTCTTCCTCTTGGTAGAAACACATATTTTAAATCTGACATCAATTGGACAAAACATCATTTTGAGAAGTGTGAAATCATTTGTATTCATACATTCTTCAAAATTATGAGAACTAATTGAACCTGTTAAAATTTAATTAAACTGGTCATCCTCTTGAATAATGATAATTAATTCCAATGCCCTGTTATTTTATATTCAACTGTAGCCCTGTTAGTTTATATTAATGTGTGTAAGGTGTGTAACACACTGCTATGTGTTTGACACGCACAGCCCTGTTGGTTTATATTAATGTGCTGTAAGGTGTGTAACACACTGCTATGTGTTTGACACACACAGCCCTGTTAGTTTATATTAGTGCATGTAAGGTGTGTAACACACTGCTATGTGTTTGACACACACAGCCCCTGTTAGTTTATATTAATGTGTGTAAGGTGTGTAACACACTGCTATGTGTTTGACACACACAGCCTTGTTAATTTATATTAGTGTGTGTAAGGTGTGTTTGTCCTTCTCTCTGCAGGCTGTCAGGCTGTAGAGTCACACAGAGAGGCTGTAATTCTCTGGCTTCAGCTCTGCGTTCAAACCCCTCACTCCTGAGAGAGCTGGACCTGAGTTACAATCACCCAGGAGACTCAGGAGTGAGAGCGCTGTCTGCTGCTAAACTGGACACACTCACACTGCTGTAAGTACAGAGAGTTTCCACACTGCACCTCTCACACACACACACACACACACACACACACCTGGGGGAGCTGGACCTGAGATACAATCACCCAGGAGACTCAGGAGTGAGAGCGCTGTCTGCTGCTAAACTGGACACACTCACACTGCTGTAAGTACAGAGAGATTCCACACTGCACCTCACACACACACACAGACACACACACCTGAAAGAGCTGGACCTGAGATACAATCCCCCAGGAGACTCAGGAGTGAGTGCTGTTTGCTGCTAAACTGGACACACTCACACTGCTGTAAGTACAGAGAGTTTCCACACTGCACCTCACACACACACACACACACACACCTGGGGGAGCTGGACCTGAGATACAATCACCCAGGAGACTCAGGAGTGAGAGCGCTGTCTGCTGCTAAACTGGACACACTCACACTGCTGTAAGTACAGAGAGATTCCACACTGCACCTCACACACACACACACGCACACACACCTGAGAGAGCTGGACCTGAGATACAATCACCCCGGATACTGGAGTGAGAGCGCTGTCTGCTGCTAAACTGGACATACTCACACTGCTGTAAGTACAGAGAGATTCCACACTGCACCTCACACGCATACTCACTCACTCTCTGTTCTGCTGTTCCTACAGTGTGGACCATGGAGGACAGAACAGGACCAAACCAGGACCCAGAAAATGTGAGTCTGTATCGACACAGAACACTGCTGTGTGTGTGTGTGTGTGTGTGTGTGTGTGTGTGAAAGAGAGAGAGAGAGTGAGACATTACAGAAAAGTATCTTACACACACACACACACACACACACACACAGGTACTATCACAGCTCTTTCTCTCTCACACACATAATGATGTGAATGTTAATAATGATTAATCTCATTAATATCTCTGGTGTGCAGATGGCTGTCAGCTCACACTGGATCCTAACACAGCGCAGAGAAACCTGTGTCTGTCTGAGGGGAACAGGAGGGTGACACACACACCGGGGAGAGAGGAGCCATATCCTGATCACCCAGAGAGATTTGAGTCTGAGCCCCAGGTTTTGTGCAGAGAGAGTGTGAGTGAGCGCTGTTACTGGGAGGCTGAGTGGAGTCTGTCTGAGGGGGGAGAGGTTTATATGGCAGTGACAGATAAAGGAATCAGCAGGAAAGGAGGGGATTCTGACTGTGGGTTTGGACTGAATAAAAACTCCTGGAGTCTGGAGTGCTGTGTTGCCCGTTACTTAGTCTCTGACAATGGGGTTTTCATGGACACACTTGTCCGCCCCTCCCCTTACCGCACACTAGCAGTGATTGATGATGATGCTGATGGTGGTGAAGGAGTGTGTGTGTACAGGGTAGGAGTGTATGTGGACCGTCCGGCCAGCACTCTGTCCTTCTACAGCATCTCTGACTCTGACACACTGACCCTAGCGCTCAGATTCCACACACACTTCACTCAACACACACCCCTCTGTGCTGGATTTAGAGTGTGGAACTCCTCTGTGTCCCTCTGCAAACTGGAGTAGAGACACACGCACTTACTCTTACTCTTACACTTACACACACGCACATACTCATACACACATACTGTCACACACATATGCACACACATACATGCATACACACACACGCGCACACACACACACACACACACACACACACACACACACACACACACACACACACACACACACACACACACTTATGCTGGAAACATACTTGAATAATCTCACACTACGCGCACGTGAAGTGGCTGTGTCCCGGGCGATATTGTTCACGTGCCCGCCTGCTTCCTTTCTGTCTGACTGGAGGTTTAAAAGGTATATCCACTAGGGGGCAGATCATGGCTTCCCTTCAGGTGATCCCACCGTCCTTCCTGGCTTCCTGCCGTCAGTCACGTCACTAGGCGTAAAATGAATACTGCCCCCGTGGTTTACGCGGGTATTGCACCTTGCAGACGTGTAGCGTTCATTTTTGAGGACGTGCACAAAGGACGCTCTGAATGACCGCAGGATACGCATGACAGCAATTTTGTGTACGCGGCCACGTGATTTAAATCAAGTGTGTTTCCAGCCTTACTCTCACACACGCACGCACTCTCATACACACACGCACCACCATACACCCTCATGCATGCACTCTCATACACACACGCACGCCCTCTCATACACACACGCACGCACTCTCATACACACACGCACGCACTCTCATACACACACGCACGCCCATGCACCCTCATGCACGCACACACACGCATATGCAACCACACACTCGCACATTTAAAAAAATTTAAAAAAAATTTTATTATTTTATTTTAATTTCTCTCCTGTAATGTGTTACTTGTTAATCATACTACTCTATGGGCCTGTGCAATTGTCCCTCGAGGGCAAATAAAGTGATTTGATTGATTGATTGATTGACACCCACGAGTGGCTTCATAGGTTATATTCCTATTGGCACATATGATGATCTTTTTAATGTATATATATATATATTTAACTGCTTCGGTCCTATTGGAATTGTTCAAGTTATTTCATGTGTAATGTCATGTAATCACAGTAGTTAACTGATTCCTCCAAGCACTCTGCTGGAGTTAATAGGAGTTTTGTAATGGCCTCAAGGGGGAGCTGTTGCAGTAGAGTGAGCGATGTTATGTGGGACTTCCACTGTTTTGCTTCATTCCTGATGAAGAGGTTTTTAACAGCAGCAGAAGTCTGAAAGTCTCCTTTCCTTCCACATAATCCCAGGATTCAAAACATATTCTGATTGCCACCTCAAATCCTGAGGTGTGCAACACACATGCACACACAATCAATCACGCATGCAAAAACACTTAAACTCTCACACTCTCTGACACACGCACACAAACACACACACACACTCTCAAACCCACACTCTTACAGTTTATCTTGTGTATGCCGTGAATTTCTTTCTTACTCTCTGACATGCACGCGCACGCACACATATTTAGACGCATTTACATGTACACCCAGCCTTCTTTAACCAATACCTAACCACGCCCAAAACCTGACCCAGCCTTTATACAACCGTAATTTCAGATGTACCCAATATTACCCTCAGTAGAGCTTTAACGCTGTATATGAGAATACGTGTCTAAAACATATCACGATCATATGTGGCAAAATACTGGCAAAAGATGTGGCAGGGTAAAGTGCTATTGAGGTCATAATTCTGACTTTTGTTTCTTTGTATCAAAGAGGCCAGTGGCAAACTCCTAAAGTTACCTGTTCATTTTATCAGTTCCCATGTGTAACATTCTGTGGGCAAATGCAGCTGATCGGGAAAATGCAGAATAATCACTACAGTGTACTTATTTCCTTTTATTGCCATAAACAATAATTGATTTGAGTTTCCTTTTTTATTGTCATCTTTATTTAGTTTGAACCTGTTGCTCAGATTTCCTGTATTTACAGCTATCTTCAGTGATTAAACCTGAATTATAAAAATATTTAATGTTTACTGTTGTGATTTACTGTTGTGTGATGTATTGAACTCCAGTGATATCGTAGTAGTTATTTTATATTCTTCATGGGATTACGTAATGGCTCAGTATGAATAGATCAGGGTGGGGCTGGAATCTACACAGCTTGCTGTTTGTCGGGAAGCAGTCCCCACCTCTGAACCCGGCTTCTCCCAGACCAGGGTGGGAAACTAACGCCAGGCAAATGCTGGTAAATTTGACCTGTGTTGGGTAAGTTTGTCTACTGCACCATTCATTTTTTCAGGTTACCACCCAAAATGCTACACTGAGGTCCTGTTCTATCCGGGCAATCCTTTTTTTTCCGCGACGAGAAGAGACTTTGTTGTTGCCTCCCTTCATCCCACAAGGCATGCTGGGCCGCAAGCCATCGAAGCCACCGGAAGAACGGGGAACACGGTGCGATAACCAATCGGATTAAAGATCCAACGTGTAAACCGTCTCTGATTTCAACGTTTGCTTCCCCAGTCCACATGCCTCTGTTAAGGAGGAGTAGTTAATTACTGTTGTGTGGGGATTTCCAAAATACATGGAAATACATTCAACGAACGGTGGAAAACACACCAACAAGTGGCTGACTGTGGGAGGCGAGAGTGATGCCAGGTGATCTCTTCGGAGGATGTGTGGCTTTACCCTTTGGGCAGGGGTCCTCAATCTTATCCAGAAAGGGCCGTTGTGGGTGCAGGCTTTTGGCCCAGCCAAGCAGTAACACACCTGATTCTACTAATCAACCCCTTGGAATCTCTGCTAAGCACCTTGATTAGTAGAACCAGGTGTGTAACTGCCCAGTTGGAACAAAAGCCTGCACCCACACCGGCCCTTTCTGGATAAGATTGAGGACCCCTGCCCTAAGGGTAAAGCCACACATCCATCCTTGGCACTCTCTTCCAGTCATAAGTCCAATGAGGTTTGGCAAGCTCCAGATTCTTGGTTTTGTTTATTGTGCTCAGTAAGGGCTGTCTTCATGCCATCCTTCCAAAGAGTTAGTTGGTAAGGTGCCATTTTATGTTTTTTTTTTTTTTTTTAGACTTGTTGACCACAAGAAACAAACCAATCTCTGCAATTCTTAAACAGTGACCCTTGGGTTATTAATGGCCTCCCTCACCATCTTCCTCATTGTCCATGGGGACAACATGCACTCGCTTCCTCTTTCTGGCAAATTTGCAACCTTTCCATATGTTTTACACCTTTTTATTATTGCCCTTACAGTGCTAAGTTGTATGTTTAACCGTTTGTCTTTTTTTGTACCCATTACCAGACTTGTGACGGTTAATTACCATCGGTCTCTTCTGAATTGACAGTTATTTGGCTTTTCCCATGCTGATGGATGACAAAGGGATTTTCTATGCTTGTTACCTCATTTTATTCTCTAGTGAAACTGGAGGTGATGGAATGACACAATATAGTTCCTTTAGACTGAGATGAACTAAATTAAGTAAAATTGTATTGCCAATTTCATTTTGTTTGATTTTACTCACAATAATTGTTAGGGGCACCAATAATTATGGCACCTATGGTTTTCGGAAAAAATTAGATTACTTAATTTAAAAAAAAAAAACATTGAAACATGAGAGTAAATGTATTGAAATAAAAGTATATAGTTTTCCCATATGTTTGAACATAAAATATAGATTATTATCTGTGTCATTTATTATATGCAGCCTTTTTTCTTCATTTTTATTAAGGGTGCAAATAATTCTGGAGCCCACTGTATAAGGTAAAACAATGATTAAACAGCATATTCTTCTACATGACAGTGGGGGACTCATTATGAGGGTAGACTCCATAGACTGTCTGCACAATAAAGAATCACGTATGGTGTGTTGCCTCCCTGATGCCCAGGTAGAAGATCTCCTGAAGCGTGTGGACAAGTTCAGAATACTCAATATTTCAAGGTAACTAACTTAACTGAAATTTAATTGTCAGAAAAACTAAAATTGAGTTTTAAGTTTTTCCCTCAATGAAATGTAAGTATTCTGAATGAATGTTATCAGGCATAATTTGAACTCAAAATTTAACAATCTGTATTAAGCTGAAAACGTTTTTAAAAATTATGAAACGAGTTGCCTAGAAATACTGAGTAATCTTAACTTTTTTGCAGTAGGGGAAAAAAATACAGTCAAGAATTGGAGATAATAAAATAAACATTAAAATGTTACATAGGGCTACAACTGGTCATAATGAAGTGATTGGTCAGTGACTGTGGCAGGGAGAGTGATGGAGAGTGAGATGGTTTATTTATTTATTTTCATTTGCTGTTCATCTTCAAATGTATTTTGAAATAGGAAATGTTGCTAGAGTTCCACGGACATGACTTTTCAAAAGGCTTATTTGTGCGTGTAGCCAACAGATGGCACCATTGCATTGGAGTACTATAAGTCCCAACATAAATATAATTCTCAAGATGTTGAATAGGCCTAGTATATGTATGCGTTCAAATTTAGCAAAGACCTACATGGATGAAATGTTTCTCTTCCGAATTACTAATTAAATACGATAACTGATGCAACTAATAAAAAGTACACACAAAAAAAAAACTCCGCCCATCTACCGCTCGAAGTAAACAGGAAGAGAAACTGAAAGTTAACTCAGACAGCCATTTTAAAGATGCAGCAGAAAGAAGACCGTAAAAAGAAGAAATACATTGAATAAACCAACGGAGTGAACAGCCTGTTGTGGAGTGGAATTGTGGTAAGAAAACGTAAAGTTAAAGGGGATGTGAGGAGGAATGGGAATCTGCAAGTATAATCGTATTAACACGCGTAATTCAGTAAAACCGAGAACTTCAATAAAATGGCATATTTGAGGCGTAGTCTAATAAGCGAAGAGTTCATACTGAATCCAAATTTACCATTTGGACCAAAAAGCAATAATAATAAAAAAGTTTACTGATGTATTTTTGATATTTCATGACTTTATTAAAATAAAATAAAACCTCGTGACGTAACCTAGTATGACAGAAGTCACAGGCCCTGTCGCTAGATTTAACGGGTTTCCATACCCCTTTAGCGACTGTATTTTTAAAAAGGACCTTTTTGAGCGCACATCAGCAACTCTGAGAACTCTCCATCGCTGCTCGGGTGGTTTGTAGTCTTTCCTGCGCGCCCTATCGCTCTGCAGCTAATTTAACAGCGGCTGGTTTGTGAGTGGAGAGAGAAGCTCCATAGTCGACCGTCCACCAGTGAGACTAAAACCTAAATGAATTGCGCTTGCGCTTGTCGGGGCGCGACGACCAATGACTGATCACCATCGTCTGTCCCTCCCTCCGACACAATATGTTTTTTTTTAAACTTTATGAATATGAGGAGTGGAAGGAACAAAAATAATGAATTAAAAGCGGAGTTGATTAAACCTCAATTAAATTAAATGCTGAATCAAATAAAATACCGAATGCAGGGGTGACAGTAATTGTGACAAAACGTCTGGAAAATTTTTCATCTGAGAGATGTGTAATTTTGGTGGTTACACACCCCATTATATCATTAAATATATTCCACATGTTGGACAATGAATATATACCTCAGCACTGGCAATCTTTATATTCAACAGTCTTGATCATTGTTATCATGGGTGCAAAACATTTTGTAGGCGATAATATTGCACATGTTTAGGGCCATATTAAATTCAAGATTTGTTCCTGTAGGCACTATAAGATCTGGTGTATGTGTGTGCCTGAGACTGTGTTTTAGTGTGTCTCTGTGTGTTCATTTTGTTCTTCTTTTGTGTATTTACAGGTTGGCGGATTTGACTCACCACCTATGGTTGAATCTAATCTGAAGTGTCCCGGTGTCCTGAGATAGGCAGCGCTGTTTCTAAAATGAGCTCCTCAAAGAGGAAAGAGACCGACGATGAAAGCCACAGTCCTGCCAGAAAGAGGTACAATTGCGTGAATCGGTGAGTTAGTGTGCTGTGAGTTAGAGCTGCAGTAAGAGGATGAGTTTGACTTGAGGATCTGTCTCCATGTTTTTTTCACAGTGTCCGGGTAGAGAGAGCAGGGTCACCTGAACCAAAATGCCAATTAAATAATGTTCATGAATGAAGTTGACAGAAGCACAGGTGCATGGAGAATGAATGACCTTGATCTGGATCTGTGACAGTTTTGTGTATTATGTCACAT
The DNA here is from genome assembly GCA_025169545.1 of Anguilla japonica. Classification (NCBI taxonomy): domain Eukaryota; kingdom Metazoa; phylum Chordata; class Actinopteri; order Anguilliformes; family Anguillidae; genus Anguilla; species Anguilla japonica. Next base: position 9,983,387 of record CM045901.1, on the reverse strand, counting down.
TCAAATGTGCAGTGAGTTAGAGCTGCAGTATGAGTTTAACTGGATGCTCTGTCTCTGTGTGCTGTGAGTTAGAGCTGCTGTAAGAGGATGAGTTTAACTGGAAGCTCTGTCTCCATGTGCTGTGAGTTAAAGCTGCAGTATGAGTTTAACTGGAAGCCCTGTCTCCATGAGCTGTGAGTTTGAGCTGCAGTAAGAGGATGAGTTCAACTGGAAGCCCTGTCTCCATGTGCTGTGAGTTAGAGCTGCAGTAAGAGGATGAGTTTAACTAGAAGCTCTGTCTCCATGTGCTGAGTTAGAGCTGCACTATGAGTTTCACTGGAAGCTCTGTCTCCATGTGCTGTGAGTTAGAGCTGCAGTAAGAGGATGAGTTTGACTTGAGGATCTGTCTCCATGTTTTTTTCACAGTGTCCGGGTAGAGAGAGCAGGGTCATCTGTACCCAGCTGTCTATGAAGAGTGATCGTTCTATGGATCCACCACTCCACTTCAGAGGAGAGTTCACAGGTGATCAAAGGTAATGCAGCAGGTTCATTTTTACATGAATGTTTTATTATACTTCTATATGCATTGAGGGAAACATGAGGAACTAATACACATAGAAGAACAGGTGATCTCAATCAGTGAAGAACACCAAGACGTGAGAATGAACCAAAATGCCAATTAAATAATGTTCATGAATAAAGTTGACAGAAGCACAGGTGCATGGAGAATGAATGACCTTGATCTGGATCTGTGACAGTTTTGTGTATTGTCACATTCAAATGTGCAGTGAGTTAGAGCTGCAGTATGAGTTTAACTGGAAGCTCTGTCTCTGTGTGCTGTGAGTTAGAGTTGCTGTAAGAGGATGAGTTTAACTGGAAGCTCTGTCTCCATGTGCTGTGAGTTAGAGCTGCAGTATGAGTTTAACTGGAAGCTCTGTCTCCATGTGCTGTGAGTTAGAGCTGCAGTAAGAGGATGGGTGTAACTGGACGCTCTGTCTCCATGTGCTGTGAGTTAGAGCTGCAGTAAAAGGATGAGTTTAACTGGAAGCTCTGTCTCCATGTGCTGTGAGTTAGAGCTGCAGTAAGAGGATGAGTTTAACTGGATGCTCTGTCCCCATGTGCTGTGAGTTAGAGCTGCAGTAAGAGGATGAGTTTAACTGGAAGCTTTGTCTCCATGTGCTGTGAGTTAGAGCTGCAGTAAGAGGATGAGTTTAACTGGAAGCTTTGTCTCCATGTGCTGTGAGTTAGAGCTGCAGTAAGAGGATGAGTTTAACTGGATGCTCTGTCCCCATGTGCTGTGAGTTAGAGCTGCAGTAAGAGGATGAGTTTAACTGGAAGCTTTGTCTCCATGTGCTGTGAGTTAGAGCTGCAGTAAGAGGATGAGTTTGACTTGAGGATCTGTCTCCATGTTTTTTTTCACAGTGTCCGGGTAGAGAGAGCAGGGTCACCTGTACCCAGCTGTCTGTCTATGAAGAGTGATCGTTCTATGGATCCACCACTCCACTTCAGAGGAGAGTTCACAGGTGATCAAAGGTAATGCAGCAGGTTCATTTTTACATGAATGTTTTATTATAATTCTGTATGCATTTAGGGAAACATGAGGAACTAATACACACAGAAGACCAGGTGATCTCAATCAGTGAAGAACACCAAGACGTAAGAATGAACCAAAATGCCAATATAATAAAGTTCATTAGTGATCTTGACAGAAGCACAGGTGCATGGAGAATGAATGACCTTTATCTGGATCTGTGACAGTTTTGTGTATTATGTCACATTCAAATGTGCAGTGAGTTAGAGCTGCAGTATGAGTTTAACTTGATGCTCTGTCTCCATGTGCTGTGAGTTAGAGCTGCAGTATGAGTTTAACTGGAAGCTCTGTCTCTGTGCTGTGAGTTAGAGTTGCAGTAAGAGGATGAGTTTAACTGGAAGCTCTGTCTCTGTACTGTGAGTTAGAGCTGCAGTAAGAGGATGAGTTTGACTTGAGGATATGTCTCCATGTTTTTTTCACAGTGTCCGGGTAGAGAGAGCAGGGTCATCTGTACCCAGCTGTCTGTCTATGAAGAGTGATCGTTCTATGGATCCACCACTCCACTTCAGAGGAGAGTTCACAGGTGATCAAAGGTAATGCAGCAGGTTCATTTTTACATGAATGTTTTATTATACTTCTATATGCATTGAGGGAAACATGAGGAACTAATACACATAGAAGAACAGGTGATCTCAATCAGTGAAGAACACCAAGACGTGAGAATGAACCAAAATGCCAATTAAATAATGTTCATGAATGAAGTTTACAGAAGCACAGGTGCATGGAGAATGAATGACCTTGATCTGGATCTGTGACAGTTTTGTGTATTGTCACATTCAAATGTGCAGTGAGTTAGAGCTGCAGTATGAGTTTAACTGGATGCTCTGTCTCTGTGTGCTGTGAGTTAGAGCTGCTGTAAGAGGATGAGTTTAACTGGAAGCTCTGTCTCCATGTGCTGTGAGTTAGAGCTGCAGTATGAGTTTAACTGGAAGCTCTGTCTCCATGTGCTGTGAGTTAGAGCTGCAGTAAGAGGATGGGTGTAACTGGACGCTCTGTCTCCATGTGCTGTGAGTTAGAGCTGCAGTAAGAGGATGAGTTTAACTGGAAGCTCTGTCTCCATGTGCTGTGAGTTAGAGCTGCAGTAAGAGGATGAGTTTAACTGGATGCTCTGTCCCCATGTGCTGTGAGTTAAAGCTGCAGTATGAGTTTAACTGGAATCTCTGTCTCCATGTGCTGTGAGTTAGAGCTGCAGTAAGAGGATGAGTTTAACTGGAAGCTCTGTCTCCATGTGCTGTGAGTTAGAGCTGCAGTAAGAGGATGAGTTTGACTTGAGGATCTGTCTCCATGTTTTTTTCAGTGTCCGGGTAGAGAGAGCAGGGTCACCTGTACCCAGCTGTCTGTCTATGAAGAGTGATCGTTCTATGGATCCACCACTCCACTTCAGAGGAGAGTTCACAGGTGATCAAAGGTAATGCAGCAGGTTCATTTTTACATGAATGTTTTATTATTAATTCTGTATGCATTTAGGGAAACATGAGGAACTAATACACACAGAAGACCAGGTGATCTCAATCAGTGAAGAACACCAAGACGTAAGAATGAACCAAAATGCCAATATAATAAAGTTCATTAGTGATCTTGACAGAAGCACAGGTGCATGGAGAATGAATGACCTTTATCTGGATCTGTGACAGTTTTGTGTATTATGTCACATTCAAATGTGCAGTGAGTTAGAGCTGCAGTATGAGTTTAACTTGATGCTCTGTCTCCATGTGCTGTGAGTTAGAGCTGCAGTATGAGTTTAACTGGAAGCTCTGTCTCTGTGCTGTGAGTTAGAGTTGCAGTAAGAGGATGAGTTTAACTGGAAGCTCTGTCTCTGTACTGTGAGTTAGAGCTGCAGTAAGAGGATGAGTTTGACTTGAGGATATGTCTCCATGTTTTTTTCACAGTGTCCGGGTAGAGAGAGCAGGGTCATCTGTACCCAGCTGTCTGTCTATGAAGAGTGATCGTTCTATGGATCCACCACTCCACTTCAGAGGAGAGTTCACAGGTGATCAAGGTAATGCAGCAGGTTCATTTTTACATGAATGTTTTATTATACTTCTATATGCATTGAGGGAAACATGAGGAACTAATACACATAGAAGAACAGGTGATCTCAATCAGTGAAGAACACCAAGACGTGAGAATGAACCAAAATGCCAATTAAATAATGTTCATGAATAAAGTTGACAGAAGCACAGGTGCATGGAGAATGAATGACCTTGATCTGGATCTGTGACAGTTTTGTGTATTGTCACATTCAAATGTGCAGTGAGTTAGAGCTGCAGTATGAGTTTAACTGGAAGCTCTGTCTCTGTGTGCTGTGAGTTAGAGCTGCTGTAAGAGGATGAGTTTAACTGGATGCTCTGTCCCCATGTGCTGTGAGTTAAAGCTGCAGTATGAGTTTAACTGGAATCTCTGTCTCCATGTGCTGTGAGTTAGAGCTGCAGTAAGAGGATGAGTTTAACTGGAAGCTTTGTCTCCATGTGCTGTGAGTTAGAGCTGCAGTAAGAGGATGAGTTTAACTGGAAGCTCTGTCTCCATGTGCTGTGAGTTAGAGCTGCAGTAAGAGGATGAGTTTGACTTGAGGATCTGTCTCCATGTTTTTTTCAGTGTCCGGGTAGAGAGAGCAGGGTCACCTGTACCCAGCTGTCTGTCTATGAAGAGTGATCGTTCTATGGATCCACCACTCCACTTCAGAGGAGAGTTCACAGGTGATCAAAGGTAATGCAGCAGGTTCATTTTTACATGAATGTTTTATTATAATTCTGTATGCATTTAGGGAAACATGAGGAACTAATACACACAGAAGACCAGGTGATCTCAATCAGTGAAGAACACCAAGACGTAAGAATGAACCAAAATGCCAATATAATAAAGTTCATTAGTGATCTTGACAGAAGCACAGGTGCATGGAGAATGAATGACCTTTATCTGGATCTGTGACAGTTTTGTGTATTATGTCACATTCAAATGTGCAGTGAGTTAGAGCTGCAGTATGAGTTTAACTTGATGCTCTGTCTCCATGTGCTGTGAGTTAGAGCTGCAGTATGAGTTTAACTGGAAGCTCTGTCTCTGTGCTGTGAGTTAGAGTTGCAGTAAGAGGATGAGTTTAACTGGAAGCTCTGTCTCTGTACTGTGAGTTAGAGCTGCAGTAAGAGGATGAGTTTGACTTGAGGATATGTCTCCATGTTTTTTTCACAGTGTCCGGGTAGAGAGAGCAGGGTCATCTGTACCCAGCTGTCTGTCTATGAAGAGTGATCGTTCTATGGATCCACCACTCCACTTCAGAGGAGAGTTCACAGGTGATCAAAGGTAATGCAGCAGGTTCATTTTTACATGAATGTTTTATTATACTTCTATATGCATTGAGGGAAACATGAGGAACGAATACACATAGAAGAACAGGTGATCTCAATCAGTGAAGAACACCAAGACGTGAGAATGAACCAAAATGCCAATTAAATAATGTTCATGAATGAAGTTGACAGAAGCACAGGTGCATGGAGAATGAATGACCTTGATCTGGATCTGTGACAGTTTTGTGTATTGTCACATTCAAATGTGCAGTGAGTTAGAGCTGCAGTATGAGTGTAACTGGAAGCTCTGTCTCTGTGTGCTGTGAGTTAGAGCTGCTGTAAGAGGATGAGTTTAACTGGAAGCTCTGTCTCCATGTGCTGTGAGTTAGAGCTGCAGTATGAGTTTAACTGGAAGCTCTGTCTCCATGAGCTGTGAGTTTGAGCTGCAGTAAGAGGATGAGTTCAGCTGGAAGCCCTGTCTCCATGTGCTGTGAGTTAGAGCTGCAGTAAGAGGATGAGTTTAACTGGAAGCTCTGTCTCCATGTGCTGTGAGTTAGAGCTGCAGTAAGAGGATGAGTTTAACTGGATGCTCTGTCCCCATTTGCTGTGAGTTAAAGCTGCAGTAAGAGGATGAGTTCAGCTGGAAGCCCTGTCTCCATGTGCTGTGAGTTAGAGCTGCAGTAAGAGGATGAGTTTAACTGGAAGCTCTGTCTCCATGTGCTGTGAGTTAGAGCTGCAGTAAGAGGATGAGTTTGACTTGAGGATCTGTCTCCATGTTTTTTTCAGTGTCCGGGTAGAGAGAGCAGGGTCACCTGTACCCAGCTGTCTGTCTATGAAGAGTGATCGTTCTATGGATCCACCACTCCACTTCAGAGGAGAGTTCACAGGTGATCAAAGGTAATGCAGCAGGTTCATTTTTACATGAATGTTTTATTATACTTCTATATGCATTGAGGGAAACATGAGGAACTAATACACATAGAAGAACAGGTGATCTCAATCAGTGAAGAACACCAAGACGTGAGAATGAACCAAAATGCCAATTAAATAATGTTCATGAATAAAGTTGACAGAAGCACAGGTGCATGGAGAATGAATGACCTTGATCTGGATCTGTGACAGTTTTGTGTATTGTCACATTCAAATGTGCAGTGAGTTAGAGCTGCAGTATGAGTTTAACTGGAAGCTCTGTCTCTGTGTGCTGTGAGTTAGAGCTGCTGTAAGAGGATGAGTTTAACTGGATGCTCTGTCCCCATGTGCTGTGAGTTAAAGCTGCAGTATGAGTTTAACTGGAATCTCTGTCTCCATGTGCTGTGAGTTAGAGCTGCAGTAAGAGGATGAGTTTAACTGGAAGCTTTGTCTCCATGTGCTGTGAGTTAGAGCTGCAGTAAGAGGATGAGTTTAACTGGAAGCTCTGTCTCCATGTGCTGTGAGTTAGAGCTGCAGTCAGAGGATGAGTTTGACTTGAGGATCTGTCTCCATGTTTTTTTTCAGTGTCCGGGTAGAGAGAGCAGGGTCACCTGTACCCAGCTGTCTGTCTATGAAGAGTGATCGTTCTATGGATCCACCACTCCACTTCAGAGGAGAGTTCACAGGTGATCAAAGGTAATGCAGCAGGTTCATTTTTACATGAATGTTTTATTATAATTCTGTATGCATTTAGGGAAACATGAGGAACTAATACACACAGAAGACCAGGTGATCTCAATCAGTGAAGAACACCAAGACGTAAGAATGAACCAAAATGCCAATATAATAAAGTTCATTAGTGATCTTGACAGAAGCACAGGTGCATGGAGAATGAATGACCTTTATCTGGATCTGTGACAGTTTTGTGTATTATGTCACATTCAAATGTGCAGTGAGTTAGAGCTGCAGTATGAGTTTAACTTGATGCTCTGTCTCCATGTGCTGTGAGTTAGAGCTGCAGTATGAGTTTAACTGGAAGCTCTGTCTCTGTGCTGTGAGTTAGAGTTGCAGTAAGAGGATGAGTTTAACTGGAAGCTCTGTCTCTGTACTGTGAGTTAGAGCTGCAGTAAGAGGATGAGTTTGACTTGAGGATATGTCTCCATGTTTTTTTCACAGTGTCCCGGGTAGAGAGAGCAGGGTCATCTGTACCCAGCTGTCTGTCTATGAAGAGTGATCGTTCTATGGATCCACCACTCCACTTCAGAGGAGAGTTCACAGGTGATCAAAGGTAATGCAGCAGGTTCATTTTTACATGAATGTTTTATTATACTTCTATATGCATTGAGGGAAACATGAGGAACGAATACACATAGAAGAACAGGTGATCTCAATCAGTGAAGAACACCAAGACGTGAGAATGAACCAAAATGCCAATTAAATAATGTTCATGAATGAAGTTGACAGAAGCACAGGTGCATGGAGAATGAATGACCTTGATCTGGATCTGTGACAGTTTTGTGTATTGTCACATTCAAATGTGCAGTGAGTTAGAGCTGCAGTATGAGTGTAACTGGAAGCTCTGTCTCTGTGTGCTGTGAGTTAGAGCTGCTGTAAGAGGATGAGTTTAACTGGAAGCTCTGTCTCCATGTGCTGTGAGTTAGAGCTGCAGTATGAGTTTAACTGGAAGCTCTGTCTCCATGAGCTGTGAGTTTGAGCTGCAGTAAGAGGATGAGTTCAGCTGGAAGCCCTGTCTCCATGTGCTGTGAGTTAGAGCTGCAGTAAGAGGATGAGTTCAGCTGGAAGCCCTGTCTCCATGTGCTGTGAGTTAGAGCTGCAGTAAGAGGATGAGTTTAACTGGAAGCTCTGTCTCCATGTGCTGTGAGTTAGAGCTGCAGTAAGAGGATGAGTTTAACTGGATGCTCTGTCCCCATTTGCTGTGAGTTAAAGCTGCAGTATGAGTTTAACTGGAATCTCTGTCTCCATGTGCTGTGAGTTAGAGCTGCAGTAAGAGGATGAGTTTGACTTGAGGATCTGTCTCCATGTTTTTTTCAGTGTCCGGGTAGAGAGAGCAGGGTCACCTGTACCCAGCTGTCTGTCTATGAAGAGTGATCGTTCTATGGATCCACCACTCCACTTCAGAGGAGAGTTCACAGGTGATCAAAGGTAATGCAGCAGGTTCATTTTTACATGAATGTTTTATTATAATTCTGTATGCATTTAGGGAAACATGAGGAACTAATACACACAGAAGACCAGGTGATCTCAATCAGTGAAGAACACCAAGACGTAAGAATGAACCAAAATGCCAATATAATAAAGTTCATTAGTGATCTTGACAGAAGCACAGGTGCATGGAGAATGAATGACCTTTATCTGGATCTGTGACAGTTTTGTGTATTATGTCACATTCAAATGTGCAGTGAGTTAGAGCTGCAGTATGAGTTTAACTTGATGCTCTGTCTCCATGTGCTGTGAGTTAGAGCTGCAGTATGAGTTTAACTGGAAGCTCTGTCTCTGTGCTGTGAGTTAGAGTTGCAGTAAGAGGATGAGTTTAACTGGAAGCTCTGTCTCTGTACTGTGAGTTAGAGCTGCAGTAAGAGGATGAGTTTGACTTGAGGATATGTCTCCATGTTTTTTTCACAGTGTCCGGGTAGAGAGAGCAGGGTCATCTGTACCCAGCTGTCTGTCTATGAAGAGTGATCGTTTCTATGGATCCACCACTCCACTTCAGAGGAGAGTTCACAGGTGATCAAAGGTAATGCAGCAGGTTCATTTTTACATGAATGTTTTATTATACTTCTATATGCATTGAGGGAAACATGAGGAACTAATACACATAGAAGAACAGGTGATCTCAATCAGTGAAGAACACCAAGACGTGAGAATGAACCAAAATGCCAATTAAATAATGTTCATGAATAAAGTTGACAGAAGCACAGGTGCATGGAGAATGAATGACCTTGATCTGGATCTGTGACAGTTTTGTGTATTGTCACATTCAAATGTGCAGTGAGTTAGAGCTGCAGTATGAGTTTAACTGGAAGCTCTGTCTCTGTGTGCTGTGAGTTAGAGCTGCTGTAAGAGGATGAGTTTAACTGGATGCTCTGTCCCCATGTGCTGTGAGTTAAAGCTGCAGTATGAGTTTAACTGGAATCTCTGTCTCCATGTGCTGTGAGTTAGAGCTGCAGTAAGAGGATGAGTTTAACTGGAAGCTTTGTCTCCATGTGCTGTGAGTTAGAGCTGCAGTAAGAGGATGAGTTTAACTGGAAGCTCTGTCTCCATGTGCTGTGAGTTAGAGCTGCAGTAAGAGGATGAGTTTGACTTGAGGATCTGTCTCCATGTTTTTTTCAGTGTCCGGGTAGAGAGAGCAGGGTCACCTGTACCCAGCTGTCTGTCTATGAAGAGTGATCGTTCTATGGATCCACCACTCCACTTCAGAGGAGAGTTCACAGGTGATCAAAGGTAATGCAGCAGGTTCATTTTACATGAATGTTTTATTATAATTCTGTATGCATTTAGGGAAACATGAGGAACTAATACACACAGAAGACCAGGTGATCTCAATCAGTGAAGAACACCAAGACGTAAGAATGAACCAAAATGCCAATATAATAAAGTTCATTAGTGATCTTGACAGAAGCACAGGTGCATGGAGAATGAATGACCTTTATCTGGATCTGTGACAGTTTTGTGTATTATGTCACATTCAAATGTGCAGTGAGTTAGAGCTGCAGTATGAGTTTAACTTGATGCTCTGTCTCCATGTGCTGTGAGTTAGAGCTGCAGTATGAGTTAAACTGGAAGCTCTGTCTCTGTGCTGTGAGTTAGAGTTGCAGTAAGAGGATGAGTTTAACTGGAAGCTCTGTCTCTGTACTGTGAGTTAGAGCTGCAGTAAGAGGATGAGTTTGACTTGAGGATATGTCTCCATGTTTTTTTCACAGTGTCCGGGTAGAGAGAGCAGGGTCATCTGTACCCAGCTGTCTGTCTATGAAGAGTGATCGTTCTATGGATCCACCACTCCACTTCAGAGGAGAGTTCACAGGTGATCAAAGGTAATGCAGCAGGTTCATTTTTACATGAATGTTTTATTATACTTCTATATGCATTGAGGGAAACATGAGGAACGAATACACATAGAAGAACAGGTGATCTCAATCAGTGAAGAACACCAAGACGTGAGAATGAACCAAAATGCCAATTAAATAATGTTCATGAATGAAGTTGACAGAAGCACAGGTGCATGGAGAATGAATGACCTTGATCTGGATCTGTGACAGTTTTGTGTATTGTCACATTCAAATGTGCAGTGAGTTAGAGCTGCAGTATGAGTGTAACTGGAAGCTCTGTCTCTGTGTGCTGTGAGTTAGAGCTGCTGTAAGAGGATGAGTTTAACTGGAAGCTCTGTCTCCATGTGCTGTGAGTTAGAGCTGCAGTATGAGTTTAACTGGAAGCTCTGTCTCCATGAGCTGTGAGTTTGAGCTGCAGTAAGAGGATGAGTTCAGCTGGAAGCCCTGTCTCCATGTGCTGTGAGTTAGAGCTGCAGTAAGAGGATGAGTTCAGCTGGAAGCCCTGTCTCCATGTGCTGTGAGTTAGAGCTGCAGTAAGAGGATGAGTTTAACTGGAAGCTCTGTCTCCATGTGCTGTGAGTTAGAGCTGCAGTAAGAGGATGAGTTTAACTGGATGCTCTGTCCCCATTTGCTGTGAGTTAAAGCTGCAGTATGAGTTTAACTGGAATCTCTGTCTCCATGTGCTGTGAGTTAGAGCTGCAGTAAGAGGATGAGTTTAACTGGAAGCTCTGTCTCCATGTGCTGTGAGTTAGAGCTGCAGTAAGAGGATGAGTTTGACTTGAGGATCTGTCTCCATGTTTTTTTTCAGTGTCCGGGTAGAGAGAGCAGGGTCACCTGTACCCAGCTGTCTGTCTATGAAGAGTGATCGTTCTATGGATCCACCACTCCACTTCAGAGGAGAGTTCACAGGTGATCAAAGGTAATGCAGCAGGTTCATTTTTACATGAATGTTTTATTATAATTCTGTATGCATTTAGGGAAACATGAGGAACTAATACACACAGAAGACCAGGTGATCTCAATCAGTGAAGAACACCAAGACGTAAGAATGAACCAAAATGCCAATATAATAAAGTTCATTAGTGATCTTGACAGAAGCACAGGTGCATGGAGAATGAATGACCTTTATCTGGATCTGTGACAGTTTTGTGTATTATGTCACATTCAAATGTGCAGTGAGTTAGAGCTGCAGTATGAGTTTAACTTGATGCTCTGTCTCCATGTGCTGTGAGTTAGAGCTGCAGTATGAGTTTAACTGGAAGCTCTGTCTCTGTGCTGTGAGTTAGAGTTGCAGTAAGAGGATGAGTTTAACTGGAAGCTCTGTCTCTGTACTGTGAGTTAGAGCTGCAGTAAGAGGATGAGTTTGACTTGAGGATATGTCTCCATGTTTTTTTTCACAGTGTCCGGGTAGAGAGAGCAGGGTCATCTGTACCCAGCTGTCTGTCTATGAAGAGTGATCGTTCTATGGATCCACCACTCCACTTCAGAGGAGAGTTCACAGGTGATCAAAGGTAATGCAGCAGGTTCATTTTACATGAATGTTTTATTATACTTCTATATGCATTGAGGGAAACATGAGGAACTAATACACATAGAAGAACAGGTGATCTCAATCAGTGAAGAACACCAAGACGTGAGAATGAACCAAAATGCCAATTAAATAATGTTCATGAATAAAGTTGACAGAAGCACAGGTGCATGGAGAATGAATGACCTTGATCTGGATCTGTGACAGTTTTGTGTATTGTCACATTCAAATGTGCAGTGAGTTAGAGCTGCAGTATGAGTTTAACTGGAAGCTCTGTCTCTGTGTGCTGTGAGTTAGAGCTGCTGTAAGAGGATGAGTTTAACTGGATGCTCTGTCCCCATGTGCTGTGAGTTAAAGCTGCAGTATGAGTTTAACTGGAATCTCTGTCTCCATGTGCTGTGAGTTAGAGCTGCAGTAAGAGGATGAGTTTAACTGGAAGCTTTGTCTCCATGTGCTGTGAGTTAGAGCTGCAGTAAGAGGATGAGTTTAACTGGAAGCTCTGTCTCCATGTGCTGTGAGTTAGAGCTGCAGTAAGAGGATGAGTTTGACTTGAGGATCTGTCTCCATGTTTTTTTCAGTGTCCGGGTAGAGAGAGCAGGGTCACCTGTACCCAGCTGTCTGTCTATGAAGAGTGATCGTTCTATGGATCCACCACTCCACTTCAGAGGAGAGTTCACAGGTGATCAAAGGTAATGCAGCAGGTTCATTTTTACATGAATGTTTTATTATAATTCTGTATGCATTTAGGGAAACATGAGGAAACTAATACACACAGAAGACCAGGTGATCTCAATCAGTGAAGAACACCAAGACGTAAGAATGAACCAAAATGCCAATATAATAAAGTTCATTAGTGATCTTGACAGAAGCACAGGTGCATGGAGAATGAATGACCTTTATCTGGATCTGTGACAGTTTTGTGTATTATGTCACATTCAAATGTGCAGTGAGTTAGAGCTGCAGTATGAGTTTAACTTGATGCTCTGTCTCCATGTGCTGTGAGTTAGAGCTGCAGTATGAGTTTAACTGGAAGCTCTGTCTCTGTGCTGTGAGTTAGAGTTGCAGTAAGAGGATGAGTTTAACTGGAAGCTCTGTCTCTGTACTGTGAGTTAGAGCTGCAGTAAGAGGATGAGTTTGACTTGAGGATATGTCTCCATGTTTTTTTCACAGTGTCCGGGTAGAGAGAGCAGGGTCATCTGTACCCAGCTGTCTGTCTATGAAGAGTGATCGTTCTATGGATCCACCACTCCACTTCAGAGGAGAGTTCACAGGTGATCAAAGGTAATGCAGCAGGTTCATTTTTACATGAATGTTTTATTATACTTCTATATGCATTGAGGGAAACATGAGGAACGAATACACATAGAAGAACAGGTGATCTCAATCAGTGAAGAACACCAAGACGTGAGAATGAACCAAAATGCCAATTAAATAATGTTCATGAATGAAGTTGACAGAAGCACAGGTGCATGGAGAATGAATGACCTTGATCTGGATCTGTGACAGTTTTGTGTATTGTCACATTCAAATGTGCAGTGAGTTAGAGCTGCAGTATGAGTGTAACTGGAAGCTCTGTCTCTGTGTGCTGTGAGTTAGAGCTGCTGTAAGAGGATGAGTTTAACTGGAAGCTCTGTCTCCATGTGCTGTGAGTTAGAGCTGCAGTATGAGTTTAACTGGAAGCTCTGTCTCCATGAGCTGTGAGTTTGAGCTGCAGTAAGAGGATGAGTTCAGCTGGAAGCCCTGTCTCCATGTGCTGTGAGTTAGAGCTGCAGTAAGAGGATGAGTTTAACTGGAAGCTCTGTCTCTGTGTGCTGTGAGTTAGAGCTGCTGTAAGAGGATGAGTTTAACTGGATGCTCTGTCCCCATGTGCTGTGAGTTAAAGCTGCAGTATGAGTTTAACTGGAATCTCTGTCTCCATGTGCTGTGAGTTAGAGCTGCAGTAAGAGGATGAGTTTAACTGGAAGCTTTGTCTCCATGTGCTGTGAGTTAGAGCTGCAGTAAGAGGATGAGTTTAACTGGAAGCTCTGTCTCCATGTGCTGTGAGTTAGAGCTGCAGTAAGAGGATGAGTTTGACTTGAGGATCTGTCTCCATGTTTTTTTCAGTGTCCGGGTAGAGAGAGCAGGGTCACCTGTACCCAGCTGTCTGTCTATGAAGAGTGATCGTTCTATGGATCCACCACTCCACTTCAGAGGAGAGTTCACAGGTGATCAAAGGTAATGCAGCAGGTTCATTTTTACATGAATGTTTTATTATAATTCTGTATGCATTTAGGGAAACATGAGGAACTAATACACACAGAAGACCAGGTGATCTCAATCAGTGAAGAACACCAAGACGTAAGAATGAACCAAAATGCCAATATAATAAAGTTCATTAGTGATCTTGACAGAAGCACAGGTGCATGGAGAATGAATGACCTTTATCTGGATCTGTGACAGTTTTGTGTATTATGTCACATTCAAATGTGCAGTGAGTTAGAGCTGCAGTATGAGTTTAACTTGATGCTCTGTCTCCATGTGCTGTGAGTTAGAGCTGCAGTATGAGTTTAACTGGAAGCTCTGTCTCTGTGCTGTGAGTTAGAGCTGCAGTAAGAGGATGAGTTTGACTTGAGGATATGTCTCCATGTTTTTTTCACAGTGTCCGGGTAGAGAGAGCAGGGTCATCTGTACCCAGCTGTCTGTCTATGAAGAGTGATCGTTCTATGGATCCACCACTCCACTTCAGAGGAGAGTTCACAGGTGATCAAAGGTAATGCAGCAGGTTCATTTTTACATGAATGTTTTATTATACTTCTATATGCATTGAGGGAAACATGAGGAACGAATACACATAGAAGAACAGGTGATCTCAATCAGTGAAGAACACCAAGACGTGAGAATGAACCAAAATGCCAATTAAATAATGTTCATGAATGAAGTTGACAGAAGCACAGGTGCATGGAGAATGAATGACCTTGATCTGGATCTGTGACAGTTTTGTGTATTGTCACATTCAAATGTGCAGTGAGTTAGAGCTGCAGTATGAGTGTAACTGGAAGCTCTGTCTCTGTGTGCTGTGAGTTAGAGCTGCTGTAAGAGGATGAGTTTAACTGGAAGCTCTGTCTCCATGTGCTGTGAGTTAGAGCTGCAGTATGAGTTTAACTGGAAGCTCTGTCTCCATGAGCTGTGAGTTTGAGCTGCAGTAAGAGGATGAGTTCAGCTGGAAGCCCTGTCTCCATGTGCTGTGAGTTAGAGCTGCAGTAAGAGGATGAGTTTAACTGGAAGCTCTGTCTCCATGTGCTGTGAGTTAGAGCTGCAGTAAGAGGATGAGTTTAACTGGATGCTCTGTCCCCATTTGCTGTGAGTTAAAGCTGCAGTATGAGTTTAACTGGAATCTCTGTCTCCATGTGCTGTGAGTTAGACCTGCAGTACGAGGATGAGTTTAACTGGAAGCTCTGTCTCCATGTGCTGTGAGTTAGAGCTGCAGTAAGAGGATGAGTTTAACTGGAAGCTTTGTCTCCATGTACTGTGAGTTAGAGCTGCAGTAAGAGGATGAGTTTGACTTGAGGATCTATCTCCGTGTTTTTTTCACAGTGTCCGGGTAGAGAGAGCAGGGTCACCTGTACCCAGCTGTCTGTCTATGAAGAGTGATCGTTCTATGGATCCACCACTCCACTTCAGAGGAGAGTTCACAGGTGATCAAAGGTAATGCAGCAGGTTCATTTTTACATGAATGTTTTATTATAATTCTGTATGCATTTAGGGAAACATGAGGAACTAATACACACAGAAAACCAGGTGATCTCAATCAGTGAAGAACACCAAGACCTAAGAATGAACCAAAATGCCAATATAATAATGTTCATGAGTGATCTTGACAGAAGCACAGGTGCATGGAGAATGAATGACCTTTATCTGGATCTGTGACAGTTTTGTGTATTATGTCACATTCAAATGTGCAGTGAGTTAGAGCTGCAGTATGAGTTTAACTGGATGCTCTGTCTCCATGTACTGTGAGTTAGAGCTGCAGTATGAAGATGAGTTTAACTGGAAGCCCTGTCTCCATGTGCTGTGAGTTATAGCTGCAGTAAGAGGATGAGTTCAACTGGAAGCTTTGTCTCCATGTGCTGTGATTTAGAGCTGCAGTAAGAGGATGAATTTAACTGGAAGCTCTGTCTCCATGTGCTGGGTGTTAAAGCTGCAGTAAGAGGATGAGTTTAACTGGAAGCTCTGTCTCCATGTGCTGTGAGTTAGAGCTGCAGTAAGAGGATGAGTTTAACTGGAAGCTCTGTCTCCATGTGCTGAGTTAGAGCTGCACTATGAGTTTCACTGGAAGCTCTGTCTCTGTGTGCTGTGAGTTAGAGCTGCAGTAAGAGGATGAGTTTAACTGGAAGCTCTGTCTCCATGTGCTGAGTTAGAGCTGCAGTATGAGTTTAACTGGATGCTCTGTCTCCATGTGCTGTGAGTTAGAGCTGCAGTATGAGTTTAACTGGAAGCTCTGTCTCTGTGTGCTGTGAGTTAGAGCTGCAGTAAGAGGATGAGTTTAACTGGAAGCTCTGTCTCCATGTGCTGTGAGTTAGAGCTGCAGTAAGATGATGAGTTTAACTGGAAGCTCTGTCTCATGTGCTGTGAGTTAGAGCTGCAGTAAGAGGATGAGTTGAACTGGAAGCTCTGTCTCCATGTGCAGTGAGTCAGAGCTGCAGTATGAAGATGAGTTTAACTGGAAGCTCTGTCTCCATGTGCTGTGAGTTAGAGCTGCAGTATTAATTTAACTGGAAGCTCTGTCTCCATGTGCTGTGAGTTAGAGCTGCTGTAAAAGGATGAGTTTAACTGGAAGCTCTGTCTCCATGTGCTGTGAGTTAGAGCTGCAGTAAAAGGATGAGTTTAACTGGAAGCTCTGTCTCCATGTGCTGTGAGTTAAAGCTGCAGTAAGAGGATGAGTTTAACTGGAAGCTCTGTCTCCATGTGCTGTGAGTTAAAGCTGCAGTAAGAGGATGAGTTTAACTGGAAGCTCTGTCTCCATGTGCTGTGTGTTAAGGCTGCAGTAAGAGGATGAGGTTAATTGGAATTTGTGTCTCGTGATTTTTTTACCGGTTCCACTACTCACCGGAGTCCAGCCGTTTCGAAGAGAAGAGTTCAGAGAAACAGTCTCTCTTAATACAGGTATGATATGTACTTCTTTATTTTCATAGTTTCTTGTGTGATTTTCTTGTGTGGTACATTTCTGTGAATGAGATAACCTAACAACAGTAGTTGTGCTAATGTCAATGTCTTTGAAGACCCCAACACAATGGCAGAGTTAGATTTCAAACAGAGTGTTTTAACCACTCAGTTTATATAGTTAGCATTAACCAAAAGTATTGCTCAGAAAAATTCAATTTTTCCAAAGGAATGAATTCATCCCAAGTAGTCTCTCTCCAAAATCATCTATCAAGAGCAAAAGCTGCATTTCAAATATGAGGCTATGGACCTGCTTTGGTGTTTATCTTTATCCATCCCTCTGAGACATAATTTGACGTCAAGCAGGGATGTGATTGTTTTAATGGCTCTGATAAAGTGTTTATTTCACACTGTTACAGCACACCTCTTCATGTGTTTATTTCACACTGATACAGCACACCTCTTCATGTGTTTATTTCACACTGATACAGCACACCTCTTCATGTGTTTATTTCACACTGATACAGCACACCTCTTCATGTGTTTATTTCACACTGATAGAGCACACTTCTTCATGTGTTTATTTCACACTGATACAGCACAGCTCTTCATGTGTTTGTTTTAGTCTCTCCTGCGCACTCTGATGAAGCTGAAGAAGACTGGAAAGTTGGAACTGTTTCAGAGCCATCTGAGTCAAGATTGCCCAGAATGCTTTAATTGTCTTCCTGAAGATCTTTCTGTACTGGATAAGTTTATGAAGATGAAGGAATTGTTCAAGAGTCATCAAATTGCTGATTACCCAGAATGCACTGAGAGAGAGCAGGAGGATCCTGAGCCCCTGTACATAGTTGAGAACATGCTGGAGACCTGTGGCAGTGAGGGGTCTCTGAAGATCACACTCCACATCCTGAGGAACATGAAGCAGAAGGATCTCGCTGACTCACTGGAGAGAGATAAGCAGCTCTGTAAGAGTTTATCTCATTACTACTGTGTCCGTTAGAATGCTGAAATGAGTTTAGCAAACACATCTAACATTGAACAATGACCTGATTCATGGCATTCATACTTTCATAATAGTGTTTTACATCAACAGTTTTGCATATAGAAAACATCACACATAATATGGACACAAAGGCATTTCAATTAAAATATAGCATCCAGCAGTGATTTTGGGGGCAAGCAAATGCACATGAGATGAAATGTCCCTGAAAGAGATTCAAACCAGTTTTTATCCAGGATTAAAGAGCACTGAGCATAAAAATTAAAAGATGATTAAATTACTACATGATCCATGAAGGCCATATTCACCATAAAGACACATCATACTATGTAACTAAGAAATTTAATGTCGAAATGGAAATAAATCCTTTTTATATGTTTTCATTGTTGTGTGTACAACATGTGAGAAGGATAAAAAACACAGTTAGAGGTGTGTAACACACTACTAGAGGTGTGGGTAATACTTTATATTACGTTGCAGTTATACCAGTTATATAAGTTGCAGTAGTTAAATTGTAACTACTCTGGTAACGAGGCTATTACTGAGTAATTCTAATTTAGGTACCATGGAAAAACAGTTGGCGATATTCTTAATTACACGTGAATATTTTTAAAATAATGTATTTACACTGAAAGGCCATATCTTCATGATACATAACAAATAAATCTTACCTATTAATTTCACAATATATCTTCATGATACAGAATGATTTCATATTAACAGAAGAGCTGTAACAGGGCTGGCCTTCTTTCACATGTATAATCAAGAATACCACTATCTCTTGTTCTCTTGTTACCAAATTAATTACAATTTAACTACACAGGTATAGCTGCAACTTAATGGCTAACACTTTCAAAAGTGTGTAAAACATTGTGAAAACGTTCTGCATAATATTTTTTTGTTGTTTATTTCTATAATTTTAAAAAATGTATCATGTTTCCTCTCCTCAGATGAATCCATAAAAAGAGCCCAGCAGGCACAGAAAACTCATCTGAAGAAGAGGTTCGAATGCGTATTTGAAGGTTTAGCAAAGCAGGACCACCCAACCCTCCTCAGTGAGATCTATACAGAGCTCTACATCACAGAGGGGGGAAGTGGGGGGGTCAGTAATGAACATGAGGTCAGACAGATTGAGACAGCATCCAAGAGACAAACCACACAGGAGACTCCAATCCCCTGCAATGACATCTTTAAGCATTTACCTGGACAAAAGAAACCCATCAGAACTGTGCTTACAAAGGGCATCGCTGGCATTGGGAAAACCGTCTCTGTGCAGAAGTTCATTCTGGACTGGGCAGAAGGAGAAGCCAATCAGGATGTTGATTTCATCTTCACTCTTCCTTTCCGAGATCTGAATCTGCAAAAGGAGAGAGAATTCAGTCTGATGCAACTTCTGCAGCACTACTTTCCACAACTGAGAGAGAAAAGTGTTGAAGGTGATGGAGTCAAAGTTGTGTTTATCTTTGATGGTCTGGATGAGTGTCGACTTCCTCTGGATTTCCAAAGCAATAAGCTCTGCTGTGATATAACAGAGTCATCATCAGTGGAGGTGCTGCTGACCAACCTCATTCTGGGGAATCTACTTCCCTCGGCTCTCCTCTGGATTACCTCCCGACCAGCAGCAGCTAATCAGATCCCTCCTGAGTGCGTCCAACAGGTGACAGAGATACGAGGATTCAATGACCCACAGAAGGAGGAATACTTCAGGAAGAGAATCAGAGATGGGAACCAGGCCAGCAGAATTATCTCACACATAAAGTCGTCCAGGAGTCTCTACATCATGTGTCACATACCAGTCTTCTGTTGGATTTCTGCTGTTGTTCTGGGGACAATGCTGGGTGAAACAGAGAGTGGAGATCTGCCTAGAACTCTGACTGAAATGTACACACACTTCCTGCTCATTCAGACTAATGTGAAGAATCAGAAGTATCATGGTGCCAATGAGATGAACCCAAAGAAAGTGTCAGAGTCAGATACAGAAATCATCCTGAAACTGGGGCGGCTGGCTTTTCGACAGCTGGAAAAGGGCAATCTGATATTCTATGAAGAGGACCTGAGAGAGAGTGGCATTGATATAAGTGAAGCTTCAGTGTACTCTGGGTTGTGCACAGAGATCTTTAAAGAGGAGTGTGGGTTGTACCAGGAGAAAGTCTACTGCTTTGTGCATCTGAGCATTCAGGAGTATCTGGCTGCCTTGTTTGTGTTTCATTCATGTGTAAATGAGAATAGAAATGTACTTGAAGGAGAATATCATTTGTCTTCTCTCTATGCATCTGTCTTCAAAGTGCAGCTGTCTGAGTTACACAGGAGTGCAGTGGATCAGGCCTTAAAGAGTAAGAATGGACACCTGGACCTTTTCCTCCGATTCCTTCTCGGCCTCTCCCTGGACTCCATTCAGACTCTCTTAGGAGGAATACTGACACAGACAGGAAGCAGATCACCTGTACCAGACCCACAGACAGGAAGCAGACAACCTGTACCAGACCGTCAGACAGGAAGCAGATCACCTGTACCAGACCCACAGACACAGACAGAAAGCAGGTCAAGGAGCATTAAGAAAACAGTCAAGTACATTAAAATGATGATCGAAGAGGAATCTTCAGCAGACAGGACCATCAATCTGTTCCACTGTCTCAATGAACTGAATGACAACTCTCTAGTGGAGGAAATCCAGAATTCACTGAGATCAGGAAAACTTTCTGATAAAGTGCTGGAACCAGACCAATGTTCAGCTCTGGCCTTTGTGTTACTGATGTCAGAGGAGATCCTGGATGAGTTTGACCTGAACATCTACAAAACATCAGCAGCAGGCTATCTGAGACTGGTGCCAGTAATCAGGAACTGCAGGAAGGCCATGTGAGTATTATGTAATTATTAAAGTAGATAACTGACAGCATGTTTTCATAAACACTTCATAGTTAAAGTGAGAATATAATATAATAAAATCATGTCATGCAAGTGAGAATTTTTGAGTCAAGCTATTTTAACTGATTGTGCCCTCATTTAATGAATACAGAAGTAGCACCAAATGCAAAAACTTGCTTATCCAACATGTAAAATGTATTATATTAGATTTTATTTACAAATTATAATTAAAAATACTAGTTATTAAATAAATCATGAATTCATTGATAGGCAAACCAATGTAACGGATCAGTGATGGTCAAAACATACAACTCCCAAACAGATTAAAATGAAGAGAGGATATAGCCTAGTAAGTTACAGTATTAGGACACACACAGTATTCACCATCTAATTTAAAACACAGGCCACACTGCTTTAACAAACACAAAATTAGACAGATATGGAAAATAAATTACACACTTATGAAAAAAATGAATGAAAGAGAATGCAGAACCACAGCTTGTCTGTCCCACAATGACCCAGGATGGTAAAATAAGCATCTAAAGAATCAATACCAGAGATCCCAGACTGTGATCAAAGAAAAGACCAAGGCACAGCTGAGAAGCAAGACAAATGTAACAAGACCAAAGTCACACTTGCTTAACAAGTCAACACTTAATGGTCTTTATTTGAGTAACATTTGTCCTTTACTTTGAAGAAAATGGGCCATGAGGGTCAGAAAGAGTCCAGCAGGATGTCTAATTCTCAAGCAAATCATACAATAATATATAAACTCTTCTTTGCTAAATGCCCAAGCACCAGAGAAATACAGGGTATGAGCCCTTCTTACCCTGATGTTTCTGACAAAAGAGTCTCAAATGAATCAGCCCATCAGACTTTAGTCCAGCAGGTTACAGAATTAGAAAAGGGGCTATTTGGGTCAGAATTACATCTCTAGAACTGTGAGACTTCAGTCCAGCAGGACGTCTAATTCTCAGGTCCTAGGTGCTGCGGTTGGAGAGTTTTGCTCAGACGTCTTCCTCAGAAGATGAGTTGCATACCTTGAAATCTCAATTTAGCTCTTCATCATAGAACACAACAATTGTAACATTACAGGCATCTAGGATACGGTTGTATCCAGAGCGACTTAAAAACAACTTTTAGCATTTTTACAGCTGGATATATGCTGAAGCAATTCAGGTTAAGTACCTAGGTACAACAGCAGTGTCTTACCTGGGAATCAAACCTGCAACCTTAGGTTTACAAGCCCAGTTCCCTACCTATTACACTACACTGCTGCCCAGAGCTGTAAACATACCAGTGAGTCGAAAACAGGTCAATGTAACTAACACTAAAGAGTAATACATTCAGCATCTAAGAGTAATACATTCAGCTTTCAGCCAGCTGTGTAGGGCCAAAACCTGTTCATAAACAGCCATATCCTGTGGGTATGGGGTATAGTGGGTATCAATCTTGTTACAACTTGTTATATTTCAAATATCACATGTTATTTTACCTAATATTATTATACAATAATATATAAACTCTTCTTTGCAGACTGAACAGCTGTGAGCTCACAGAGAAGTCCTGTGAATGTGTGGTCTCAGCTCTCCAGTCATCAAACTCACCCCTGAGAGATCTGGACCTCAACTACAATAACCTGGGAGATTCAGGAGTGGAGCTGCTCTGTGCTGGACTGAGGAGTCCAAACTGTAAACTACAGAGACTGGGGTGAGTAGTGCTGTGTACTGTGTGACATTAATTAAATAGAATTAGTGATTATGGCTGTGTAACGGTTTGAACTTTGCTGCAGGGAGGAAACAAATTTTCAAAACTTGTAACCTAGATGTTTATGTGTAAATGTGGGTTTACATATAAGAGCATTGACTGGGGGGATAAGCAGCAAGGCTGTATTCCCCGGAGAGCAGATTGTCTACTACTGTCAGGCATTCACCTTATGTTCTCTGACACTAAGACCTTTTATCTGAGGTGGTAAACAAACTGTTGATCTAGGAATCTTGCAATTCATACACTCATGCCATGAAGAAGTCATTTATGAGCCAATGTGTACAACTATGTGCAAATGGGATGTAGATCCAGTGGAATTTTAGATAAATGCCCAACGCACAAGCACCAGAGAAATACAGGGTATGAGCCCTTCTTACCCTGATGTTTCTGACAACAGAGTCTCAAATGAATCAGCCCATCAGACTTTAGTCCAGCAGGTTACAGAATTAGAAAAGGGGCTGTTTGGGTCAGAATTACATCTCTAGAACTGTGAGACTTCAGTCCAGCAGGATGTCTAATTCTCAGGTCCTAGGTGCTGCGGTTGGAGAGTTTTGCTCAGACGTCTTCCTCAGAAGATGAGTTGCATACCTTGAAATCTCAATTTAGCTCTTCATCATAGAACACAACAATTGTAACATTACAGGCATCTAGGATACGGTTGTATCCAGAGCGACTTAAAAACAACTTTTAGCATTTTTACAGCTGGATATATGCTGAAGCAATTCAGGTTAAGTACCTAGGTACAACAGCAGTGTCTTACCTGGGAATCAAACCTGCAACCTTAGGTTTACAAGCCCAGTTCCCTACCTATTACACTACACTGCTGCCCAGAGCTGTAAACATACCAGTGAGTCGAAAACAGGTCAATGTAACTAACACTAAAGAGTAATACATTCAGCATCTAAGAGTAATACATTCAGCTTTCAGCCAGCTGTGTAGGGCCAAAACCTGTTCATAAACAGCCATATCCTGTGGGTATGGGGTATAGTGGGTATCAATCTTGTTACAACTTGTTATATTTCAAATGTTACATGCCTTATTTTACCTAACGTTATTATACAATAATATATAAACTCTTTTTTGCAGACTGAACATCTGTGAGCTCTCAGAAAAGTCATGTGAATTTGTGGCCTCAGCTCTCCAGTCATCAAACTCACCCCTGAGAGATCTGGACCTCAGCTACAATAACCTGGGAGATTCAGGAGTGGAGCTGCTCTGTGCTGGACTGATGAGTCCAAACTGTAAACTACAGAGACTGGGGTGAGTAGTGCTGTGTACTGTGTGACCTCAGCTAAATAGAATTTGTGATTATGGCTCTGTGCAGTGAAATATAAAAAGTGCTTTCTCTCTGTCTACTCCTCTGTCCACCAGCATTCTTTCTTTAGCACAACAAAGAATGTGTCTAGGGGTTGCCAAGTTTGTGGTTCCTGACTAGAATGTGATGTTTCAGTGGAGTCTTGTATTATCAAGTCATAAGTGATGATTAGATGCTGAATGCACTGTAAATGCTGTAGCTGGTTTACTATATACTGTCATGCTCAGTGTACACACTCTGCTACTACTAGTACTTGCTATCATTGGTGGTATATACAACACTTTGTTAGGTTTCACCCGCCTGGGGTGTGTCTGCACTTTAGACTGGCTAGCAGTTCCAGAAAGCAGCAAATATACAATCTGTTAGTCATGAAAAGACTGTTTATGATTACATACATTTAGATCCTTTTGCATGCACATACAGTACAGCACCCAAAAAATACTTCCGGTAAAAAAATTCACTTGCATATCGCCAAAACAGACTTTGATTTGGCAATATCTCCCAAAATATTTAAAAAGAGAGGGTAATTCTGAGTGTAACCAATGGGAATAATGTGACACTATGACACATTTTCATTAACTGCCCCCTCATTATCATATGGATGAAAAACTACTGAAATAAATACAAAAAATATATATACAGAAATAAATTAATTTAAGAATAATGAAATAAATATATACAGAAATGAATGAACCAAGAAATAAAAATGTAAATAAATGCAAATACCCATTTATGTCAGATTTTATATATTCATTTATTTCTGTGTACATTCATTTATTTTTACATTGTCTTGCATATTTCATTCACTCATTCATTGAATAATTTATTTATTTATTTTTCATTTAGGCTTTTTGGTCCTCTGTATACCTGTAGTTGCGGTCAGTGGCCAGTAGATGCAATTCATTTGTCTGTGGGTGCAACAGTGAGTGCGTAGCTAGTGTTGGGAATTTTGATTTATTAAAGTGAATCATTCGAGACAGTACATCAAAATGAAGTTGATTGAGTAATTATCGCATACTTCACCATTAATAAAACACTCACTTGCCGAATATACTGTTCATGTTCTTGTCCTCTCTCTCCAGCTCTAACTGAAATTATAGTTACAGCTCCTGGAAAAACGCAGGTGCTCACAACAATGCAGCGTAACACTGATGTTACGCTGCATCATTTAGTATTGAACGTGTTTTCATTTTATCTGAGTGAATATTTTAAAATTTATGGCAAGAATATTAACAGACCTCTTAATTTGTTAGTGAAATGATATTATTATGTATCTTCATTATGATGAAGATTGGATGTGTTTAAAAAATAAAGATGTTTGTAGACTGTACTAGTACTAGCGCTGTTTCTTGTGTTTGCAAATTAAATATGTTTGCAATCAGATTGTGTCCCAAATGATGTGAGCATAATATGGAAAGGGTTCGAGAATTAAATGCTTGCCGGAGGCCCCCAACCTTGAGTTGAATTGGCTCCTTATTTTTAGTTATTTTTTGTTAATAGAGCCAAGTGGTAACCTTTTTCTTTTGTAGATTAGTCAGAATACTTTTTAAACTTAATTAATATAACCTCTTCCTGTTTTGTGTGTACTGTGTGTACTTCCCAGAAACGCATATACTGTACAAATAGGAAATTCCACATGTATCTGCTGCCAAGGTGCACAGTCTCACAATCAGCAGTTTATTTCAATTATGTGTGTGTGTGCGTGTACGTGTGCGTGTACGTGTGTGTGTGTGTGTGTGTGTGTGTATGTGCGCTTGTGCATGTGTCTGTGTACGTGTTTGCGTGTGTGTGTGTGTGTGTGTGTGTGTGCGTGCATCCGTGTGTGTGTGTACGTGTTCTCTCCACAGGCTGGGTTGGTGTAATCTCACAGAGGGCTGCTGTGATGTTCTGCCCTCAGTTCTGCGTTCCCCTCACTCAGAGCTGAGAGATCTGGAGCTCAGAGACAACGAGCTGCAGGATTCAGGAGTGAGAGCACTCTCTGCTGGACTGGAGGACCCACACTGTAAACTGCAGAGACTGGGGTGAGTACAAACACAAACCCCCTCAAACAAAAAATGCTCCAGTGTGACTAAATACAACACTAACGTTAATAATGACTAAATATAGCACTAATGTTACAAATATTTTGTTGACAAGAGATTTATTTTTCTTCACAGAACTAAAGCAACATTTTCCTGTTCTTCCTCTTGGTAGAAACACATTTTAAATATGACGTCAATTGGACAAAACATCTTTTTGAGAAGCGTGAAATAATTTGTATTCATACATTCTTCAAAATTATGAAAACTAATTGAACCTGTTCAAATTTAATTAAACTGGTCATCCTCTTAAATAATGATGATTAATTCCAAAGCCCTGTTATTTTATATTCAACTCTAGCCCTGTTAGTTTATATTCATTTGCTGTAAGGTGTGTAACACACTGCTATGTGTTTGACACACGCAGCCCTGCTTATATTAATGCATGTAAGGTGTGTAACACACTGCTATGTGTTTGACACACACAGCCCTGTTAGTTTATAGTAATGTGTGTAAGGTGTGTAACACACTGCTATGTATTTGACACACACAGCCCTGTTAGTTTATATTAATGTGTGTAAGGTGTGTAATACACTGCTATGTGTTTGAAACACACAGCCCTGTTAGTTTATATTGTTGTGTGTAAGGTGTGTAACACACTGCTATGTGTTTGACACACACAGCCCTGTTAGTTTATAGTAATGTGTGTAAGGTGTGTAACACACTGCTATGTATTTGACACACACAGCCCTGTAAGTTTATATTAGTGTGTGTAAGGTGTGTAACACACTGCTATGTGTTTGACACACACAGCCCTGTTAGTTTATATTGTTGTGTGTAAGGTGTGTTTGTCCTTCTCTCTGCAGGCTGTCAGGCTGTAGAGTCACACAGAGAGGCTGTGATTCTCTGGCTTCAGCTCTGTGTTCAAACCCCTCACACCTGAGAGAGCTGGACCTGAGTTACAATCACCCAGGAGACTCAGGAGTGAGGGCGCTGTTTGCTGCTGAACTGGACAAACTCACACTGCTGTAAGTACAGAGAGTTTCCACACTGCACCTCACACACACACACACACCTGAGAGAGCTGGACCAGAGATACAATCACCCAGGAGACTCAGGAGTGAGGGCGCTGTTTGCTGCTGAACTGGACACACTCACACTGCTGTAAGCACAGAGAGATTCCACACTGCACCTCACACACACACACACACACACAAACCTGAGAGAGCTGGAACTGAGATACAATCACCCAGGAGACTCAGGAGTGAGAGTGCTGTCTGCTGCTAAACTGGACACACTCACACTGCTGTAAGTAGAGAGATTCCACACTGCACCTCACACACCTACTCACTCACTCTCTGTTCTGCTGTTCCTACAGTGTGGACCATGGAGGACAGAACAGGACCAAACCAGGACCCAGGAAATGTGAGTCTGTATCGACATAGAACACTGCTGTGTGTGTGTGTGTGTGTGTGTGTGTGCATGTGAAAGAGAGAGAGTGAGACATTACAGAAAAGTATCTTACACACACAAACACACACAGGTACTATCACAGCTCTTTCTCACTCACACACATAATGATGTGAATGTTAATAATGATTAATCTTATTAATGTCTCTGGTGTGCAGATGGCTGTCAGCTCACACTGGATCCTAACACAGCGCAAAGAGACCTGTGTCTGTCTGAGGGGAACAGGAAGGTGACACACACACCTGGGAGAGAGGAGCAGCCATATCCTGATCATCCAGAGAGATTTGAGAATGTGCCCCAGGTTTTGTGCGGAGAGAGTGTGAGTGAGCGCTCTTACTGGGAGGCCGAGTGGAGTCTGTCTGAGGGGGGAAGGGTTTCTATAGCAGTGACAGATAAAGGAATCAGCAGGAAAGGAGGGGATTCTGACTGTGGGTTTGGAATGAATGAATCCTGGAGTCTGGAGTGCGTTAGAGACCGTTACTTAGTCAGTCACGGTGATTATTCTATAGACACACATGTCCGCCCCTCCCGTTACCGCACACTAGCAGTGATTGATGATGATGCTGATGGTGGTGAAGGAGTGTGTGTGTACAGGGTAGGAGTGTATGTGGACCGTCCGGCCAGCACTCTGTCCTTCTACAGCATCTCTGACTCTGACACACTGACCCTCCTGCACAGATTCCATACACACTTCACTCAACACACACCCCTCTGTGCTGGATTTAGAGTGTGGAACTCCTCAGTGTCCCTCTGCAAACTGGAGTAGAGATACACGCACTTACTTTTACTCTTACACTTAGTCACGTGCACATACTCATACACACACACTGTCACACACATATGCACACATGGACACATACACACATACGCACACACACACACACACACTTATGCTGGAAACATACTTGAATAATCTCACACTACATGCACGTGAAGTGGCTGCGTCCCGGGCGATATTGTTCACATGCCTGCCTGCTTACTTTCTGTCTGACTGGAGGTTTAAAAGGTATATCCACTAGGGGCAGATCATGGCTTCCCTTCAAATGATAACACCATCCTCCCTGGCTTCCTGGCGTCAGTCACATCACTAGGCGTAAAATGAATACTGCCCCCGTGGTTTACGTGGGTATTGCACCTTGCAGACGTGTAGCGTTCATTTTTGAGGACGTGCACAAAGGACGCTCTGAATGACCGCAGGATACGCATGACAGCCATTTTGTGTACGCGGCCACGTCATTTAAATCAAGTGTGTTTCCAGCCTTACTCTCGCACACGCACACACTCTCATACACACACGTGCGCCCATACACCCTCATGCACGCACACACACGCATATGCAACCACACACTCGCACATTTAAAAAAAAAAAATTTTTTTTAATTTTATTTTATTTTAATTTTTCTCCTGTAATGTGTTACTTGTTAGTCATACTACTCTATGGGCCTGTGCAATTCCCCCTCAAGGGACACTAGTGGTATAAATAATATTGAAATGATATTTTAAAATAAATGGTTTTAAATGGTTATATTCCTGTTGGCACATATGATGATCTTTTTAATGTATATGTATTTAACTGCTTCGGGCCTATTGGAATTGTTCAAGCTATTTCACGTGTAGTGTCATGTAATCATTTAATCTGTAGTTAACTGAGTCCTCCAAGCACTCTGCTGGAGTTAATAGGAGTTTTGTAATGGCCTCAAGGGGGAGCTGTTGCAGTAGAGTGGGCGATGTTATGTGGGACTTCCACTGTTTCGCTTCATTCCTGATGAAGAGGTTTTTAACAGCAGCAGAAGTCTGAAAGTCTCCTTTTCTTTCCATATAATCCCAGGAATCAAAACATATTCTGATTGCCACCTCAAATTTTGAGGTGTGTAACACATACGCACGCACACACACACATTCACTCACGCATGCATACGCACCCACACACACACCAAAAACAATTAAACTCACACACTCTCTGACACATGCACACAAACACATACACACACTCTCTCAAACCCACTCACTTACAGTTTATCTTGTATATGCTGTGAATTTCTTTCTTACTCTCTGACATGCGTGCGCACACACGTATTTAGACGCATTTACATGTACACCCAGCCTTCTTTAACCAATACCTAACCACGCCCAAAACCTGACCCAGCCTTTATACAACTGTAATTTCAGATGTACCCAATATTACCCTTAGTACTGCTTAAACCTGGTATATGAGAATACCGATTAGCAGGGTCCGATTAATCTCTTAGCTTGACGGGTGTCTATTATTTATGTTTTGTTACGTGTCTATAACATACTAAGATCATATGTGCCGAAATACTGGCAAAAGAAGGCAGGGTCAAATGCTACTAAAGTCATAATTCTGACTTTTGTATCTTTGTGTAAAAGAAGGCAGTGGCCTCTAGTTAACAGTGCATTTTATCTGTTATCAATGCGTAACATTTTGTGGGCAAATGCAGCTGATTGGGAGAATGCAGAATGATCACTACAGTGTACTTATTTCCTTTTATTGCCGTAAACAATAATGGATTTGAGTTTCCTTTTTTATTGTCATCTTTATTTAGTTTGAACCTGTTGCTCAGATTTCCTGTATTTACAATGATCTTCAGTGATTAAACCCAAATTATAAAAATATTTAATGTTTCCTGTTGTGATTTACTGTTTTGTGATGTATTGAACCCAATTGATATCGTAGTAGTTATTTTATATTCTTCATGGGATTACATAAGGGCTCAGTATGAATAGATCAGGGTGGGGCTGGAATCTACACAGCTTGCTGTTTGTTGGGAAGCAGTCCCCACCTCTGAACCCGGCTTCTCCCAGACCAGGGTGGGAAACTAACGCCAGGCAAATGCTGGTAAATTTGACCCGTGTTGGGTAAGTTTGTCTCTTGCACCATTCACTTTTTCAGGTTACCACCCAAAACGCTACACTGAGGTCCGGTTCTTTTCTAAATTTGTTCTGTTCTTTCTTGTCTGGTAAAACGGTGAATGTGCCTGGTGAATTTTGGGATGCACCCAGCCGCCGTGGCCATTGGACGGAAGTTGGCTTCCTGTCCCGCCCCAAACCCCTGCACTCCCCCCAGGCCCCGCCTGCCTTCCTGTATTAAATGAACCCGCCGGCTTGAACTGACTCCTCCCTTTCTCCATGTCTGTCTGCCCTAGCTGTCAATCACACGGCAGCACTACATACGGTAATGTTTATGGTGATGTAATGATTTTGTGTGTTTAGTGCTACTGCAGAAACTGTTGTAGTTCTGTCCGTTATTTGAATGAAAACATTTTGGGGAGGGGGGGGGCTGATAAGGGGACATGGGAGCAGTGCCAGGCAATCCTTTTTTTTCCGCGACAAGAAGAGACTTTGTTGTTGCCTCCCTTCATCCCACAAGGCATGCTGGGCTGCAAGCCATCGAAGCCACCGGAAGAACAGGGAACATGGTGCGATAACCAATCGGATTAAAGACCCGACGTGTAAACCGTCTCTGATTTCAACGTTTGCTTCCCCAGTCCCCATGCCTCTGGTAAGGAGGAGTAGTTTATTGTTGTGTGGGGATTTCCAAAATACATGGAAATACATTCGACGAACGCCATCTTAAAAATGGGAAACATACCAACAAGTGGCTGACTGTGGGAGGCGAGAGTGATGCCAGGTGATCTCATCGGAGGATGTGTGGCTTTTAGGGTTAAGGGTGAAGCCACACTTTGCGGTGAAGCTGCCTGGCACCCCCCTCTCTCAACCTACATTTTGATGTGAGGTTTCAAAGTCTGTGAGAGTGATGTTAGCTGGGTAACATCATATTATCCCAGAGGTCAGACCCAATGCGAGCGGGTTTGCTGGGCATACGGATTTTAGGGTTGTGCCAGCCAATCCTGGTATAAGCATGTAGTTAATGGGATAACATGCCTTCATAGAGACTGATTTCAGGGTTTTTTTGTTTCTTTACCGCACAGCATAGGCCGCTCGATAAGAAGAGGCATTCGGTCGAGCTGTTCTCTGTGTTTGAAATGTCAGGCCGTGAAGGCGGGGGCTGGCATACCGGTGGGCCTGCAAAGGCATGAGCTCAGGCTGCAGGTATACAGAGTACAGACACAGACGCACGTGTCTCACAGACACAGCTGAGTGTAAGTGCAGGCTGCTATTTAAAAAGGCAACTGTAATGGTCACTTTAAGAATATTACAGGAGAGACTAACGGGGTAAATATATATTTCATTACAGAATTTGTCTTTTCAGACACCCAACCCACTTCTTTTGAAGCTAGACTTTGATTCATAGGAAAATAGAATTATTTATTAATTTGAAAAAGTAACCATTCAAATTTATCTCCTGGCTAAATTAAGAATTTTAACAGCTAGAAAACAGTGATCGGCCTTGCCTGTGACCTACCAAGTTCTGAAACTCGATTCACAAAGAAACGCTTGGAGACGTTGCCATCTAGCCCACAGTGCTACCATTTTAGGAGGACTTGGGAGAGATTGGTGTGTCCCAATTGGAAAAGTAATTTAGGAGCACTCTTTGGAATGCATTGGTGCAACCCTCAATTTTTCAACTCAAGAGCGTGTGCTCTTTGGAAAAAAAAATGTTAGCGTGGAGCCCTGAAGTTAGGCTTCAGTTTATTGGCTCCAGGTTGACCAAACTGAAATGGAACTGACTGCAAGCTGGGTGTAAATAGTTTGCTGCCATTTCCTAGGAAGTGAAGCCAAAGCGGCTTTGGGCAGAGCCAACATGTCCGCCATCCTTCGGTTAGCGTTCGGTCCGAAAAGTGCTCTCCGCGCGCACGGGCGTTCTTCGTCCCGTTTGCCTGCAGGTGCCGCCGGGCTTTTTCGCGGCGACGTCGGTGCCCGGCGGAAAAATCGCCATAACGACGCAGCCTGAGCAAACACACGGGCCGGCGCTACGGCAACGGCGAGGAGGAGCTTCGAACCGAACCCAAACGGTCATCAGCGGGGAAACCACAGAAGACGCCTCTCCCCAGACGCCCCCGGGACGTCGGACGAGGATCGGCCTGGAGACGGCGCGCGTCGGCACCGAGGACGGCCGCGGGGGGGAAGAGGTCGCGACCTTCCCGCCTCACTGCCATGATCCAGCCGCGCGCCAATCGCTCGCTGGCCGGAGCTCTCGGTAAGAGGACGTCCCCACGCCGCCACTCTCATTTCACCTCGCCAACCTGACCTGCAAACTGCACGGCGGTAGTATGTAGACCGTGTCGTTTTCTTCATTTACCCTCAGAGGCTATCTGATGCATCCAGCTTGCTTAATTTCTCATAGTCGTGACATACATCAGCCACTCACATGCCCAATTTCTCAAGTCGCTCTCAGTGAAGAGTCAGTTTCACGTGCTTTGGAAATTTAATGCGATATTCACCCGGTAAGTTGTTCGATATTCAATGGATATGATATCTGTGTTAAATGAGTCTTTTCCTATAATATGTGATATGGTTAGAGAACACATTTGGAGGGATTTTTGACGATTTCTCCATGTAGAACTTTTCAGAATCATTGATATCTTTGGGTTTGTGCTTATGGACCCCCGCTCTTCAGTTCAGACCACAGGTTTTTGATGGAATTTAAGTCTGGAGACTGAGATGGCCATTGGAAAACATGGATGTTGATTTCACTTAAGCATTTCTGTTTAGATTTTGATGTATGCTTGGAGTCATTGTCCTGCTGGACAATCTACCTATGATCAAGTCCTAGCTTCTTAGCAAAGACAACCAAATGTTCTGCCAGAATTTCCTGGTACTTTGTTTAACTCATTGTGCCATTGATCTAAAATAGTGCCCCAGGACCACTGCCAGCAAAACATCTCCAAAATATCAATGACCCACCTCCATATTTGACAGTAGGTATGAGGTGCTTCTCCTGTATGCATTCCTCTTTTGCCGCCAAACATGTTGATGGTTTTGGTCTCATCTGACAATAGCACTCTCTTCCAGTCATAATTCCAATGAGGTTTGGCAAGCTCCAGATTCTTGGTTTTGTTTATTGTGCTCAGTAAGGGCTGTCTTCGTGCCACCCTTCCAAAGAGTTAGTTGGTATGGAGGAGTTAGTTGGTATGGAGGTGCCATTTTATGTTTTTTTTTAGACTTGTTGACCACAAGAAACAAACCAATCTCTGCAATTCTTAAACAGTGATCCTTGGGTTATTAATGGCCTCCCTCACCATCTTCCTCATTGTCCATGGGGACAACATGCACTCGCTCCCTCTTTCTGGCAAATTTGCAACCTTTCCATATGTTTTACACCTTTTTATTATTGCCCTTACAGTGCTAAGTGGTTATCTTAGCTGAGGACATATCGGTGAGAGAGTTCTTATCTTTACTAGACAGTTTTAATGTTTCGCTGAGGAAATTTCAATGTTGGAGTCAGTTGTCTGCCTGGAGCTGTATTAATATGGAGTCTATAATCCACATCATAGCCTGGAAAATCGGACGCACTTGTGTTTTAAACATTAAAAAGTTTCCACTTCTCCAGGGTATGAAAACGCAAACTGCCATGCCTGTAAAACGTTTGAGATTAAAGCTTCATGCCAAATTTACCAAAATGTTGTCATTATTTTAAGGTACAGTGCTGTTGTATGACATTTCATTAATTATTTTCTGAACGATGGCTTCAACCGGGGCCGTCTGTATTAAAGTAGGAATGCTGGCTCCCTCTTGTGAAAATAAAACGCACCTGCAACAGAGTACCCAAATGTCCGCGCACCTGTCATCAATCACCATTAAAGCACGGGAAAAACACCTACGTTTAGGAACACAAATTCGGTTGTTGTGGAGGAAGTTGTAAGTAATCGCTTTTTTTTTTATTATCTTAATCGGGTATGGTAAAAATCTGAGAAACATTCAATTAATTCCAATATTTTTGCGCAAATTTTCGATTTATTTGCGCATGTAAACGTAGTAAAGTCGGCTTTAAATTTCGGCCTTTTAAAACTGCGCATGCGAAAGGTCACCAAACGCAGTGAGCTGGGTGTTGTTTGTATATCTTTATGCGGGGGGAAAGAATCAGTACAGGTAAACCAGCAAGATTAAGTCTGAGGGACTGTGGTTTAATCGATGTTTAAAGATGGTAGGGAAACACCCAGGTGGGTATGACAGTGTGGCATGGCTGCGACGATTGAACAAGTTATTATAATGTAAACTACAGGAAAGTAAGATGGTATTGAACGTTATTTCAGAATTAGGAGTTTCTTTTTTCTTTTGTAACTTTGCTTAGTTCAGAGCAGAAGAAGCAGTAACTATTTGAAAGGAAAGTTGGATTTGTTTGTATGCAACTGGACTATGTGTGCACGGACGCATCTGAGGATCAGTTGAGGTTTTTTTAACGACCAGCAGAGGGCAGTAAAGAGTCTGGAAGCGTTGAAATGCCAGAATCATACAAAGAGAAGAAGAAGCGGAAGCATCACGCAAAGCGGCGTAAAGTATTAGTAATTTTTGGACGCAACTAATTGGCCTTACATGATTATTAAAAGGATCCATGTAAAACCCAGGTATTAGATAAATCGTGTTTTTTTAACCATGCAGATGCTTAATCAGAATATTGTTTAAAACTGATTTTCGGGGTGTTTGTGTGCACGTTGCTGTAAATCACCTGCATGTTAAGGATTAAGATTAGTCTTCACTTTTCCAGGGTAGCAGATGCACACACACATTTCACTGGTTTACCTCTGTTTAGTGTGTGACTAAAAACTAAATTACACAGCCTAATATGTAGATTGTACTGTAGATTGTAATGTAATGTAATGCATCTCACTTCACATACATTGGTTTGATTATCAATTTATCTTATTTTTAAATGCTTTTAACTGGTCCCTTCTGTTTTAAAGGAGCTGAGCAGACTCGGGGAGTGCTTCGGAGGCATCGGTGCTGGGCTTCATATGTCCCGATTCAGAATGCTGCTCCCCGACTCGTCTTCAACCTTCCCAAGTTCTCCCAAGTCACTCCTCTGCTGAGTTCACTCCACTGGCTACCGGTCGCTGCCAGGACCAGGTTCAAAGTCCAGATCATCGCCTACCCTGCAGCCAACAGGACGGCCCCCGGCTACTTACAGGACATGATTCAATCCTACACGCCAGCTCGACCACTCCGCTGTGTGGAAACGGGGCCACTTGCACCCCTGCCATTTGGATGAATCTAGGATAATTTTTATCACTTGAATTCCCCTCTTTTATGCTACACATGTACCTCCTGTGCCAATTTCATGTTACCTGTACCGCCATCCAGCACTTATACTGTACTTTGTATCATTATCTTGATGTTGTAGCTTGTCATGCCTCCTAGTTTTACTTAGCAGAGGTTAGGTCAGAGTAATGTTTAATGTGTGAACTGGACTTAATGTGTTCATGGCTATGAATAACTGTTACTAAATGAGTATTGTGCCTTATTGGATCTGTGTTTTGTAGTTGTTCCAATGACCTTCTTTATGCACTTATTGTACGTCACTTTGGATAAAAACGTCTGCCGAATAATGCAATGTAATGTCTGGGGTTTGCCTCCCTCTGCTGGACAGAAAATGGCATTACAGCAGAGGAAATCCGATTTTAAAAATGTAATGTACAAGTCGATTTTTTTGTGTGGTTATCAAATGTATGTGGATTTTAATGCTGCACACAAGTTGCCCTCTGGGGATAATAAAGATCTACTGAAACCGAAACTCACTGTTCTTATTGTGCATTATTTTTATTCAGCAATGGCAGCACAACTTTCAAGACTGAAATGGAATTGCAGAATAAAATTCCAAAACACAATTAATTTTATTTCATTATTTAAAAGAAAATAAAATGCATTTACAAGCCCTGTCCCCAATACATATCCACTGCAGTTTATAAAAACAGAATATGAGTGTTCTCCATAGTCCATTACTGGCTAGATTAAATCTCATTTTTCATCCTTGTGAAAGAAAACATTCAAAGGCATAAAAAATATAACCAACTAATCACTTTCATGCACACCTATAAGATGCAACAACATTACACCTTTAATTAGGTCATCTGTTTGAACGGGACTTGTCAGTCACCTGTTGTTCTAATTATAAATCACAAATGCAAAGGAATTCCTTCAATGAATCAAAAGCTTTATTTAAAGAAGCCAAAATATGTTAGGGTGTCCGTTTATATTTTGCCAGTTTCTTAGAGTTTGTTTTAGGAGAGCACCTAATCTGGATCTGTGTGATTCAAAGCTGAGCTCCTCCTGTTTATTTCTGATGGGTCTGAGAATAAGTTCACTAATGAGCACCCAAAAACTCTAGTTTTTTTAACAGTGGCATTTCTCATCAGCTTCTGTTCACTGCATCACGCCCAGCAGATTTGAGCCAGCCACGGCCGGGGGGTTCCAGCTTTTTTTCTTTTTTGGGAAATATTTCTGTCGTGTCATCTTCTTCTACCCATAGAAGAGGTGGCCAATTCACAGAAGAGAAGGTGGCGCAACGGTATTGTCTTTGCCTACGGACGCAGAGGTTGGGGGTTCGAGCCCCCCTTTGCCTTTGTTTCGCTTATACTTGGGTTGTCTCATCATCGGGCCACTTCTGCAGCCGCGCAACCGCTAACACGACGGTGGCGTAAAGGTATTGTCCGATGCTCGGAACGCTGAGCTTCAGGGTTCGAATCCCGGTTCGTCCCTTCAGTTTCTACTTCTGAGGTCTGACTGTCTTCATGTCACTGCAGGAAAAACAGAAAAAACGTCAAAGTTACAGTGGTGCAGAGGAATGGTTCTCATTTTCCATTACCAAGGTCAGAGGTTCAAGCCCTGCGTTACCCTTTTCAGTTTGCGCAGCTTTTGTCCGTTGTGCTGTGTAAGTGCACAAAAAAATGAGCGATAAATGCGAAGGATTACGTGGCGTAGGGGGCTGAACCGATCCTCAGGAGGTAGAGGTTGATGGTTCGATTCCCCGAGACCGCACCTGAGCAACGTCGGTGGTCCCCAAGGGTGGGGGAGGTGTGTGTGTGGTGTGTGTGGAGGGGTAGGCAATCTGGCCCCCCGAAATTTCCAAGAATACAACATGGGGGTTATAATATTTTTTCGCAAATTTCAAAATTTTCTGAAGGTAAAAAAAAAAAAAAATTTGACTGGGCCCCACTCTCCATTAGTGCATTACTACTGACAGTCCCCCATACTACTACGCAATCAAATGAAATCATTTGATTGCAGAAAGGTAGCAGTATGTAAGACTGGCAGTAGTAATACACTAATATACACCAAATGTGGTGCATAGAAACAAAAACAAACAAAACCAAACTCATGCTTACACAGTGCCTCCATCTGGGGACTTTCTGCATGGTCAGCCCATCTGTTAGACAGCCACAGTGCTACCCTGATCAGCTTGTTGGGCTGCAGACAAGCTGGAGAGAAAAAAGGAGGGGATGCTTAAAATCACCAAAATTTGTTACATATGAACATACATTATGTAAATGCAACAGACGCATGAACATCTTTGTTCAAAGGGAGTTGGAAGGACTGCATAGGTGGAATCAGTGTATGGTGCTACACTTTAAAAGCCTTTAAAAAATAGACTAATGTTATGGTGGAGTTCTGATACTTGCTCTGCTGTAATGCCATTTTTGTCCAGCAGAGGGAGGCAAATCCAGGTGAAGGAAGTGTGTGTGTGCGCATGCGTGTGTATATATGTGCGTGTGTGTGTGTGTGAGTGAGTGAGTGAGTGAGTGTGAGAGAGACAGAAAAGACTGTGCGTGTGAATTCTACACCCAAAACCTTGTAAACTATGCGCTTGTAACAATTATGAGACGTCATCAAACACGCCTGCGCCCGCACGCTATCAAGCAAACCGAGTTTGTAATGGCGCTAATCGCATTCGCCTTGAACATTCCAATTCCGTCAAATTGTTTTTCTCCTCGGTAAGTTTCAAAAGTTCAATTCTGAGTTAGCTAACATTTTATGTGCATTTACTGAGCTGTCTGTTAAGCAGGATTAGCTGTGTGTTGCCTTGGTGGACTGAAATGGCTGTTTTTAGCTTCTCAGGCAGGCATCACATCAGAAACTGTGTAAATCAGCTGAAATGAAGCGAACTTTAGCAGCCAGTAACTGTTAGCGCACATAAAGCCTAAAACTATAAGCCACATTCCTCATGAGAAAAACTAACGTTGAACGGACGTTAAGTTCTTGTGGAAGCGGGTCGCTTCCCCGTGTTTTGTTCGGAACACGATGAGTTTACGTTTGTACAATAAGTGGAAGATATCTGAGTAACTTGGATATCTGGCAGTTTTTAGTTAACTTAAGCTAATTTTGTTCATTCATTCAGAGGCTTAATGAACAGTCAGTTTTAACAATGATGAGGAAGAGGACCCTAAAAGATTTCTTTTTGTGGTAAGTGTGGTCGTTTTGCTTAAAAAAAAAAAAAAAAAAAACAGTAATGCTGAATAGGAATGAAAACAAAGACAATATTAAAGCCCAAAGTCATGTGTAGAATAAGAGACCCCCCCCCCCATCCTAAAGGGACAGGGGAGCTGCATGGCCCCCCTCCTCTCCCCAGGCACAGGAGAGCTAGCAGAACTGGTGACAGTGAATCTGGGACTGTGTACAAACTACAACACCCTTATGACTGTATGTACTATCTCTGTGCATGTTCCACCATGAGTGTGTGTGAGAGAGAGAGTGAGTGAGAGAGGAGAGACTGTGTCTGTGCGTGTGTGTGCAATGCATGTGTGTGTGTGAGAGAGAGTGAGAGAGAGGAGAGACTGTGTCAGTGTGTGCGTGAGAGAGAGAGAGAGAGAGCGAGAGAGAGAGACAGAAAAGACTGTGTGTGTGAATTCTACACCCAAAACCTTGTAAACAATGCGCTTGTAACAATTATCAACTACGATTACCTAGGACTAAAAATCAGTGCGTCAGGGAGCTTTGGCCTAGCAGTGAATGCATTAAAAGAAAAAGCCCGCAGGGCTTTTTATGCGATTAAAAGGAGATTCCATACAATAAATATTCCCATTAGAATCTGGTTAAAAATCTTTGACTGTGTCATCCAGCCTATCATGCTGTATGGAAGCGAAATATGGGGCCCACTCAGTCAGCAAGACTACACCAAGTGGGAGAAACATCCAGCTGAAACCCTGCATGCAGAATTCTGTAAAAACATACTAAAAGTACATAGAAATGCCCCTAACAATGCATGCAGGGCTGAATTAGGCAGATTTCTGACTCATTCAAATTCAAAAAAGGGCATTAAATTTTATTGAACATCTAAAAATGAGTCCAAAAGACTCCTTACAATTCTTGGCACTCCAAACCCAAGAGCTCAGCCCAGGAAAGTATCCCCTCAGTCAGCTGGTTCTGAACCTCTCTAGACTAACATTAACACATACTAATGCAAACCAGCTTCAGACCAGCACTGCTTCACAACAGCCCATTAGAGTCAACCAAATTATAAAACACATCAAAAACTCCTATCTGGACCATTGGAACAAAGAAACACAATCCCAAAATAAACTGAATTGTTATCGGGCCCTAAATAGAAAATACACACAGGCAGAGTATCTCTTCTCTGTCAGAGATACAAAGCAGAGACGGATCCTGACCAAGTACAGGCTCAGTGACCACACGCTTGCAATTGAAATAGGCAGATACAAAAACTCATGGGTACCAAAAGAAGAGCGAATATGTGGTCACTGCAAGACAGGCGAGGTGGAAACAGAGATGCACTTCCTCCTTACTTGCACAAAATATTTACAAATTGGAAAAAATATTTCCAAAAATTATCCCAAATTATAAATAATTTTAATTACAAATCAAAAGAAGAAAAATGTGCAGTTCTTTTAGGGGAAGGATCAACAGCCCCAATTGCGGCACAGTTCATTTCAGCCTGCCATAACCTGAGGGACAGTGAGTGACCACCCACCCCATATAAACATTGTACATATTTATTGATTTACTTCTGTTGCTGTCAATGCTGTTATTTGTATATATTGTTACATTTACCATTATTATTTTAATATTATTATTATTTTACATATTATATATGTATGCTTTGGCAATAAGTATGTTTGTATTTCATGCCAATAAAGCAACTTAAATTGAACTGAAATTGAGAGAGGAGAGACTGAGAGTGTGTGTGAGTGAGAGAGGAGACTGTGTGTGTGTGTCTGTGTGTGTGTGAGAGATATATATATATGTGTGTGCGAGTTTGTGTGCATGTGCATTGCATACATGTGTGTGTCTGTGTGCGAGAGAGAGGAGAGACTATGTATGTGAGAGGAGAGACTGAGCGTGTGTGTGTGTGTGTGTGCATGTGCATATATAGGTGTGTGTGTGAGACAGAGAGAGAGAGAGAGAGAAAGAAGACTGCGTGTGTGTGTGTGTGTGCGCATGCGTGTGCATATATATGTGTGTGTGTGTGTGTGTGTGTGTGTGAGACAGAAAAGACTGTGTGTGTGTGTGTGTGTGTTTGTGTGTGTGTGTGTGAGAGAGAGAGACAGAGACAGAAGAGACTGTGTGTGTATACCAATATATATATATATATATATATTTGTGGGGGTGTGTGTACATATAAATATGGTTGTGTGTGTGAGAGAGAGAGGAGAGACTGTGTGTGTGTGTGTGTGTATGTGTGTGTGAGAGAGAGAGGAGAGACTAAGAGTGTGCGTGTGTGTGAGAGAGAGAGAGAAGAGACTGCGTGTGTGTGTGTGTGTGTGTGTGTGCGCGCATAGAAATATGTGTGTGTGTGTGTGTGTGTGAGAGAGAAGAGACTGTGTGTGTGTGCATATATATATGTGTGTGTGCGAGTTTGTGTGCATGTGCAATGCATACGTGTGTGTCTGTGTGCGAGAGAGAGGAGACACTGTGTGTGAGAGAGGAGAGATTGAGTGTGTGTGTGTGTCTGTGTGTGTGTGTGCATGTGCATATATAGGTGTGTGTGTGTGAGAGAGAGAGAAGACTGCGAGTGTGTGTGTGCACATGCATGTGTATATATATGTGTGTGTGAGACAGAAGAGACTGTGTGTGTGTGCCAACATATATATATACATATATATATATATGTGGGGGTGTGTGTGCATATAAATATGGTTGTGTGTGTGTGTGTGAGAGAGAGAGGAGAGACTGTGTGTGTGTGTGATTCTATATATATATATGTGTGTGTGTGTCTGTGTGTGTATGTGTGTGCATATATATGTGTGTGTGTGAAAGAGAGGAGAGACTGCGTGTCTGTGTGAGTGAGTGTGCGTGTGTGTCTGTGTCAGACTAAATTCATAAAATAGGAAAACATTTCATATAACAATCCACAAGTCTCAATATCTACAAACGGCATAATTTCACATCCATTTAATCTACATCCAGGCATGAAACAGGGCTGTCTGTTGTCACCACTACTGTACGTACAACATACACTATACGTACAGTACTTACTGTATACATGACCACAATAATAATAAAGTCTGGAACATTAAGATGGAATAACGCCTGACACTAAAGATATTAAATTTACCTGCCAATCTGTAAGTGTACTGTAAGCTGTAGTAACAAAAATGTCAGACCAATCAATTCAGCCAAGGCAACAAGCTAGCTATTGCTGCTAACAGAAGTGGATCACTGTACACACGACCGCTATACAATTTATATACATTTGAGGGACAGTCAGAGAAAGCAAACATGCCGACCATCAGGTTTAGTTAGCTAAACGGACAGTGGCTTATAACGAGAGTTATTTAAGTAACACAAATAAATAAAAATAAATAAAATCTCGCTCAAAACAAAGAATCGAAATGTTTTTTTTCTAATGCTAGCCAACAGATGTTGAAATAATAGAACAGGTGGCTGGAAACAAGACACATTTATGATGGAGTATAACGGAACTTTGTCATAGAGACTTGCAAACTTCACGACGTGAGGAGAAGCATTAAATATTAGCCACATTAACAGGAGGGGAGTGGCATACCTGCTTAAAACAAACTAGTTTGCTTACGTCAGCTAGCTTGTTTGCTATCTAGTTAATGGTATCTACAGCTCGCTAGCTTGTTCATTTATTGATGCAAACTGTTTCTCGCCAGTTGGGTTAAATGTATGGACATTATCGGACATGAACGCGAAGTGCATTTCCAGATAAAGTTCAAGTTAGCTGGCAATCATCATACATTAACTTCGGTGCGACAAAAAAATGAACCTACCTTTCGGTCGCGCAGTTGTGTGGAAATATTTACAAGTTTCAGACGGCACCGCATGGGTGTTTCGACAATGGCTTTTTCGGGAAATGAAGTCCAACGCCAAATCCGATTCAGCAATCACAACTACTTATTGACTACAAATCCCATAAGCGCTTTCAAAAATACAAAAATTGCGTCACAGTTTGTCAAACCGTATATATTCGAATAAAGGGGAAAAACTGTTACTTTCTTTACGTTCTTAGTGCATTTCATGCACATTTCATGAGCTACATTACGGTTTCCGCATAATTTTGAACGGATGAAAAAAATTGATTAATTTTAATTTTCAGGAAGCATTCGTTATATAAATTTATATAAAAATAAAGCAAATAAAGTGGTCCATTAGTCATGGCAACAAATAATTGTGCAGAACCTTTGTGTGTACGAGTAATACATTTCCATACAAGAAGGTGTAGAAGAATATGCTGTTTAAATAATTGTTTTACATTATATACCCTAAAATATAAGTGATTAAAAATGTATTCTTTTAACAGTTTTCATGTGTAATGACTAACTCCCATATTCTTACCTTCGCGTGAGAAGAGAACATTCTCTTTATTAAAATACATAAATCTCAAGTAGATAATGAGAAAATGACGTGTGCTTTGAAGTACTCTATGCAATTCTGTAAAGGTTCAGGACGGTTCCATAAACAGGAGATGGGCCCCCTCTCTTCCACTTTCTCTCTCATGCTGCAGACCAATTGGGCCCGGTGTCTTATCTTAGGCATGCTAACAAACTAAACTATCAAGGATACTGGGTGAAAAGTATCTTTGTGTTAATGAGCGTAAAAGATAAGATTCCCTATATGCCGGGGATCCCCTGTCGGTCCGCACATACTGTCTTTGCGTTCCTACAGGCTCTGTACTAAAGCGCTAAACCTCTGTATTAAAGCGGTTTGAACTAATCCTTGCTTTCAGTGCCGAGTGTGTTTTAATTCAACATAGCCTATATGGAATTCACTAGACCCGACCGAATCTACCGAGGAAACAGCCATAATGTTTTCCTTCACAAAGGAATACCACGTATTTATAATTTTACAGGAAACATTTCCACTTTTGTAGAGTGGAAATGTAGAAAAGTGAAAAAAAAAGTTTTTTAAAAATTCATATTGTTCAATCACTTTTGATTATCATCAGATGTTTGGTGGAAAAATGGTTAATATATGCTTTGACGTTTAATTTCATTGTTTTACTGAATGATGTGATTTTGTATACTTACTGAGTTTAAACATTTAACATCATGATAGTAACTGTTGCTTGAGTGGAATTTGTTTTATTCAAACTGTTTTTGAGAGTCGCTCCTTGCCTGCCTACCTGTACTGTAGAACGAAGGAGGCAACACTGGATGCTCTCACTACGTTGACGTGCCAGGATAGAGCGGGACCACGGTTGTCACCATGTCATTTCATTGACCGAATGGGTTCCTGTGCCTTCAAAACTCCAAGAGTTTACGCTTGTAGCCATGGTTTATGAACTAAAACGTTGCCAAAACCAGTGCTGCTCTGTATTTCTATAGACATGTAAGAGGAAAAAGTTACCAGAATGTGCATTAGCTAGTCAAATTCACGCTTAGCGACGTTAAAATCTCCCTGAAGTCATAGACCGTAAAAAACTCCACTCAGG
This sequence comes from Anguilla japonica, assembly GCA_025169545.1. NCBI lineage: Eukaryota > Metazoa > Chordata > Actinopteri > Anguilliformes > Anguillidae > Anguilla > Anguilla japonica. The sequence goes on along the minus strand of CM045901.1, from coordinate 9,939,693 downwards.
AGCACGAGCGCAATGGCGGGAAAAACATAACACCCAAGAAAAAGCGTAAAACGAAATTTACTACAGTACCTACGGTTTGACTAATCGTGACGTGTTTGTGTTTTTGAAAGCGCTTATGGGATATGTAGTTAATAACTAGACGCAAATGCTGAAGCAGATCAGGACCACTGGTACTGACCTCTGCTGGAGGAAAAGCGGATTTCCGGAAAGCCGTCTGATCGGGAGATTGTCGAGCCGGCGTGGCAGCGAAGTTCAAACAGTTTATGGCTTTTTTTTTTTTTTTTTTTTTTTTTTTTTTTTTTTTTTTTTTTGACTGTTAGGTGCGGACACTTCTGAAAGGATTAGTATTTAGAGAAGCACGAGCGCATCCCGGTTTGGGATTTCCGACCGGGGGTTAGCCGTGTAGAAAGACCTTTAAAAGGATTAAAATAGGAAAAGCGCTAGTTCGGGGAGTGTTTGTGGTAGCTAGGATTAGGTAGCTGACTACTGCGGCCACTGATTGTCGGGTGAAGCGGGTTTTTTGAAACAGGGAAAACGGTGGTTTGGAAGTGCGGCGCGACGGGAAGTATTGAATTTTTTGCTTCTTACTGGTTCGCGGGATTAAATTGATTGAGTGTTACATTTGGTGATCGGTAGTCGGTCGAGTGAGGAGTAAAGGGTGGGAGTGTCGGCCGATGGCCTGTATAGGTCCGGTAGCGAGACTCTCACGCTGCTTCTCGTTGACTGTGGTAACATGGCGGGGAAGGAGGTAGATGAAGACAGCTATAACAGCATGGAGTTGAATGAGGAGGAGGGGTATGGGGGTGAATGGGAACAGGTGGGGATGGGAGGTGGGCGTCGGACGGCTAAGAGGAAGAAAAAGAGTGACTGTAATCTAGGAGAAACAGAGTGAGGGACGGGAGGATGAGGCAAGGAGTTCAAAGACAGGATCCCTTAATGTTGTGGTGAGGTTTGAGGGAGAAGGTGGAGTGAATAAGGATGGCTGGACAGGAGAAACTGAATGACAAGCAGGGGGAGGGAAGGAGCAAACGGCGGCAAGTATAATGCAAGAGGTGGAAAAGAAGTTGTTGATAGAGAAAAAGAAACTGGTGACGTTTATAGCGGGAGTTATAAACGCAACTGCGGATGTAAATTCAAAAACGGAAAGGATCAAGATTATTGTCAAAGCAGCTGTGCATCACCTGGGTATAAGAGGGTTAAAATGGGAGGAGGTTAGGGAGGAGTTAAGTGTTCAGGCAAGTCAAGAAACACAATGTATTGGGGTATAGTAGTAGTAATGTTAATTCTCCAATGGAACGCAAGAAGCTTGATTGCTAATGGCCAGGATTTTAAAAAGTTCATTTATAGTCAGAAGGAAAAACCAGACCTGCTGTGTATCCAGGAGTCATGGTTAAAACCAAGTTTAGATTTTATAATAAATGGATACATGGCAATCAGGCGGGACAGGAAGGATGGGGCAGGAGGGGGTTGTGTCACCTTTGTGACGGAGGGCATTCCTTATAGAAATATTGATACTGGAAATGAGTTGGAGTGTGTGGTTATTGAAGTGTGGGCAGAAAGGAAGAACCTGGTGGTTATAAATTTCTACAATCCATGCAGGAAATTAGAACTCAGCAGACTGGAAGACATAGAAGGATTAAATAGAGGAAGCATTGTGTGGTGTGGAGACTTCAATGCACATAATACGTTATGGGGGAGTGATAAAACAGATCACAATGGGCAGGTAGTGGAAGAGTTGTTGGATGGAAAACATCTTGTCTGTATTAATGATGGCAGAAACACAAGGATAGGAATCTGTAATAGATCTGACGTTAGTGACCAATACCTTAGCGCCATTGTGCGAATGGGATGTGTATCAGGAAGGGACCATAGGTAGTGACCATTATCCAATATACAGTAAAATAAATATAGTAATGATACAGAATACAGAGAACACAGGTGGTAAATTGATTTTTGGAAAAGCTAACTGTGGAAATTTCATGACTGAAAGTGATAAACAGCTACAGCAGATTAGCGACAATGTGAGTATAGAAATGAGTAACTGCAAAATATTGCAGGGTATAATGGCAGCTGCAATAAGTTGTATTCCTAAAAGTACAGGTAGGACAAAGAGGAAATAAGTACCTTGGTGGGATAATAAGTGCAAACAAGCAGTAAAGAGTAGGAACAAGGCATTTAAACTGGTCAAAAGATCCCATAATTTTCAGCATTTGGTCCAGTACAAAAAAGCACAGGCAATGGTTAATAAAACGATAAGACAGACAAAGAGGTCATATTGGAGGAAGTTCTGTGGGTCAATTGGGAACGCCACTCAGATAGGAGAAGTTTGGGGAATGATAAAGAAAATGGGAGGAGATAGGAGGGAATGGAACTACCCTGTCCTGAGCACCGGAAATTAAGTGGCGATAACCAATAAAGAAAAGGCTGAATTACTTTTAAAAACTTTGGTTACAGTACACAGTTCCTATAATCTGAATGAGGAAGAAAAGCAAGGCAGGGAAAAAACCAAAGCTGGAAACATGGATGCACTAAGGAGAAAGAATACCAGTGGAAATGAACTAGATGTCCCATTTACTGTTGGAGAGATGAAGAGGGCATTAGGCAAAACAGAAATGAGTGCACCGGGAAAAGATGGAATAAGCTATATAATGATTAAACATTTAAGTGAAGGAGGATTAAATAAATTACTGATGTTATTCAATAAAGTGTGGAAGGAGGGGCGAGTCCCTATGAGCTGGAAGGAAGCAATTATAATTCCAATCAGAAAGCCTGGGAAAGATCCTAGTAAGCCAGGAAACTACAGACCCATTGCTTTAACGTCACATATATGTAAACTAATGGAACGGATGGTTAATGAGAGGTTCATGCACTTTTTGGAGAAAGGGGGACTGATGGCTGCATATCAGAGTGGATTTAGGAGAGGTAGGAACACAATGGATCCAGTTCTGTGTTTAGAGGATGAGATAAGAAAAGCCCAGGTGAATAAAGAGATTGTGGCTGCAGTATTTTTCGATGTGGAAAAAGCTTATGATATGCTATGGAAAGAAAGGTTGTTAATCAAGCTTCATAAAATGGGAATTGAGGGAAACATCTTCAATTGGATTAGGGATTTTCTAAGGGATAGGTCAGTTCAGGTCAAGATAGGGTCAGAGGTCTCAGGTAAACATGTTGTAGAAAATGGTACGCCCCAGGGTAAGTAAGTCCTACTTTATTTTCAGTCATGATAAATGATATATTTGAAAGTATACCGGTAGGCATGGGAAGGTCTCTGTTTGCAGATGATGGGGCTTTATGGAAGAGGGGAGGGAACCTAGAATATATAGTTAAAAAATTACAAGAAGGGATAAATTGAGTGGAAAGATGGGGAATAGAATGGGGTGTTAAATTTTCTGTGGAAAAAACAAAAATTATGTTCTTCACAAGTAAGAAAATCAGGGAAGCAAGGAATCTGAAGTTATACGGAAGTAACCTAGAGAGAGTAGAATGCGTTCGTTTCTTGGGAGTACATTTTGATCCCAGACTAACATGGAAAGAGCATATAAGAAGCATAGTGGAAAAAGTAAGAAAGTCATTAATGTTATGAGATGTCTTGCTGGGCTGGAATGGGGAGCTGATATAGCGTCATTGAAGTATATATATGTAGCGCTAATCTGGGCAAGAATTGATTATGGTAGTGTGGTGTATGGCTCAGCAGCCAAGACTGTGCTGTCAGACCTGGATGTTGTGCAGGCTCGTGCTCTGAGGATTTGCTTAGGGTCAGTAAAAACGGTGCCGGTGTGTGCACTGCAAGTTGAGGCAGGAGAAATGCCTCTCTGGATTCGTAGGAAACAGTTGATGGCCAATTACTGGATAAATTTAAGGGGACACACAGAAAGTCATCCAACTAAGAGGGTATTGGAGGCTAGTTGGGAGAGGGAAAAAGCACAAAAAGCTTTGGATGGGTAGGCAAGGACGTTGCAGAACAAATACAAATCCATGAAATTGAATTTTGTCCAACTGTGTTGTGGCCTGTGAGACCAGTCTGGATGTTACAAAATGCTTATGTGGACATGGAGCTATTGAATATAAAGCACAGAAATAAAACAGCAGATTTAATTCAGGAATATTACATGCATAGGGACAGGAATTACATTGACTATTTACAGATTTTTACAGATGGGTCAAAGGATCCAATAACAGAGGTGACAGGAGCTGCAGTGGTGATTCCCAGTCACCAGACTGGAATCAGTAAGAGAACGTCAGATTATTTGAGCATTTATGCTGTTGAGCTAATTGCAGTTCTGTTAGGATTAGAGTGGGTGGAAGGAGTGACGGCAAATAATATGCTCATCTGTAGTGACTCGGTATCAGCATTGTCAAGCATTAAAACAGGATCAGGAAGTAATCACCAAGACATATTATATGAACTGTTTAATAATTCAAGGATAACTAATCAAGGGAAAAACATAAAGTTCATGTGGGTACCAGCACATTCAGGAATCCAGGGAAATGAAAAAGCAGATAAGTTGGCGAAGGAGGCGGTCAGGAGAGAGTATGTGGACCTTAATGTTAAACTTTCAAAATCAGAGGGGAAAAGCATCGTTTGGAGGGGAGTAATCAAACAATGGCAACAACATTGGGATAGTGAAACAAAAGGAAGACATTTATATAAAATACAAAATAAAGTAGGAATGGTAAGAAACCGTGGAACCGATAGAAGAGAGCAAGTAATCATAAGTAGATTAAGAATTGGTCACAGCAACTTGAATAGCACATTATTTATTATAGGAAAACATCCAACTGGCTATTGCGATCAGTGCCAGGAATCAGAAACAGTGGAGCATGTCCTGATTGAATGCAGGAAGTATGAGCAAGAAAGAAGGGTAATGTTTACAGGATTACAGAGACTAGGAGTGGAGGCAAGGCTTACAGATCTGCTTGAGTGTGGGGACACGGTGGAGGGAAAGAAGGTCATATTTTGTTTTTTGAGGGCATCTCGAATAAGTAACTGGATATGAGATCCAGACAGCAGTACATGGTTAGATCCAGAAGGTGGTGGTAATGCAACTAAAAAGGATTCCAACCGCCGTAAAACACCAAAGAAGAAGAAGAAGAAGAAGAAGAAGAAGAAGAAGAAGAAGAAGAAGAAGAAGCGGTCCGAAAGAGAAACTGAAAGTTAACTCAGACAGCCATATTAAAGATGCAGCAGAAAGAAGACCGTGAAAAGAAGAATTAAATTGAACAAACCAACGGAGTGATCAGCCTGTTGTGGAGTGGAATAGTGGTAAGAAAACGTAAAGATAAAGGGGATGTGGGGAGGAATGGGAATCTGCAAGTATAATCGTATTAACACGCGTAATTCAGTAAAACCGAGAACTTCAATAAAATGGCGTGTTTAAGGCGTAGTCTAATAAGCGAAGAGTTCATACTGAATTCAAATTTACCATTTGGACCAAAAAGCAATAATTTAAAAAAAAAAATGTTTACTGATGTATTTTTGATGTTTCATGACTTTTTTTTTTAACCCTAGTGACGTAACCTAGTATGACAGAAGTCACAGGCCCTGTCGCTTGATTAAAGAAGTAGGCTACATTTTGACAACCACAGTTGCCAACTTGGCGACTTCGTCGCTAGATTTAACGGGTTTCCATACCCCTTTAGCGACTGTATTTTTAGAAAGAGCATCACATCAGCAACTTGGAAAACTCTACAACGCTGCTCGGGTGGGTCTAGTCTTTCCTGCGCTCGCTATCGCTCTGCAGCTAATTTAACAGCGGCTGGTTTGTGAGTGGAGAGAGAAGCTAATACTGAAAACGGGTGACAGTAATTGTGACACAAACCTTTGGAAATTTTTTAATCTGAGAGATGTGTAATTTTGGTGGTTACACACCCCATTATATCATTAAATATATTCCACGTGTTGGACAATGAATATATACCTCAGCACTGGCAATCTTTATATTCAACAGTCTTGATCATTGTTATCATGGGTGCAAAACATTTTGTAGGCGATAATCTTGCACATGTTTTGGGCCATATTAAATTCAAGATTTGTTCCTGTCGGCACTGTTAGATCTGGTATATGTGTGTGCCTGAGACTATTTTAGTGTGTCTGTGTGTGTTTACTGTATTCTTTTGTGTATTTACAGGTTGGCGGATTTGACTCCCCACCTGAGAGAAGAAAGAAACCAACGGTGAAACCCATGGTCCTGCCAGTATGAGGTACAAATGCGTGAATCAGTGAGCTGGTGTTCAGTGAGTTAGAGGTGCAGTAAGAGGATGAGTTTAACTGGAAGCTCTGTCTCCATGTGCTGTGCGTTAGAGCTGCAGTAAGAGTTTAACTGGAAGCTCTGTCTCCATGTGCTGTGAGTTAGAGCTGCAGTAAGAGCATGAGTTTAACTGGAATCTCTGTCTCCATGTGCTGTGAGTTTGAGCTGCAGTAAGAGGATGAGTGTAACTGGACGCTCTGTCTCCATGTGCTGTGAGATAGAGCTGCAGTAAGAGGATGAGTTTAACTGGAAGCTCTGTCTCCATGTGCTGTGCGTTAGAGCTGCAGTAAGAGTTTAACTGGAAGCTCTGTCTCCATGTGCTGTGAGTTACCCAGTCTATGCAGTAGGAGAGATCATGATCAAAGGTTTAAACTGGAATCTCTGTTTCATTGTACTTCAGGCTCCCTGGCTGTGAGTTTGAGCTGCAGTAAGGATGAGTTAATTGGTTTGACAAGCTCAGGAAAACAACAAATGTCTATGAAGAGTGTCTCCATGTGCTGTGAGTTAGAGCTGCAGTAAGAGCATGAGTTTAACTGGAAGCTCTGTCTCCATGTGTTCTGAGTTAGAGCTGCAGTTAGAGGATGAGTTTAACTGGAAGCTCTGTCTCCATGTTTTGTTCACAGGGTCCAGGTCGAGAAGGCAGGGTCACCTGTACCCAGCTGTCTGTCTATGAAGAGTGATAATTCAATAGATCTACCACTCAACTTCAGAGGAAAGTCCACACGTGATAAAAGGTAATGCACCAGGTTAATATCGACACTAATTTTTAATTTTACTTCCAGGCTCCCTTGAGAGAAACATGAGGAACTAATACAACAAAATAACAGCTGAACTCAATCAGCAAGGAACACCAAGACATGACATGAGAACTTAAATGCCAAACCAAACATTTGTCTCCATGTGCTGTGAGTTAGAGCTGCAGTAAGAGGATGAGTTTAACTGGAAGCCCTGTCTCCATGTGCTGTGAGTTAGAGCTGCAGTAAGAGGATGAGTGTAACTGGACGCTCTGTCTCCATGTGCTGTGAGATAGAGCTGCAGTAAGAGGATGATTTTAACTGGAAGCTCTGTCTCCATGTGCTGTGAGTTAGAGCTGCAGTAAGAGGATGAGTTTAACTGGAAGCTCTGTCTCCATGTGCTGTGAGTTAGAGCTGCAGATAGAGGATGAGTTTAACTGGAAGCTCTGTCTCCATGTGCTGTGAGTTAGAGTTGCAGTAAGAGGATGAGTTTAACTGTAAGCTCTGTCTCCATGTTTTGTTCACAGGGTCCAGGTCGAGAAGGCAGGGTCACCTGTACCCAGCTGTCTGTCTATGAAGAGTGATAATTCAATGGATCTACCACTCAACTTCAGAGGAAAGTCCACACGTCGTAAAAGGTAATGCAGCAGGTTCATATCGACACTAATTTTTAATTTTACTTCCATATCCCTTGAGAGAAACATGAGGAACTAATACAACAAAATAACAGCTGAACTCAATCAGCAAGGAACACCAAGACATGACATGAGAACTTAAATGCCAAACCAAACATTTGTCTCCATGTGCTGTGAGTTAGAGCTGCAGTAAGAGGATGAGTTTAACTGGAAGCTCTGTCTCCATGTGCTGTGAGTTAGAGCTGCAGTTAGAGGATGAGTTTAACTGGAAGCTCTGTCTCCATGTGCTGTGAGTTAGAGTTGCAGTAAGAGGATGAGTTTAACTGTAAGCTCTGTCTCCATGTTTTGTTCACAGGGTCCAGGTCGAGAAGGCAGGGTCACCTGTACCCAGCTGTCTGTCTATGAAGAGTGATAATTCAATGGATCTACCACTCAACTTCAGAGGAAAGTCCACACGTCGTAAAAGGTAATGCAGCAGGTTCATATCGACACTAATTTTTAATTTTACTTCCATATCCCTTGAGAGAAACATGAGGAACTAATACAACAAAATAACAGCTGAACTCAATCAGCAAGGAACACCAAGACATGACATGAGAACTTAAATGCCAAACCAAACATTTGTCTCCATGTGCTGTGAGTTAGAGCTGCAGTAAGAGGATGAGTTTAACTGGAAGCTCTGTCTCCATGTGCTGTGAGTTAGAGCTGCAGTTAGAGGATGAGTTTAACTGGAAGCTCTGTCTCCATGTGCTGTGAGTTAGAGTTGCAGTAAGAGGATGAGTTTAACTGGAAGCTCTGTCTCCATGTGCTGTGAGTTAGAGCTGCAGTAAGAGGATGAGTTTAACTGTAAGCTCTGTCTCCATGTTTTGTTCACAGGGTCCAGGTCGAGAAGGCAGGGTCACCTGTACCCAGCTGTCTGTCTATGAAGAGTGATAATTCAATGGATCTACCACTCAACTTCAGAGGAAAGTCCACACGTCATAAAAGGTAATGCAGCAGGTTCATATCGACACTAATTTTTAATTTTACTTCCATATCCCTTGAGAGAAACATGAGGAACTAATACAACAAAATAACAGCTGAACTCAATCAGCAAGGAACACCAAGACATGACATGAGAACTTAAATGCCAAACCAAACATTTGTCTCCATGTGCTGTGAGTTAGAGCTGCAGTAAGAGGATGAGTTTAACTGGAAGCTCTGTCTCCATGTGTTGTGAGTTAGAGCTGCAGTAAGAGTATGAGGTTAATTGGGATTTGTGTCTCATGATTTTTTTTCACAGGTTCGACTACTCACTGGTGTCCAGCCGTTTCGAAGAGAAGAGTTCAGAGAAACGGTCTTTCTTAAAACAGGTATGATATGTACTTTTTTATTTTCATGGTTTCTTCTGCGATTTTCTTGAGTGCTACATTTCTGTGAATGAGATAACATAACAAAAGTAGTTGTGCTAATGTCAATGTCTTTAAAGACCCAAACACAATGGCAGAGGTAGATTTCAAACAGTGTTTTAACCACTCAGTTTATATAGTTAGCATTAACCAAATGTATTGCTCAGAAAAATTCAATTTTTCCAAAGGAATGAATTCGTCCCAGGTAGTCTCTCTCCAAAATCATCTATCAAGAGCAAAAGCTGCACTTCACATATGAGGCTGTGGACCTGCAGCATGTTTGGTGTTTATCTTTATCCATCCCTCCGAGAAAACATTTGACCTCAAGCAGGGATATGATTGTTTTAATGGCTCTGATAAAGTGTTTATTTCACACTGATACAGCACACCTCTTCATGTGTTTATTTCACTCTGATACAGCACACCTCTTCATGTGTTTATTTCACACTGATACAGCACACCTCTTCACGTGTTTTTTTTCACTTTTCTGATTTCACTGCAGCCTCTTTGCGTATTTCACACTAAGTGACAGCACATCTCTTCATGTGTTTGTTTCAGTCTCTCCTGCGCACTCTGATGAAGCTGAAGAAGACTGACAGTTGAAAACTGTTTCAGAGCCATCTGAGACAGATCTGCCCAGAATGCTTTAATTGTCTTCCTGAAGATCCTTCTGTACTGGATAAGTTTACGAAGATGAAGGATTTGTCCAAGAGTCATCAAATTGCTGATTACCCAGAATGCACTGCGAGTGTGAGGCCCCTGTACATAGTCAGGAAGATGTTGGAGACCTGTATGGCAATCAGAGGTGTCTGAAGATCACACTCCACATCCTGAGGAACATGAAGCAGAACGATCTCGCTGCCTCACTGGAGAGAAATGAGCAGCACAGTAAGAGTTGATCTCATTGCTACTGTGTGTCCATTAGAATGCTGAAATGAGTTTAGCAAACAAATCTAACGGTGAACAATGATCTGATTCATAGCATTCATACTTTCATAATAGTGTTTTACATCAGCAGTATTGTATATAGAAAACATCACACACAACATGGCCACAAAGGCATTTCAATTAAAATACAGCATTCAGCAGTGATTATGGGGATAAGTAAATGCTCATGAGATTAAATGTCCCTGAAAGAGATTCAAACCAGGAGCCTTGAGATCAAAAGCCAGTAACTAAACCACTGTCTCATCAGACAGACTGCCCTGAGTTTTTATCCAGGATTAAACAGCACTGAGCATAAAAATTATAAGATGATTAAATTACTACATGACCCATAAAGACCATGTTTACCATAAAGACACATCATATTATATAACTGAGAAATAGAATGTTAAAATGGAAATTAATCCTTTTTATGTTTTCATTGTTGTGTGTACAACATATTGTGAGAAGTGTGAAGCACTATTAGAGGTGTGTAGCACACTATTAGAGGTGTGGGTAACACTTTACATTAAATTGCAGTTATTCCTGTGTAGTTATATTGTAACTATTCTGGTAACAAGAGGCTATGATTGAGTAATTCCAACTTCGGTACCATGAAACAACAGTAGGCGATATTCTTAACGACTTGAATATTTTTAAAAAATAATGTATTTACACTAATAGGCCGTATCTTAATGATTGATAACAAATAAACCTTGCCTGTTAATTTTGCAATGCGTCTTCATGATACAGAATGATTTCATATTAACAGGAGAGATGTAACAGGGCTGGCCTTGCTTCACATGTGTAATCAAGAATACCGCTAACTATAGTTCCATGTTACCTACATTGGAGTTACTCAGTAATGACCTCGTTACCAAATGAATTACAATTTATCTACACAGGTATAGCTACAACTTAATGTGTAACACTTTCAGAGGTGTGCAAAACATTGTGAAAACGTTCTGCATAATATTTTTTGTTCTCTATTTCTGTTATTTTAAATATTGTTTCTCATATTTACGCACCTCAGGTGAATCCATAAAAAGAGCCCAGCAGGCACTGAAAACTCATCTGAAGAAGAAGTTTGAATGTGTATTTGAAGCTTCAGCAAAGCAGGACCACCCAACCCTCCTCAATGAGATCTATACAGAGCTCTACATCACAGAGGGGGGAAGTGGAGGGGTCAATGATGAACATGAGGTCAGACAGATTGAGACTGCATCCAAGAGACAAACCACACAGGAGACTGCAATCCTCTGCAATGACATCTTTAAGCCTTTACCTGGACAAGAGAAACCCATCAGAACTGTGCTTACGAACGGCATCGCTGGCATTGGGAAAACAGTCTCTGTGCAGAAGTTCATTCTGGACTGGGCAGAAGGAAAAGCCAATCAGGACATTGATTTCATCTTCACTCTTCCTTTCCGAGATCTGAATCTGAAAAAGGAGAGAGAATTCAGTCTGATGCAACTTCTGCAGCACTACTTTCCACAACTGGAAGAGATCAAAAGTGTTGAAGGTGATGAAGTCAAAGTTGTGTTTATCTTTGATGGTCTGGATGAGTGTCGACTTCCTCTGGATTTCCAAAGCAATGAGCTCTGCTGTGATATAACAGAGTCATCATCAGTGGATGTGCTGCTGACCAACCTCATTCTGGGGAATCTGCTTCCCTCTGCTCTCCTCTGGATTACCTCCCGACCAGCAGCAACTAAACAGATCCCTCCTGAGTGCGTCCAGCAGGTGACAGAGATACGAGGATTCAATGACCCACAGAAGGAGGAATACTTCAGGAAGAAAATCAGTGACCAGAACCAGGCCAGCAGAATTATCTCACACATAAAGTCGTCCAGGAGTCTCTACATCATGTGTCACATACCAGTCTTCTGTTGGATTTCTGCTACTGTTCTGGAGACAATGCTGGTTGAAACAGAGAGTGGAGATCTGCCTAGAACTCTGACTGAAATGTACACACACTTCCTGCTCATTCAGACTAATGTGAAGAATCAGAAGTATCATGATGCCAATGAGAAGAACCCAAAGAAAGTGTCAGAGTCAGATAGAGAAATCATCCTGAAACTGGGGCGGCTGGCTTTTCTACAGCTGGAAAAGGGCAATCTGATATTCTATGAAGAGGACCTGAGAGAGAGTGGCATTGATGTCAGTGAAGCTTCAGTGTACTCTGGGATGTGCACAGAGATCTTCAAAGAGGAGTGTGGGTTGGATCAGGAGAAGGTCTACTGCTTTGTGCATCTGAGCATTCAGGAGTATCTGGCTGCCTTGTTTGTGTTTCATTCATGTGTAAATGAGAACAGAAATATACTCGGAGCAGAAGAGTCAAAACCTCACAATGACAGAGTGCAGCTGTCTGAGGTACACCGGAGTGCAATGGATCAGGCCTTAGAGAGTAAGAATGGACACCTGGACCTTTTCCTCCGATTCCTTCTCGGCCTCTCTCTGGACTCCATTCAGACTCTCTTAGGAGGAATACTGACACAGACAGGAAACAGATTCTCTGTACCAGACCCACAGACAGGAAGCAGACAACCTGTACCAGACCCACAGGCACAGACAGGAAGCAGACCACAGACCATTAAGAAAACAGTCCAGTACATTAAGGAGAGGATCAGAGAGGAATCTTCAGCAGAGAGGACCATCAATCTGTTCTACTGTCTCAATAAACTGAATGACAACTCTCTAGTGGAGGAAATCCAGAATTCACTGAGATCAGGAAAACTCTCTCATAAGAAGCTGGAACCAGACCAGTGTTCAGCTCTGGCCTTTGTGTTACTGATGTCAGAAAAGATCCTGGATGAGTTTGACCTGAACATCTACAATACATCAGCAGCAGGTTATCTGAGACTGGTACCAGTAGTCAGGAACTGCAGGAAGGCCATGTGAGTATTATGTCATTATTAAAGTAGATAACTAACAGCATGTTTTCATAAACACTTCATAGTTAAAGCGAGAATATAATATAATAAAATCATGTCATGCAAGTGAGAATTATGATTTTTGAGTCAAGCTATTTTAACTGATTGTGCCCTCATTTAGTGAATACAGAAGTAGCACCAAATGCAAAAACTTGCTTATCCAACATGTAAAATGTATTTTATTAGATTTTATTTACAAATTATAATTAAAAATACTAGTTATTAAATAAATCATGAATTCATTGATAGGCAAACCAATGTAATGGATCAGTCATGGTCAAAACATACGACTCACAAACAGATTAAAATGAAGAGAGGATATAGTAAGTTACAGTATTAGGACACACACAGTATTCACCATCTAATTTAAAACACAGGCCACACTGCTTTAACAAACACAAAATTAGACAGATATGGAAAATAAATTACAGAGTTGTGGAAATAAAATGAATGAAAGAGAATACAGAACCACAACCTGTCTGTCGCACAGTGACCCAGGATGGTAAAATAAGCAGCTAAAGAATCAATACCAGAGATCCCAGACTGTGATCAAAGAAAAGACCAAGGCACAGCTGTAACAAGACCAAAGTCACACTTGCTTAACAGGTCAACACTTAATGCTCTTTATTTGAGTAACATTTGTCCTTTACTTTGAAGAAAATGGGCTATGAGGGTCAGAAAGAGTCCAGCAGGATGTCTAATTCTCAGGCAAATCATGCAATAATATATAAACTCTTCTCTTCTTTGCTAAATGCCCAATGCACAAGCACCAGAGAAATACAGGATATGAGCCCTTCTTACCCTGATGTTTCTGACAAGAGTCTCAAATGAATCAGCCCATCAGACTTTAGTCCAGCAGGTTACAGAATTAGAAAAGGGGCTATTTGGGTCAGAATTACATCTCTAGAACTGTGAGAGTTCAGTCCAGCAGGATGTCTAATTCTGAGAGTTTTGTGCTCTGTGCTGGACTAAGGAGTCCAAACTGTAAACTCGGGAGATTGGGGTGAGTAGTGCTGTGTACTGTGAGACATTAATTAAATGGAATTCATGATTATGGCTGTGTAACGGTTTGAACTTTGCTGCAACCTAGATGTTTATGTGTAAATCTGGGTTTCCATGTAAGAGCATTGACTGGGGGGATAAGCAGCAAGGCTGTATTCCCCGGAGAGCAGATTGTCTACTACTGTCAGGCATTCACCTTATGTTCTCTGACACCAAGACCTTTTATCTGAGGTGGTAAACATACTGTTGATCTAGGAATCTTGCAATTCATACACTCATGCCATGAAGAAGTCATTTCTGAGCCAACATGTACAACTATGTGCAAATGGGATGTAGATCCAGTGGAGTTTTAGATAAATGCCCAATTGAAATCTCAATTTAGCTCTTCATCATAGAACACAACAATTGTTACATTACAGGCATCTAGGATATGGTTGTATCCAGAGCGACTTAAAAACAACTTTTAGCATTTTTACAGCTAGATATATACTGAAGCAATTCAGGTTAAGTACCTAGGTACAACAGCAGTGTTTTACCTGGGAATCAAACCTGCAACCTTAGGTTTACAAGCCCAGTTCCCTGCCTATTACACTACACTGCTGCCCAGAGCTGTAGACGTACCAGTCTGTCCAAAACAGGTCAATGTAACTAACACTAAAGAGTAATACATTCAGCATCTAAGAGTAATACATTCAGCTTTCATTCAGCTGTGTAGGGCCAAAACCTGTTCAAAAACAGCCATATCCTGTGGGTATGGGGTATAGTGGGTATCAATCTTGTTACAACTTGTTATATTTCAAATATTACATGTGTTATTTTACCTAATATTATTATACAATAATATATAAACTCTTCTTTGCAGTCTGAGTGGCTGTGAGCTCACAGAGAAGTCCTGTGATATTGTGGCCTCTGCTCTCCAGTCATCAAACTCACCCCTGAGAGATCTGGACCTCAGCAACAACTACCTGGGAGATTCAGGAGTGCAGCTGCTCTGTGCTGGACTGATGAGTCCAAACTGTAAACTGCAGAGACTGGGGTGAGTAGTGCTGTGTACTGTGAGACATTAATTAAATGGAATTTGTGATTATGGCTGTGTAACGGTTTGAATTTTGCTGCAGGGAGAAAAATTTTTTTCAAAACTTGTAACCTAGATGTTTATGTGTAAATGTGGGTTTACATATAAGAGCATTGACTGGGGGGATAAGCAGCAAGGCTGTATTCCCCGGAGAGCAGATTGTCTACTACTGTCAGGCATTCACCTTATGTTCTCTGACACTAAGACCTGTTATCTGAGGTGGTAAACATACCGTTGATCTAGGAATCTTGCAATTCATACACTCATGCCATGAAGAAGTCATTTATGAGCCAACATGTACAACTATGTGCAAATGGGATGTAGATCCAGTGCAGTTTTAGATAAATTCCCAACGCACAAGCACCTGAGAAATACAGGATATGAGCCCTTCTTACCCTGATGTTTCTGACAACAGAGTCTTAAATGAATCAGCCCATCAGACTTTAGTCCAGCAGGTTACAGAATTATAAAAGGGGCTATTTGGGTCAGAATTACATCTGTAGAACTGTGAGAGTTCAGTCCAGCAGGATGTCTAATTCTCAGGTCCTAGGTGCTGCAGTTGGAGAGTTTTGCTCAGACGTCTTCCTCAGATGAGTTGCATACCTTGAAATCTCAATTTATCTCTTCATCATAGAACACAACAATTGTTACATTACAGGCATCTAGGATATGGTTGTATCCAGAGCGACTTCAAAACAACTTTTAGCATTTTTGCAGCTGGATATATACTGAAGCAATTCAGGTTAAGTACCTAGGTACAACAGCAGTGTTTTACCTGGGAATCAAACCTGCAACCTTAGGTTTACAAGCCCAGTTCCCTACCTATTACACTGCACTGCTGCCCAGGGCTGTAAACGTACCAGTCTGTCCAAAACAGGTCAATGTCACTAACACTAAAGAGTAATACATTCAGCATCTAAGAGTAATACATTCAGCTTTCAGCCAGCTGTGTAGGGCCAAAACCTGTTCAAAAACAGCCATATCCTGTGGGTATGGGGTATAGTGGGTATATCAATCTTGTTACAACTTGTTATATTTCAAATATTACATGCCTTATTTTACCTAATATTATTGTACAATAATATATAAACTCTTCTTTGCAGTCTGAGTGGCTGTGAGCTCACAGAGAAGTCCTGTGCAATTGTGGCCTCAGCTCTCCAGTCATCAAACTCACCCCTGACAGATCTGGACCTCAGCCACAACAACCTGGGAGATGCAGGAGTGGAGCTGCTCTGTGCTGGACTGATGAGTCCAAACTGTAAACTACAGAGTCTGGGGTGAGTAGTGTTGTGTACTGTGTGACCTCAACTAAATAGAATTTGTGATTATGGCTCTGTGCAGTGAAATACAAAAAGTGCTTTTTCTTTGTTTTCTGCTATGTCCACCTGCATTCTTTCTTTAGCACAACAAAAAATGTGTCTAGGGGTTGCCAGGTTTGTGGTTCCTGACTAGAATGTGATGTTTCAGTGGAGTCTTGTAGTCATAAGTGATGATTAGATGCTGAATGCACTGAAAACGCTGTAGCTGGTTTACTATATTCTGTCATGCTCAGTGTACACACTCTGCTACTACTAGTACTTGCTATCATTGGTAGTATATGCAACACTTTGTTAGGTTTCACCTGCCTGGGGTGTGTCTGCACTTTAGACTGGCTAGCAGTTCCAGGAAGCAGCAAATATACAATCTGTTAGTCATGAAAAGACTGTTTATGATTACATACATTTAGATCCTTTGACATGCACATACAGTACAGCACCCAAAAAATACTTTCAATAAAAAATTCACTTCTATATCGCCAAAACAGACTTTGAATTGGTAATATCTCCCAAAATATTTATTGAAATCTCTTGGCGTTCGTTGGAGAGAAAGAGAGGGTAATTCTGAGTGTTTATCCTGAAATACGTCACTCAAGCTCCACCACCTAAAAAAAATCTGTTACATTTTGCCCCACTCTGACCTACTAACGTAAGCGTAGTAAAAAGCAACCCGATGCAAGCAAGGCATTTACAGTCGATCTACGCACTCTGGCATCAGATCAACCAATGGGAATAATGTGACACTATGACACATTTTCATTGACCGCCCCTTCATTATCATATGGATGAAAAACTACTGAAATAAATACAAAAAATATATATACAGAAATAAACTAATTAAAAAATAAGGAAATAAATATATACAGAAATGAATGAATCAAGAAATAAATAAATGCAAATACCCATTGAGTAATTTATTTATTTATTTTTAATTTTGGCTTTTTGGTCCTCTGTGTAAATGCAGTGCAATTCATTTGTCTGTGGGTGCAACAGTGAGTGCATAGCTAGTGTTGGGAATTTCGATTTATTGAAGTGAATAATTCGAGACAATCAAATTCATTTTGATGTACTATGTCATTATCACATACTTCACCATTAATTAAACACTCACTTGCCGAATATACTGTTAATGTTCTTGTCCTCTCTCTCTGGCTCTAACTCAAATTATACACTTACAGCTCCTGGAAAAATGTTGATGCTCACAACAACGCAGCATATCATTGGAGCAGTATGAGCATCAATTCGTATTGAACGCATTTTCATTTTATCTGAGTGAATATTTTTAAATTTATGGCAAGAATATTAGCAGATCTTTTAATTTGCACTTGCACTTGTTTTATGTCGCTCTGGATAAGAGCGTCTGCTAAACGCCTGTAATGTAATGTAATTTGTTAGTTAAAATGCTATTATTTTGTAACTTCATTGTGATGAAGATTGAATGTGTTTAAAAAATGTTTGTAGACTGAACTAGTACTAGCACTGTTTCTTCTGTTTGCAAATTAAATATGTTTGCAATCAGATTGTGTCCCATATGATATGAGCATAATATGTAAGGGTTCGGGAATTAAATCCTTGCAGGAGGCCCCCAACCTTGAATTGAATTGCCTCCTTATTGTTAGTTATTTTTTGTTAATAGAGCCAAGTGGTAACCCTTTTCTTTTGTGGATTAGTCAGAATACTTTTTAAATTTAATTAATATAACCTCTTTCTGTTTTGTGTGTACTGTGTACTTCCCAGGAATGCATATACTGTACAAATAGGAAATTCCAGATGTATCACCTTCCAAGGTGCACAGTGTCACAATCAGCAGTGAATTTCAATTCTGTGTGCGCGTGTGGCATGTGCGTGCGTGTGTGTGCATGCGTGCCTGCGTGTGTATGTGTGTGTGTATGTCTGTGGTCTCTCCTCAGGCTGGGTTGGTGTAATCTCACAGAGGGCTGCCGTGATGTTCTGGCCTCAGTCCTGCGTACTCCTCACTCAGAGCTGAGAGATCTGGAGCTCAGAGGCAATGAGCTGCAGGATTCAGGAGTGAGTGCGCTCTCTGCTGGCCTGGAGGACCCACACTCGAAACTGCAGAGAGTGGGGTGAGTACAAACACAAACCCCTTCAATCAAAAATGGCTCCAGTGTGACTAAATACAACACTAACGTTAATAATGACTGTATATAGCACTAATATTACAAATGTTTTGAATGTTAAAATCGACGAGAGTTATTTTTCTTCGCAGAACTAAAGCAACATTTTCCTGTTCTTCCTCTTGGGAGAAACGCACATTTTAAATCTAAAATCTTTTTGAGAAGCGTCAAATCATTTATATTCACACATTCTTCAAAATTATGAAAATTAATTGATGAGTTCAGTTGGATGCTCTGTCTCCATGTGCTGTGAGTTAGAGCTGCAGTAAGAGGATGAGTTTAACTGGAAGGTCTGTCTCCATGTGCTGTGAGTTAGAGCTGCAGTTAGAGAATGAGTTTAACTGGAAGGTCTGTCTCCATGTTTTGTTCACAGGGTCCGGGTAGAGAGGGCAGGGCCACCTGTACCCAGTTGTCTGTCTATGAAGAGTGATCATTCAATGGTTCAACCACTCAACTTCAGAGGAGAGATCTCAGGTGATCAAAGGTAATTAAACCAGTTAATATTGTCCCAACTGTTTAATTGTACTTCAGGCTCCCTGGCAACCTTCAGGTATAGTGGGGTATTTTATTGTACATTGAGGTCTAGGTGGGTGTATTATATTGTAATAAAATGTCCTGTTTGACACGGATAGCTAGTCTTGGATCCAGTCACTGAGAAACACAGGGGGCAAAATGTAGAAGTGGCAAGGAACTTAAAGAAACACCAATAAAAAACAACAAATGTCTATGAATTGTGATCCTTCAATGGGTCTTCCAATCAACTTCAGAGGAGAGGTTCACAGATGATCAAAGATAGTGCAACAGGTTCATATTGACACTACTGTTTAATTGGAAGCTCTGTCTCCATATGCTGTGAGTTAGAGCTGCAGTAAGAGGATGAGTTTAACTGGAAGGTCTGTCTCCATGTGCTGTGAGTTAGAGCTGCAGTTAGAGGATGAGTTTAACTGGAAGGTCTGTCTCCATGTTTTGTTCACAGGGTCCGGGTAGAGAGGGCAGGGCCACCTGTACCCAGTTGTCTGTCTATGAAGAGTGATCATTCAATGGTTCAACCACTCAACTTCAGAGGAGAGATCTCAGGTGATCAAAGGTAATTAAACCAGTTAATATTGTCCCAACTGTTTCATTGTACTTCAGGCTCCCTGGCAACCTTCAGGCTCCCTGGCAACCTCCATGTGCTGTGAGTTAGAGTTGCAGTTAGAAGATGAGTTTAACTAGAAGCTCTGTCTCCATGTCCTGTGAGTTAGAGTTGCAGTAAGAAGATGAGGTTAATTGGAATTTGTGTCTCATGATTTTTTCACAGGTTCCACTACTCACTGGCGTCCAGCCGTTTCGAAGAGAAGAGTTCAGAGAAACGGTCTTTCTTAAAACAGGTATGATATGTACTTCTTTATTTTCATGGTTTCTTGTGCGATTTTCTTGTGTGCTACATTTCTGTGAATGAGATAACATAACAAAAGTAGTTGTGCTAATGTCAATGTCTTTAAAGACCCAAACACAATTCCTGAGGTAGATTTCAGACAGAGTGTTTCAACCACTCAGTTGATATAGTTAGCATTAACCAAAAGTATTGCTCAGAAAAATTCAATTTTTCCAAAGGAATTAATTCATCCCAGGTAGTCTCTCTCCAAAATCGTCTATCAAGAGCAAAAGCTGCACTTCAAATATGAGGCTGTGGACCTGCTGCATGTTTGGTGTTTATCTTTATCCATCCCTCCGAGAAAACATTTGACCTCAAGCAGGGATATGATTGTTTTAATGGCTCTGATAAAGTGTTTATTTCACACAGATACAGCACACCTCTTCATGTGTTTATTTCACACTGATACAGCACACCTCTTCATGTGTTTATTTCACACTGATACAGCACACCTCTTCATGTGTTTATTTCACTCTGATTCAGCACGCCTCTTTGCGTATTTCATTTAAAGTGATACTGCACATCTCTTCATGTGTTTGTTTCAGTCTCTCCTGCGCACTCTGATGAAGCTGAAGAAGACTGGACAGTTGGAACTGTTTCAGAGCCATCTGAGAAAAGTTCTCCCAGAATGCTTTAATTGTCTTCCTGAAGATCCTTCTGTACTGGATAAGTTTATGAAGATGAAGGATTTGTCCAAGAGTCATCAAATTGCTGATTACCCAGAATGCACTGAGCCCCTGTACATAGTTGAGAAGATGCTGGAGACCTGTGGCAGTGAGAGGTGTCTGAAGATCACAGTCCACATCCTGAGGAACATGAAGCAGAACAATCTCGCTGCCTCACTGGAGAGAGGTGAGCAGCACAGTAACAGTTGATCTCATTGCTACTGTGTGTCCATTAGAATGCTGAAATGAGTTTAGCAAACAAATCTAACAGTGAACAATGATCTGATTCATAGCATTCATACTTTCATAATAGTGTTTTACATCAGCAGTTTTGCATATAGAAAACATCACACACAACATGGCCACAAAGGCATTTCAATTAAATTACAGCATCCAGCAGTGATTATGGGGATAAGTAAATGCTCATGAGATGAAATGTCCCTGGAAGAGATTCAAACCAGGAGCCTTGACATCAAAAGCCAGTAACTAAACCACTGTCTCATCAGACAGACTGCCCTGAGTTTTTATCCAGGATTAAACAGCACTGAGCATAAAAATTATAAGATGATTAAATTACTACATGACCCATAAAGACCATGTTTACCATAAAGACACATCATATTATATAACTGAGAAATAGAATGTTAAAATGGAAATTAATCCTCTTTATGTTTTCATTGTTGTGTGTACAACATATTATGAGAAGTGTGAAGCAGTATTGGAGGTGTCTAGCACACTATTAGAGGTGTGGGTAACACTTTACATTAAGTTGCAGTTATACCTGTGTAGTTAAATTGTAACTATTCTGGTAACAAGAGGCTATCATTCAGTAATTCCAACTTCGGTACCATGAAACAACAGTTGGCGATATTCTTAATGACGTGAATATTTTTTAAAATAATGTATTTACACTAATACGCCGTATCTTAATGATTGATAACAAGTAAACCTTGCCTGTTAATTTTGCAATGCGTCTTCATGATACAGAATGATTTCATATTAACAGGAGAGATGTAACAGGGCTGGCCTTGCTTCACATGTGTAATCAAGAATACCGCTAACTATAGTTCCATGTTACCTACATTGGAGTTACTCAGTAATGACCTCGTTACCAAATGAATTATAATTTATCTACACAGGTATAGCTACAACTTAATGTGTAACACTTTCAGAGGTGTGCAAAACATTGTGAAAACTTTCTGCATAATATTTTTTGTTCTCTATTTCTGTTATTTTAAATACTGTTTCTCATATTTACGCACCTCAGGTGAATCCATAAAAAGAGCCCAGCAGGCACTGAAAACTCATCTGAAGAAGAGGTTTGAATGCGTATTTGAAGCTTCAGCAAAGCAGGACCACCCAACCCTCTTCAATGAGATCTATACAGAGCTCTACATCACAGAGGGGGGAAGTGGAGGGGTCAATAATGAACATGAGGTCAGACAGATTGAGACTGCATCCAAGAGACAAACCACACAGGAGACTGCAATCCTCTGCAATGACATCTTTAAGCCTTTACCTGGACAAGAGAAACACATCAGAACTGTGCTAACGAAGGGCATTGCTGGCATTGGGAAAACAGTCTCTGTGCAGAAGTTCATTCTGGACTGGGCAGAAGGAGAAGCCAATCAGGATGTTGATTTCATCTTCACTCTTCCTTTCAGAGATCTGAATCTGCAGAAGGAGAGAGAATTCAGTCTGATGCAACTTCTGCAGCACTACTTTCCACAACTGGAAGAGATCAAAAGTGTTGAAGGTGATGAAGTTGAAGGTGATGACGTCAAAGGTGATGAAGTCAAAGTTGTGTTTATCTTTGATGGTCTGGATGAGTGTCGACTTCCTCTGGATTTCCAAAGCAATGAGATCTGCCGTGATATAACAGAGTCATCATCATTGGATGTGCTGCTGACCAACCTCATTAAGGGGAGTCTGCTTCCCTCTGCTCGCCTCTGGATCACCTCCCGACCAGCAGCAGCTAATCAGATCCCTCCTGAGTGCGTCCACCAGGTGACAGAGATACGAGGATTCAATGACCCACAGAAGGAGGAATACTTCAGGAAGAAAATCAGAGACCAGAACCAGGTCAGCAGAATTATCTCACACATAAAGTCGTCCAGGAGTCTCTACATCATGTGTCACATACCAGTCTTCTGTTGGATTTCTGCTGTTGTTCTGGAGACAATGTTGGGTGAAACAGAGAGTGGAGATCTGCCTAGAACTCTGACTGAAATGTACACACACTTCCTGCTCATTCAAACTAATGTGAAGAATCAGAAGTATCATGGTGCCAATGAGATGAACCCAAAGAAAGTGTCAGAGTCAGATAGAGAAATCATCCTGAAACTGGGGCGGCTGGCTTTTCTACAGCTGGAAAAGGGCAATCTGATATTCTATGAAGAGGACCTGAGAGAGAGTGGCATTGATGTCAATGAAGCTTCATTGTACTCTGGGGTGTGCACAGAGATCTTTAAAGAGGAGTGTGGGTTGTACCAGGAGAAGGTCTACTGCTTTGTGCATCTGAGCATTCAGGAGTATCTGGCTGCCTTGTTTGTGTTTCATTCATGTGTAAATGAGAACAGAAATGTACTCAGAGCAGAAGAGTCGGAACCTCACAGTGACGGAGTGCAGCTGTCTGAGGTACACAGGAGTGCAGTGGCTCAGGCCTTAGAAAGTAAGAATGGACACCTGGACCTTTTCCTCCGATTCCTTCTCGGCCTCACTCTGGACTCCGTTCAGACTCTCTTAGGAAGAATACTGACACAGACAGGAAGCAGATCACCTGTACCAGACCCACAGACACAGACAGAAAACAGGTCAGAGAGCATTGAGAAAACAGTCCAGTGCATTAAGGAGAAGATCAGAGAGGAATCTTCAGCAGAGAGGACCATCAATCTGTTCCACTGTCTCAATGAACTGAATGACAACTCTCTAGTGGTGGAAATCCAGAATTCCCTGAGTTCAGGAAAACTTTCTGATAAAGAGCTGGAACCAGACCAATGTTCAGCTCTGGCCTTTGTGTTACTGATGTCAGAGGAGATCCTGGATGAGTTTGACCTGAAAATCTACAATACATCAGCAGCAGGTTATCAGAGACTGGTACCAGTAGTCAGGAACTGCAGGAAAGCCTTGTGAGTATTATGTCATTAAAGTAGATAACTGACAGCATGTTTTCATAAACACTTCATAGTTCAAGTGACAATAAAATACAATAAAATTGTCAGGCAAGTGAGAATTATGATTTTTGAGTCAAGCTGTTAACAGATTGTGCCGTCATTTAATGAATACAGAAGTAGCACCAATTGCAAAAACTTGCGTATCCAGTAAAATGTATTTTATTAGATTTAATTTACATATTATCATTAAAGATATCAGTTATTAGATATATTATGAATTAATTTATAGACAAACCCATGTGATGTATCAAAACATACAACTCACGAACAGATTATTAGGATATAATACTGTAAGTTACAGTATTAAGACAAAGACATAGTATTCCATATCTAATTTAAAAACACAGGCTACACTACCTTAACATAACATTAGACAGACATTGATTGTTACATTGATCATATGAGGTTTTATAGTATATTATACTATTGAATCATGCAATAATATATAAACTCTTCTTTGCAGTCTGAGTGGCTGTGAGCTCACAGAGAAGTCATGTGAAATTGTGGCCTCAGCTCTCCAGTCATCAAACTCACCCCTGATTGATCTGGACCTCGGCTGCAATAACCTGGGAGATTCAGGAGTGGAGCTGCTCTGTGCTGGACTGAGGAGTCCAAACTGTAAACTGCAGAGACTGGGGTGAGTAGTGCTGTGTACTGTGTGACATTAATTAAATAGAATTAGTGATTTTGTCTGTGTAACAGTTTGAATTTTGTTTTAGGGAGGAAAACAAATTTTCTGACTCCATTTTTAAAACTTGTAACCTAAATGTTCATGTGTGAATGTGGGTTTACATATAAGAGCATATTCCCCAAAGAGAGAGACGAACTACTGCTGCCAGGAATTCACCAAATGTTCACCTAAAATAAAGAAAGGAACACAAAATGAATTCGTGATTGAACTGAAACTTGACACTGTTTTAACTCTTGGTCATTTTAACCAACCTTAGTTACAATGGAGTGCAATTGTTTTTAGAATTTTGTTTTAATAATTGTCCTTGTGAACTTTTTATTTATGGTATTTATTTCATATTTACTATTTTCTTATCTATTTAAATTTGTTATTTTATTTTTAATTATTTTTTAACTTGTTTTTACTTGTGAGATTCGTCCCCTCAGTGTGTCTTCAGAGAATTTAATAAAGACTGATTGATGTACTGCAGCTATTCAGGTTAAGTACTTAAGTACAACAGCAGTATTCTACCTGGGAATTGAACCTGCAACCTTGAGTTTACAAGCCTAGTTCCCTACCCATTACACTGCACTGCCGGCCGGAGCTGTAAACGTACCAGTGAATTTGAAACAGGTCAATGTAACTAACACTAAAGAGTAATACATTCAGCATCTAAGAGTAATACATTCAGCTTTCAGCCAGCTGTGTAGGGCCGAAACCTGTTAAAAACAGCCATATCCTGTGGGTATGGGGTATAGTGGGTATCAATCTTGTTACAACTTGTTATATTTCAAATATTACATGTGTTGTTTTACCGAATATTGTTATGCAATAATATATAAACTCTTCTTTGCAGACTGAACGGCTGTAAGCTCACAGAGAAGTCCTGTGAAATTGTGGCCTCAGCTCTCCAGTCATCAAACTCACCCCTGAGAGATCTGGACCTCAGCAACAACTACCTGGGTGATTCAGGAGTGAAGCTGCTCTGTGCTGGACTGATGAGTCCAAACTGTGAACTACAGAGACTGGACCTCAGCTACAATAACCTGGGGGATTCAGGAGTGGAGCTGCTCTGTGCTGGACTGAGGAGTCCAAACTGTAAACTGCAGAGACTGGGGTGAGTAGTGCTGTGTACTGTGTGACATTAATTAAATAGAATTTGTGATTATGGCTATATGCAGTGAAATATAAAAAGTGCTTTTTCTTTGTTTACTGCTATGTCCACCAGCATTCTTTCTTCGTCCACATTATTCTCATCCCTCTCTTCTAACTGCTCTAGCACAGCAAAGGAAAAGCAGGATAAAACCTTACGAGTCTTAGGGTCACCAGGTTTGTGGTTTTTGAACAGAATGTAAGGTTTCAGTGGAGTCTGTAGTATCAGGTCATAGGTGATGACTGGATCCTGAATGCATTATAGACATGGTAAAAGATTGACCACATCTACAGTAATATGTTTCATAACATTACATTACATAATGACGAGAATAGGCCATTTAGCCCAACATGCTCGCCATTTTCCTACCACTAAAGTGCAACTAGTGCTCGGTTTACCTACAAACTAGATGGTACCTAGCACCGTATCAAGCCTGGTCTTGACAGACCCCAGAGTTTCTGCCTCTACTATGTGACATGCCAAGCTATTCTATGCAGTGACTACTCTCTGTGAAAAAATAGTTCCTGATGTCTGTGCGGAATTTACCTTTATGAGACTGATTACTACATTCTGGTGTCATGTGTGAAGATATAGATGTATATCTTCTGCATTTTGGTGCCGTGTATAAGAAGTAGAGGTTTGTCCCCTACAATGAGGGGGGTGTGGCTTTTACATTCAGGCATAGCAATCAAGCCCAGAGGGGGAGCGTAGGAGGTCGGTCCAGGCAGGCACGGAGAGAGAGTGCGCAGTTCCTAGATATCTGATAAACCAGAAAGACGGTCTGTGGCCCAAACTTGGGCTGTGCACCATACAACAGTAGCATAAATCCAGTTAACATGCACTCGTACATCTAGATGAACTTTACTCGATAAGATCTCAGTCTGACCTTATGCCATGCTCTGCCATTCTACGGTGAACTCTTCTCTCACCAACCGCAAAAAGAGCTGCAATGTTGCAGGCAGACAAACCAGCTGATAAATAACTCTCTACTGCTTCCTCAGGCAGTATGTGAGAAGGGCATCCAGCTGATCTGGCCTAATCTGAATTTTGGAGCAAAACAGTCAGGTGAAGAGCCACTTCCTCCAAATTGCTGAGCACTACAGGGTCAGTCTCCGTGATGCAGCTAACTGGAACAAACTGTCAAAGCATACACACAAAAGAGCACATAATGAGGACTAGCATTTTCAGCTGGGTCAGCCAGTCTCAAGCCTCTGGCTTTCTCTTGCCTGTATAGGAAATAACAGTTTTCCTATTTGGCTCAATTCTGAAAATATTACTAGATCTAGATTAATAATTTTTATACAAACCACCTACATCCAAACTATTATTTCATATCATAATGAAATTTCTGAGACGTACCATTAAAAAATTAGCATGGCAGGGGGTACACCTAACCTAAATCATAATACCTTTAAAGGTTCACATAAACTAATGTCATTCAATACAATTTGATACAAACACTGTTTTTACATTTAAATGTTTTTCATAGCCTACCTATTGCCAATTGGTGAAAACGCATCACAAGACTACATTTGTAGTAAAGTGAGGTTATCCACTAGGGGAGCCTAGCTTTTAGAAACTGGATATACCTACCAATGTAAGTGAGGTAGCTTGTTCAAGAGATTGAATGCAGCCCTACTGTATGTATACCACGGTACTTCAAGCTTTATCACCCACCCTTTAATGTTTCCCCTGTGTTATTTTCCCTTCTGAAGTTATCACAACATTATTCTCCAGTTCCCATTGAATGTCTTTCCTTTTTGATCCAAACAGCTGTATCAGTCGATGTCACGTCACACGTAAAGATAGACTAAGCTATTTTTTGCAGATTTAAATTGAGTTAAATTTATTTACAAATCAAATCATTTGGTTAATCAATACTCTTAACAACATGCAGGTCGTTAATTTAATTTTTTTTTTTTCTTTCAACATACCAAAGACCTCTCTTGAGACCCGTCAGTGGTTCTCTTTCTGTTCCTCATTTTCTGAAAACTAATACAGACCACTGGTTTTTTTTTTGAGCTTTCAATTCTATTTTGTGTAGCTCTGTGTTTGTATGTCTTTCACTGTGTGTCATTGTGTATCTTTCATATTATTATGTGCATTGTATTTTATGTAGATGTCATGATGAAGTCTATTAAAACACTGTAGCTGGCCTACTATATTCTGTCATTGTCAGCATACAATTTACGAGTAGCACACTCTCCTACTACTAGTACTTTCTATCATTGGTGGCATATGAAACACTTATACAGTTCAGTGGTCATCATGCTTAGCCTCATGTGACTCACGTATTGAATGCGTTTTCATTTTATCTGAGTGAATATTTAAAAATGAATGACATGGATATTAACAGACCTTTTAATTTGTTAGTTAAAAATATATTATTTTCTAACTTCATGGTGATGAAGATTGAATGTTTTTAAAATATAAAGATGTTTGAAGATCGAAGGTGAGGTAAAGTACACCATAGTGATCATACTAGCACTGTTTCTTGTGTTGCCAAATTAAATGTTTGCAATCAGATTGTGTCCCATATGATATGAGCATCATATGGAAAGGGTTCGGGAATGAAATCCTTGCTGAAGGCTCTCAATCTTCAGTTAAATTGGCTCCTTATTTTGAGTTATTTTTTGGTAACAGAGCCAAGTGATAACCTTTTTCCTTTTGTGGATTAGTCAGAATACTTTATGAACTTAATTATTATTATAATTCTTATAACCTCTTCCTGATATTGTGTGCACTGTGTACGTCCCAGAAATGCATATACTGTTCAAATAGGAAATTCCACATGTATCTGTGTGTGTTTGTTGTTTGTGTGTGTCTGTGTGTGTGTGTGTGTGTGTGTGTGTGTGTGTGCGCGCTTGTGTGGGTGTGTGTGTGTGTGTGTGTGTGTGTGTGTGTGTGGTCTCTCCACAGGCTGGGTTGGTGTAATCTCACAGATGGCTGCTGTGATGTTCTGGCCTCGGTCCTGCGTTCTCCTCACTCAGAGCTGAGAGATCTGGAGCTCAGAGACAACGAGCTGCAGGATTCAGGAGTGAGAGCACTCTCTGCTGGCCTGGAGGACCCACATTGTAAACTGCAGAAACTGGGGTGAGTACAAACACAAACCCCTTCAATCAAAAAGGGCCGCAGTGTGAATAAATACAACACTAATGTTAATAATGACTGTATATAGCACTAATATTACAAACGTTTTGAATATTAAAATAGACAAAAGTGTTATTTTTCTTCACAGAACTAAAGCAACATTTTCCTGTTCTGCCTCTTTGTAGAAACACACATTTTAAATCTGACGTCAGTTGGAGAAAACATCTTTTTGAGAAGCATTGAATCGTTTCTATTCATACATTCTTCAAAATTATGAGAATTAATTGAACCTGTTGAACCTGTTGTCATCCTCTTAAATAATGATGATTAATTCCAGAACCCTGTTATATAGAGCTGTAGAAGCTATATAACACACTGCTATGTGTTTGATATGCACAGCACTGTTAGTTTATATTAATGTGCTGTAAGGTGTGTAACACGTTGCTATGTGTTTGATATGCACAGCACTGTTAGTTTATATTAATGTGCTGTAAGGTGTGTAACACACTGTTATATGTTTGTCATACACAGCCCTGTTAGTTTATATTAATGTGCTGTAAGGTGTGTAACACACTGCTATGTTTTTGACACACACAGCCCTGTTAGTTTATAT
Organism: Anguilla japonica; assembly: GCA_025169545.1. Taxonomy (NCBI): domain Eukaryota; kingdom Metazoa; phylum Chordata; class Actinopteri; order Anguilliformes; family Anguillidae; genus Anguilla; species Anguilla japonica. Next base: position 9,910,522 of record CM045901.1, on the reverse strand, counting down.
TAATGTGTGTAAGATGTGTAACACACTGCTATGTGTTTGACACACACGCAGCCCTGTTAGTTTATATTAATGTGCTGTAAGGTGTGTTTGTCCTTCTCTCTGCAGGCTGTCAGGCTGTAGAGTCACACAGAGAGGCTGTGATTCTCTGGCTTCAGCCCTGAGCTCAAACCCTTCACACCTGAGAGAGCTGGACCTGAGTTACAATCACCCAGGAGATTCAGGAGTGAGAGCACTGTCTGCTGTTAAACTGGACACACTCACACTGCTGTAAGTACAGAGAGATTCCACACTGCACCTCACACACACACACGCAAGCACGCGCACACTCACTCACTCTCTGTTCTGCCGTTTCTTACAGTGTGGACCATGGGGGAGAGAAGAGGACCAAACCAGGACCCAGGAAATGTGAGTCTATCGAAACAGGACACTGCTGTGTGTGTGTGTGTGTGTGTGCGAGAGAGTGAGACATTACAGAAAAGTCTCTTACACACACAAACACACTCAAACAGAAACACACATGTGCACAAACACACATGCAGGTACTATCACAGCTCTTTCTCTCTCACACACATAATGAGGTGAATAACAATAATAATAATTCATCTAATTTTTGTCTCTGGTGTGCAGATGGCTGTCAGCTCACACTGGATGCAAACACAGCGTACAGACAGTTGTCTCTGTCTGAGGGGAACAGGAAGGTGACACACAGATGGATAGAGGAACCATATCCTGATCATCCAAAGAGATTTGAGCACCGGCCCCAGGTTGTGTGCAGAGAGAGTGTGAGTGAGCGCTGTTACTGGGAGGCTGAGTGGAGTGAGTCCTCTGAGAGAGGATGGGTTTGTATAGCAGTGACATATGAAGGAATCAGCAGGAAAGGAGGGGAATCTCACTGTGCATTTGGATGGAATAAAAACTCCTGGAGCCTGGAGTGTGATAAACACAGGTACTCTGTCAGGCACAATGAGCAAAAAATAGACATACCTGCACCCCCCTCTCCCTATCGCAGAGCAGGAGTGTGTGTGTACAGGGTAGGAGTGTATGTGGACCGTCCGGCCAGCACTCTGTCCTTCTACAGCGTCTCTGACTCTGACACACTGACCCTCCTGCACAGATTCCACACACACTTCACTCAACACACACCCCTCTGTGCTGGATTTTATGTGTATGACTTGTCGTCAGTGTCCCTCTGCCAACTGGAGTAGAGACACACACACTTACTCTCACACTTACACACGCGCACACACTCATACACACACTTGTCACACACATACGCACACAGACATGCACACACACACACACACACTTACGCTGGAAACATACTTGAATAATCTTGTGCTACATGCAGGTGAAGTGGCTGCGTCCCGGGCGATGTTGTTCACATGCTCGCCTGCTTCCTTTCTGTCTGACTGGAGGTTTAAAAGGTATATCCACTAGGGGGCAGATCATGGCTTCCCTTCAGGTGATAACACCATCCTTCCTGGCTTCCTGGCGTCAGTCACGTCACTAGGCGTAAAATGAATACTGCCCCCGTGGTTTACGCGGGTATTGCACCTTGCAGACGTGTAGCGTTCATTTTTGAGGACGTGCACAAAGGACGCTCTGAATGACCGCAGGATACGCATGACAGCCATTTTGTGTACGCGGCCACGTCATTTAAATCAAGTGTGTTTCCAGCCTTACTCTCACACACGCACGCACTCTCATACACACACGCACGCCCATACACCCTCATGCACGCACACACACGCCCATAAACCCTCATGCACGCTCACACACGCATATGCAACCACACACACACATGCAGACATGCATACGCACATGCGCGCACACACACACACACACACACTCTCACATGCTGGCACACACAGGCATATGCAACCACACACACACACATATGCATATGCACACACGCTCACACACATACACAACTACACACATGTATACATACACACATGCATATTCCCCCACACGCAAACACACACACACACACACACACACACAGTCACACCCACACACTCATATGCACCCACACATACACACACATATACACTCTGTTCCCCACCTGCACACACATACTTACGCACTCACACACACACACCCGCTCACACATACGCAGTCATGCACACAGACATGCACACACGCACGCATATGCACCCACAGACATCGAGTCGTAATTCTGACTTTTGTATCTTTGTGTAAAAGAAGGCAGTGGCCTCTAGTTAACAGTGCATTTTATCTGTTACAATGTGTAACATTCTGTGGGCAAATGCAGCTGATCGGGAAAATGCAGAATGATCGCTACAGTGTACATATTTCTTTTCATTGCCGTAAACAATAATTAATTTGAGTTTCCTTTTTTATTGTCATCTTTATTTAGTTTGAACCTGTTGCTCAAATTTTCTGTATTTACAATGATTTTCAGTGATTAAACCCAAATTATAAAAATATTGAATGTTTTACTGTTGTGATTTACTGTATTGTGATGTGTTGAACTCCAGTGATATCGTAGTAGTTATTTTATATTCTTCATGGGATTAAATAAGGGCTCAGTATGAATAGATCAGGGTGGGGCTGGAATCTACACAGCTTGCTGTTTGTCGGGAAGCAGTCCCCACATCTGAACCCGGCTTCTCCCAGACCAGGGTGGGAAACTAACACCAGGATAATGCTGTTAACTTTTACCTGTGGTGGGTGAGTTTGTCTACTGCACCATTCACTTTTTCAGGTTACCACCCAAAACGCTACACTAAGGTTCGTTTATATTCTAAATCTGGTCTGTTCTTTCTTGTCTGGTAAATGAAGAATTTCAAAGCAGGAACATTGTGATCGGCCTTGCCTGTGATCCACCAAGTTCTGAAACTCGATTCGCAAAGAAACGTTCGGAGACTTTGCCATCTAGTGGCTGTACTGTAAAATATAACAACCTGCTGGTGCGCTTTGACTGTTACATGGCATCCAGTGTTATTTTCATGTTTCATGAGTTATACTGTTAACAGCATGCCAATTGTGGAAACCGAAAAACGAAGAACTAACTAAAAATTTAATTCATTATTTGAGAAAAGGCCACGTTTTCTGTGGGTTCCTAAATAAACAAATTCAGGCCTCTGCAGTGCCCCCATTTTAGGAGCACTTGGGATGTGTCCCGGTTGGAAAAGTAATTTAGGGAGCACTCTTTGGAATGCATTGGTGCAACCCTCAATTTTTCAACTCAAGAGCACGTGCTCTTTAGGGGGGAAAAAAAATGTTAGCGTGGAGCCCTGAAGTTAGGCTTCAGTTTATTGGCTCCAGGTTGACCAAACTGAAATGGACCTGACTGCAAGCTGGGTGTAAATAGTTTGCTGCCATTTCCTAGGAAGTGAAGCCAAAGCGGATTTGGGCAGAGCCAACATGTCCACCGTCCTTCGGTTAGCGTTCGGTCCGAAAAGTGCTCTCCGTGCGCACGGGCGTTCTTCGTCCCGTTTGCCCGCTGGTGCTGCCGGGCTTTTTCGCGGCGACGTCGGTGCCCCGCGGAAAAATCGCCATAACGACGCAGCCTGAGCAAACACATGGGCCGGCGCTACGGCAACGGTGAGGAGGAGCTTCGAACCCAAACGGTTATCGGCGGGGAAACCACAGAAGACGCCTCTCCTCAGACGCCCCCCGGGACGTCGGACGAGGATCGGCCTGGAGAACGGCACGCGTCGGCACCGAGGAACGGCCGCGGGGGGGAGAGGTCGCGACCTTCCCGCCTCGCTGCCATGATCCAGCCGCGCGCCAATCGCTCGCTGGCTGGAGCTCTCGGTAAGAGGACGTCCCCACGCCGCCACTCTCATTTCACCTCACCAACCTTACCTGCAAACTGCACGGCGGTAGTATGTAGACCGTGTCGTTTTCTTCATTTACCCTCAGAGGCTATCTGATGCATCCAGCTTGCTTAATTTCTCATAGTCGTGACATACATCAGCCACTCACGTGCGCAATTTCTCAAGTTGCTCTCAGTGAAGAGTCAGTTTCACGTGCTTTGGAAATTTAATGTGATATTCAGCCGGTAAGTTATTCGATATTCAATGGATATGATATCTGTGTTAAATGAGTCTTTTCCTATAATTTGTGATATGCTTAGAGAACACATTTGGAGGGATTTTTGACCATTGCTCCATGTAGAACTTTTCAGAATCATTGATATCTTTGGGTTTGTGCTTATGGACCCCCGCTCTTCAGTTCAGACCACAGGTTTTTGATGGAATTTAAGTCTGGAGACTGAGATGGCCATTGGAAAACATGGATGTTGATTTCACTTAAGCATTTCTGTTTAGATTTTGATGTATGCTTGGAGTCATTGTCCTGCTGGACAATCTACCCATGACCAAGTCCTAGCTTCTTAGCAAAGACAACCAAATGTTCTGCCAGAATTTCTTGGTACTTTGTTTAATTCATTGTGCCATTGATCTAAAATAGTGCCCCAGGACCACTGCCAGCAAAACATCTCCAAAATATCAATGACCCACCTCCATATTTGACAGTAGGTATGAGGTGCTTCTCCTGTATGCATTCCTCTTTTGCCGCCAAACATGTTGATGGTGTGTATGGCCAAAATGTTCCATTTTGGTCTCATCTGACAATAGCACTCTCTTCCAGTTATAATTCCAATGAGGTTTGGCAAGCTCCAGATTCTTGGTTTTGTTTATCGTGCTCAGTAAGGGCTGTCTTCGTGCCACCCTTCCAAAGAGTTAGTTGGTATGGAGGTGCCATTTTATGTTTTTTTTTAGACTTGTTGACCACAAGAAACAAACCAATCTCTACAATTCTTAAACAGTGATCCTTGGGTTATTAATGGCCTCTCTCACCATCTTCCTCATCGTCCATGGGGACAACATGCACTTGCTTCCTCTTCCTGGCAAATCTGCAACCTTTCCATGTGTTTTACACCTTTTTATTATTGCCCTTACAGTGCTAAGTTGTATGTTTAACCATTTGTCTTTTTTTGTACCCATTACCAGACTTGTGACGGTTAATTACCATCGGTCTCTTCGGAATTGACGCTGATTGATGCTGATGGATGACAAAGGGATTTTGTATGCTTGTTACCTCATTTTTATTCTCTAGTGAAACTGGAAGTGATGGAATGACACAATATAGTTCCTTTAGACTGAGATGAACTAAATTAAGTAAAATTGTATTGCCAATTTCATTTTGTTTGATTTTACTTACAATAATTGTTAGGGGTGCCAATAATTATGGCACCTATGGTTTTCAGAAAAAATTAGATAATTTAAAAAAAAACATTGAAGCATGAGAGTAAATGTATTGAAATAAAAGTATATAGTTTTCCCATATGTTTGAACATAACATATAGATTATTATCTGTGTCAATTATTATATGCAGGCTTTTTTCTTCATTTTTATTAAGGGTGCCAATAATTCTGGAGCCCACTGTATAAGGTAAAACAATGATTAAAGAGCATATTCTTCTATGTGGCAGTGGGGGACTCATTATGAGGGTAGACACCATAGACTGTTTGCACAAAAAAGAATCACGTACGGTGTGTTGCCTCCCTGATGCCCAGGTAGGAGATCTCCTGAAACGTGTGGACAAGTTCAGAATACTCAATATTTCAACTCAACTGAAATTTCATTGTCAGAAAAACTAAAATTGAGTTTTAAGTTTTTCCCTCAATGAAATGTAAGTATTCGGAATGAATATTATCAGGCATAATTTGAACTCAGAATTTTAAAATATGTATTAAGCTGAAAACTTGTGAAGCAAGTTGCCTAGAAATATTGAATAATCTTAACTTTTTTTTACAGTGGGGAAAAAGATAACTCAAGAATTGGAGATAAGAAATAACAAAAATTATTCACCTCAAACATTAAGATGTTACATAGGGCTATAATTGGTCATAATGAAGTGAATTGGTCAGTGACTGTGGCAGGGAGAGTGAGATGGTTTATTTATTTATTTTTATTTGCTGTTTATCTTCAAGTGTGTTTTTAAATAGGAAATGTTCTTGGAGTTCCACGGACATGACATTTCAAAAAGCTTATTTGTGCGTGTAGCCAACAGACGGCAACATTGTATTGGAGTACTTTAAGTCCCAACATAAACATAATTCTCAGGATGTTGAATAGGTCTAGTATATGTATGCGTTCAAATTTAGCAAAGACCTACATGGATGAAATGTTTCTCTTCCGAATTACTAATTAAATACGATAACTGATGCAACTAATAAAAAGTACAACAAAAAAAACTCCGCCCATCTAACGCTCGAAGTAAACAGGAAAGAAACGAATGTGGTCCAAAAGAGAAACTGAAAGTTAACTCAGACAGCCATTTTAAAGATGCAGCAGAAAGAAGTGAAAAGAAGAAAATTAAATTGAATAAACCAACGGAGTGAACAGCCTGTTGTGGAGTGGAATTGTGGTAAGAAAACGTAAAGATAAAGGGGATGTGGGGAGGAATGGGAATCTGCAAGTATAATCGTATTAACACGCGTAATTCAGTAAAACCGAGAACTTCAATAAAATGGCGTGTTTAAGGCGTAGTCTAATAAGCGAAGAGTTCATACTGAATCCAAATTTACCATTTGGACCAAAAAGCAATAATTTAAATAAAAACATCAGTAAACTTTTTTTTTGACATTTCATGACTTTTTTTAACCCTCGTGACAGGGTGTCACAGGCCCTGTCGCTTGATTAAAGAAGTAGGCTACATTTCGACAACCACAGTTGCCAACTTGGCGACTTTGTCGCTAGATTTAACGGTTTTCCATACCCCTTTAGCGACTGTATTTTTAAAAAAAAACCTTATTGAGCGCACATCAGCAACTTGGAAAACTCTACAACGTTGCTTGGGTGGGTCTATTCTTTCCTGCGCTCGCTATCGCTCTGCAGCTAATTTAACAGCGGTTGGTTTGTGAGTGGAGAGAGAAGCTACATAGTCGACCGTCCACCAGTGAGACTAAAACATAAATGAACTGCGCTTGCGCCTGTCAGGGCGCCCGACGACCAATGACTGATTACCATCGTCTGTCCCTCCCTCCCACACACAACGTTAGTTTTAAACTTCAAATATATGAGGTTTGGAAGTAACAAAAATAATGAATTGAAATTAAATGTTTAATTAAATAAAATGCAATATAATTACATATGGCATCAAATAAAATGCGATTAAATATGGTATCAAATACAGTATTTAATTTAATTGCATTTTATTTGATGAAGTATTTCATTTGCTTGCGGTTTAGTCAATTCGATGCACTGAAATTCCAATCGCCACCGCTTTTATCAGTTCATCAGTTTGTCTATTCGATCGCAGTTTCACAAGTGTCAAATTATCCCACCCACTGACGTAGCCTATGTCTATGCACTTATAAGACATTATATAAAAAGACTGCTATTATCCCTGCAATGGGAGGGTGGACATAATACCGAATACAGGGGTGACAGTAATTCTGACAAAACTTTTGGAAAATTTTTAATCTGAGAGATGTGTAATTTTGGTGGTTACACACCCCATTATATCATTAAATATATTCTACATGTTGGACAATGAATATATACCTCAGCACTGGCAATCTTTATATTCAACAGTCTTCATCATTGTTATCATGGGTGCAAAACATTTTGTAGGCGATAATATTGCACATGTTTACGGCCATATTAAATTCAAGATTTGTTCCTGTCTGCTCTATAAGATCTGGTGTCTGTGTGTATTAGTGTGTCTGCGTGTTAATTGTGTTCTTATTTTGTGTATTCACAGGTTGGCGGATTTGACTTAAAACCCACTTGTGGTTGAATCTGATCTGAAGTGTCCTGGTGTCCTGAGATAGGCAGCGCTGTTTCTAAAATGAGTTCCTCAGAGAAGAAAGCGAAGAAGAAGAAGAAAAGAAGAACCCCCAGCCCTGCCAGAGGGAGGTACAAATGCATGAATCAGAGAGTTAGAGCTGCAGTAAGAGGCTGAGTTTAGCTGGAAGCTCTGTCTCCATGTGCTGTGAGTTAGAGCTACAGTAAGAGGATGAGTTTAACTGGAAGCTCTGTCTCCATGTGCTGTGAGTTAGAGCTACAATAAGAGGATGAGTTTAACTGGAAGCTCTGTCTGTATGTGCTGTGAGTTAGAGCTGCAGTAAGAGGATGAGTTTAACTGGAAGCTCTGTCTGTATGTGCTGTGAGTTAGAGCTACAGTAAGAGCATGAGTTTAACTGGAAGCTCTGTCTCCATGTGCTGTGAGTTAGAGCTGCAGTAAGAGTTTAGCTGGAAGCTCTGTCTCCATGTGCTGTGAGTTAGAGCTGCAGTAAGAGGATGAGTTTAACTGGAAACTGTCTCCATGTTTTGTTCACAGGGTCCGGGTAGAGAGGGCAGGGTCACCTGTACCCAGCTGTCTGTCTATGAAGAGTGATTATTCAATGGATCAACCACTCAACTTCAAAGGAGGGATCTTAGGTGATCAAAGGTAATTAAACCAGTTAATATTGTCTCAACTGTTTAATTGTACTTCAGTCTCCCTGGCAACTTTCAGGTTTTTATTGGGTGTATTTTAACATATTCAGGTGTAGGTTGATGGACTTTGACACATTTGGGTGTAGGTCGGTGTAGTATGAGACATTTGGATGTATGTGTTGTGTACCATGTAGGACTCAGGGCTGTTTAGATGGTGTTTTTCTTGTTGAATTTCTGCAGGTATAAGTGACCCTGGATCCATTCCCTGCAGTATCAGAGTTAAACTGCCTCTCTCTCCACCCCTCACTCTGCCCCTACTGTATATTCCAGCTGTTAACACAGCCCAAACGGGAGCAGCTTCATATTTCACAGGGGTTCATCAACCAGGAGTAAATTTCAACCACATTTTGTAGTTGTGTTTAACACCACTGTGTCTAAAAGAGGCAAACAGTGCAGCTGGTTTAAAGTGATCATTCTGAAAAACAGATTGCTCCACTGTTAAACTGAAATTACTTATGTTGGTCACAGTTAGAGCAGACACCACTACCCTGAACAAAGCCAGTTTGAACCAAAGCATCATGTGTCTCACAGTTCTGATCCCTAAGAGAGAAATACAAGAACTGCAAAATGAAGACAAATGCAGGAGAGAGAGAACTAAAATTCAGTGAGTGAATCTGATATGTTTGCACAGGAGGTGTTATAGAATAGGTTAATATTAGAGATACAGTAACACCTCACCTGGGGAATGGAATCAAGTGTGTCATTCAGTTACACACAAAGTAAAAACTTTGGGACTAAAAATATCATCAGCAGTAGAGTTGAGGAAAAGATTCTCTGATGGTTAGAGGAGGATGAAGACAAATATTGTCTCAAAGGCGTTGTCCTGTGCAGCGTCACACACAGGTGGGGTGCACCTGAGGAGCGGCTGCTGTCAGAGCAGGAAGTGCATCAGTCACTGCAGGCCCAGCTGATGGGAGTAGATGCACAGCAACGGCTGAGCCTGTAACATTTAATCATTTCTGTTTCAGCCACCTGGGAAAGTAAAATTACTGTCTGAAACATCCTCCTTTACACAGTACAGGATGAGTTTAACTGGAAGCTCTGTCTCCATGTGCTGTGAGTTGGAGCTGCTGTAAGAGGATGAGTTTAATTGGAAGCTCTGTCTCCATGTGCTGTGAGTTAGAGCTGCTGTAAGAGGATGAGTTTAACTGGAAGCTCTGTCTCCATGTGCTGTGAGTTTGAGCTTCAGTAAAGAGATGAGTCTAACTGGATGCTCTGTCTCCATGTGCTGTGAGTTACAGCTGCAGTAAGAGGATGAGTTTAACTGGAAGCCCTGTCTCCATGTGCCGAGTTAGAGCTGCAGTAAGAGTTTAACTGGAAGCCCTGTCTCCATGTGCTGTGAGTTTGAGCTTCAGTAAAGGGATGAGTTTAACTGGATTCTCTGTCTCCATGTGCTGTGAGTTAGAGCTGCAGTAAGAGTTTAACTGAAAGCCCTGTCTCCATGTGCTGTGAGTTTGAGCTTCAGTAAAAGGATGAGCTTAACTGGATTCTCTGTCTCCATGTGCTGTGAGTTAGAGCTGCAGTAAGAGTTTAACTGGAAGCCCTGTCTCCATGTGCTGTGAGTTTGAGCTTCAGTAAAGGGATGAGCTTAGCTGGAAGCTCTGTCTCGATGTGCTGTGAGTTAGAGCTGCAGTAAGAGGATGAGGTTAATTGGAATTTGTGTCTCATGATTTTTTCACGGGTTCCACTACTCACTGGAGTCCAGCCGTTTCGAAGAGAAGAGTTCAGAGAAATGGTCTTTCTTAAAACAGGTATGATATGTACTTCTTTATTTTCATAGTTCCTTGTGTGGTACATTTCTGTGAATGAGATAACATAACAAAAGTAGTTGTGCTAATGTCAATGTCTTTAAAGACCCAAATACAATGGCAGAGTTAGATTTCAAACAGAGTGTTTTAACCACTCAGTTTATACAGTTAGCATTAACCAAACGTATTGCTCAGAAATATTAAAAATTTTTAAAAAATGAATTAATTCATCCCAAGTAGTCTCTCTCCAAAATCATCTATCAAGAGCAAAAGCTGCACTTCACATATGAGGCTATGGACCTGCTGGATGTTTGGTGTTTATCTTTATCCATCCCTCTGAGACAACATTTGACCTCAGGCAGGGATATGATTGTTTTAATGGCTCTGATAAAGTGTTTATTTAACACAGATACAGCGCACCTCTTCATGTGTTTATTTCACACAGATACAGCACACCTCTTCATGTGTTTATTTCATACAGATACAGCACACCTCTTCATGTGTTTATTTCACACTGATACAGCACACCTCTTCATGTGTTTATTTCACACTGATACAGCACACCTCTTCATGTGTTTATTTCACACACTGATACAGCACACCTCTTCATGTGTTTATTTCACACTAATACAGCACACCTCTTCATGTGTTTATTTCAGTGTCTCCTGCACACTCTGAAGCTGAAGAAGACTGAAAAGTTGAAACTGTTCCTGAGCCATCTGAATCAGGATTGCCCTGAATGCATTAATAGTCTTCTTGAAGATCCTTCTGTACTGGATAAGTTCACGAAGATGAAGGAATTGTTCAAGAGTCATCAAATTGCTGATTACTCAGAATGCACTGCACGTGTGCCGGTGAATCCTGAGGCCTGGTACATAGTCAGGAAGATGTCGGAGACCTATGGCAATGAGGGGTCTCTGATGATCACACTCCACATCCTGATGAGAATGAGGCAGAAGGATCTCACTGACTTGCTGGAGAGAGATGAGCAGCACAGTAAGAGTTTATCTCATTACTACTGTGTCCGTTGGAATGCTGAAATGATTTTAGCAAACAAATCTAACTGTGAAGAATATAGTTTTACTTCAACAGCCTTACATACAGAAAACATCACACACAACATGGACACTGTGGAGGAAAATCCCTTCTTAGGTTCGGTGGGTGAGTGGGTGATGCAAGAATAAAGACTAGAACTTATGATTTCTTCTAATGATCTTTTTATTCTCTTCAATCAATAATCCTTTTCATGTACGTAGGCCTACGGGAGGTCTCTAGTACCATAAAGATACATAGAGAGCTTCCTCGCATTATGTTTTTACATCCTTTTTATACAATCAAATCTCCTCCTACCCTGATGTATCTTCCCTTTAAAATAACCAATCCCAGCCTAGGTCAAACATATGTTTCATAAGTTAGTTTAACAATAACTATTATATAATTTTCCATTTTAATCAATAACAAATATTTCACTACACACACTTACAGAGGAAGGTATAGGCATGACTTGAATAACAAGTATTTGTCCTCATGGTTAACAATTGTTCCATCTTCCAATTCCAAAGTACAAGCACTTTATATGCATTCACTACATGCTGTACTCCAACTGAAATATTGACTCACACACACCACCATGTTCTAACAAACTATATTTATATCATTACCATTACCGTGATTACTTTGATTTTCATTCATTCATTTTAATAGAATATAATCTATACATTTACTAGATATAGCAAATCAGTTCTTTCTAAGTCAGGATCCTTTCTCTTCTCTTGCAACTCAAAGGTCTTCTGCACAAGACTGTTTCCCAACAGAAGTTACTTACAAAATTCCACCAAGTAAATGTTTACAATTTTCCCTCCTGCAACTGGGGTTGAAAGATTCTCTAGGTAGTACGTATCAGTGTACAAGGAGACCACTGTCTTTCCTTAGTTACAAATTCTTACCTAACACAGAATACATATTGTTCTTCAGAGATCATCCCATAATCACATACATTTAAATATATTCTTGATCAGTACAATCTTTAATAAGAAGAAATGTAAAAACATTAAAAGAATGAAGAAAAACCATACTTCCACAACACAAAGGCATTTCAATTAAAATGTAGCATCCAGCAGTGATTATGGGGACAAGTAAATGCTCATAAGATTAAATGTCCCTGAAAGAGATTCAAACCAGGAGCCTTGTGCTCAAAAGCCAGGAGCTAAACCACTTTCCCATCAGACAGACTGCCCTGAGTTTTTATCCAGGATTAAACAAGATGATTAAATTACTACATGATCCATGAAGGCCATATTCACCATAAAGACACATCATACTATGTAACTAAGAAATTTAATGTCGAAATGGAAATGAATCCTTTTTATATGTTTTCATTGTTGTGTGTACAACACGTGAGAAGGGTATAAATCACAGAGGTGTGTAACACTACTAGAGGTGTGGGTAACACTTTACATGAAGTTGTAGTTATACCAGTTATATAAGTTGCAGTAGTTAAATTGTCACTTCTGGTACACTTCGGGGCGACATAGCTCAGGACGTAAGAACGGTTGTCTGGCAATCGGAGGGTTGCCGGTTCAATCCCCGCCCTGGGCGTGTCGAAGTGTCCCTGAGCAAGACACCTAACCCCAAACTGCTCTGGTGAGTGAGAGGCATCAATTGTAAAGTGCTTTGGATAAAAGTGCTATATAAATGCAGTACATTTACCATTTGGTAACAAGAGGCTGTTACCGAGTTATTCTAATTTAGGTACCATGGAACAACAGTTGGCAATATTCTTAATTACACGTGAAGATTTTTAAAATAATGTATTTACACTGAAAGGCCATATCTTCATAATACATAATAAATAAACCTTACCTAGTAATTTCGCAATGTGTCTTCATGATATAGAATGATTTCATATTAACAGAAGAGCTGTAACAGGGCTGGCCTTCTTTCACATGTGTAATCAAGAATACCACTATCTCTTGTTCTCTTGTTACCAAATTAATTACAATTTAACTACACAGGTATCGCTGCAACTTAATGGCTAACACTTTCAAAGGTCTGCAAAACATTGTGAAAACATTCTGCATAATATTTTTTTGTTGTTTATTTCTATTATTTTAAAAAATGTATCTCATGTTTCCACAGATGAATCCATAAAAAGAGCCCAGCAGGCACTGAAAACTCATCTGAAGAAGAGGTTTGAATGCATATCTGAAGCTTTAGCAAAGCAGGACCACCCAACCCTCCTGAATGAGGTCTATACAGAGCTGTACATCACTGAAGGGGGAAATGGGGGGGTCAATGATGAACATGAGGTCAGACAGATTGAGACAGTATCCAAGAGACAAACCACACAGGAGACTCCAATCCTCTGCAATGACATCTTTAAGCCTTTACCTGGACAAGAGAAATGCATCAGAACTGTGCTTACAAAGGGCATTGCTGGCATTGGGAAAACAGTCTCTGTGCAGAAGTTCATTCTGGACTGGGCAGAAGGAAAAGCCAATCAGGACATTGATTTCATCTTCACTCTTCCTTTCCGAGATCTGAATCTGCAAAAGGAGAGAGAATTCAGTCTGATGCAACTTCTGCAGCACTACTTTCCACAACTGAAAGAGATCAAGAGCATTGAAGGCGATGAAGTGAAAATTGTGTTTATCTTTGATGGTCTGGATGAGTGTCGACTTCCTCTGGATTTCCAAAGCAATAAGCTCTGCTGTGATATAACAGAGTCATCATCAGTGGACGTGCTGCTGACCAACCTCATTAAGGGGAATCTGCTTCCCTCTGCTCTCCTCTGGATTACCTCCCGACCAGCAGCAGCTAATCAGATCCCTCCTGAGTGCGTCCAGCAGGTGACAGAGATACGAGGATTCAATGACCCACAGAAGGAGGAATACTTCAGGAAGAAAATCAGTGACCAGAACCAGGCCAGCAGAATTATCTCACACATAAAGTCATCCAGGAGTCTCTACATCATGTGTCACATACCAGTCTTCTGTTGGATTTCTGCTACTGTTCTGGGGACAATGCTGGGTGAAACAGAGAGTAAAAATTTACCCAAAACTCTGACTGAAATGTACACACACTTCCTGCTCATTCAGACTAATGTGAAGAATCAGAAGTATCATGGCACCAATGAGACAAACCCAAAGAAAGTGTCAGAGTCAGATACAGAAATCATCCTGAAACTGGGGCAGCTGGCTTTTCGACAGCTGGAAAAGGGCAATCTGATATTCTATGAAGAGGACCTGAGAGAGAGTGGCATTGATGTCAGTGAAGCTTCAGTGTACTCTGGGATGTGCACAGAGATCTTTAAAGAGGAGTGTGGGTTGTATCAGGATACGGTCTACTGCTTTGTGCATCTGAGCATTCAGGAGTATCTGGCTGCCTTGTTTGCATTTCATTCATGTGTAACTGAGAACAGAAATGTACTCAGAGCAGAAGAATCAAAACCTCACAGTGACAGAGTGCAGCTATCTGAGTTACACAGGAGTGCAGTGGATCAGGCCTTAGAGAGTAAGAATGGACACCTGGACCTTTTCCTCCGATTCCTTCTCGGCCTCTCTCTGGACTCCGTTCAGACTCTCTTAGGAAGAACACTGACACAGACAGGAAGCAGATCACCTGTACCAGACCCACAGACAGGAAGCAGACAACCTGTACCAGACCCACAGACAGGAAGCAGATCACCTGTACCAGACCCACAGACAGGAAGCAGATCACCTGTACCAGACCCACAGACAGGAAGCAGATCACCTGTACCAGACCCACAGACAGGAAGCAGATCACCTGTACCAGACCCACAGACAGGAAGCAGATCACCTGTACCAGACCCACAGACACAGACAGAAAGCAGGTCAGAGAGCGTTGAGACAACAGTCCTGTACATTAAGAAGATGCTCAGGGAGGAATCTTCAGCAGAGAGGACCATTAATCTGTTCCACTGTCTCAATGAACTGAATGACAACTCTCTAGTGGAGGAAATCCAGAATTCCCTGAGTTCAGGAAAACTTTCTGATAGAGAGCTGGAACCAGACCAATGTTCAGCTCTGGCCTTTGTGTTACTGATGTCAGAGGAGATCCTGGATGAGTTTGACTTGAAGACCTACAATACATCAGCAGCAGGTCATCATAGGCTGGTACCAGTAGTCAGGAACTGCAGGAAAGCCTTGTGAGTAATATGTCATTAAAGTAGATAACTGACAGCATGTTTTCATAAACACTTCATAGTTCAAGTGACAATAAAATTGTCAGGCAAGTGAGAATTATGATTTTTGAGTCAAGCTGTTAACAGATTGTGCCCTCATTTAATGAATACAGAAGTAGCACCAATTGCAAATCTTGCGTATCCAGTGTGTAAAATGTATTTTATTAGATTTAATTTACATATTATCATTAAAGATACCAGTTGTTAGATATATTATGAATTAATTGATAGACAAACCCATGTGATGTATCAAAACATACAACTCACAAACAGATTATTAGGATATAATACTGTAAGTTACAGTATTAAGACCAAGACATAGTATTCCATATCTAATTTAAAAACACAGGCTACACTACCTTAACATAACATCAGACAGACATTGACTGTTACATTGATCATATGAGGTTTTATAGTATATTATACTATTGAATCATGCAATAATATATAAACTCTTCTTTGCAGACTGAGTGGCTGTGGCCTCACCGAGATGTCCTGTGAAATTGTGGCCTCAGCTCTCCAGTCATCAAACTCACCCCTGAGAGATCTGGACCTCAGCTACAATAACCTGGGAGATTCAGGAGTGAAGCTGCTCTGTGCTGGACTGATGAGTCCAAACTGTAAACTACAGAGTCTGGGGTGAGTAGTGCTGTGTACTGTGTGACCTCAGCTAAATCGAATTTGTGATTATGGCTCTATGCAGTGAAATATAAAAAGTGCTTTTTCTTTGTTTACTGCTGTGTCCACCAGCATTCTTTCTTCATCCACATTATTCTCATCCCTCTCTTCTAACTGCTCTAGCACAGCAAAGGAAAAGCAGGATAAAACCTTACGAGTCTTAGGGTCACCAGGTTTGTGGTTTTTAAACAGAATGTAAGGTTTCAGTGGAGTCTGTAGTATCAGGTCATAGGTGATGACTGGATCCTGAACGCATTATAAACATGGTAAGATTGACCACATCTACAGTAATATGTTTCATAACATTACATTACATTACATAATGACGAGAGTAGGCCATTTAGCCCAACATGCTCGCCATTTTCTTACCACTAAAGTGCAAATAGTGCTCGGTTTACCTATAAACTAGATAGTACCTAGCACCGTATCAAGGTTGGTCTTGACAGACCCCAGAGTTTCTGCTACTATGTTACTATGTGACATGCCAAGCTATTCTATGCAGTGACTACTCTCTGTGAAAAAATAGTTCCTGATGTCTGTGCGGAATTTACCTTTATGAGACTGATTACTACATTCTGGTGTCATGTGTGAAGATATAGATGTATATCTGCTACATTTTGGTGCCATGTATAAGAAGTAGAGGTTTGTCCCCTACAATGAGGGGGGTGTGGCTTTTACATTCAGGCATAGCAATCAAGCCCAGAGGGGGAGCGTAGGAGGCCGGTTCAGGCAGGCGCGGAGAGAGAGTGCGCAGTTCCTAGATATCTGATCAACCAGAAAGACGGTCTGTGGCCCAAACTTGGGTTGTGCGCCATACAACAGTAGCCTAAATCCAGTTAACATGCACTCGTACATCTAGATGAACTTTAGGAGGCTTATTGGCTTATTGGCCGAAGATCTCAGTCTGACCTTATGCCATGCTCTGCCATTCTACGGTGAACTCTTCTCTCACCAACCGCAAAAAGAGCTGCAATGTTGCAGACAGACAAACCAGCTAATAAATAACTCTCTACTGCTTCCTCAGGCAGTATGTGAGAAGGGCATCCAGCTGATCTGGCCTAATCTGAATTTTGGAGCAAAACATTCAGGCAAAGAGCCACTTCCTCCAAATTACTGAGCACTACAGGGTCAGTCTCCGTGATGCAGCTAACTGGAACAAACTGTCACAGCATCCACACAAAAGAGCACATAATGAGGACTAGCATTTTCAGCTAGGTCAGCCAGTCTCAAGCCTCTGGCTTTCTCTTGCCTGTATAGGAAATAACAGTTTTCCTATTTGGCTCAATTCTGAAAATATTACTAGATCTAGATTAATAATTTTTTATACAAACCACCTACATCCAAACTATGATTTCATATCATAATGAAATTTCTGGGACGTACCATTAAAAAATTAACATGGCAGGGGGTACACCTTAACCTAAATCATAATACCTTTAAAGGTTCACATAAACTCATGTCATTCAATACAATTTGATACAAACACTGTTTTTACATTTAAATGTTTTTCATAGCCTACCTATTGCCAATTGGTGAAAACGCATCACAAGACTACATTTGTAGTAAAGTGAGGTTATCCACTAGGGGAGCCTAGCTTTTAGAAACTGGATATACCTACCAATGTAAGTGAGGTAGCTTGTTCAGGAGATTGAATGCAGCCCTACTGTATGTATACCACGGTACTTTAAGCTTCATCACACACCCTTTTATGTTTCCCCTGTGTTATTTTCCCTTCTGAAGTTATCACATTATTTTCCAGTTCCCGTTGAATGTCTTCCCTTTTTGATCCAAACAGCTGTATCAGTCGATGTCACGTCACACGTAAAGAGATAGGCTAAGCTATTTTTTGCAGATTTAAATTTAGTTAAATGTATTTACAAATCAAATCATTTGGTTAGTCAATACTCTATTAACAACATGCAGGTCGTTAATTTAAATTTTTTTTTTTTTCAACATACCAAAGACCTCCCTTGAGACCCGTCAGTGGTTCTCTTTCTGTTCCTCATTTTCTGAAAACTAATACAGACCACTGTTTTTTTTTGAGCTTTCGATTCTGCTTTGTGTAGCTATGTGTTTGTATGACCTTCACTGTGTGTCACTGTGTGTCTTTCATATTATTGTGTGCATTGTATTTTATGTAGATGTCATGATGAAGTCTATTAAAACACTGTAGCTGGCTTACTATATTCTGTCATTGTCAGCATACAATTTACGAGTAGCACACTCTCCTACTACTAGTACTTTCTATCATTGGAGGCATATTAAACACTGATACAGTTCAGTGGTCATCATGCTTAGCCTCATGTGACTCACGTATTGAATGCGTTTTCATTTTATCTGAGTGAATATTTAAAAATGAATGACATGAATATTAACAGACCTTTTAATTTGTTAGTTAAAAATATATTATTTTCTAACTTCATGGTGATGAATATTGAACGTTTTTAAAATATGAAGATGATTGAAGATCGAAGATGAGGTAAAGTACACCATAGTGATCATACTAGCACTGTTTCTTGTGTTACCAAATTAAATATGTTTGCAATCAGATTGTGTCCCATATGATATGAGCATCATATGGAAAGGGTTCGGTAATGAAATCCTTGCTGAAGGCTCTCAATCTTCAGTTAAATTGGCTCCTTGTTTTGAGTTATTTTTTGGTAACAGAGCCAAGTGATAACCTTTTTCTTTTGTGGATTAGTCAGAATACTTTATGAACTTAATTATTATTATAATTCTTATAACCTCTTCCTGTTTTTGTGTGCACTGTGTACATCCCAGAAATGCAAATACTATTCAAATAGGAAATTCCACATGTATCTGTGTGTGTGTGTTTGTGTGGGTGTGTGTGTGTGTGTGGTCTCTCCACAGGTTGGGTTGGTGTAATCTCACAGAGGGCTGCTGTGATGTTCTGGCCTCAGTCCTGCGTTCCCCTCACTCAGAGCTGAGAGATCTGGAGCTCAGAGGCAATGAACTGCAGGATTCAGGAGTGAGAGCGCTCTCTGCTGGCCTGGAGGACCCACACTGTAAACTGCAGAGACTGGGGTGAGTACAAACACAAACCCCTTCAATCAAAAACGGCTCCAGTGTGACTAAATACAACACTAACGTTAATAATGACTACATATAGCACTAACATTAGTAATGTTTTGAATGTTAAAATAGACAAAAGTGTTATTTTTCTTCACAGAACTAAAGCAACATTTTCCTGCTCTGCCTCTTTGTAGAAACACACATTTTAAATCTGACGTCATTTGGAGAAAACATCTTTTTGAGAAGCATCGAATCGTTTCTATTCATACATTCTTCAAAATTATGAGAATTAATTGAACCTGTTGAACCTGTTGTCATCCTCTTAAATAATGATGATTAATTCCAGAACCCTGTTATATTGAGCTGTAGAAGCTGTATAACACACTGCTATGTGTTTGATATGCACAGCACTGTTAGTTTATATTAATGTGCTGTAAGGTGTGTAACACACTGCTATGTGTTTGACGCACACGGCCCTGTTAGTTTATATTAATGTGTGTAAGGTGTGTAACACACTGCTATGTGTTTGACACACACAGCCCTGTTAGTTTATATTAATGTGTGTAAGGTGTGTAATACACTGCTATGTGTTTGACACACACAGCCCTGTTAGTTTATATTAATGTGTATAAGGTGTGTATCACACTGCTATGTGTTTGACACACACAGCCCTGTTAGTTTATATTAATGTGTATAAGGTGTGTAACACACTGCTATGTGTTTGACACACACAGCCCTGTTAGATTATATTAATGTGTGTAAGGTGTGTAACACACTGCTATGTGTTTAACACACACAGCCCTGTTTATATTAATGTGCTGTAAGGTGTGTAACACACTGCTATGTGTTTAACACACAGAGCCCTGTTAGTTTATATTAATGTGCTGTAAGGTGTGTAACACACTGCTATGTGTTTGACGCACATGGCCCTGTTAGTTTATATTAATGTGATGTAAGGTGTGTTACTATATTCTGTCATTGTCAGCATACAATTTACGAGTAGCACACTCTCCTACTACTAGTACTTTCTATCATTGGAGGCATATTAAACACTGATACAGTTCAGTGGTCATCATGCTTAGCCTCATGTGACTCACGTATTGAATGCGTTTTCATTTTATCTGAGTGAATATTTAAAAATGAATGACATGAATATTAACAGACCTTTTAATTTGTTAGTTAAAAATATATTATTTTCTAACTTCATGGTGATGAAGATTGAGTGTTTTTAAAATATAAAGATGTTTGAAGATCGAAGGTCAGGTAAAGTACGCCATAGTGATCATACTAGCACTGTTTCTTGTGTTACCAAATTAAATATGTTTGCAATCAGATTGTGTCCCATATGATATGAGCATCATATGGAAAGGTTTCGGTAATGAAATCCTTGCTGAAGGCTCTCAATCTTCAGTTAAATTGGCTCCTTGTTTTGAGTTATTTTTTGGTAACAGAGCCAAGTGATAACCTTTTTCTTTTGTGGATTAGTCAGAATACTTTATGAACTTAATTATTATTATAATTCTTATAACCTCTTCCTGTTTTTGTGTGCACTGTGTACATCCCAGAAATGCAAATACTGTTCAAATAGGAAATTCCACATATATCTGTGTGTGTTTGTTGTTTGTGTGTGTCTGTGTGTGTGTGTTTGTGTGTGTGTGTGTGTGTGTGTGTGTGTGTGTGTGTGTGTGTGTGTGTGTGTGTGTGGTTTCTCCACAGGCTGGGTGGATGTAATCTCACAGAGGGCTGCTGTGATGTTCTGGCCTCAATCCTGCGTTCCCCTCACTCAGAGCTGAGAGATCTGGAGCTCAGAGGCAATGAACTGCAGGATTCAGGAGTGAGAGCGCTCTCTGCTGGCCTGGAGGACCCACACTGTAAACTGCAGAGACTGGGGTGAGTACAAACACAAACCCCTTCAATCAAAAACGGCTCCAATGTGACTAAATACAACACTAATGTTAATAATGACTACATATAGCACTAACATTAGTAATGTTTTGAATGTTAAAATAGACAAAAGTGTTATTTTTCTTCAAAGAACTAAAGCAACATTTTCCTGTTCTGCCTCTTTGTAGAAACACACATTTTAAATCTGACGTCATTTGGAGAAAACATCTTTTTGAGAAGCATCGAATCGTTTCTATTCATACATTCTTCAAAATTATGAGAATTAATTGAACCTGTTGAACCTGTTGTCATCCTCTTAAATAATGATGATTAATTCCAGAACCCTGTTATATTGAGCTGTAGAAGCTGTATAACACACTGCTATGTGTTTGATATGCACAGCACTGTTAGTTTATATTAATGTGCTGTAAGGTGTGTAACACACTGCCATGTGTTTGATATGCACAGCACTGTTAGTTTATATTAATGTGCTGTAAGGTGTGTAACACACTGCTATATGTTTGTCATACACAGCCCTGTTAGTTTATATTAATGTGCTTTAAGGTGTGTAACACGCTGCTATGTGTTTAACACACACAGCCCTGTTTATATTAATGTGTGTAAGGTGTGTAACACACTGCTATGTGTTTGACACACACAGCCCTGTTAGTTTATGTTAATGTGTGTAAGGTGTGTTTGTCCTTCTTTCTGCAGGCTGTCAGGCTGTAGAGTCACACAGAGAGGCTGTGATTCTCTGGCTTCAGCTCTAAGTTCAAACCCCTCACACCTGAGAGAGCTGGACCTGAGTTACAATCACCCAGGAGACTCAGGAGTGAGGGCGCTGTCTGCTGCTAAACTGGACACACTCAAGCTGCTGTAAGTACAGAGAGTTTCCACACTGCACCTCACACACCCACCCACACGCAAGCACGCGCACGCTCACTCACGCACTCTCTGTTCTGCTGTTCCTACAGTGTGGACCATGTGGGAGAGATGAGGACCAAACCAGGACCCAGGAAATGTGAGTCTATCGAAACAAGACACTGCTGTGTGTGTGTGTGTGTGTGTGTGTGTGTGTGTGTGTGTGCAAGAGAGTGAGACATTACAGAAAAGTCTCTTAGACACACAAACACACTCAAACAGAAACGCACATGTGCACAAACACACATACAGGTACTATCACAGCTCTTTCTCTCTCACACACATAATGAGGTGAATGACAATAATAATAATTCATCTAATTTTTGTCTCTGGTGTGCAGATGGCTGTCAGCTCACACTGGATCCAAACACAGCACACAGACAGTTGTCTCTGTCTGAGGGGAACAGGAAGGTGACACACACATGGACAGAGGAACCATATCCTGCTCATTCAAAGAGATTTGAGCACCGGCCCCAGGTTGTGTGCAGAGAGAGTGTGTGTGAACGCTGTTACTGGGAGGCTGAGTGGAGTGTGTCTGAGAGAGGATGGGTTTGTATAGCAGTGACATATGAAGGAATCGGCAGGAAAGGAAGGGAATCTCACTGTGCGTTTGGACGGAATGAAAACTCCTGGAGCCTGGAGTGTGATAAACTCGGATACTCTGTCTGGCACAATGAGAAACAAACAGACATACCTGCCCCCCCCTCTCCCTATCGCAGAGCAGGAGTGTGTGTGGACCGTTCAGCCAGCACTCTGTCCTTCTACAGCGTCTCTGACTCTGACACACTGACCCTCCTGCACAGATTCCACACACACTTCACTCAACACACACCCCTCTGTGCTGGATTTTATGTGTATGACTCGTCGTCAGTGTCCCTCTGCCAACTGGAGTAGAGACACACGCACTTACTCACACACACGCGCACACACTCATACGCACACTGTCACACACATATGCACACAGACATGCATGCACACACACAAACACACACACACACACACACACACACACACACACACACACACTTATGCTGGAAACATACTTGAATAATCTCACACTACATGCACGTGAAGTGGCTGCGTCCCGGGCGATATTGTTCAAATGCTCACCTGCTTACTTACTGTCTGACTGGAGGTTTAAAAGGTATATCCACTAGGGGGCAGATCATGGCTTCCCTTCAAATGATATCACCATCCTTCCAGGCTTCCTGCCGTCAGTCACATCATCAGGCATAAAATAAATACTGCCCCCGTGGTTTACGCGGGTATTGCACCTTGCAGACGTGTAGCGTTCATTTTTGAGGACGTGCACAAAGGACGCTCTGAATGACCGCAGGATACGCATGACAGCCATTTTGTGTACGCGGCCACGTCATTTAAATCAAGTGTGTTTCCAGCCTTACTCCCACACACGCAGGCCCTCTCATACACACACGCACACCCATACACCCTCATGCACGCACACACGCATATGCAACCACACATTCACACATACAGACATGCATACGCACATGCGCGCACACACACACACACTCTCTCTCTCACATGCTGGCACACACAGGCATATGCAACCACACACACACACACACACACACACACACATGCATATGCATACACGCACACTTATTCCCACACACACGCGCTTATCTCACACACACATGCACAGACTGGCACACACGCTCACACACATACACAACTACACACATGCATACACACACACATGCATATTCCCCCACACGCAAACACACACACACACAGTCACACCCACACACTCATATGCACCCACACATACACACACACACACATATACACTCTGTTCCCCACCTGCACACACATACTTATGCACTCACACACACACACACACACACACACACACCTGCTCACACATACGCAGTCATGCACACAGACATGCACGCACACACGCATATGCACCCACAGACATCGACATTCGTACACAGGCACACAAACTCACACACACACACCCACACGCATGCACACACTCACACACACATACTGTAAACTCTCATACCCACCTAAACACACCCACACACACACATTTTGATGTGAGGTTTCAAAGTCTGTGAGAGCGATGTTAGCTGGGTAACATCATATTATCCCAGAGGTCAGACCCAATGTGAGCGGGGTTGTTGGTCATACAGATTTTATGGTTGTGCCAAACAATCCTGGTATAAGCATGTAGTTAATGTGATAACATGCATTATACATATGAATAATGCA
Organism: Anguilla japonica; assembly: GCA_025169545.1. Classification (NCBI taxonomy): domain Eukaryota; kingdom Metazoa; phylum Chordata; class Actinopteri; order Anguilliformes; family Anguillidae; genus Anguilla; species Anguilla japonica. The sequence continues at coordinate 9,886,339 of CM045901.1, read as the reverse complement.
TGTGTTATCACAGTATTAACTGCATGCCTGTACCAGTTTCAACTCTATTGTATATTATATTTATTATATGTTTTATACATTTATAATTTTATATGTATTCCATTGAATATTCATATTTTCTGGTTTTAATTTGAATTGAAAATGATTTCTTTGTAACTATAGCAGTTTAATATTGTGCCAACCATCCCTGTGTCACTACATGACTTTAATCATTGGGGACATAATATAAGAAAACATTTGTAGACATGAAAATCGATTCTATGTGCCTGCTTGATCACTCCGCTCTGTGGCAGCAGGGCGCCTTGTAACCCATCCCACCCGCCCAAAGGGATCACAGAGCTTCTCCACCCTAGCTCCCCAGTGGTGGAACGAACTCCCTGTCCCTCTCCGAACCTGCCCCTCACTACCCATCTTCCGCCGTGGCCTGAAGACTCATCTCTTCAGACTATACCTAGACTAACCACCACCACGCTGTATATTTCACTCTGAACCCCCCCCCCTCCCCTTTTCATGACACTTGTTACATGTTGCCCCATCCCAGCACTTTTGGTAATTTGTATTTTTCCTAATACTGTAGATTATTCTTCTGCCTAGTTGGCTTTGCAGAGGTTAGGTCTGAATAGTGTTCACTGTGTGAACTAAACTGTGTTCTTGGCTAGAAATAGCTGTACAAAATAAGTATTGTACCTTACTGAACCTGTGTTTAGCAGTTGTCTATGACCATGAAATGCACTTTTTGTATGTCGCTTTGGATAAAAGTGTCTGCCAAATAAATGTAATGTAATGTAAAATAATTATAGCTGAGACCTTAAGTTCACACATACGCAGTCATGCACACACACATGCACACACACATGCATATGCACCCATTTGAGTTTCCTTGTTTCTTGTCATCTTTATTTAGTTTGAACCTGTTGCTATAATTTTCTGTATTTACAATGATCTTCAGTGATTAAACCTGAATTATAAAAATATTGAATGTTTTACTGTTGTGATTTACTGTTGTGTGATGTATTGAACTCCAGTGATATCGTAGTAGTAGTTATTTGATATTCTTCATGGGATTACATAATGACTCAGTATGAATAGATCAGGGTGGGGCTGGAATCTACACATCTTGCTGTTTGTCGGGAAGCAGTCCCCACCTCTGAACCCGGCTTCTCCCAGACCAGGGTGGGAAACTAACGCCAGGCAAATGCTGGTAAATTTGACCTGTGTTGGGTAAGTTTGTCTACTGCGCCATTCACTTTTTCAGGTTACCACCCAAAACGCTACACTGAGGTCTGTTTCTATTCTAAATTTGATCTTTTCTTGTCTGGTAAAACGGTGAAAGTGCCAGGTGGATTTTGGGATGCACCCAGCCGCCGTGGCCATTGGACGAAAGTTGGCTTCCTGTCCCGCCCCAAACCCCTGCACTCCCCCCCAGGCCCCGCCTGCCTTCCTGTATTAAATGAACCTGCCGGCTTGAACTGACTCCTCCCTTTCTCCATGTCTGTCTGCCCTAGCTGTCAATCACACGGCAGCACTACATACGGTAATGTATTTATGGTGATGTAATGATTTTGTGTGTTTAGTGCTACTGCAGAAACTGTTGCAGTTCTGTCTGTTATTTGAATGAAAACATTTTGTGTGATTTTTTTTGGACTGCGTTACTGGGGGGGGGGGGGCTGATAAGGGGACATGGGAGCAGTGCCGGGCAATCCTTTTTTTCCGCGACGAGAAGAGACTTTGTTGTTGCCTCCCTTCATCCCACAAGGCATGCTGGGCCGCGAGCCATCGAAGCCACCGGAAGAACGGGGAACACGGTGCGATAACCAATCGGATTAAAGATCCGACGTGTAAACCGTCTCTGATTTAAACGTTCGTTTCCCCCAGTCCCCATGCCTCTGTTAAGGAGGAGTAGTTCATTACTGTTGTGTGGGGATTTCCAAAATACATGGAAATACATTCAACGAACGGTGGAAAACACACCAACAAGTGGCTGACTGTGGGAGGCGAGAGTGATGCCAGGTGGATGTGTGGCTTTACCCTTAGGGCAGGGGTCCTCAATCTTATCCAGAAAGGGCCGGTGTGGGTGCAGGCTTTTGGTCCAGCCGAGCAGTAACACACCTGATTCTACTAATCAACCCCTTGGAATCTCTGCTAAGCACCTTGATTAGTAGAACCAGGTGTGTAACTGCCCAGTTGGAACAAAAGCCTGCATCCACACCGGCCCTTTCTGGATGAGATTGAGGACCCCTGCCTTAGGGCTACGGGTGAAGCCACACTTTGCGGTTGAAGTGCCTGGCACCCCCCTCTCTGTCAACCTACATTTTGATGTGAGGTTTCAAAGTCTGTGAGAGCGATGTTAGCTGGGTAACATCATACTATCCCAGAGGTCAGACCCAATGCGAGCGGGTTTGCTGGGCATACGGATTTTAGGGTTGTGCCAGCCAATCCTGGTATAAGCATGTAGTTAATGGGATAACATGCCTTCATAGAGACTGATTTCAGGGGGTTTTTATTTTTTTACCGCACAGCATAGGCCGCTCGATAAGAAGAGGCATTCGGTTGAGCTGTTCTCGGTGTTTGAAATGTCAGGCCGTGAAGGCGGGGGCTGGCATACCGGTGGGCCTGCAAAGGCATGAGCTCAGGCCGCAGGTATACAGAGTACAGACACAGACGCACGTGTCTCACAGACACAGCTGAGTGTAAGTGCAGGCTGCTATTTAAAAAGGTAACTGTAATGGTCACTTTAAGAATATTACAGGAGAGACTAACAGGGTAGATATATATTTCAGTACAGAATTTGTCTTTTCAGACACCCAACCCACTTCTTTAGAAGCTAAAGACTTTGATTCATAGGGAAATAGAATTATTTATAAATTTGAAAAAAGTAACCATTCAAATTTATCTCCTGGCTAAATTAAGAATTTCAACAGCAAGAAAACAGTGATCGGCCTTGCCTGTGAGCTACCAAGTTCTGAAACTCGATTCGCAAAGAAACGCTTGGAGACGTTGCCATCTAGCCCACAGTGCTCCCATTTTAGGAGGACTTGGGAGAGATTGGTGTGTTCCAATTGGAAAAGTAATTTAGGAGCACTCTTTGGAATGCATTGGTGCAACCCTCAATTTTTCAGCTCAAGAGCGTGTGCTCTTTGGAAAAAAAAATGTTAGCGTGGAGCCCTGAAGTTAGGCTTCAGTTTATTGGCTCCAGGTTGACCAAACTGAAATGGAACTGACTGCAAGCTGGGTGTAAATAGTTTGCTGCCATTTCCTAGGAAGTGAAGCCAAAGCGGCTTTGGGCAGAGCCAACATGTCCGCCATCCTTCGGTTAGCGTTCGGTCCGAAAAGTGCTCTCCGCGCGCACGGGCGTTCTTCGTCCCGTTTGCCTGCAGGTGCCGCCGGGCTTTTTCGCGGCGACGTCGGTGCCCGGCGGAAAAATCGCCATAACGACGCAGCCTGAGCAAACACACGGGCCGGCGCTACGGCAACGGCGAGGAGGAGCTTCGAACCGAACCCAAACGGTCATCAGCGGGGAAACCACAGAAGACGCCTCTCCTCAGACGCCCCCCGGGACGTCGGACGAGGATCGGCCTGGAGAACGGCGCGCGTCGGCACCGAGGAACGGCCGCGGGGGGGAAGAGGTCGCGACCTTCCCGCCTCGCTGCCATGATCCAGCCGCGCGCCAATCGCTCGCTGGCCGGAGCTCTCGGTAAGAGGACGTCCCCACGCCGCCACTCTCATTTCACCTCGCCAACCTGACCTGCAAACTGCACGGCGGTAGAATGTAGACCGTGTCGTTTTCTTCATTTACCCTCAGAGGCTATCTGATGCATCCAGCTTGCTTAATTTCTCATAGTCGTGACATACATCAGCCACTCACGTGCGCAATTTCTCCAGTCGCTCTCAGTGAAGAGTCAGTTTCACGTGCTTTGGAAATTTAATGCGATATTCAGCGGGTAAGTTATTCGATATTCAATGGATATGATATCTGTGTTAAATGAGTCTTTTCCTATAATTTGTGATATGGTTAGAGAACACATTTGGAGGGATTTTTGACTATTGCTCCATGTAGAACTTTTCAGAATCATTGATATCTTTGGGTTTGTGCTTATGGACCCCCGCTCTTCAGTTCAGACCACAGGTTTTTGATGGAATTTAAGTCTGGAGACTGAGATGGCCATTGGAAAACATGGATGTTGATTTCACTTAAGCATTTCTGTTTAGATTTTGATGTTACAGGCATTTGGCAGACGCTCTTATCCAGAGCGACGTACATCAAAGTGTATAACCATAACCAGGAACAAGTATGACGAAAACCCTAGAGAGAAGTACCGGTCCAAGTGCAGGGAACAACCGCAAAGATCAACTTGGACCCTGAAGGTTAAACTGAATAACACTAATACAACGAGAACGGCAACAATTACTGCTTGTATTTTTTTTTTTTTTTTTTTTTTTTTTTAAACTCCACTGCATTAAGACAGTTAATGCACCTAAGTCACCTACAAAACAGCTGCCTAGTTACAACCCTAAGCTTACAGTCATTTACAGGGGGGTAGGGAGGGAAGGGGAGAGGTGCAGTCTGAAGAGGTGAGTCTTCAGTTGTCGTTTGAAATGGGTTAGTGACTTAGCTGTTCTGACCTCCACGGGGAATGTATGCTTGGACTCATTGTCCTGCTGGACAATCTACCTATGACCAAGTCCTAGCTTCTTAGCAAAGACAACCAAATGTTCTGCCAGAATTTCCTGGTACTTTGTTTAATTCATTGTGCCATTGATCTAAAATAGTGCCCCAGGACCACTGCCAGCAAAACATCTCCAAAATATCAATGACCCACCTCCATATTTGACAGTAGATATGAGGTGCTTCTCCTGTATGCATTCCTCTTTTGCCGCCAAACATGTTGATGGTGTGTATGGCCAAAATGTTCAATTTTGGTCTCATCTGACAATAGCACTCTCTTCCAGTCATAATTCCAATGAGGTTTGGCAAGCTCCAGATTCTTGGTTTTGTTTATTGTGATCAGTAAGGGCTGTCTTCCTGCCACCCTTCCAAAAAGTTAGTTGGTATGGAGGTGCCATTTTATGTTTTTTTTTAGACTTGTTGACCACAAGAAACAAACCAATCTGCAATTCTTAAACAGTGATCCTTGGGTTATTAATGGCCTCCCTCACCATCTTCCTCATCGTCCACGGGGACAACATGCACTTGCTTCCTCTTCCTGGCAAATCTGCAACCTTTCCATGTGTTTTACACCTTTTTATTATTGCCCTTACAGTGCTAAGTTGTATGTTTAACGTTTGTCTTTTTTTGTACCCATTACCAGACTTGTGATGGTTAATTACCATCGGTCTCTTCTGAATTGACGCTGATTGATGCTGATGGATGACAAAGGGATTTTGTATGCTTGTTACCTCATTTTTATTATCTAGTGAAACTGGAAGTGATGGAATGACACAATATAGTTCCTTTAGACTGAGATGAACTAAATTAAGTAAAATTGTATTGCCAATTTCATTTTGTTTGATTTTACTTACAATAATTGTTAGGGGTGCCAATAATTATGGCATCTATGGTTTTCAGAAAAAATTAGATAATTAAAAAAAACATTGAAGCATGAGAGTAAATGTACTGAAATAAAAGTATATAGTTTTCCCATATGTTTGAACATAACATATAGATTATTATCTGTGTCATTTATTATATGCAGGCATTTTTCTTCATTTTTATTAAGGGTGCCAATAATTCTGGAGCCCACTGTATAAGGTAAAACAATGATTAAACAGCATATTCTTCTAAATGGCAGTGGGGGACTCATTATGAGGGTAGACACCATAGATTGTTTGCACAAAAAAGAATCACGTACGGTGTGTTGCCTCCCTGATGCCCAGGTAGAACATCTCCTGAAACGTGTGGACAAGTTCAGAATACTCAATATTTCAAGGTAACTAACTCAACTGAAATTTCATTGTCAGAGAAACTAAAATTGAGTTTTAAGTTTTTCCCTCAATGAAATGTAAGTATTCAGAATGAATATTATCAAATATAATTTGAACTCAAAATTTAAAAATCTGTATTAAGCTGAAAACCTAAAAACATTGTGAAGCAAGTTGCCTTGACATATTGAATAATCTTAACTTTTTCTTACAGTGGGGAAAAAAATAACTCAAGAATTGGAGATAAGAAATAACAAATTACTCACCTCAAACATTAAGATGTTACATAGGGCTATAACTGGTCATAATTAAGTGAATTGGTCAGTGACTATGGCAGGGAGAGTGATGGAGAGTGAGATGGTTTATTTATTTATTTCTATTTGCTGTTTATCTTCAAATGTGTTTTTAAATAGGAAATGTTCTTGGAGTTCCACGGACATGACATTTCAAAAGGCTTATTTGTGCGTGTAGCCAACAGATGGCACCATTGTATTGGAGTACTTTAAGTCCCAACATACATATAATTCTCAGGATGTTGAATAGGTCTAGTATATGTATGCGTTCAAATTTAGCAAAGACCTACATGGATGAAATGTTTCTCTTCCGAATTACTAATTAAATGCGATAACTGATGCAACTAATAAAAAGTACAACAAACAAACAAAACTCCGACCATCTAACGGTCGAAGTAAACAGGAAAGAAATGAATGCGGTCCAAAAGAGAAACTGAAAGTTAACTCAGATAGCCATTTTAAAGATTCAGCAGAAAGAAGACCGTGAAAAGAAGAAAATTAAACTGAATAAACCAACGGAGTGAACAGCCTGTTGTGGAGTGGAATTGTGGTAAGAGAACGTAAAGATAAAGGGGATGTGGGGAGGAATGGGAATCTGCTAGTATAATCGTATTAACACGCGTAATTCAGTAAAATCGAGAACTTCAATAACATGACGTGTTTAAGTCGTAGTCTAATAAGCGAAGAGTTCGTACTGAATCCAAATTTACCATTTGGACCGAAAAGCAATAATTAAAAAAAAAAAAAAGTTTACTGATGTTTTTTTGATATTTTATGACTTTTTAAAAAAAAATCCTCGTGACGTAAGCTAGTATGACAGAAGTCACAGGCCTGTCGTTTGATTAAAGAAGTAGGCTACATTTTGACAACCACAGTTGCCAACTTGGCGACTTTGTCGCTAGATTTAACGGGTTTCCATACCCCTTTAGCGACTGTATTTTAAAAAAGAGCCTTATTGAGCGCACATCAGCAACTTGGAAAACTCTCCAACGCTGCTCGGGTGGGTTTTTAGTCTTTCCTGCGCTCGCTATCGCTCTGCAGCTAATTTAACAGCGGCCGGTTTGTGAGTGGAGAGAGAAGCTACAGTCCCCTCCAAAAGTATTGGAACAGCAAGGCCAATTCCTTTGTTTTTGCAATACACTGAATACATTTGGGGTTGAGATAAAAAGATGAACATGAGACAAGAGTTCAGAATTTCAACTTTTATTTCCTTGTATTTACACCTAGATGTGTTAAACTACGTAGAACATAGCACCTTTGGTATCAGACCACCCAATTTTTAGGTAAGCAAAAGTATTGGAACAGAGAGTATTTAAGTAAATGAAAGCAAATACCACTTAATATTTGGTAGCATATCTCTTGCTTGCAATAACTGCATCAAGACTACGACCCATTGACATCACCAAACTGTTGCATTCTTCTTTTGTGATGCTTTTCCAGGCTTTTACTGCAGCCTCTTTCAGTTGTTGTTTGTTTCGGGGGGCTTTTCCCTTCAATCTCCTCTTCAGGAGGTGAAATGCATGCTCAATTGGGTTAAGGTCTGGTAATTGACTTGTCCAGTCTAAAACCTTCCACTTTTTCTCTCTAATGAAATCCTTTGTTGTGTTGGCAGTGTGTTTTGGTTCAGTGTCTTGCTGCATGGTGAAGTTCCTCCCAATTAGTTTGGACGCATTTCTCCGTAAGTTGGCAGACAGAATGTTTGTGTAGACTTCTGAATTCATCCTGCTGCTTTGGATTGGATCATGAGCAGATCCCTTCTTTCTCCACACTTTGGCCTTTCCATCACTTTGGTAGAGGTTCATCCTGGTCTCATCAGTCCATAAAACTTTGTTCCAGAACTTTTGTGGCTCATCTCTGTACTTCTTTGCAAATTGTAATCTCGTCTTCCGATTCTTACTACTGATGAGTGGTTTTCAGCTTGTGGTATAGCCTCTATATTGCTGCTCTCTCTAAGTCTTCTTCGAACGGTTGATTGAGATACCTTCACCCCTGTCCTGTGGAGATTGTTTGTGATGTCACTGACTGATGTTTTGAGGTTTTTCTTCACAGCTTTCACAATGCTTCTGTCATCAACTGTTGTTGTTTTCCTTGGTCGACCTGTTCGATATCTGTTGCTCAGTACGCCGGCGGTTTCTTTCTTTTTCCGGACATTCCAAGTTGTTGTACAAGCTGTCCCCAACGCTTGTGCTCTGATCGATTTCCCCTCTTTTCTAAGCTTGCTTTTCTCCCAAAGACAGCTCTCTGGTTTTCATGTTAGTTTATCTTTTATAACACAAATGCAGTTTTCACAGGCAAAACCCAAGGCTAAAACCAAGAGTAGACATTCAGAACTATTTATTGTTTAACCAATCAATCTAACAGGACACATCTGGGCAACAAGAAACACCTGTCAGTCACATGTTCCAATACTTTTGCTCACATAAAAATTGGGTTGTCTGATACAAAAAGTGATATGTTCTAAGTTGTTTAAAAAATATAGATAAAAATACCAGGAAATAAAAGCTGAAATTCGGATCTGTCATCTCATGTACATCTTTTGACCTCAAACTCAATTGTCTTCAGTGTATAGCAAAAAAACAAAGGAATTGACCTTGCTGTTCCAATACTTTTGGAGGGGACTGTACATTGTTGACCATCCACCAGTGAGACCTAAACATAAATGAAGTGTGCTTGCGCCTGTCAGGGCGCCCAATGACTGATTTACCATGGTCTGTCCCTCCCTCCCACACACGTTAGTTTTAAACTTCAAAAATATGAGGAGTGGAAGTAACAAAAATAATGAATTGAACTTAAATGTTGAATTTTTAAAAAAGCAATCTAATTACATATGACATCAAATAAAATGCAATTAAATATGGCATCAAATACAATATTTAATTTAATTGCATTTTATTTGAAGTATTTCATTTGCTTGCAGTTTAATCTATTCGATGCACTGCAATTCCAATCGCCACCACTTTTATCAATTCACTGCAGCTTTCGCTACTAAGTTTATCTATTCGATCGCAGTTTCACATTTTCACCAAGTGTCAAATTATCCCACCCACTGACGTAGCCTATGTCTATGCACTTATAAGACATTACGTAAAAAGACTCTTATTATCCCTGCAATGGGAGGGTGGACAAAATACCGAACGAAGGGGTGCCAGTAATTGTGACACAAAACTTTTGGAAAATTGTATCATCTGAGAGATGTGTAATTTTGGTGGTTTCTATTATGTCTTTCAATATATTCCACATGTTGGACAATGAATATATACCTCAGCACTGGTAATCTTTAAATTCAACAGTCTTGATCATTGTTATCATGGGTGCAGAACGTTTTGTAGGAGATAATATAGCACATGTTTAGGGCCATATTAAATTCAGGATTTGTTCCTGTCTGCTCTATACAATCTGGTGTCTGTGTGTAGTAGTGTGTCTGTGTGTTAATTGTGTTCTTCTTCTGTGTATTTACAGGTTGGCGGATTTGACTCCCCACCTGAGAGATGAAAGAAACCGACAGTGAAACCCACGGTCCTGCCAGTATGAGGTACAAATGTGTGAATCAGTGAGCTGGTATTCAGTGAGTTAGAGGTGCAGTAAGAGGATGAGTTTAACTGGAAGCTCTGTCTCCATGTGCTGTGAGTTAGAGCTGCAGTAAGAGGATGAGTTTAACTGGAAGCCCTGTCTCCATGTACTGTGAGTTAGAGCTGCAATAAGAGGATGAGTTTAACTGGAAGATCTGTCTCCATGTGATGTGAGTTTGAGCTGCAGTAAGAGGATGAGTTTAACTGAAAGGTCTATCTCCGTGTTTTGTTCACAGTGTCCGGGTAGAGAGGGCAGGGTCACCTGTACCCACCTGTCTGTCTATGAAGAGTGATCATTCAATGGGTGTTCCACTCAACTTCAAAGGAGAGATCTCGGGTGATCAAAGGTAATTACACCAGTTAATATTGTCCCAACTGTTTAATTGTACTTCTGGCTCCCTGGCAACTTTCAGGTTTTTATTGGGTGTATTTTAACATATTCAGGTGTAGGTTGATGGACTTTGACACATTTGGGTGTAGGTGGGTGTAGTATGAGACATTTGGATGTATGTGTTGTGTACCTTGTTGGCCCAGGGCTGTTTAGATGGTGTTTTTCTTGTTGAATTTCTGCAGGTATAATGACCCTGGATACATTCCCTGTAGTATCAGAGTTAAACTGCCTCTCTCTCCACCCCTCACTCTGCCCCTATATTCCAGCTGTTAACACAGGCCAAACAGGAGCAGCTTCATATTTACACGGGATGTTTCGATGAGGAGTGAATTGCAAATACACTTCATATAATTGTGTTTAGCACCACTGTATCCACAAGAGACAAACTGAGCAGCTGTTTAACAGTGAACATTTAAAAAAAAAAGATTGTTCCACAGTTGAATAGAAATGACATGTGTTGTGCCACAGTTAGAGCAGACAGCACTTCCCTGAACAAAGCCAGTTTGAACCAAAGCATCATGTGTCTCACACATCTGATCACTAAGAGAGAAATACAGGAAATGCAAAATGAAGACAAATGCAGGAGAGAGAGAACTCAAATTCAGTGAGTGAATCTGATATGTTTGCATAGGTGTTATTGAATAGGTTAATATTAGAGATACAGTAACACCTCACCTGGGGAATGGAATCAAGTGTGTCATTCAGTCACACACAAAATAAAAACTTTGGGAATAATACGATCATCAGCAGTAGAGTTGAGGAAATGATTCTCTGATGGTTAGAGGAGGATGAAGACAAATATTGTCTCAAAGGCGTTGTCCTGTGCAGCGTCACACACAGGTGGGGTGCACCTGAGGAGCGGCTGCTGTCAGGGCAGGAAGTGCATCAGTCACTGCAGGCCCAGCTGATGGGAGTAGATGCACAGAAACGGCTGAGCCTATAACATTTAATCATTTCTGTTTCAGCCACTTGGGAAAGCAAAACTACTGTCTGAAACATCCTCCTTTACACAGTACAGGATGAGTTTAACTGGGAGCTCTGTCTCCATGTGCTGTGAGTTAGAGCTGCAGTAAGAGGATGAGTTTAACTGGAAGCCCTGTCTCCATGTGCTGTGAGTTAGAGCTGCAGTATGAGGATGAGTTTAACTGGAAGCTCTGTCTCCATGTTTTGTTCACAGGGTCCGGGTAGAGAGGGCAGGGTCACCTGTACCCAGCTGTCTGTCTATGAAGAGTGATCATTCAATGGGTGTTCCACTCAACTTCAAAGGAGAGATCTCGGGTGATCAAAGGTAATTACACCAGTTAATATTGTCCCAACTGTTTAATTGTACTTCTGGTTCCCTGGCAACTTTCAGGTTTTTATTGGGTGTATTTTAACATATTCAGGTGTAGGTTGATGGACTTTGACACATTTGGGTGTAGGTGGGTGTAGTATGAGACATTTGGATGTATGTGTTGTATACCATGTAGGACTCAGGGCTGTTTAGATGGTGTTTTTCTTGTTGAATTTCTGCAGGTATAAGTGACCCTGGATCCATTCCCTGCAGTATCAGAGTTAAACTGCCTCTCTCTCCACCCCTCACTCTGCCCCTATATTCCAGCTGTTAACACAGCCCAAACAGGAGCAGCTTCATATTTACACGGGGTGTTTCGATGAGGAGTGAATTGCAAATACACTTTATATAATTGTGTTTAGCACCACTGTATCTACAAGAGACAAACTGTGCAGCTGTTTTACAGTGAACATTTTAAAAAACAGATTGCTCCACAGTTGAACTGAAATTACTTGTGTTGTGTCACAGTTAGAGAAGACACCACTATCCTGAACAAAGCCAGTTTGAACCAAAGTACCATGTGGCTCACACATCTGATCCCTAAGAGAGAAATACAGGAAATGCCAAATGAAGACAAATGCAGGAGAGAGAGAACTAAAATTCAGTGAGTGAATCTGATATGTTTGCACAGCAGGTGTTATTGAATAGGTTAATATTAGAGATACAGTAACACCTCACCTGGGGAATGGAATCAAGTGTGTCCTTCAGTTACACACAAAATAGAAACTTTGGGAATAATACGATCATCAGCAGGAGAGGTGAGGAAATGATTCTGTGATGGTTAGAGCAGGATGAATGAGAAATATTGTCTCAAAGGCGTTGTCCTGTGCAGCGTCACACACAGGTGGGGTGCACCTGAGGAGCAGCTGCTGTCAGAGCAGGAAGTGCATCAGTCACTGCAGGCCCAGCTGATGGGAGTAGATGCACAGAAACGACTGAGCCTGTAACCTTTAATCATTTCTGTTTCAGCCACCTGGGAAAGCAAAACTACTGTCTGAAACCTCCTCCTTTACACAGTAAAGGATGAGTTTAACTGGAAGCTCTGTCTCCATGTGCTGTGAGTTAGAGCTGCAGTAAGAGGATGAGTTTAACTGGAGGCTCTGTCTCCATGTGCTGTGAGTTAGAGCTGCAGTGAGAGGATGAGTTTAACTGGAGGCTCTGTCTCCATGTGCTGTGAGTTAGAGCTGCAGTGAGAGGATGAGTTTAACTGGGAGCTCTGTCTCCATGTGCTGTGAGTTAGAGCTGCAGTAAGAGGATGAGTTTAACTGGAAGCCCTGTCTCCATGTGCTGTGAGTTAGAGCTGCAGTATGAGGATGAGTTTAACTGGAAGCTCTGTCTCCATGTTTTGTTCACAGGGGGTAGGGTAGAGAGGGCAGGGTCACCTGTACCCAGCTGTCTGTCTATGAAGAGTGATCATTCAATGGGTGTTCCACTCAACTTCAAAGGAGAGATCTCGGGTGATCAAAGGTAATTACACCAGTTAATATTGTCCCAACTGTTTAATTGTACTTCTGGTTCCCTGGCAACTTTCAGGTTTTTATTGGGTGTATTTTAACATATTCAGGTGTAGGTTGATGGACTTTGACACATTTGGGTGTAGGTGGGTGTAGTATGAGACATTTGGATGTATGTGTAAGGTACCATGATGGTCTCAGGGCTGTTTAGATGGTGTTTTTCTTGTTGAATTTCTGCAGGTATAAGTGACCCTGGATCCATTCCCTGCAGTATCAGAGTTAAACTGCCTCTCTCTCCACCCCTCACTCTGCCCCTATATTCCAGCTGTTAACTCAGCCAAACAGGAGCAGCTTCATATTTACACGGGATGTTTCGATGAGGAGTGAATTGCAAATACACTTCATATAATTGTGTTTAGCACCACTGTATCCACAAGGGACAAACTGAGCAGCTGTTTAACAGTGAACATTTTAAAAAACAGATTGTTCCACAGTTGAATAGAAATGACATGTGTTGTGTCACAGTTAGAGCAGACAGCACTACCCTGAACAAAGCCAGTTTGAACCAAAGCATCATGTGGCTCACAGTTCTGATCCCTAAGAGAGAAATACAGGAACTGCAAAATGAAGACAAATGCAGGAGAGAGAAAATTAAAATTCAGTGAATCTGACATATTTGCACAGGAGGTGTTATAGAATAGGTTCATATTAGAGATAGTAACAACTCACCTGGGGAATGGAATCAAGTGTGTCATTCAGTTACACACAAAATAAGAACTTTGGAACTAAAAACATCATCAGCAGTAGAGTTGAGGAAAAGATTCTCTGATGGTTAGAGGAGGATGAAGACAAATATTGTCTCAAAGGCGTTGTCCTGTGCAGCGTCACACACAGGTGGGGTGCACCTGAGGAGCGGCTGCTGTCAGAGCAGGAAGTGCATCAGTCACTGCAGGCCCAGCTGATGGGAGTAGATGCACAGAACGGCTGAGCCTGTAACATTTAATCATTTCTGTTTCAGCCACCTGGGATAGCAAAACTACTGTCTGGAACATCCTCCTTTACACAGTACAGGATGAGTTTAACTGGAAGCTCTGTCTCCATGTGCTGTGAGATAGAGCTGCAGTAAGAGGATGAGTTTAACTGGAAGCTCTGTCTCCATGTGCTGTGAGTTAGAGCTGCAGTAAGAGGATGAGTTTACCTGGAAGCTCTGTCTCCATGTGCTGTGAGTTAGAGCTGCAGTTAGAGGATGAGTTTAACTGGAAGCTCTGTCTCCATGTGCTGTGAGTTAGAGCTGCAGTAAGAGGATGAGTTTAACTGGAAGCTCTGTCTCCATGTGCTGTGAGTTAGAGCTGCAATATAAGGATGAGTTTAACTGGAAGCCCTGTCTCCATGTGCTGAGTTAGAGCTGCAGTAAGAGTTTAACTGGAAGCCATGTCTCCATGTGCTGTGAGTTACAGCTGCAGTATGAGGATGAGTTTAACTGGAAGCCCTGTCTCCATGTGCTGTGATTTAGAGCTGCAGTAAGAGTTTAACTGGAAGCTCTGTCTCCATGTGCTGTGAGTTACAGCTGCAGTAAGAGGATGAGTTTAACTGGAAGCTCTGTCTCCATGTGCTGTGAGTTAGAGCTGCAGTAAGAGGATGAGTTTAACTGGAAGCCCTGTCTCCATGTGCTAAGTTAGAGCTGCAGTAAGAGTTTAACTGGAAGCCCTGTCTCCATGTGCTGTGAGTTAGAGCTGCAGTAAGAGGATGAGTTTAACTGGATGCTCTGTCTCCATGTTTTGTTCACAGGGTCCTGGTAGAGAAGGCAGGGCCATCTGTACCCAGCTGTCTGTCTATGAAGAGTGATAATTCAATGGGTGTTCCACTCAACTTCAAAGGAGAGATCTCAGGTGATCAAAGGTAATTACACCAGTTGATATTGTCCCTACTGTTTAATTGTATTGAATTTCTGCAGGTATAAGTGACCCTGGATACATTCCCTGCAGTATCAGAGTTAAACTGCCTCTCTCTCCACCCCTCACTCTGCCCCTATATTTCAGCTGTTAACACAGCCCATACAGGAGTATCTTCATATTTCACAGGGGTTCATCAACCAGGAGTAAATTTGTGAAAAAAATGAATGAAAGAGAATACAGAACCACAGCCTGTCTGTCTCACAGTGACCCAGGATGGTAAAATAAGCAGCTAAAGAATCAATACCAGAGATCCCAGACTGTGATCAAAGAACAGCCAAGGCACAGCTGAGAAGCAAGACACATGAAACAAGACCAAAGTCACACTTGCTTAACAGGTCAACACTTAATGGTCTTTATTTGAGTAACATTTGTCCTTTACTTTGAAGAAAATGGGCCATGAGGGTCAGAAAGAGTCCAGCAGGATGTCTTATTCTCAGGCAAATCATGCAATAATATATACACTTTTCTTTGCAGACTGAGTGGCTGTCACCTCTCAGAGACATCCTGTGATATTGTGGCCTCTGCTCTCCAGTCATCAAACTCACCCCTGAGAGATCTGGACCTCAGCAACAACTACCTAGAAGATTCAGGAGTCAACCTGCTCTGTGCTGGACTGATGAGTCCAAACTGTGAACTGCAGAGACTGGACCTCAGCTACAATAACCTGGGAGATTCAGGAGTGGAGCTGCTCTGTGCTGGACTGATGAGTCCAAAGTGTAAACTACAGAGACTGGGGTGAGTAGTGCTGTGTACTGTGTGACATTAATTAAATAGAATTAGTGATTATGGCTGTGTAACGGTTTGAACTTTGCTGCAGGGAGGAAACAAATTTTCAAAACTTGTAACCTAGATGTTTATGTGTAAATGTGGGTTTACATAAAAAATCATTGACTGGGGGATGAGCAGCAAGGCTGTATTCCCCGGAGAGCAGATTGTCTACTACTGTCAGGCATTCACCTTATGTTCTCTGACACTAAGACCTTTCATCAGAGGTGGTAAACATACCGTTGATCTAGGAATCTTGCAATTCATACACTCATGCCATGAAGAAGTAATTTATGAGCCAACGTATACAACTATGTGCAAATGGGATGTAGATCCAGTGCAGTTTTAGCTAAATGCCCAATGCACAAGCACCAGAGAAATACAGGATATGAGCCCTTCTTACCCTGATGTTTCTGACAAAAGAGTCTCAAATGAATCAGCCCATCAGACTTTAGTCCAGCAGGTTACAGAATTAGGAAAGGGGCTATTTGGGTCAGAATTACGTCTCTAGAACTGAGAGTTCAGTCCAGCAGGACATCTAATTCTCAGGTCTTAGATGCTGCAGTTGGTGAGTTTTGCTCAGACATCTTCCTCAGAAGATGAGTTGCATACCTTGAAATCTCAATTTAGCTCTTCATCATAGAACACAACAATTGTTACATTACAGGCATCTAGGATACGGTTGTATCCAGAGCGACTTAAAAACAACTTTTAGCATTTTTACAGCTAGATATATACTGAAGCAATTCAGGTTAAGTATCTAGGTACAACAGCAGTGTCTTACCTGGGAATCAAACCTGCAACCTTAGGTTTACAAGCCCAGTTCCCTACCTATTACACTACACTGCTGCCCAGAGCTGTAAATGTACCAGTCTGTCCAAAACAGGTCAATGTAACTAACACTAAAGAGTAATACATTCAGCATCTAAGAGTAATACATTCAGTTTTCAGACAGCTGTGTAGGGCCAAAACCTGTTCAAAAACAGCCATATCCTGTGGGTATGGGGTATAGTGGGTATCAATCTTGTTACAACTTGTTATATTTCAAAAATTACATGCGTTAATTTTCCTAATATTATTATACAATAATATATAAACTATTCTTTGCAGTCTGAGTGGCTGTGAGCTCACAGAGAAGTCCTGTGCAATTGTGGCCTCAGCTCTCCAGTCATCAAACTCACCCCTGAGAGATCTGGACCTCAGCAACAACTACCTGAGAGATTCAGGAGTGGAGCTGCTCTGTGCTGCACTGATGAGTCCAAAGTGTAAACTGCAGAGACTGGGGTGAGTAGTGCTGTGTACTGTGTGACATTCATTAAATGGAATTAGTGATTATGGCTGTGTAACGGTTTGAACTTTGGTGCAGGGAGAAAACAAATTTTCAAAACTTGTAACCTAGATGTTTATGTGTAAATGTGGGTTTACATAAAAGATCATTGACTGGGGGGATAAGCAGCAAGGCTGTATTCCCCGGAGAGCAGATTGTCTACTACTGTCAGGCATTCACCTTATGTTCTCAGACACTAAGACCTTTTATCTGAGGTGGTAAACATACTGTTGATCTAGGAATCTTGCAATTCATACACTCATGCCATGCAGAAGTCATTTATGAGCCAACGTGTACAACTATGTGCAAATGGGATGTAGATCCAGTGCAGTTTTAGCTAAATGCCCAACGCACAAGCACCAGAGAAATACAGGATATGAGCCCTTCTTACCCTGATGTTTCTGACAACAGTGTCTCAAATGAATCAGCCCATCAGACTTTAGTCCAGCAGGTTACAGAATTAGGAAAGGGGCTATTTGGGTCAGAATTACATCTCTAGAACTGTGAGAGTTCAGTCCAGCAGGATGTCTAATTCTCAGGTCTTAGGTGCTGCGGTTGGAGAGATTTGCTCAGACATCTTCCTCAGAAGATGAGTTGCATACCTTGAAATCTCAATTTAGCTGTTCATCATAGAACACAACAGTTGTTACATTACAGGCATCTAGGATACGGTTGTATCCAGAGCGACTTAAAAACAACTTTTAGCATTTTTACAGCTAGATATATACTGAAGCAATTCAGGTTAAGTACCTAGGTACAACAGCAGTGTCTTACCTGGGAATCAAACCTGCAACCTTAGGTTTACAAGCCCAGTTCCCTACCTATTACACTACACTGCTGCCCAGAGCTGTAAACGTACCAGTCTGTCCAAAACAGGTCAATGTAACTAACACTAAAGAGTAATACATTCAGCATCTAAGAGTAATACATTCAGCTTTCACCCAGCTGTGTAGGGCCAAAACCTGTTCAAGAACAGCCATATCCTGTGGGTATGGGGTATAGTGGGTATCAATCTTGTTACAACTTGTTATATTTCAAATATTACATGCCTTATTTTACCTAATATTATTGTACAATAACATATAAACTCTTCTTTGCAGACTTAACAGCTGTGAGCTCACAGAAAAGTCCTGTGCAATTGTGGCCTCAGCTCTCCAGTCATCAAACTCACCCCTGAGAGATCTGGACCTCAGCTACAATAACCTGGGAGATTCAGGAGTGGAGCTGCTCTGTGCTGGACTGATGAGTCCAAACTGTGAACTACAGAGACTGGACCTCAGCAACAACTACCTGAGAGATTCAGGAGTGGAGCTGCTCTGTGCTGCACTGATGAGTCCAAACTGTAAACTGCAGGGACTGGGGTGAGTAGTGCTGTGTACTGTGTGACATTAATTAAATGGAATTAGTGATTATGGCTGTGTAACGGTTTGAACTTTGCTGCAGGGAGGAAACAAATTTTCAAAACATGTAACCTAGATGTTTATGTGTAAATGTTGGTTTACATATAAGAGCATTGACTGGGGGGATGAGCAGCAAGGCTGTATTCCCCGGAGAGCAGATTGTCTACTACTGTCAGGCATTCACCTTATGTTCTCTGACACTAAAACCTTTTATCTGAGGTGGTAAACATACTGTTGATTTAGGAATCTTGCAGTTCATACACTCATGCCATGAAGAAGTCATTTATGAGCCAACGTGTACAACTATGTGCAAATGGGATGTAGATCCAGTGCAGTTTTAGCTAAATGCCCAACGCACAAGCACCAGAGAAATACAGGGTATGAGCCCTTCTTACCCTGATGTTTCTGACAACAGTGTCGCAAATGAATCAGCCCATCAGACTTTAGTCCAGCAGGTTACAGAATTAGGAAAAGGGCTATTTGGGTCAGAATTACATCTCTAGAACTGTGAGAGTTCAGTCCAGCAGGATGTCTCATTCTCAGGTCTTAGGTGCTGCGGTTGGAGAGATTTGCTCAGACATCTTCCTCAGAAGATGAGTTGCATACCTTGAAATCTCAATTTAGCTCTTCATCATAGAACACAACAATTGTTACATTACAGGCATCTAGGATACGGTTGTATCCAGAGCGATTTAAAAACAACTTCAAGCATTTTTACAGCTGGATATATACTGAAGCAATTCAGGTTAAGTACCTATGTACAACAGCAGTGTTTTACCTGGGAATCAAACCTGCAACCTTAGGTTTACAAGCCCAGTTCTTTACCTATTACACTACACTGCTGCCCAGAGCTGTAAACGTACCAGTCTGTCCAAAACAGGTCAATGTAACTAACACTAAAGAGTAATACATTCAGCATCTAAGAATAATACATTCAGTTTTCAGCCAGCTGTGTAGGGCCAAAACCTGTTCAAGAACAGCCATATCCTGTGGGTATGGGGTATAGTGGGTATCAGTCTTGTTACAACTTGTTATATTTCAAATATTACATGCCTTATTTTACCTAATATTATTGTACAATAATATATAAACTCTTCTTTGCAGACTGAACATCTGTGAGCTCACAGAGAAGTCCTGTGCAATTGTGGCCTCAGCTCTCCAGTCATCAAACTCACCCCTGAGAGATCTGGACCTCAGCTACAATAACCTGGGAGATTCAGGAGTGAAGCTGCTCTGTGCTGGACTGATGAGTCCAAACTGTGAACTGCAGAGACTGGACCTCAGCAGCAATAACCTGGGAGATTCAGGAGTGGAGCTGCTCTGTGTTGGACTGAGGAGTCCAAACTGTAAACTACAGAGACTGGACCTCAGCAACAACACCCTGAGAGATTCAGGAGTGGAGCTGCTCTGTGCTGAACTGAGGAGTCCAAACTGTGAACTACAGAGACTGGACCTCAGCAACAACTACCTGAGAGATTCAGGAGTGGAGCTGCTCTGTGCTGCACTGATGAGTCCAAACTGTAAACTGCAGGGACTGGGGTGAGTAGTGCTGTGTACTGTGTGACATTAATTAAATGGAATTAGTGATTATGGCTGTGTAACGGTTTGAACTTTGCTGCAGGGAGGAAACAAATTTTCAAAACTTGTAACCTAGATGTTTATGTGTAAATGTGGGTTTACATATAAGATCATTGACTGGGGGGATAAGCAGCAAGGCTGTATTCCCCGGAGAGCAGATTGTCTACTACTGTCAGGCATTCACCTTATGTTCTCTGACACTAAAACCTTTTATCTGAGGTGGTAAACATACTGTTGATCTAGGAATCTTGCAGTTCATACACTCATGCCATGAAGAAGTCATTTATTAGCCAACGTGTACAACTATGTGCAAATGGGATGTAGATCCAGTGCAGTTTTAGCTAAATGCCCAACGCACAAGCACCAGAGAAATACAGGATATGAGCCCTTCTTACCCTGATGTTTCTGACAACAGAGTCTCAAATGAATCAGCCCATCAGACTTTAGTCCAGCAGGTTACAGAATTAGGAAAGGGGCTATTTGGGTCATTATTACATCTCTAGAACTGTAAGAGTTCAGTCCAGCAGGATGTCTAATTCTCAGGTCTTAGGTGCTGCATTTGGAGAGATTTGCTCAGACGTCTTCCTCAGAAGATGAGTTGCATACCTTGAAATCTCAATTTAGCTCTTCATCATAGAACACAACAATTGTTACATTACAGGCATCTAGGATACGGTTGTATCCAGAGCGATTTAAAAACAACTTCAAGCATTTTTACAGCTGGATATATACTGAAGCAATTCAGGTTAAGTACCTAGGTACAACAGCAGTGTTTTACCTGAGAATCAAACCTGCAACCTAAGGTTTACAAGCCCAGTTACCACCGCCCCCCCCCCGGCGCCCTACCTATTACACACTACACTGCTGCTTCTGGGTCAGAGCTGTAAACGTACCAGTCTGTCCAATACAGGTCAATGTAACTAACACTAAAGAGTAATACATTCAGCATCTAAGAGTAATACATTCAGCTTTCACCCAGCTGTGTAGGGCCAAAACCTGTTCAAGAACAGCCATATCCTGTGGGTATGGGGTATAGTAGGTATCAATCTTGTTACACTTGTTATATTTCAAATATTACATGCCTTATTTTTACCTAATATTATTGTACAATAATATATAAACTCTTATTTG
>CM045901.1:9529295-9864724 GCA_025169545.1 Anguilla japonica | reverse complement strand
AAAAGGTGTTTAAAACATATGGAAAGGTTGCAAATTGCCAGAAAGAGGGAGCGAGTGCATGTTGTCCCCATGGACAATGAGTAAGATGGTGAGGGAGGCCATTAATAACCCAAGGATCACATGTTTAAGAATTGCAGAGATTGGTTTGTTTCTTGTGGTCAACAAGGTCTAAAAAAAAACATAAAATGGCACCTCCATACCACCTCCTCCATACCAAAACTAACTCTTTGGAAGGGTGGGCACGAAGACAGCCCTTACTGAGCACAATAAACAAAACCAAGAATCTGGAGCCTTGCCAAACCTCATTGGAATTAATGACTGGACGAGAGTGCTATTTGTCAGATGAGGACCAAAACCATCAACATGTTTGGCGGCAAAAGAGGGAAGTGCATACAGGAGAAGCACCTCATACCTAACTGTCAAATATGGAGTGTGGTCATTGATATTTTGGAGATGTTTGCTGTGCAGTGTTGGTTCTGGGGCACTATTTTTTAGATCAATGGCACAATGATTTCAACAAGTACCAGGAAAATTCTGGCAGAACATTTGGTTGTCTTTGCTAAGAAGCTAGGACTTGATCATAGGTAGATGGTCCAGCAGGACAATGACTCCCAAGCATACATCAAAATCTAAACAAGAAATGCTTAAGTGAAATCAACATCCATGTTTCCAATGGCCATCTCAGTCTCCAGACTTAAATTTCATCAAAAACCTGTGGTCTGAACTGAAGAATGGGGGGCGTCCATAAGCACAAACCCAAAGATATCAATGATTCTGAAAAGTTCTACATGGAGAAATCGTCAAAAATCCTCCAAATGTGTTCTCTAACCATATCACATATTATAGGAAAATACTCATTTAACACAGATATCATATCCATTGAATATCGAACAACTTACCGGGTGAATATCGCATTAAATTTCCAAAGCACATGAAACTGACTCTTCACTGAGAGCGACTTGAGAAATTGCGCACTGTTAGTGGCTGATGTATGTCACTACTATGAGAAATTAAGCAAGCTGGATGCATCAGATTAGCCTCTGAGGGTAAATGAAGAAAACGACACGGTCTACATACTACCACCGTGCAGTTTGCAGGTTAAGGGGGGTGTTGAGGTGAAATGAGAGTGGCGGCGTGGGAACGTCCTCTTAACCGAGAGCTCCGGCCAGCGAGCGATTGGCGCGCGGGCTGGATCATGGCAGCGAGGCGGGAAGGTCGCGACCTCCTTCCCCCACACAACTCGGCCGTTCCTCGGTGCCGACGCGCGCCGTTCTCCAGGCCGATCCTCATCCGACTTCCGCGGGGGCGTCTGGGGAGAGGCGTCTTCTGTGGTTTTGCCCCGCTGATGACCGTTTGGGTTCGGAGCTCCTCCTCGCCGTTGCCGTAGCGCCGGCCCGTGTGTTTGCTCAGGCTGCGTCGTTATGGCGATTTTTCCGCCGGGCACCGACGTCGCCGTGAAAAAGCCCGGCGGCACCAGCGGGCAAACGGGAGGAAAGGAGCGAAACGCCAGTGCGTGCGGAGAGCACTTTTCGGACCGAACGCTAACCGAAGGACGGCGGACATGTTGGCTCTGCCCAAAGCCGCTTTGGCTTCACTTCCTAGGAAATGGCAGCAAACTATTTACACCCAGCTTGCAGTCAGGTCCATTTCAGTTTGGTCAACCTGGAGCCAATAAACTGAAGCCTAACTTCAGGGCTCCACGCTAACATTTTTTTTCCCCCCTAAAGAGCACGTGCTCTTGAGTTGAAAAATTTAGGGTTGCACCAATGCATTCCCAAAAGATGCTCCCCTAAATTTACTTTTCCAACCGGGACACATCCCAAGTGCTCCTAAAATGGGGGCACTGCAGAGGCCTGAATTTGTTTATTTAGGAACCCACAGAAAACATGGGCTTTTCTCAAATTAATGAATTAAATTTTTAGTTAGTTCTTCGTTTTTTTTCGGTTTCCACAATTGGCATGCGTTAACAGTGCAACTCATGAAACGTGAAAATAACACTGGATGCCATGTAACAGTCAAAGCGCACCAGCAGGTTGTTTATATTTTACAGTACAGCCACTAGATGGCAAAGTCCTCCGAACGTTTCTTTGCGAATCGAGTTTCAGAAACTTGGTGGATCACAGGCAAGGCCGATCACAATGTTTCCTGCTTTGAAATTCTTCATTTACCAGACAAGAAAGAACAGACCAAGATTTGATAGAAACGAACCTTAGTGTAGCGTTTTTTGGGTGGTAACCTGAAAAAGTGAATGGTTTGCAGTAGACAAAACTTACCCACCACAGGTAAAAGTTAACAGCATTATCCTGGCGTTAGTTTTCCCACCCTGGTCTGGGAGAAGCGGGTTCAGATGTGGGGACTGCTTCCCGACAAACAGCAAGCGGTGTAGATTCCAGCAGCCCACCCTGATCTATTCATACTGAGCCCTTATTTAATCCCATGAAGAATATAAAATAACTACTACGATATCACTGGAGTTCAACACATCACAATACAGTAAATCACAACAGTAAAACATTCAATATTTTTATAATTTGGGTTTAATCACTGAAAATCATTGTAAATACAGAAAATTGAGCAACAGGTTCAAACTAAATAAAGATGACAATAAAAAAGGAAACTCAAATTAATTATTGTTTACGGCAATGAAAAGAAATATGTACACTGTAGCGATCATTCTGCATTTTCCCGATCAGCTGCATTTGCCCACAGAATGTTACACATTGTAACAGATAAAATGCACTGTTAACTAGAGGCCACTGCCTTCTTTTACACAAAGATACAAAAGTCAGAATTACGACTCGATGTCTGTGGGTGCATATGCGTGCGTTGTGCCCATGTCTGTGTGCATGACTGCGTATGTGTGAGCGGGTGTGTGTGTGTGAGTGCGTAAGTATGTGTGGTGCAGGTGGGGAACAGAGTGTATATGTGTGTGTATGTGTGGGTGCATATGAGTGTGTGGGTGGGACTGTGTGTGTGTGTGTGTGGTGTGTGTGGTGTGTTTGCGTGTGGGGGAATATGCATGTGTGTATGTATACATGTGTGTAGGAATGTGAGCGTGTGTGCATATGCATATGTGTGTGTGTGTGGTTGCATATGCCTGTGTGTGCCAGCATGTGAGAGAGTGTGTGTGTGTGTGTGTGTGTGTGCATGTGCGTATGCATGTCTGCATGTGTGTGTGTGGTTGCATATGCGTGTGTGAGCGTGCATGAGGGTTTATGGGCGTGTGTGTGCGTGTGTGTATGAGAGTGCCTCCGTGTGTGAGAATAAGGCTGGAAACACACTTGATTTAAATTACGTGGCCGCGTACACAAAATGGCTGTCTTGCGTATCCTGCAGTTATTCAGAGCGTCCTTTGTGCACGTCCTCAAAAATGAACGCTACACGTCTGCAAGGTGCAATACCCGCGTAAACCACGGGGGCAGTATTCATTTTACGCCTAGTGACGTGACTGACGCCAGGAAGCCAGGAAGGATGGTGTTATCACCTGAAGGGAAGCCATGATCTGCCCCCTAGTGGATATACCTTTTAAACCTCCAGTCAGACAGAAAGGAAGCAGGCGAGCATGTGAACAATATCGCCCGGGACACAGCCACTTCACGTGCATGTAGCACAAGATTATTCAAGTATGTTTCCAGCGTAAGTGTGTGTGTGTGTGTGTGTGCATGTCTGTGTGCGTATGTGTGTGACAAGTGTGTGTATGAGTGTGTGCGCGTGTGTAAGTGTGAGAGTAAGTGTGTGTGTCTCTACTCCAGTTGGCAGAGGGGACACTGACGACAAGTCATACACATAAAAAATCCAGCACAGAGGGGTGTGTGTTGAGTGAAGTGTGTGTGGAATCTGTGCAGGAGGGTCAGTGTGTCAGAGTCAGAGACGCTTGTAGAAGGACAGAGTGCTGGCCGGACGGGTCCACATACACTCCTACCCTGTACACACACACTCCTGCTCTGCGATAGGGAGAGGGGGGGGCAGGTATGTCTGTTTTTTGCTCATTGTGCCTGACAGAGTACCTGTGTTTATCACACTCCAGGCTCCAGGAGTTTTTATTCCATCCAAACGCACAGTGAGATTCCCCTCCTTTCCTGCTGATTCCTTCATATGTCACTGCTATACAAACCCATCCTCTCTCAGAGGACTCACTCCACTCAGCCTCCCAGTAACAGCGCTCACTCACACTCTCTCTGCACACAACCTGGGGCCGGTGCTCAAATCTCTCTGGATGAGCAGGATATGGTTCCTCTATCCATGTGTGTGTCACCTTCCTGTTCCCCTCAGACAGAGACAGCTCTCTGTACGCTGTGTTTGCATCCAGTGTGAGCTGACAGCCATCTGCACACCAGAGACAAAAAATAGATTAATTATTATTATTGTTATTCACCTCATTATGTGTGTGAGAGAGAAAGAGCTGTGATAGTACCTGCATGTGTGTTTGTGCACATGTGTGTTTCTGTTTGAGTGTGTTTGTGTGTGTAAGAGACTTTTCTGTAATGTCTCACTCTCTCGCACACACACACACACACACACAGCAGTGTCCTGTTTCGATAGACTCACATTTCCTGGGTCCTGGTTTGGTCCTCTTCTCTCCCCCATGGTCCACACTGTAAGAAACGGCAGAACAGAGAGTGAGTGAGTGTGCGCGTGCTTGCGTGTATGTGTGTGTGTGTGTGTGTGTGTGTGTGTGTGTGTGTGTGTGTGTGTGTGAGGTGCAGTGGAAACTCTCTGTACTTACATCGGTGTGAGTGTGTCCAGTTTAACAGCAGACAGTGCTCTCACTCCTGAGTCTCCTGGGTGATTGTAACTCAGGTCCAGCTCTCTCAGGTGTGAGGGGTTTGAACTCAGGGCTGAAGCCAGAGAATCACAGCCTCTCTGTGTGACTCTACAGCCTGACAGCCTGCAGAGAGAAGGACAAACACACCTTACACACATTAATATAAACTAACAGGGCTGTGTGCGTCAAACACATAGCAGTGTGTTACACACCTTACACACATTAATATAAACTAACAGGGCTGTGTGTGTCAAACACATAGCAGTGTGTTACACATCTTACACATTAATATAAACTAACAGGGCTGTGCGTATCAAACACATAGCAATGTGTTACACACCTTACAGCACATTAATATAAACTAACAGTGCTGTGCATATCAAACACATAGCAGTGTGTTATACAGCTTCTACAGCTCAATATAACAGGGTTCTGGAATTAATCATCATTATTTAAGAGGATGACCACAGGTTCAACAGGTTCAATTAATTCTCATAATTTTGAAGAATGTATGAATAGAAACGATTCAATGCTTCTCAAAAAGATGTTTTCTCCAACTGACGTCAGATTTAAAATGTGTGTTTCTAGAAAGAGGCAGAACAGGAAAATGTTGCTTTAGTTCTGTGAAGAAAAATAACACTTTTGTCTATTTTAATATTCAAAACGTTTGTAATATTAGTGCTATATACAGTCATTATTAACATTAGTGTTGTATTTATTCACACTGCGGCCCTTTTTGATTGAAGGGGTTTGTGTTTGTACTCACCCCAGTCTCTGCAGTTTACAGTGTGGGTCCTCCAAGCCAGCAGAGAGTGCTCTCACTCCTGAATCCTGCAGCTCGTTGTCTCTGAGCTCCAGATCTCTCAGCTTTGAGTGAGGAGAACGCAGGACCGAGGCCAGAACATCACAGCAGCCCTCTGTGAGATTACACCAACCCAGCCTGTGGAGAGACCACACACACACACACACACACACCCACACAAACACACACACACAAGCACACACACACACACACACACACACAGACACACACAAACAACAAACACACACAGATACATGTGGAATTTCCTATTTGAACAGTATATGCATTTCTGGGACGTACACAGTGCACACAATATCAGGAAGAGGTTATAAGAATTATAATAATAATTAAGTTCATAAAGTATTCTGACTAATCCACAAAAGGAAAAAGGTTATCACTTGGCTCTGTTACCAAAAAATAACTCAAAATAAGAAGCCAATTTAACTGAAGATTGAGAGCCTTCAGCAAGGATTTCATTACCGAACCCTTTTCATATGATGCTCATATCATATGGGACACAATCTGATTGCAAACATTTAATTTGGCAACACAAGAAACAGTGCAAGTATGATCACTATGGTGTACTTTACCTCACCTTCGATCTTCAAACATCTTTATATTTTAAAAACATTCAATCTTCATCACCATGAAGTTAGAAAATAATATATTTTTAACTAACAAATTAAAAGGTCTGTTAATATCCATGTCATTCATTTTAAAATATTCACTCAAATAAAATGAAAAAACGCATTTAATACGTGAGTCACGTGAGGCTAAGCATGATGACCACTGAACGGGGGGGGGGGGGGGGGGGGGGGGGGGGGATGTAACAGTGTTGTTTCATATGCCGCCAATGATAGAAAGTAGTAGCAGTAGGAGAGTGTGCTACTCGTAAATCATATACTGACAATGACAGAATACAGTAGGCCAGCTACAGTGTTTTAATAGACTTCATCACGACATCTACATACAATACAATGCACATAATAATATGAAAGACACAGTGAAAGACATACAAACACAGAGCTACACAAAACAGAATTGAAAGCTCAAAAAGAACAGTGGTCTGTATTAGTTTTCAGAAAATGAGGAACAGAAAGAGAACCACTGACGGGTCTCAAGAGAGGTCTTTGGTATGTTGAAAAAAAAAATTTTTTTAATTAACGACCTGCATGTTGTTAAGAGTATTGATTAACCAAATGATTTGATTTGTAAATAAATTTAACTCAATTTAAATCTGCAAAAAATAGCTTAGCCTATCTTTACGTGTGACGTGACATCGACTGATACAGCTGTTTGGATCAAAAAGGGAAGACATGGGAAATGGGAACTGGAACTGTTGATAACTTCAGAAGGGAAAATAACACAGGGGAAACATACAAGGGTGGGTGATAAAGCTTGAAGTACCGTGGTATACATACAGTAGGGCTGCATTCAATCTCCTGAACAAGCTACCTCACTTACATTGGTAGGTATATCCAGTTCTAAAAGCTAGGCTCCCCTAGTGGATAACCTCACTTTACTACAAATGTAGTCTTGTGATGCGTTTTCACCAATTGGCAATAGGTAGGCTATGAAAAACATTTAAATGTAAAAACAGTGTTTGTATCAAACTGTATTGAATGACATTAGTTTATGTGAACCTTTAAAGGTATTATGATTTAGGTTAGGTGTACCCCCTACCATGTTAATTTTTTAATGGTACGTCTCAGAAATTTCATTATGACATGAAATAATAGTTTGGATGTAGGTGGTTTGTATAAAAAATTATTAACCTAGATCTAGTAATATTTTCAGAATTGAGCCAAATAGGAAAACTGTTATTTCCTATACAGGCAAGAGAAAGCCAGAGGCTTGAGACTGGCTGACCTAGCTGAAAATGCTAGTCCTCATTATGTGCTCTTTTGTGTGGATGCTGTGACAGTTTGTTCCAGTTAGCTGCATCACGGAGACTGACCCTGTAGTGCTCAGCAATTTGGAGGAAGTGGCTCTTCGCCTGAATGTTTTGCTCCAAAATTCAGATTAGGCCAGATCAGCTGGATGCCCTTCTCACATACTGCCTGAGGAAGCAGTAGAGAGTTATTTATCAGCTGGTTTGTCTGTCTGCAACATTGCAGCTCTTTTTGCGGTTGGTGAGAGAAGAGTTCACAGTAGAATGGCAGAGCATGGCATAAGGTCAGACTGAGATCTTCGGCCAATAAGCCTCCTATCGAGTAAAGTTCATCTAGATGTACGAGTGCATATTAACTGGATTTACGCTACTGTTGTATGGTGCACAGCCCAAGTTTGGGCCACTGACCGTCTTTCTGGTTTATCAGATATCTAGGAACTGCGCACTCTCTCTCCGTGCCTGCCTGAACCGACCTCCTACGCTCCCCCTCTGGGCTTGATTGCTATGCCTGAATGTAAAAGTCACACCCCCCTCATTGTAGGGGACAAACCTCTACTTCTTATACACGGCACCAAAATGTAGAAGATATACATCTATATCTTCACACATGACACCAGAATGTAGTAATCAGTCTCATAAAGGTAAATTCCGCACAGACATCAGGAACTATTTTTTCACAGAGAGTAGTCACTGCATAGAATAGCTTGGCATGTCACATAGTAACATAGTAGCAGAAACTCTGGGATCTGTCAAGACCAGGCTTGATACGGTGCTAGGTACCATCTAGTTTGTAGGTAAACCAAGCGCTAGTTGCACTTCAGTGGTAGGAAAATGGCAAGCATGTTGGGCTAAATGGCCTATTCTCATCATTATGTAATGTAATGTAATGTTATGAAACATATTACTGTAGATGTGGTCAGTCTTTTACCATGTCTATAATGCATTCAGGATCCAGTCATCACCTATGACCTGATACTAAAGACTCCACTGAAACCTTTCATTCTGCTCAAAAACCACAAACCTGGTGACCCTAAGACTCGTAAGGTTTTATCCTGCTTTTCTTTGCTGTGCTAGAGCAGTTAGAAGAGAGGGATGAGAATAATGTGGACGAAGAAAGAATGCTGGTGGACATAGGAGTAAACAAAGAAAAAGCACTTTTTATATTTCACTGCATAGAGCCATAATCACAAATTCGATTTAGTTGAGGTCACACAGTGCACAGCACTACTCACCCCAGTCTCTGTAGTTTACAGTTTGGACTCATCAGTCCAGCACAGAGCAGCTTCACTCCTGAATCTCCCAGGTTATTGTAGCTGAGGTCCAGATCTCTCAGGGGTGAGTTTGATGACTGGAGAGCTGAGGCCACAATGTCACAGGACATCTTGGTGAGCTCACAGCCACTCAGTCTGCAAATAAGAGTTTATATATTATTGCATAATAATATTCAGTAAAACAACACATGTGATATTTGAAATGTAACAAGTTGTAACAAGGCCCATACCCACTATACCCCATACACACAGGAAATGGCAGTTTTTAACAGGATTTGGCCCTACACACCTGGCTGAAAGCTGAATATATTACTCTTAGAAGCTGAATGTAGTACTATTTAGTGTTAGTTACATTGACCTGTTTTGGACTCACTGGTACGTTTACAGCTCTGGGCAGCAGTGTAGTGTAATGGGTAGGGAACTGGGCTTGTAAACTCAAGGTTGCAGGCTCAATTCCCAGGTAGAATACTTAGGTACTTAACCTTAATTGCCTCAGTACATCAATCAGTCTTTATTAAATTCTCTGAAGACACATTGAGGGAATGAACTTCACAAGTAAAAACAATTATGAAAAATAACATTTTTCATAATTGTTTAAATAAATAAAAAAATAAAATAATGAATATGAAAAAAATACCATAAATTATAAAAGTTCACAAGGACAATTATTAAAACAAAATTCTAAAAACAATTGCACTCCATTGTAACTAAGGTTGGTTAAAATGACCAAGAGTTAAAACAGTGTCAAGTTTCAGTTCAATCACAAATTCATTTTGTGTTCCTTTCTTTATCTTCGGTGAACATTTGGTGAATTCCTGGCAGCAGTAGTTAGTCTCTCTCTTTGGGGAATATGCTCTTATATGTAAACCCACATTCACACATGAACATTTAGGTTACAAGTTTTAAAAATGGAGTCAGAAAATTTGTTTTCCTCCCTACAACAAAATTCATACCGTTACACAGACAAAATCACTAATTCTATTTAATTAATGTCACACAGTACACAGCACTACTCACCCCAGTCTCTGTAGTTTACAGTTTGGACTCATCAGTGCAGCACAGAGTAGCTTCACTACTGAATCTCCCAGGTAGTTGTTGCTGAGGTCCAGTCTCTGCAGTTCACAGTTTGGACTCATCAGTCCAGCACAGAGCAGCTTCACTCCTGAATCTCCCAGGTTATTGTAGCTGAAGTCCAGATCTCTCAGGGGTGAGTTTGATGACTGGAGAGCTGAGGTCACAATGTCACAGGACATCTTGGTGAGGCCACAGCCACTCAGTCTGCAAATAAGAGTTTATATATTATTGCATAATAATATTCGGTAAAACAACACATGTGATATTTGAAATGTAACAAGTTGTAACAAGACCCATACCCACTATACCCCATACTCACAGGATATGGCTGTTTTTGAACAGGTTTCGGCCCTACACAGCTGGGTGAAAGCTGAATGTATTACTCTTTAGCGTTACTGACATTTACCTGTTTCAAACTCACGGGTACGTTTAGAGCTCTGGCCGGCAGTGTAGTGTAATGGGTAGGATACTAGGCTTGTAAACTCAAGGTTGCAGGTTCAATTCCCAGGTAGAATACTTAGGTACTTAACCTTAATTGCCTCAGTACATCAATCAGTCTTTATTAAATTCTCTGAAGACACATTGAGGGAATGAACTTCACAAGTAAAAACAATTATGAAAAATAACATTTTTCATAATTGTTTAAATAAATAAAAAAATAAAATAATGAATATGAAAAAAATACCATAAATTATAAAAGTTCACAAGGACAATTATTAAAACAAAATTCTAAAAACAATTGCACTCCATTGTAACTAAGGTTGGTTAAAATGACCAAGAGTTAAAACAGTGTCAAGTTTCAGTTCAATCACGAATTCATTTTGTGTTCCTTTCTTTATCTTTGGTGAACATTTGGTGAATTCCTGGCAGCAGTAGTTAGTCTCTCTCTTTGGGGAATATACTCTTATATGTAAACCCACATTCACACATGAACATTTAGGTTACAAGTTTTAAAAATGGAGTCAGAAAATTAGTTTTCCTCCCTACAACAAAATTCAAACTATTACACAGACAAAATCACTAATTCTATTTAATTAATGTCACACAGTACACAGCACTACTCACCCCAGTCTCTGTAGTTTACAGTTTGGACTCATCAGTCCAGCACAGAGCAGCTTCACTACTGAATCTCCCAGGTAGTTGTTGCTGAGGTCCAGTCTCTGTAGTTTACACTTTGGACTCCTCAGTCCAGCACAGAGCAGCTCCACTCCTGAATCTCCCAGGTTATTGTAGCTGAGGTCCAGTCTCTGTAGTTTACAGTTTGGACTCATCAGTCCAGCACAGAGCAGCTCCACTCCTGAATCTCCCAGGTTATTGTTGCTGAGGTCCAGATCTCTCAGGGGTGAGTTTGATGACTGGAGAGCTGAGGCCACAATTTCACAGGACTTCTTTGTGAGGCCACAGCCACTCAGTCTGCAAAGAAGAGTTTATATATTATTGCATGATTCAATAGTATAATATACTATAAAACCTCATATGATCAATGTAACAGTCAATGTCTGTCTAATGTTATGTTAAGGTAGTGTAGCCTGTGTTTTTAAATTAGATATGGAATACTATGTCTTTGTCTTAATACTGTAACTTACAGTATTACATCCTAATAATCTGTTTGTGAGTTGTATGTTTTGATACATTGCATGGGTTTGTCTATCAATTCATTCATAATATATCTAATAACTTGCAAGTTTTTGCAATTGGTGCTACTTCTGTATTCATTAAATGAGGGCACAATCTGTTAACAGCTTGACTCAAAAATCATAATTCTCAGTTGCCTGACAATTTTATTGTATTCCATTCTCAATTTAACTATGAAATGTTTAGGAAAATATGCTGTCAGTTATTTACTTTAATAATTGCATAATACTCACATGGCCTTCCTGCAGTTGCTGACTACTAGTACCAGTCTTTGATAACCTACAGCTGATGTGTTGTAGGTCTTCAAGTCAAACTCATCCAGGACCTCCTCTGACGTCAGTAACACGAAGGCCAGAGCTGAGCATTGGTCTGGTTCCAGCTTCTTATGAGAGAGTTCTCCTGATCTCAGTGGAATATGGATTTCCTCCACTAGAGAGTTGTCATTCGGTTCATAGAGACAGTGTAACAGATTGATGATCCTCTCTGCTGAAGATTCCTCTCTGATCCTCTCCTTAATGTACTGGACTGTTGTCTCAGTGCTCTTTGACCTGCTTCCTGTCCACAGGTATAATGCATGTGGTACAGGTGATCTTCTTCTTGTCTGTGTCAGTAGTGGTCCTAAGAGCGTCTGAATGGAGTCCAGAGAGAGACCGAGAAGGAATCTGAGGAAAAGGTCAAGGTGTCCATTCTTTCTTTCTAAAGCCTGATCCACAGCAGTCTTATGCATCTCATGCAGCCACACTGGGTTGAAATGAGAATAGTGAAAATAATGGCTTGCTCTGAATTCAGCTGACATTTCTGTCATTCGGAAGAAACGTTGTGGGAGTAATTCTTTTTGGAGTCTTCTCTGTCGAGCTCTGAGTAACTCAGACAGCTGCACTCTGTCACTGTGAGGTTCTGACTCTTCTGCTCTGAGTACATTTCTGTTCCCATTTACATATGAATAAAACACAAACAAGGCAGCCAGATACTCCTGAATGCTCAGATGCACAAAGCAGTAGACCTTCTCCTGATCCAACCCACACTCCTCTTTCAAGATCTCTGTGCACTCCCCAGAGTACACTGAAGCTTCACTGACATCAATGCCACTCTCTCTCAGGTCCTCTTCATAGAATATCAGATTGCCCTTTTTCAGCTGTAGAAAAGCCAGCCGCCCCAGTTTCAGGATGATTTCTCTATCTGACTCTGACACTTTCTTTGGGTTCATCTCATTGGCACCATGATACTTCTGATTCTTCTCATTAGTCTGAATGAGCAGGAAGTGTGTGTACATTTCAGTTAGAGTTCTAGGCAGATCTCCACTCTCTGTTTCACCCAACATTGTCTCCAGAACAACAGCAGAAATCCAGCAGAAGACAGGTATGTGATACATGATGTAGAGACTCCTGGATGACTTCATGTGTGAGATAATTCTGCTGGCCTGGTTCTGGTCTCTGATTTTCTTCCTGAAGTATTCCTCCTTCTGTGGGTCATTGAATCCTCGTATATCTGTCACCTGGTGGACGCACTCAGGAGGGATCTGATTAGCTGCTGCTGGTCGGGAGGTGATCCAGAGGCGAGCAGAGGGAAGCAGATTCCCCTTAATGAGGTTGGTCAGCAGCACATCCACTGATGATGACTCTGTTATATCACAGCACTTCTTATTGCTTTGGAAATTTAGAGGAAGTCGACACTCATCCAGCCCATCAAAGATAAACACAACTTTGACTTCATCACCTTCAACACTTTTGATCTCTTTCAGTTGTGGAAAGTAGTGCTGCAGAAGTTGCATCAGACTGAATTCTCTCTCCTTCTTCAGATTCAGATCTCGGAAAGGAAGAGTGAAGATGAAATCAACATCCTGATTGGCTTTTCCTTCTGCCCAGTCCAGAATGAACTTCTGCACAGAGACTGTTTT
Organism: Anguilla japonica; assembly: GCA_025169545.1. NCBI lineage: Eukaryota > Metazoa > Chordata > Actinopteri > Anguilliformes > Anguillidae > Anguilla > Anguilla japonica. The sequence continues at coordinate 9,851,389 of CM045901.1, read as the reverse complement.
CCCAATGCCAGCAATGCCCTTTGTAAGCACAGTTCTGATGGGGTTCTCTTGTCCAGGTAAAGGCTTAAAGATGTCATTGCAGAGGATTGCAGTCTCCTGTGTGGTTTGTCTCTTGGATGCAGTCTCAATCTGTCTGACCTCATGTTCATTATAGACTCCTCCACTTCCCCCCTCTGTGATGTGGAGCTCTGTATAGATCTCATTGAGGAGGGTTCGGTGGTCCTGCTTTGCTGAAGCTTCAAATACGCATTCAAACCTCTTCTTCAGAGCAGTTTTCAGTGCCTGCTGGGCATTTACGGATTCGTCTGTGGAAAGTAAATATGAGAAACAATATATAAAATAACAGAAATAGAGAACAAAAAATATGATGCAGAAAGTTTTCACAATGTTTTGCACACCCCTGGAAGTGTTACACGTTAAGTTGTAGCTATACCTGTGTAGATAAATTATAATTCATTTGGTAACAAGAGGTCATTATTGAGTAACTCCAATGTAGGTAACATGGAACTATAGTTAGCGGTATTCTTGATTACACATGTGAAGCAAGGCCAGCCCTGTTACATCTCTCCTGTTAATATGAAATCATTCTGTATCATGAAGACACATTGCAAAATTAACAAGCAAGGTTTACTTGTTATCAATCATTAAGATATGGCCTATTAGTGTAAATACATTATTTAAAAAAATATTCACGTCATTAAGAATATCGCCAACTGTTGTCCCATGGTACCTAAGTTAGAATTACTCAGTAATAGCCTCTTGTTACCAGAATAGTTACAATTTAACTACACAGGTATAACTGCAACTTAATGTAAAGTGTTACCCACGCCTCTAATAGTGTGTTACACACCTCTAACTGTGTTTCACCCTTCTCACGTGTTGTACACACAACAATGAAAACATAAAAAGCATTTATTTCCATTTCGACATTCAATTTCTTAGTTTTACATAGTATGATGTGTCTTTATGGTCAATATGGTCTTCATGGATCATGTAATAATTGAATTATCTTTAGTTTAATGCCCAGTGCTCTTTAATCCTGGAATAAAAACTCAGGGCAGTCTGTCTGATGGGACAGTGGTTTAGTTACTGGCTTTTGATCCTAAGGCTCCTGAATTGAATCTCTTTCAGGGGCATTTAATCTCATGTGCATTTGCTTCCCCCCATAATCACTGCTGGATGCTATATTTTAATTGAAATGCCTTTGTGTCCATGTTGTGTGTGATGTTTTCTATACATAAGACTGTCGAGGTAAAACACTATTATGAAAGTCCGAATGCTATGAACCAGATCATTGTTCACTGTTAGATCTGTTTGCTAAACTCATTTCAGCATTCTAATGGATACACAACAGCAATGAGAGAAAAATCTTACTGTGCTGTTCATCTCTCTCCAGTGAGTCGGCAAGAACCTTCTGCTTCATGTTCCTCAGGATGTGGAGTGTGATCTTCAGAGACCCCTCACTGCCACAGGTCTCCAACATCTTCTCAACTATGTACAGGGCCTCAGGATCCTCCTGCTCTCTCTCAGTGCATTCTGGGTAATCAGCAATTTGATGACCCTTGAACAATTCCTTCATCTTCATAAACTTATCCAGTACAGAAGGATCTTCAGGAAGACAATTAAAGCATTCTGGGCAATCTTGACTCAGATGGCTCTGAAACAGTTCCAACATTCCAGTCTTCTTCAGCTTCATCAGTATGCGCAGGAGAGACTGAAACAAACACATGAAGAGGTGCGCTGTATCAGTGTGAAATAAACACATGAAGAGGTGTGCTGTATCAGTGTGAAATAAACACTTTATCAGAGCCATTAAAACAATCATATCCCTGCTTGAGGTCAAATTTTTTCTCAGAGGGATGGATAAAGATAAACACCAAAGCAGGTCCATAGCCTCATATTTGAAGTGCAGCTTTTGCTCTTGATAGATGATTTTGGAGAGAGACTACTTGGGATGAATTCATTCCTTTGGAAAAATTTAATTTTTCTGAGCAATACGTTTGGTTAATGCTAACTATATAAACTGAGTGGTTAAAACACTCTGTTTGAAATCTAACTCTGCCATTGTGTTTGGGTCTTTAAAGACATTGACATTAGCACAACTACTTTTGTTATGTTATCTCATTCACAGAAATGTACCACACAAGAAAATCGCACAAGAAACTATGAAAATAAAGAAGTACATATCATACCTGTTTTAAGAAAGACCATTTCTCTGAACTCTTCTCGTCGAAACGGCTGGACTCCGGTGAGTAGGGGAACCTGTGAAAAAATCATGAGACACAAATTCCAATTAACCTCATCCTCTTAATGCAGCTCTAACTCACAGCACATGGAGACAGAGCTTCCAGTTAAACTCATCCCTTTACTGAAGCTCAAACTCACAGCACATGGAGACAGAGCTTCCAGTTAAACTCATCCTCTTACTGCAGCTCTAACTCACAGCATGTGGAGACAGAGCTTCCAGTTAAACTCATCCTCTTACTGCAGCTGTAACTCACAGCACATGGAGACAGAGCTTCCAGTTAAACTCATCCTCTTACTGCAGCTCTAACTCACAGCACATGGAGAAAGGGCTTCCAGTTAAACTCATACTGCAGCTGTAACTCAGCACATGGAGACAGTTTCCAGTTAAACTCAACCTGTACTGTGTAAAGGAGGAGGTTTCAGACAGTAGTTTTGCTTTCCCAGGTGGCTGAAACAGAAATGATTAAATGTTACAGGCTCAGCCGTTTCTGTGCATCTACTCCCATCAGCTGGGCCTGCAGTGACTGATGCACTTCCTGCTCTGACAGCAGCCGCTCCTCAGGTGCACCCCACCTGTGTGTGACGCTGCACAGGACAACGCCTTTGAGACAATACTTGTCTTCATCCTCCTCTAACCATCAGAGAATCTTTTCCTCAACTCTACTGCTGATGATATTTTTAGTCCCAAAGTTTTTATTTTGTGTGTAACTGAATGACACACTTGATTCCATTCCCCAGGTGAGGTGTTACTGTATCTCTAATATTAACCTATTCTATAACACCTCCTGTGCAAATATATCAGATTCACTGAATTTTAGTTTTCTCTCTCCTGCATTTGTCGTCATTTTGCAGTTCCTGTGTTTCTCTCTTAGGGATCAGAACTGTGAGCCACATGATGCTTTGATTCAAACTGGCTTTGTTCAGGGTAGAGGTGACTGCTCTAACTGTGACACAACACATGTAATTTCAGTTCAACTGTGGAGCAATCTGTTTTTCAAAATGTTCACTTTAAACCAGCTGCACTGTTTGCCTCTTTTAGACACAGTGGTGTTAAACACAACTACAAAATGTGGTTGAAATTTACTCCTGGTTGATGAACCCCTGTGAAATATGAAGCTGCTCCTGTTTGGGCTGTGTTAACAGCTGGAATATAGGGGCAGAGTGAGGGGTGGAGAGAGAGGCAGTTTAACTCTGATACTGCAGGGAATGGATCCAGGGTCACTTATACCTGCAGAAATTCAACAAGAAAAACATCTAAACAGCCCTGAGTCCTTCATGGTATACAACACATACATCATAATGTGTCATACTACACCCACCTACACCCAAATGTGTCAAAGTCCATCAACCTACACCTGAATATGTTAAAATACACCCAATAAAAACCTGACAGTTGCCAGGGAGCCTGAAGTACAATTAAACAGTTGAGACAATATTAACTGGTTTAATTACCTTTGATCACCTAAGATCCCTCCTTTGAAGTTGAGTGGTTGGTGATCCATTGACTCGTCACTCTTCATAGACAGACAGCTGGGTACAGGTGACGCTGCCCCCTCTACCCGGAAGCTGTGAACAAAATATGGAGAGAGACCTTCCAGTTAAACTCTTCCTCTTACTGCAGCTCTAACTCACTGCACATGGAGACAGAGCTTCCAGTTAAACTCATCCTCTTACTGCAGCTGTAACTCACAGCACATGGAGACAGAGCTTCCAGTTAAACTCATCCTCTTACTGCAGCTCTAACTCACAGCACATGGAGACAGAGCTTCCAGTTAAACTCATCCTCTTACTGCAGCTCTAAGTCACAGCACATGGAGACAGTTTCCAGTTAAACTCATCCTGTACTGTGTAAAGGAGGATGTTTCAGACAAGAGTTTTGCTTTCCCAGGTGGCTGAAACAGAAATGATTAAATGTTAGAGGCTCAGCCGTTTCTGTGCATCTACTCCCATCAGCTGGGCCTGCAGTGACTGATGCACTTCCTGCTCTGACAGCAGCCGCTCCTCAGGTGCACCCCACCTGTGTGTGACGCTGCACAGGACAACGCCTTAGAGCAAATATTCTCTTTCATCCTCCTCTAACCATCATAGAATCATTTCATCACCTCTCCTGCTGATGATCGTATTATTCCCAAAGTTTCTATTTTGTGTGTAACTGAAGGACACACTTGATTCCATTCTCCAGGTGAGGTGTTACTGTATCTCTAATATTAACCTATTCAATAACACCTCCTGTGCAAACACATCAGATACACTCACTAAATTTGAGTTCTCTCTCTCCTGCATTTGTCTTCATTTTGCATTTCCTCAGTTTATTTCTCTCTTAGGGATCAGAACTGTGAGACACATGATGCTTTGGTTCAAACTGGCTTTGTTCAGGGTAGTGGTGTCTGCTCCAACCGTGACCAACATAAGTAATTTCTGTTTAACGGTGGAGCAATCTGTTTTTCAAAATGTTCACTTTAAACCAGCTGCACTGTTTGCCTCTTGTAGACACAGTGATGTTAAACACAACTACAAAATGTGGTTGAAATTTACTCCTGGTTGATGAACCCCTGTGAAATATGAAGCTGCTCCTGTTTGGGCTGTGTTAACAGCTGGAATATAGGGGCAGAGTGAGGGGTGGAGAGAGAGGCAGTTTAACTCTGATACTGCAGGGAATGGATCCAGGGTCACTTATACCTGCAGAAATTCAACAAGAAAAACACCATCTAAACAGCCCTGAGCCAACAAGGCACAGAACACATACATCATAATGTGTCATACTACACCCAACTACACCCAAATGTGTCAAAGTCCATCAACCTACACCTGAATATGTTAAAATACACCCAATAAAAACCTGAAAGTTGCCAGGGAGCCTGAAGTACAATTAAACAGTTGAGACAATATTAACTGGTTTAATTACCTTTGATCACCTACGATCCCTCCTTTGAAGTTGAGTGGTTGGTGATCCATTGACTCGTCACTCTTCATAGACAGACAGCTGGGTACAGGTGACGCTGCCCCCTCTACCCGGAAGCTGTGAACAAAATATGGAGAGAGACCTTCCAGTTAAACTCATCCTCTTACTGCAGCTCTAACTCACAGCACATGGAGACAGAGCTTCCAGTTAAACTCATCCTCTTACTGCAGCTGTAACTCACAGCATGTGGAGACAGAGCTTCCAGTTAAACACATCCTCTTACTGCAGCTCTAACTCACAGCACATGGAGAAAGGGCTTCCAGTTAAACTCATACTGCAGCTGTAACTCAGCACATGGAGACAGGGCTTCCAGTTAAACTCATCCTCTTACTGCAGCTGTAACTCACAGCACATGGAGAAAGGGCTTCCAGTTAAACTCATACTGCATTTGTAACTCAGCACATGGAGACAGTTTCCAGTTAAACTCATCCTGTACTGTGTAAAGGAGGATGTTTCAGACAGTAGTTTTGCTTTCCCAGGTGGCTGAAACAGAAATGATTAAATGTTACAGGCTCAGCCGTTTCTGTGCATCTACTCCCATCAGCTGGGCCTGCAGTGACTGATGCACTTCCTGCTCTGACAGCAGCCGCTCCTCAGGTGCACCCCACCTGTGTGTGACGCTGCACAGAACAACGCCTTCGAGCAAATATTCTCTTTCATCCTCCTCTAACCATCGTAGAATCATTTCCTCACCTCTCCTGCTGATGATCGTATTATTCCCAAACTTTCTATTTTGTGCGTAACTGAAGGACACACTTGATTCCATTCCCCAGGTGAGGTGTTACTGTATCTCTAATATTAACCTACTCAATAACACCTGCTGTGCAAACATCAGATTCACTCACAGAATTTGAGTTCTCTCTGTCCTGCATTTGTCTTCATTTTGCATTTCCTCTGTTTTTTTCTCTTAGGGATCAGAACTGTGAGACACATGATGCTTTGGTTCTAACTGGCTTTGTTCAGGCTGTGGTGTCTGCTCTAACTGTGACCAACGTAAGTAAGTTCAGTTCAGCTGTGGAGCAATCTGTTTTTCAGAATGATCACTTTAAAACAGCTGCACTGTTTGTCTCGTGTAGACACAGTGGTGTCAAACACAACTACAAAATGTGATTGAAATTTATTCCTGGTTGATGAACCCCTGTGAAATATGAAGCTGCTCCTGTTTGGGCTGTGTTAACAGCTGGAATATAGGGGCAGAGTGAGGGGTGGAGAGAGAGGCAGTTTAACTCTGATACTGCAGGGAATGGATCCAGGGTCACTTATACCTGCAGAAATTCAACAAGAAAAACACCATCTAAACAGCCCTGAGCCAACAAGGTACAGAACACATACATCTGAGTGTTTCATAGTACACCAACCTACACCTGAATATGTCAAAATACACCAAATCAAAACTTGAAAGTTGCCAGGGAGCCTGAAGTATAATTAAACAGTAGTGACAATATTGACTTGTTTAATTACCTTTGATCAACTGTGACCTCTCCACCAAAGTTGAGTGGAGGAGTCATTGAATGATCACTCTTCATAGACAGACAGCTGGGTGCAGGTGACGCTGCCCCCTCTACCCGGAAGCTGTGAACAAAATATAGAGAGAGACCTTCCAGTTAAACTCATCCTCATACTGCAACTCTAACTCATAGCACATGGAGACAGAGCTTCCAGTTAAACTCATCCTCTTACTGCAACTCTAACTCACAGCACATGGAGACAGAGCTTCCAGTTAAACTCATCCTCATACTGCAACTCTAACTCACAGCACATGGAGACAGAGCTTCCAGTTAAACTCATCCCTTACTGCAGATCTAACTCACAGCACATGGAGACAGAGCTTCCAGTTAAACTCATCCTCTTACTGTAGCTCTAACTCACAGCACATGGAGACAGAGCTTCCAGTTAAACTCATCCTCTTACTGCAGCTCTAACTCACAGCACATGGAGACAATTTCCAGTTAAACTCATCCTGTACTGTGTAAAGGAGGATGTTTCAGACAGTACTTTTGCTTTCCCAGGTGGCTGAAACAGAAATGATTAAATGTTACAGGCTCAGCCGTTTCTGTGCATCTACTCCCATCAGCTGGGCCTGCAGTGACTGATGCACTTCCTGCTCTGACAGCAGCCGCTCCTCAGGTGCACCCCACCTGTGTGTGACGCTGCACAGGACAACGCCTTAGAGACAATATTTCTCTTTCATTTCGCTCTAACCATCATAGAATCTTTTCCTCACCTCTCCAGCTGATGATCGTATTATTCCCAAAGTTTTTATTTTGTGTGTAACTGAAGGACACACTTGATTCCATTCCCCAGGTGAGGTGTTACTGTGTCTCTAATATTAACCTGTTCAATAACACCTCCTGTGCAAACATATCAGATTCACTCACTGAATATGAGTTCTCTCTCTCTTGCATTTGTCTTCATTTTGCATTTCCTGTGTTTCTCTCTTAGGTATCAGATGTGTGAGACACACAAATTCTTCTGTTCAGACTGGCTTTGTTCAAGGTAGTGGTGTCTGCTCTAACTGTGACACAACACATGTAATTTCAGTTCAAGTGTGGAACAATCTGTTTTTCAAAATGTTCATTGTAAAACAGCTGCACAGTTTGTCTCTTGTCGAACAATTATATAAAGTGTATTTGCAATTCACTCCTTGTGAAAACACCCCTGTGAAATATGCAGCCACTTCTGTTTAAACTGTGTTAACGGTTAGAATACAGGGGCAGAGTGAGGGGTGGAGAGAGAGGCAGTTTAACTCTGGTACTGCAGTTAATGGATCCAGGGTCACTTATACCTGCAGAAATCCAACAAGAAAAACACCATCTAAACACCTCTGAGACCAACATGTCACACCACACATACATCTGAACATGTCATAGCACACCAATCTACACCTGAATGTGTGAAAATACACCCAATATAAACCTGACAGTTGCCAAGGAGACTAAAGCAAAATGAAACAGTTGTGACGACATTAACTACTTTAATTACCTTTGATTATATGTATCTTCGCAAAAGGGGAATGAATGAGAAAGAAAGTCCAAAATATCCAACTCTCTAAACTTGTCCCTGTGAACAAAACAGAGACAGAGCTTCCAGTTAAACCCATCCTCTTACTGCAGCTCTAACTCACAGAACACTAACTCTCTGATTCATGCATTTGTACCATTCTCTAACGTGGATTTCATCGTCGGTCTCCGGCTCCTCAGAGGAACTCATTTTAGAAACAGCACTGCTTATCTCAGCACACCGGGACACTTCAGATCAGATTCAACCACAAGTGGGTTTTAAGTCAAATCCACCAACCTGTAAATACACAAAATAAGAACACAATAAACACACAGACACACTAATACACACAGACACCAGATCGTATTGAGCAGACAGGAACAAATCTTGAATTTAATATGGCCCTAAACATGTGCTATATTATCACCTACAAAATATTCTGCACCCATGATGACAGTGATCAAGACTGTTGAATTTAAAGATTACCAGTGCTGAGGTATATATTCATTGTCCAACATGTGGAATATATTTAATGATATAATGGGGTGTGTAACCACCAAAATGACACATCTCTCAGATGAAAAATTTTCCAAATGTTTTGTGTCACAATTACTGGCACCCCTTTGTTCGGTATTTTGTCCACCCTCCCATTGCAGGGATAATGGCAGAGTCTTTTTACATAATGTCTTATAAGTGCACAGACATAGGCTACGTCAGTGGGTGGGATAATTTGACACTTGGTGAAAATGTGAAACTGCGATCGAATAGATAAACTTAGCAGCGAAAGCTGCAGTGAATTGATAAAAGCGGTGGCGACTGGAATTGCAGTGCATCGAATTGATTAAACTGCAAGCAAATGAAATACTTCATCAAATAAAATGCAATTAAATTAAATATTGTATTTGATGCCATATGTAATTTAATTGCATTTTATTTAATTCAACATTTAATTTAAATCCAGTTTAATCGATTCAGCGTCCAATTCATTGAATGAATGAATGAATGAATGAATTTTTATTATTGTGTCATGCATCACATGGATGCCCAGCCCACATGGGCTTATATGACACCAACATTTTACATATAACAGATCCAGAGTAAATCCTAGACCTATTAAAATGCTACAGACACATATCTGGTACATATACCCTGTACACAAGCATATAGTCTCCATAATCAACCCTTCTTATCTTCTTCCAAGTTTTTTTTTTGCAACATATTCAAAATCATTTCATAAATAATAACACCTCATTAGAGACTAAACAAACAATCCATCTTGCCTTCTTTTCCAGGCCTTTGAAACAAAGTTAGCCATTTTAAAAACGTCAAACTTAAATAGCCGTTACAATTTTTCATCATCCCCCCCCCCAAAACACTTCAGGATTACATACAGACATTTCATGGAAAATTGGAGCTCTTAGATCATCATAATATGTGCAGTACAGCATAAAGTGGGATTCATTTTCGATTTCACCCAGATCACATAACAGACATAGTTTTTTCTCTTCAATTACATCATTAAATCTGCCTACTTCAATAGCCAGAGGAAGGATACCGGTTCGTAACTGGGCAACCAGGGACCTTTGGCTTCTGGTTAGGTATGCCATAACATATGGTTCAGGGCCATAGTTTTGCTTAACATGAATATAAGTTCTTAATTTTGGTTTCAGCAATATATCATTAGACCACTTTTCTTCAAAGTTGGATAAAAGCTTATATATAATCATGTTAATATTACACCTTAAGTTATTTCTGTAAATATATTGTAAATCAGCCTCCTCAAAAATTGCATCAAGTTCTTTAGTCCATGGGGTGCGGTGTAATTTATCCCAAAGAAAGACCTTTTTAGTTATCCTATCCTCTGGCATACTGATTAGGCGGTTCCACAGGCGGACCATCTCACATTTTTGTCGTATAGGACCAGGCACCCACCCCATATCACCCTGATTAGCTAGAACTGGAGCAAATTTATGTACACCCAGAAAACAACGTATGGCTGTGTTCTGAATAGAATTGGCATTTTTGGACTCTTTAAAGCCCCATATGCCAGCAGCATAATTCAGTACAGGAGAAACACAGGCATCATAAAGTTGTGAATATGTTGAGTAACCATTATTTTTCATTATTTTTGTTACTTCTACCCTAAGTTGTGTGTGGGAGGGAGGGACAGACGATGGTAATCAGTCATTGGTCGTCGAGCGCCCTGACAGGCGCAAGCGCAGTTCATTTATGTTTAAGTCTCACTGGTGGACGGTCGACTATGTAGCTGCTCTCTCCACTCACAAACCAGCCGCTGTTAAATGCGCTGCAGAGCGATAGGGAGCGCAGGAAAGACTAAAAACCCACCCGAGCAGCGTTGGAGAGTTCTCAAAGTTGCTGATGTGCGCTCAAAAATGCTCTTTTTTAAAAATACAGTCGCTAATTGGTATGAAAACCCGTTAAATCTAGCGACAAAGTCGCCAAGTTGGCAACTGTGGGTGTCAAAATGTAGCCTACTTCTGTAATCAAGCGACAGGGCCTGTGACTTCTGTCATACTAGGTTACGTCACGAGGTTTAAAAAAAAAAAAGTCATGAAATATCAAAAATACATCAGTAAACTTTTTTTTTATTTAAATTATTGCTTTTTGGTCCAAATGGTAAATTTGGATTCAGTATGAACTCTTCGCTTATTAGACTACGCTTCAAACACGCCATTTTATTGAAGTTCTCGGTTTTACTGAATTACGCGTGTTAATACGATTATACTTGCAGATTCCCATTCCTGCTCGCATCCCCTTTATCTTAACGTTTTCTTACCGCAATTCCACTCCACAACAGGCCGTTCACTCCGTTGGTTTATTCAATTTATTTCTTCTTTTCACGGTCTTCTTTCTGCTGCATCTTTAAAATGGCTGTCTGAGCTAACTTTCAGTTTCTCTTTCCTGTTTACCTCGAGCGTAGATGGGCGGAGTGATTTTTTGTTGTACTTTTTATTAGTTGCATCAGTTATCGTATTTAATTAGTAATTCGGAAGAGAAACATTTCATCCATGTAGGTCTTTGCTAAATTTGAACGCATACATGTACTAGGCCTATTCAACATCTTGAGAATTATATTTATGATGGCACTTAAAGTACTCCAATACAATAGTGCCATCCGTTGGCTACACGCACAAATAAGCCTTTTGAAAAGTCATGTCCGTGGAACTCTAAGAACATTTCTTATTTCAAAATACATTTGAAGTTAAACAGCAAATGAAAATAAATAAATAAATAAACCATCTCACTCTCCATCACTCTCCCTGCCACAGTCACTGACCAATTCACTTCATTATGACCAGTTGTAGCCCTATGTAACATTTTAATGTTTATTTTATTATTATCTCCAATTCTTGACTGTATTTTTTTCCCTACTGCAAAAAAAGTTAGGATTACTCATTATTTCTAGGCAACTCGCTTCATAATTTAAAAAAAAGTTTTCAGCTTAATACAGATTGTTAAATTTTGAGTTCAAATTATGCCTGATAACATTAATTCAGAATACTTACATTTCATTGAGGGTAAAACTTAAAACTCAATTTTAGTTTTTCTTACGATGAAATTTCAGTTAAGTTAGTTAACTTGAAATATTGAGTATTCTGAACTTGTCCACACGCTTCAGGAGATCTTCTATCTGGACATCAGGGAGGCAACACACCATACGCGATTCTTTATTGTGCAAACAGTCTATGGTGTCTACCCTCATAATGAGTCCCCCATTGCCATGTAGAAGAATATGCTGTTTAATCATTGTTTTACCTTATACAGTGGGCTCAAGAATTATTGGCACCCTTAATAAAAATGAAGAAAAAAGCCTGTATATAATAAATGACACAGATAATAATCTATATGTTATGTTCAAACATATGGGAAAACTATATACTTTTATTTCAATACATTTACTCTCATGCTTCAATGTTTTTTTTTTTTAATTATCTAATTTTTTCTGAAAACCATAGGTGCCATAATTATTGGCACCCCTAACAATTATTGTAAGTAAAATCAAACAAAATGAAATTGGCAATCCAATTTTACTTAATTTAGTTCATCTCAGTCTAAAGGAACTATATTGTGTCATTCCATCACTTACAAAATCCCTTTGTCATCCATCAGCATGGGAAAAGCCAAATAACTGTCAATTCAGAAGAGACCGATGGTAATTAACCGTCACAAGTCTGGTAATGGGTACAAAAAAAGACAAACAGTTAAACATACAACTTAGCACTGTAAGGGCAATAATAAAAAGGCGTAAAACATATGGAAAGGTTGCAAATTTTCCAGGAAGAGGAAGCAAGTGCATGTTGTCCCCATGGACGATGAGGAAGATGGTGAGGGAGGCCATTAATAACCCAAGGATCACTGTTTAAGAATTGCAGAGATTGGTTTGTTTCTTGTGGTCAACAAGTCTAACAAAAAAAACATAAAATAGCACCTCCATACCAACTAACTCTTTGGAAGGGTGGCACGAAGACAGCCCTTACTGAGCACAATAAACAAAACCAAGAATCTGGAGCTTGCCAATCCTCATTGGAATTATGACTGGAAGAGAGTGCTATTGTCAGATGAGACCAAAATTGAACATTTTGGCCATACACACCATCAACATGTTTGGCGGCAAAAGAGGAATGCATACAGGAGAAGCACCTCATACCTACTGTCAAATATGGAGGTGGGTCATTGATATTTTGGAGATGTTTTGCTGGCAGTGGTCCTGGGGCACTATTTTAGATCAATGGCACAATGAATTAAACAAAGTACTAGGAAATTCTGGCAGAATATTTGGTTGTCTTTGCTAAGAAGCTAGGACTTGGTCATAGGTAGATTGTCCAGCAGGACAATGACTCCAAGCAGACATCAAAATCTAAACAGAAATGCTTAAGTGAAATCAACATCCATGTTTTCCAATGGCCATCTCAGTCTCCAGACTTAAATTCCATCAAAAACCTGTGGTCTGAACCGAAGAGCGGGGGTCCATAAGAACAAACCCAAAGATATCAATGATTCTGAAAAGTTCTACATGGAGCAATGGTCAAAAATCCCTCCAAATGTGTTCTCTAACCATATCACAAATTATAGGAAAAGACTCATTTAACACAGATATCATATCCATTGAATATCGAATAACTTACCCGCTGAATATCGCATTAAATTTCCAAAGCACGTGAAACCGACTCTTCACTGAGAGCGACTTGAGAAATTGCGCACGTGAGTGGCTGATGTACGTCACGACTATGAGAAATTAAGCAAGCTGGATGCATCAGATAGCCTCTGAGGGTAAATGAAGAAAACGACACGGTCTACATACTACCGCCGTGCAGTTTGCAGGTAAGGTTGGCGAGGTGAAATGAGTGGCGGCGTGGGGACGTCCTCTTACCGAGAGCTCCAGCCAGCGAGCGATTGGCGCGCAGCTGGATCATGGCAGCGAGGTGGGAAGGTCGCGACCTCTTCCCCCCGCGGCCGTTCTCCAGGCCGATCCTCGTTCGACGTCCCGGGGGGCGTCTGAGGAGAGGCGTCTTCTGTGGTTTCCCCGCTGATGACCGTTTGGGTTCGGTTCGAAGCTCCTCCTCGCCGTTGCCGTAGCGCCGGCCCGTGTGTTTGCTCAGTCTGCGTCGTTATGGCGATTTTTCCGCCAGGCACCGACGTCGCCATGAAAAAGCCCGGCGGCACCAGCGGGCAAACGGGAGGAGGAACACCCGTGCGTGCGAAGAGAACTTTTCGGACCGAACGCTAACCGAAGGACGGCGGACATGTTGGCTCAGCCCAAAGCCGTTTTGGCTTCACTTCCTAGGAAATGGCAGCAAACTATTTACAACCAGCTTGCAGTCAGGTCCATTTCAGTTTGGTCAACCTGGAGCCAATAAACTGAAGCCTTCAGGGCTCCAGGCTAACATTTTTTTTCCCCAAAGAGCACGCGCTCTTGAGCTGAAAAATTGAGGGTTGCACCAGTGCATTCCAAAGAGTGCTCCTAAATTACTTTTCCAATTGGGACACACAAATCTCTCCCAAGTCCTCCTAAAATGGGAGCACTGTGGGCTAGATGGCAACGTCTCCAAGCGTTTCTTTGCGAATCGAGTTTCAGAACTTGGTAGCTCACAGGCAAGGCCGATCACTGTTTTCTTGCTGTTGAAATTCTTAATTTAGCCAGGAGATAAATTTGAATGGTTACTTTTTTCAAATTTATAAATAATTCTATTTCCCTATGAATCAAAGTCTTTAGCTTCTAAAGAAGTGGGTTGGGTGTCTGAAAAGACTAATTCTGTACTGAAATATATATCTACCTTGTTAGTCTCTCCTGTAATATTCTTAAAGTGACCATTACAGTTACCTTTTTAAATAGCAGCCTGCACTTACACTCAGCTGTGTCTGTGAGATACGTGCGTCTGTGTCTGTACTCTGTATACCTGCAGCCTGAGCTCATGCCTTTGCTGGTCTACCGGTATGCCAGCCCCCGCCTTCATGCCCTGACATTTCAAACACAGAGAACAGCTCAACCGAATGCCTCTTCTTATCGAGCGGCCTATGCAGTGCGGTAAAGAAACAAAAAAAACCCTGAAATCAGTCTCTATGAAGGCATGTTATCCCATTAACTACATGCTTATACCAGGATTGGCTGGCACAACCCTAAAATCTGTATGCCCAGCAAACCCGCTCGCATTGGGTCTGACCTCTGGGATAATATGATGTTACGCAACTAACATCGCTCTCACAGACTTTGAAACCTCACATCAAAATGTAGGTTGAGAGAGAGGGGTGCCAGGCAGGGGTCCTCAATCTTATCCAGAAAGGGCCGGTGTGGGTGCAGTCTTTTGTTCCAACTGGGCAGTTACACACCTGGTTCTACTAATCAAGGTCCTTAGTAAAGACTCCAAAGGTTGATTAGTAGAAACAGGTGTGTTACTGCTTGGCTGGAACAAAAGCCTGCACAGAACTGCAACAGTTTCTGCAGTAGCACTAAACACACAAAATCATTACATCACCATAAATACATTACCGTATGTAGTGCTGCCGTGTGATTGACAGCTAGGGCAGACAGACATGGAGGAAGGGAGGAGTCAGCTCAAGCCAGCGGGTTCATTTAATACAGGAAGGCAGGCGGGGCCTGGGGGGAGTGCAGGGGTTTGGGGCGGGACAGGAAGCCAACTTCCGTCCAATGGCCACGGCGGCTGGGTGCATCCCAAAATTCACCAGGCGCTTTCACCGTTTTACCAGACAAGAAAGAACAGATCAAATTTAGAATAGAACCGGACCTCAGTGTAGCGTTTTGGGTGGTAACCTGAAAAAGTGAATGGTGCAGTAGACAAACTTACCCAACACAGGTCAAATTTACCAGCATTTGCCTGGTGTTAGTTTCCCACCCTGGTCTGGGAGAAGTCGGGTTCAGAGGTGGGGACTGCTTCCCAACAAACAGCAAGCTGTGTAGATTCCAGCCCCACCCTGATCTATTCATATTGAGCCCTTATGTAATCCCATGAAGAATATAAAATAACTACTACGATATCACTGGAGTTCAATACATCACACAACAGTAAATCACAACAGTAATACATTCAATATTTTTATAATTCAGGTTTAATCACTGAAGATCATTGTAAATACAGAAAATTATAGCAACAGGTTCAAACTAAATAAAGATGACAAGAAACAAGGAAACTCAAATGGGTGCATATGCATGCATGTGTGCATGACTGCGTATGTGTGAACTTAAGGTCTCAGCTATAATTATTTTCATGTCTACAAATGTTTTCTTATATTATGTCACCAATGATTAAGGTCATGTAGTGCACTTGTGCCAACCAGCCCCTACACAGGGATGGTTGGCACAATGTTAAAATGCTATAGTTACAAAGAAATCATTTTCAATTCAAATAAAAACTAGAAAATATGAATATTCAATGGAATACATATAAAATAATAAACATATAAAACATATGATAAATATAATATACAATAGAGTTGAAACTGGTACAGGCATGCAGTTAATACTGTGATAACACATGCATTATTCATATGTATAATGCATGTTATCACATTAACTACATGCTTATACCAGGATTGTTTGGCACAACCATAAAATCTGTATGACCAACAATCCCGCTCACATTGGGTCTGACCTCTGGGATAATATGATGTTACCCAGCTAACATCACTCTCACAGACTTTGAAACCTCACATCAAAATGTATGTGTGTGGGTGTGTTTAGGTGGGTATGAGAGTTTACAGTATGTGTGTGAGTGTGTGCATGCGTGTGGGTGTGTGTGTGTACGTGTGTGAGTTTGTGTGCGAATGTCGATGTCTGTGGGTGCTTATGCGTGCGTGTGTGCATGTCTGTGTGCATGACTGCGTATGTGTGAGCAGGTGTGTGTGTGTGTGTGTGTGTGTGTGTGTGTGAGTGCGTAAGTATGTGTGTGCAGGTGGGGAACAGAGTGTATATGTGTGTGTGTGTGTGTGTGGGTGCATATGAGTGTGTGGGTGTGACTGTGTGTGTGTGTTTGCGTGTGGGGGAATATGCATGTGTGTAGTTGTGTATGTGTGTGAGTGTGTGCCAGTCTGTGCATGTGTGTGTGAGATAAGTGCGTGTGTGCGAGAATAAGTGTGTGTGTGCATATGCATATGTGTGTATGTGTGTGTGGTTGCATATGCCTGTGTGTGCCAGCATGTATAACCACCAGGTTCTTCCTTTCTGCCCACACTTCAATAACCACACACTCCAACTCATTTCCAATATCAATATTTCTATAAGGAATGCCCTCCTTCACAAAGGTGACACAACCCCCTCCTGCCCCATCCTTCCTGTCCCGCCTGATTGCCATGTATCCATTTATTATAAAATCTAAACTTGGTTTTAACCATGACTCCTGGAGACACAGCAGGTCTGGTTTTTCCTTCTGACTATAAATGAACTTTTTAAAATCCTGGCCATTAGCAATCAAGCTTCTTGCGTTCCATTGGAGAATTAACATTACTACTACTATACCCCAATACATTGTGTTTCTTGACTTGCCTGAACACTTAACTCCTCCCTAACTTCCTCCCATTTTAACCCTCTTATATCCAGGTGATGCACAGCTGCTTTGACAATAATCTTTCCGTTTTTGAATTTACATCCGCAGTTGCGTTTATAACTCCCGCTATAAACGTCACCAGTTTCTTTTTCTCTATCAACAACTTCTTTTCCACCTCTTGCATTATACTTGCCGCCGTTTGCTCTTTCCCTCCCCCCTGCTTGTCATTCAGTTTCTCCTGTCCAGCCATCCTTCTTCACTCCACCTTCTCCCTCAAACCTCACCACAACATGAAGGGATCCTGTCTTTGAACTCCTTGCCTAATCCTCCCGTCCCTCATTCTGTTTCTCCTAGATTACAGTCACTCTTTTTCTTCCTCTTAGCCGTCCGACGCCCACCTCCCTTCCCCACCTGTTCCCATTCACCCCCATACCCCTCCTCCTCATTCAACTACATGCTGTTATAGCTGTCTTCATCTACCTCCTTCCCCCCCATGCAACCACAGTCAACGAGAAGCAACGTGAGAGTCTCGCTACCGGACCTATACAGGCCATCGGCCGACACTCCCACCCTTTACTCCTCACTCGACCGACTACCGATCACCAAATGTAACACACAATCAATTTAATCCCGCGAACCAGTAAGAAGCAAACAAATTCAATACTTCCCGTCGCGCCGCACTTCCAAACCACAGTTTTCCCTGTTTCAAAAAACCCGCTTCACCCGACAATCAGTGGCCGCAGTAGTCAGCTACCTACTCCTAGCTACCACAAACACTCCCCGAACTAGCGCTTTTCCTATTTTAATCCTTTTAAAGGTCTTTCTACACGGCTAACCCCGGCCGGAAATCCCAAACCGGGATGCGCTCGTGCTTCTCTAAATCCTAATCCTTTCAGAAGTGTCCGCACCTAACAGTCAAAAGAAAAAAAAACAAAACAAAAGCCATAAACTGTTTGAACTTCGCTGCCACGCCGGCTCGACAATCTCCCGACCAGACGGCTTTCCGGAAATCCGCTTTTCCTCCAGCAGAGGTCAGTACCAGTGGTCCTGATCTGCTTCAGCATTTGCGTCTAGTTATTAACTACATATCCCATAAGCGCTTTCAAAAACACAAATCACGTCACGATTAGTCAAACCGTAGGTACTGTAGTAAATTTCGTTTTACGCTTTTTCTTGGGTGTTATGTTTTTCCCGCCATTGCGCTCGTGCTCCTGAGTGGAGTTTTTTTATGGTCTATGACTTCAGGGAGATTTTAACGTCGCCAAGCGTGAATTTGACTAGCTAATGCACATTCTGGTAACTTTTTCCTCTTACATGTCTATAGAAATACAGAGCAGCACTGGTTTTGGCAACGTTTTAGTTCATAAACCATGGGTACAAGGGTAAACTCTTGGAGTTTTGAAGGCACAGGAACCCATTCGGTCAATGAAATGACATGGTGACAACCGAGGTCCCGCTCTATCCTGGCACGTCAACGTAGTGAGAGCATCCAGTGTTGCCTCCTTCGTTCTACAGTACAGGTAGGCAGGCAAGGAGCGACTCTCAAAAACAGTTTGAATGGAACAAATTCCACTCAAGCAACAGTTACTATCATGATGTTAAATGTTTAAACTCAGTAAGTATACAAAATCGCATCATTCAGTAAAACAATGAAATTAAACGTTAAAACATATATTAACCATTTTTTCCACCAAAACATCTGATGATAATCAAAAGTGGTTGAACAATATGAATTTTAAAAAAACATTTTTTTTCACTTTTCTTCTATAAAGATGGGGAACTGACTCTACAAAAGTGGAGATGTTTCCTGTAAAATTATAAATACGTGGTATTCCTTTGTGAAGGAAAACATTATGGCTGTTTCCTCGGTAGATTCGGTCGGGTCTAGTGAATTCCATATAGGCTATGTTGAATTAAAACACACTCGGCACTGAAAGCAAGGATTAGTTCAAACCGCTTTAATACAGAGTTTTAGCGCTTTAGTACAGAGCCTGTAGGAACGCAAAGACAGTATGTGCGGACCGACAGGGGATCCCCGGCATATAGGGAATCTTATCTTTTACGCTCATTAACACAAAGATACTTTTCCCCCAGTAACCTTGATATTTTAGTTTGTTAGCATGCCTAAGATAAGACACCGGGCCCAATTGGTCTGCAGCATGAGAGAGAGAGAAAGTGGGAGAGAGGGAGCCATCTCCTGTTTATGGAACCGTCCTGAACCTTTACAGAATTGCATAGAGTACTTCAAAGCACACGTCATTTTCTCATTATCTACTTGAGATTTATGGATTTTTATAAAGAGAATGTTCTCTTCTCACGCGAAGGTAAGAATATGGGAGTTAGTCATTACACATGAAAACTGTTAAAAGAATACATTTTTAATCACTTATATTTTAGGGTATATAATGTAAAACAATTATTTAAACAGCATATTCTTCTACACCTTCTTGTATGGAAATGTATTACTCGTACACACAAAGGTTCTGCACAATTATTTGTTGCCATGACTAATGGACCACTTTATTTGCTTTATTTGTATATAAATTTATATAACGAATGCTTCCTGAAAATTAAAATTAATCAATTTTTTTCATCCGTTCAAAATTATGCGGAAACCGTAATGTAGCTCATGAAATGTTCATGAAATGCACTAAGAACGTAAAGAAAATAACAGTGTTTCCCCTTTATTCGAATAAATACGGTTTGACAAACCGTGACGTAATTATTGTATTTTTGAAAGCGCTTATGGGATTTGTAGTCAATAAGTAGTTGTGATTGCTGAATCGGATTTGGCGTTGGACTTCATTTCCCGAAAAAGCCATTGTCGAAACACCATGCGGTGCCGTCTGAAACTTGTAAATATTTCCACACAACTGCGCGACCGAAAGGTAGGTTCATTTTTTTGTCGCACCGAAGTTAATGTATGATGATTGCCAGCTAACTTGAACTTTATCTGGAAATACACTTCGCGTTCATGTCCGATAATGTCCATACATTTAACCCAACTGGCGAGAAACAGTTTGCATCAATAAATGAAGAAGCTAGCGAGCTGTAAATACCATTAACTAGATAGCAAACAAGCTAGCTGACGTAAGCAAATTAGTTTGTTTTAAGCAGGTATGCCACTCCCCTCCTGTTAATGTGGCTAATATTTAATGCTTCTCCTCACGTCGTGAAGTCTGCAAGTCTCTATGACAAAGTTCCGTTATACTCCATCATAAATGTGTCTTGTTTCCAGCCACCTGTTCTATTATTTCAACATCTATTGGCTAGCATTAGAAAAAAAACATTTCGATTCTTTGTTTTGAGCGAGATTTTATTTATTTTTATTTATTTGTGTTGCTTAAATAACTCTCGTTATAAGCTACTGTCCGTTTAGCTAACTAAACCTGACGTTCGGCGTGTTTGCTTTCTCTGACTGTCCGTCAAATTTATATAAATTGTATAGCGGTCGTGTGTACAGTGATCCACTTCTGTTAGCAGCAATAGCTAGCTTGTTGCCTTGGCTGAATTGATTGGTGTGACATTTTTGTTACTACAGCTTACAGTACACTTACAGATTGGCAGGTAAATTTAATATCTTTAGTGTCAGGCGTTATTCCATCGTAATGTTCCAGACATTATTATTATTGTGGTCATGTATACAGTAAGTACTGTACGTATAGTGTATGTTGTACGTACAGTAGTGGTGACAACAGACAGCCCTGTTTCATGCCTGGATGTAGATTAAATGGATGTGAAATTATGCCGTTTGTAGATATTGAGACTTGTGGATTGTTATATGAAATGTTTTCCTATTTTATGAATTTAGTCTGACACAGACACGCACGCACACACACAGACACGCAGTCTCTCCTCTCTTTCACACACACACACACACATATATATGCACACACATACACACACAGACACACACACACACATATATATATAGGCACACACACACAGTCTCTTCTGTCTCTCTCTCTCTCTGTCACACACACACACACACACACACACACAGTCTTTTCTGTCTCTCACACACATATATATACACATGCATGTGCACACACACACTCGCAGTCTTCTCTCTCTCTCTCACACACACACAAAATCAGTCTCTCCTCTCTCTTTCTCTCACGCACACACAGACACAGTCTCTTCTCTCTCTCTGTCTCACACACACACACACACCTATATATGCACATGCACACACACACACACAGACACACACACACACTCAATCTCTCCTCTCTCACACACAGTGTCTCCTCTCTCTCGCACACAGACACACACGTATGCATTGCACATGCACACAAACTCGCACACACATATATATATATATGCACACACACACAGTCTCTTCTCTCTCACACACACACAAACACACATATTTCTATGCGCACACACACTCACAGACACACACACACACACACACAGTCTCTTCTCTCTCTCTCTCACACACACACACTCTCAGTCTCTCCTCTCTCTCTCACACACATACACACACACACATGTATATAGGATCACACACACACACACACACACACACACACACACATATATGCACAGGCATGCGCACACACGCACACTCGCAGTCTCTCTCTCTCTCACACACACACACCTATATATGCACATGCACACACACACACACACACACTCAATCTCTCCTCTCTCACACACATAGTCTCTCCTCTCTCTCGCACACAGACACACACATGTATGCATTGCACATGCACACAAACTCGCACACACATATATATATCTCTCTCACACACACACACAGACACATATTTCTATGCGCAGACACAATGTCTCTCTCCTCTCTCACACACACACACACAGTCTCCTCTCTCTCGCACACACTCTCAGTCTCTCCTCTCTCTCTCACACACACACACACACACACACACAGCCTCTACCTTTCTCTCTCACACACACTCACATATATATATGCACACACACACAGTCTCTTCGCTCTCTCACAAACACACACACACATATATATCCACGGACACACACCCCCACATATATATATATATATATATATAGGCACACACACACAGTCTCTTCTGTCTCTCTCTCTCTCCATCACACACACACAGTCTTTTCTGTCTCACACACACATATATATGCACATGCATGTGCACACACACACTCGCAGTCTTCTCTCTTTCTCTCTCTCTCTCTCACACACACACACACAAAATCAGACTCTCCTCTCTCTTTCTTTCTCACGCACACACAGACACAGTCTCTTCTCTCTCTCTTTGTCTCACACACACACACACACACACTCAATCACTCCTTTCTCACACACAGTGTCTCCTCTCTCGCACACAGACACACATATGTATGCATTGCACATGCACACAAACTCGCACACACATATATATATCTCTCTCACACACACACACAGACAAATATTTCTATGCACAGACACAATGTCTCTCTCCTCTCTCTCACACACACACACACACACACACACACACACACACAGTCTCTTCTCTCTCTCACACACACTCTCAGTCTCTCCTCTCTATTTCAATTCAATTTCAATTTAAGTTGCTTTATTGGCATGAAATACAAACATACTTATTGCCAAAGCATACATATATAATATGTAAAATAATAATAATATTAAAATAATAATGGTAAATGTAACAATATATACAAATAACAGCATTGACAGCAACAGAAGTAAATCAATAAACATGTACAATGTTTATATGGGGTGGGTGGTCACTCACTGTCCCTCAGGTTATGGCAGGCTGAAATGAACTGTGCCGCAATTGGGGCTGTGGATCCTTCCCCTAAAAGAACTGCACATTTTTCTTCTTTTGATTTGTAATTAAAATTATTTATAATTTGGGATAATTTTTGGAAATATTTTTTTTCTAATTTGTAAATATTTTGTGCAAGTAAGGAGGAAGTGCATCTCTGTTTCCACCTCCCCTGTCTTGCAGTGACCACATATTCGCTCTTCTTTTGGTACCCATGAGTTTTTGTATCTGCCTATTTCAATTGCAAGCGTGTGGTCACTGAGCCTGTACTTGGTCAGGATCCGTCTCTGCTTTGTATCTCTGACAGAGAAGAGATACCCTGCCTGTGTGCATTTTCCATTTAGGGCCCGATAACAATTCAGTTTATTTTGGGTGTTTCTTTGTTCCAATGGTCCAGATAGGAGTTTTTGATGTGTTTTATAATTTGGTTGACTCTAATGGGCTGTTGTGAAGCAGTGCTGGTCTGAAGCTGTTTTGCATTAGTATGTGTTAATGTTAGTCTAGAGAGGTTCAGAACCAGCTGACTGAGGGGATACTTTCCTGGGCTGAGCTCTTGGGTTTGGAGTGCCAAGAATTGTAAGGAGTCTGTTGGACTCATTTTTAGATGTTCAATAAAATTTAATGCCCTTTTTTGAATTTGAATGAGAGTTGGAAATCTGCCTAATTCAGCCCTGCATACATTGTTAGGGGCATTTCTATGTACTTTTAGTATGTTTTTACAGAATTCTGCATGCAGGGTTTCAGCTGGAAGTTTCTCCCACTTGGTGTAGTCTTGCTGACTGAGTGGACCCCATATTTCGCTTCCATACAGCATGATAGGCTGGATGACACAGTCTAAGATTTTTAACCAGATTCTAATGGGAATATTTATTGTATGGAATCTCCTTTTAATCGCATAAAAAGCCCTGTGGGCTTTTTCTTTTAATGCATTCACTGCTAGGCCAAAGCTCCCTGACGCACTGATTTTTAGTCCTAGGTAATCGTAGTTGATAATTGTTACAAGCGCATTGTTTACAAGGTTTTGGGTGTAGAATTCACACACACAGTCTTTTCTGTCTCTCTCTCTCGCTCTCTCTCTCACACACACACACAATCAGACTCTCCTCTCTTTCTCTCTCACGCACACACAGACACAGTCTCTCCTCTCTCACTCTCTCTCACACACACAGGCACACATACATGCATTGCACACACGCACAGACACAGTCTCTCCTCTCTCTCTCACACACACTCATGGTGGAACATGCACAGAGATAGTACATACAGTCATAAGGGTGTTGTAGTTTGTACACAGTCCCAGATTCACTGTCACCAGTTCTGCTAGCTCTCCTGTGCCTGGGGAGAGGAGGGGGGCCATGCAGCTCCCCTGTCCCTTTAGGATGGGGGGGGGGGGTCTCTTATTCTACACATGACTTTGGGCTTTAATATTGTCTTTGTTTTCATTCCTATTCAGCATTACTGTTTTTTTTATTTTTTTTTAAAGCAAAACGACCACACTCACCACAAAAAGAAATCTTTTAGGGTCCTATTCCTCTTCATTGTTAAAGCTGACTGTTCATTAAGCCTCTGAATGAATGAACAAAATTAGCTTAAGTTAACTAAAAACTGCCAGTTATCCAAGTTACTCAGATATCTTCCACTTATTGTACAAACGTAAATTCATCGTGTTCCGAACAAAACACGGGAAGCGGCCGCTTCCACAAGAAGTTAACGTCCGTTCAACGTTAGTTTTTCTCATGAGGAATGTGGCTTGTAGTTTTAGGCTTTATGTGCGCGAACAGTTACTGGCTGCTAAAGTTCGCTTCATTTCAGCTGATTTACACAGTTTCTGATGTGATGCCTGCCTGAGAAGCTAAAAACAGCCATTTCAGTCCACCAAGGCAACACACAGCTAATCCTGCTTAACAGACAGCTCAGTAAATACGCATAAAATGTTAGCTAACTCAGAATTGAACTTTTGAAACTTACCGAGGAGAAAAACAATTTGACGGAATTGGAATGTTCAAGGCGAATGCGATTAGCGCCATTACAAACTCGGTTTGCGTGATAGCCTGCGGGCGCAGGCGTGTTTGATGACGTCTCATAATTGTTACAAGCGCATTGTTTACAAGGTTTTGGGTGTAGAATTCACACACACAGTCTTTTCTGTCTCTCTCACACTCACTCACTCACTCACTCACACACACACACACACACACACACACACATACATATATACACACGCATGCGCACACACACACTTCCTTCACCTGGATTTGCCTCCCTCTGCTGGACAAAAATGGCATTACAGCAGAGCAAGTGTCAGAACTCCACCATAACATTAAAGTCTATTTTTTAAAGGCTTTTAATGTGTAGCACCATACACTGATTCCACCTATGCAGTCCTTCCAACTCCCTTTGAACAAAGATGTTCATGCGTCTGTTGCATTTACATAATGTATGTTCATATGTAACAAATTTTGGTGATTTTAAGCATCCCCTCCTTTTTTCTCTCCAGCTTGTCTGCAGCCCAACAAGCTGATCAGGGTAGCACTGTGGCTGTCTAACAGATGGGCTGACCATGCAGAAAGTCCCCAGATGGAGGCACTGTGTAAGCATGAGTTTGGTTTTGTTTGTTTTTGTTTCTATGCACCACATTTGGTGTATATTAGTGTATTACTACTGCCAGTCTAACATACTGCTACCTTTCTGCAATCAAATGATTTAATTTGATTGCGTAGTAGTATGGGGGACTGTCAGTAGTAATGCACTAATGGAGAGTGGGGCCCAGTCAAAAAATTTTTTTTTTTTTTTAACCTTCAGAAAATTTTGAAATTTGCGAAAAAATATTATAACCCCCATGTTGCATTCTCGGAAATTTCGGGGGGCCAGATTGCCTACCCCTCCACACACGCCACACACACACCTCCCCCACCCTTGGGGACCACCGACGTTGCTCAGGTGCGGTCTCGGGGAATCGAACCATCAACCTCTACCTCCTGAGGATCGGTTCAGCCCCCTACGCCACGTAATCCTTCGCATTTATCGCTCCTTTTTTTGTGCACTTACACAGCACAACGGACAAAAGCTGCGCAAACTGAAAAGGGTAACACAGGGCTTGAACCTCTGACCTTGGTAATGGAAAACGAGAACCATTCCTTTGCACCACTGTAACTTTGACGTTTTTTCTGTTTTTCCTGCAGTGACATGAAGACAGCCTGACCTCAGAAGTAGAAACTGAAGGGACGAACCGGGATTCGAACCCTGAAGCTCAGCGTTCCGAGCATCGGACAATACCTTTACGCCACTGTCGTGTTAGCGGTTGCGCGGCTGCAGAAGTGGCCTGATGATGAGACAACCCAAGTATAAGCGAAACAAAGGCAAAGGGGGGCTCGAACCCCCAACCTCTGCGTCCGTAGGCAAAGACAATACTGTTGCGCCACCTTCTCTTCTGTGAATCGGCCAGCTCTTCTATGGGTAGAAGAAGATGACACGACAGAAATATTTCCCAAAAAAGAAAAAAAGCTGGAACCCCCCCGGCCGTGGCTGGCTCAAATCTGCTGGGCGTGATGCAGTGAACAGAAGCTGATGAGAAGTGCCACTGTTAAAAAAACTAGAGTTTTTGGGTGCTCATTAGTGAACTTATTCTCAGACCCGTCAGAAATAAACAGGAGGAGCTCAGCTTTGAATCACACACAGATCCAGATTAGGTGCTCTCCTAAAACAAACTCTAAGAAACTGTGGCAAAATATAAACGGACACCCTAACATATTTTGGCTTCTTTAAATAAAGCTTTTGATTCATTGAAGGAATTCCTTTGCATTTGTGATTTATAATTAGAACAACAGGTGACTGACAAGTCCCGTTCAAACAGATGACCTAATTAAAGGTGTAATGTTGCACCTTATAGGTGTGCATGAAAGTGATTAGTTGGTTATATTTTTTATGCCTTTGAATGTTTTCTTTCACAAGGATGAAAAATGAGATTTAATCTAGCCAGTAATGGACTATGGAGAACACTCATATTCTGTTTTTATAAACTGCAGTGGATGTGTATTGGGGACAGGGCTTGTAAATGCATTTTATTTTCTTTTAAATAATGAAATAAAATTAATTGTGTTTTGGAATTTTATTCTGCAATTCCATTTCAGTCTTGAAAGTTGTGCTGCCATTGCTGAATAAAAATAATGCACAATAAGAACAGTGAGTTTCGGTTTCAGTAGATCTTTATTATCCCCAGAGGGCAACTTGTGTGCAGCATTAAAATCCACATACATTTGATAACCACGCAAAAAAATCGACTTGTACATTACAACATTTTTTAAATCGGATTTCCTCTGCTGTAATGCCATTTTCTGTCCAGCAGAGGGAGGCAAACCCCTGACATTACATTGCATTATTCGGCAGACGTTTTTATCCAGTGACGTACAATAAGTGCATAAAGAAGGTCATTGGAACAACTACAAAACACAGATCCAATAAGGCACAATACTCATTTAGTAACAGTTATTCATAGCCATGAACACATTAAGTCCAGTTCACACATTAAACATTACTCTGACCTAACCTCTGCTAAGTAAAACTAGGAGGCATGACAAGCTACAACATCAAGATAATGATACAAAGTACAGTATAAGTGCTGGATGGCGGTACAGGTAACATGAAATTGGCACAGGAGGTACATGTGTAGCATAAAAGAGGGGAATTTAAGTGATAAAAATTATCCTAGATTCATCCAAATGGCAGGGGTGCAAGTGGCCCCGTTTCCACACAGCGGAGTGGTCGAACTGGCGTGTAAGATTGAATCATGTCCTGTAAGTAGCCGGGGGCCGTCCTGTTGGCTGCAGGGTAGGTGAGGATCTGGACTTTGAACCTGGTCCTGTCAGCGACCGGTAGCCAGTGGAGTGAACTCAGCAGAGGAGTGACTTGGGAGAACTTGGGAAGGTTGAAGACGAGTCGGGGAGCAGCATTCTGAATCAGGGGACATATGAAGCCCAGCACCGATGCCTCCGAAGCACTCCCCGAGTCTGCTCAGCTCCTTTAAAACAGAAGGGACCAGTTAAAAGCATTTAAAAATAAGATACATTGGTTTGATTATCAATTTATGTGAAGTGAGATGCATTACATTACAATCTACAGTACAATCTACATATTAGGCTGTGTAATTTAGTTTTTAGTCACACACTAAACAGAGGTAAACCAGTGAAATGTGTGTGTGCATCTGCTACCCTGGAAAAGTGAAGACTAATCTTAATCCTTAACATGCAGGTGATTTACAGCAACGTGCACACAAACACCCCGAAAATCAGTTTTAAACAATATTCTGATTAAGCATCTGCATGGTTAAAAAAACACGATTTATCTAATGCCTGGGTTTTACATGGATTCTTTTAATAATCATGTAAGGCCAGTTAGTTGCGTCCAAAAATTACTAATTACTTTACGCCGCTTTGCGTGACGCTTCAGCTTCTTCTTCTCTTTGTATGATTCTGGCATTTTCAACGCTTCCAGACTCTTTACTGCCCTCTGCTGGTCGTTAAAAAAACCTCAACTGATCCTCAGATGCGTCCGTGCACATATAGTCCAGTTGCATACAAACAAATCCAACTTTCCTTTCAAATAGTTACTGCTTCTTCTGGTCTGAACTAAGCAAAGTTACAAAAGAAAAAAGAAACTCCTGATTCTGAAATAACGTTCAATACCATCTTACTTTCCTGTAGTTTACATTATAATAACTTGTTCAATCGTCGCAGCCATGCCACACTGTCATACCCACCTGGGTGTTTCCCTACCATCTTTAAACATCGATTAAACCACAGTCCCTCAGACTTAATCTTGCTGGTTTACCTGCACTGATTCTTTCCCCCCGCATAAAGATATACAAACAACACCCAGCTCACTGCGTTTGGTGACCTTTCGCATGCGCAGTTTTAAAAGGCCGAAATTTAAAGCCGACTTTACTACGTTTACATGCGCAAATAAATCGAAAATTTGCGCAAAAATATTGGAATTAATTGAATGTTTCTCAGATTTTTACCATACCCGATTAAGATAATAAAAAAAGCGATTACTTACAACTTCCTCCACAACAACCGAATTTGTGTTCCTAAACGTAGATGTTTTTCCCGTGCTTTAATGGTGATTGATGACAGGTGCGCGGACATTTGGGTACTCTGTTGCAGGTGCGTTTTATTTTCACAAGAGGGAGCCAGCATTCCTACTTTAATACAGACGGCCCCGGTTGAAGCCATCGTTCAGAAAATAATTAATGAAATGTCATACAACAGCACTGTACCTTAAAATAATGACAACATTTTGGTAAATTTGGCATGAAGCTTTAATCTCAATCGTTTTACAGGCATGGCAGTTTGCGTTTTCATACCCTGGAGAAGTGGAAACTATTTAATGTTTAAAACACAAGTGCGTCCGATTTCCAGGCTATGATGTGGATTATAGACTCCATATTAATACAGCTCCAGGCAGACAACTGACTCCAACATTGAAATTTCCTCAGCGAAACATTAAAACTGTCTAGTAAAGATAAGAACTCTCTCACCGATATGTCCTCAGCTAAGATAACCACTTAGCACTGTAAGGGCAATAATAAAAGGTGTAAAAACATATGGAAAGGTTGCAAATTTGCCAGAAAGAGAGAGCGAGTGCATGTTGTCCCCATGGACAATGAGGAAGATGGTGAGGGAGGCCATTAATAACCCAAGGATCACTGTTTAAGAATTGCAGAGATTGGTTTGTTTCTTGTGGTCAACAAGTCTAAAAAAAAACATAAAATGGCACCTCCATACCAACTGACTCCTCCATACCAACTAACTCTTTGGAAGGGTGGCACGAAGACAGCCCTTACTGAGCACAATAAACAAAACCAAGAATCTGGAGCTTGCCAAACCTCATTGGAATTATGACTGGAAGAGTGTGCTATTGTCAGATGAGACCAAAACCATCAACATGTTTGGCGGCAAAAGAGGAATGCATACAGGAGAAGCACCTCATACCTACTGTCAAATATGGAGGTGGGTCATTGATATTTTGGAGATGTTTTGCTGGCAGTGGTCCTGGGGCACTATTTTAGATCAATGGCACAATGAGTTAAAACAAAGTACCAGGAAATTCTGGCAGAACATTTGGTTGTCTTTGCTAAGAAGCTAGGACTTGATCATAGGTAGATTGTCCAGCAGGACAATGACTCCAAGCATACATCAAAATCTAAACAGAAATGCTTAAGTGAAATCAACATCCATGTTTTCCAATGGCCATCTCAGTCTCCAGACTTAAATTTCATCAAAAACCTGTGGTCTGAACTGAAGAGCGGGGGTCCATAAGCACAAACCCAAAGATATCAATGATTCTGAAAAGTTCTACATGGAGAAATCGTCAAAAATCCCTCCAAATGTGTTCTCTAACCATATCACATATTATAGGAAAAGACTCATTTAACACAGATATCATATCCATTGAATATCGAACAACTTACCGGGTGAATATCGCATTAAATTTCCAAAGCACGTGAAACTGACTCTTCACTGAGAGCGACTTGAGAAATTGCGCACGTGAGTGGCTGATGTATGTCACGACTATGAGAAATTAAGCAAGCTGGATGCATCAGATAGCCTCTGAGGGTAAATGAATAAAACGACACGGTCTACATACTACCGCCATGCAGTCTGCAGGTCAGGCTGGCGAGGTGAAATGAGGGTGGCGGCGTGGGGACGTCCTCTTACCGAGAGCTCCGGCCAGCGAGCGATTGGCGCGCGGCTGGATCATGGCAGCGAGGCGGGAAGGTCGCGACCTCTTCCCCCCGCGGCCGCTCCTCGGTGCCGACGCGCGCCGTTCTCCAGGCCGATCCTCGTCCGACGTCCCGGGGGGCGTCTGGGGAGAGGCGTCTTCTGTGGTTTCCCCGCTGATGACCGTTGCCGTAGCGCCAGCCCGTGTGTTTGTTCAGGCTGCATCATAATGGCGATTTCTCCGCCGGGCACCGACGTCGCCGTGAAAAAAGCCCGGCGGCACCAGCGGGCAAACAGGAGGAGGAACGCCCGTGCGCGTGGAGAGCACTTTCCGGCCCGAACGCAAACCGAAGGATGGTGGACATGTTGGCTCTGCCCAAAGCCGTTTGGCTTCACTTCCTAGGAAATGGCATGCAAACTATTTACCCCAAGCTTGCAGTCAGGTTCATTTCAGTTTGGTCAACCTGGAGCCAATAAACTGAAGCCTAACTTCAGGGCTCCACGCTAACATTTTTTTTCCAAAGAGCACGCACTCTGGAGCTGAAAAATTGAGGGTTGCACCAATGCATTCCAAAGAGTGCTCCTAAATTACTTTTCCAATTGGGACACACCAATCTCTCCAAGTCCTCCTAAAATAGGAGCACTGTGGGCTAGATGGCAACGTCTCCAAGCGTTTCTTTGCGAATCGAGTTTCAGAACTTGGTAGCTCACAGGCAAGGCCGATCACTGTTTTCTTGCTGTTGAAATTCTTAATTTAGCCAGGAGATAAATTCGAATGGTTGCTTTTTTCAAATTTATAAATAATTCTATTTTCCTATGAATCAAAGTCTTTAGCTTCGAAAGAAGTGGGTTGGGTGTCTGAAAAGACTAATTCTGTTCTGAAGTATTTATCTACCCTGTTAGTCTCTCCTGTAATATTCTTAAAATGACCATTACAGTTACCTTTTTAAATAGCAGCCTGCACTTACACTCAGCTGTGTCTGTGAGACACGTGCGTCTGTGTCTGTACTCTGTATACCTGTGGCCTGAGCTCATGCCTTTGCAGGCCCACCGGTATGCCAGCCCCGCCTTCACGGCCTGACATTTCAAACACCGAGAACAGCTCAACCGAATGCCTCTTCTTATCGAGCGGCCTATGCAGTGCGGTAAAGAAACAAAAAAACCCTGAAATCAGTCTCTATGAAGGCATGTTATCCCATTAACTACATGCTTATACCAGGATTGGCTGGCACAACCATAAAATCTGTATGCCCAGCAAACCCGCTCACATTGGGTCTGACCTCTGGGAAAATATGATGTTACCCAACTAACATCGCTCTCACAGTCTTTGAAACCTCTCATCAAAATGTAGGTTGAGAGAGAGGGGTGCCAGGCAGCTTCACCGCAAAGTGTGGCTTCACCCTTAACCCTAAAAGCCACACATCCTCCGATGAGATCACCTGGCATCACTCTCGCCTCCCACAGTCAGCCACTTGTTGGTGTGTTTCCCATTTTTAAAATGGTGTTCATCGAATGTATTTCCATATATTTTCCATATATAAATGTTGAAATCAGACGGTTTACACGTCGGATCTTTAATCCGATTGGTTATCGCACTGTGTTCCCCGTTGTTCCGGTGGCTTCGATGGCTTGCGGCCCAGCATGCCTTGTGGGATGAAGGGAGGCAACAACAAAGTCTCTTCTCGTCGCGGAAAAAAAGGACTGCCCGGCACTGCTCCCATGTCCCCTTATCAGCCCCCCCCCCCCAGTAACACAGTCCAAAAAAAATCACACAAAATGTTTTCATTCAAATAACAGACAGAACTGCAACAGTTTCTGCAGTAGCACTAGACACACAAAATCATTACATCACCATAAATACATTACCGTATGTAGTGCTGCCGTGTGATTGACAGCTAGGGCAGACAGACATGGAGAAAGGGAGGA
The DNA here is from genome assembly GCA_025169545.1 of Anguilla japonica. Taxonomy (NCBI): domain Eukaryota; kingdom Metazoa; phylum Chordata; class Actinopteri; order Anguilliformes; family Anguillidae; genus Anguilla; species Anguilla japonica. The sequence continues at coordinate 9,818,754 of CM045901.1, read as the reverse complement.
GTCAGCTCAAGCCGGCAGGTTCATTTAATACAGGAAGGCAGGCGGGGCCTGGGGAGTGCAGGGGTTTTGGGGCGGGACAGGAAGCCAACTTTCGTCCAATGGCCACGGCAGCTGGGTGCATCCCAAAATTCGCCAGGCACTTTCACCGTTTTACCAGACAAGAAAGAACAGACCAGATTTAGAATAGAAATGGATCTCAGTGTAGCGTTTTGGGTGGTAACCTGAAAAAGTGAATGGTGCAGTAGACAAACTTACCCGCCACAGGTCAAATTTACCAGCATTTGCCTGGTGTTAGTTTCCCACCCTGGTCTGGGAGAAGCCGGGTTCAGAGGCGGGGACTGCTTCCCCACAAACAGCAAGCTGTGTAGATTCCAGCCCCACCCTGATCTATTCATACTGAGCCCTTATGTAATCCCATGAAGAATATCAAATAACTACTACGATATCAATTGGGTTCAATACATCACAAAACAGTAAATCACAACAGCAAAACATTAAATATTTTTATAATTCAGGTTTAATCACTGAAGATAGCTGTAAATACAGAAAATCTGAGCAACAGGTTCAAACTTCAGTAGCATTTTGACACATATGATATTAGTATTACATTACATTACAGGCATTTAGCAGACGTTCTTATCCAGAGTGACTATGTTATAGACACGTAAAAAAACACAGAAATCATAGATACCCATCAAGCATTTGGTCGGGTCTAGCGAATTCCATATTATTATACCATGAATTAAAACAAACTCAACAATGAAAGCAAGGATACATTCAAATCATAAGCGCTTTAGTACAGAGTCTGTAGGAGCACAGAGACAGCATGTGTGGACTGACAGGGCCTCCCCAACATACCGCAATGAACTCAACATAACAAAGAAATTGTACGCTTTTAATAGGGAATCTTATCTTTTAGGTTCTGCACTTGGATGCAAGCCACACGTACATTTCTCTTGCAGAGAAACATTTCCCAGAAATTACCTCTTCGTCATTAACACAAAGATGCTTTTTCCCCAGCAACCTTGACATTCTAGTTTGCTAGCATAACTAAGATAAGACACCGAGCCCAGTTAGTCCACAGCATGAGAGAGAGAAAGTGGGAAAAGGGGGCACATCTCCTGTTCATGGAACTGTCCTGAATCGTAACAGAATTGCATAGAGTATCTCAAAGCTATGTCATTATCTCATGCTTGAGATTTAATCATTTTAACAAAGAGCATGTTCTCTTCTCACGAGAAGGTAAGAATATGAGAGTTAGTCATTACACATGAAAACTGTTAAAAGAATACATTTCTAATCACTCATATAGTATATAAAATAAAACAATTATTAAACAGCGTACTCTTCTACATTAACCTGTTAAGAGATCATATTCTCATATACAAGGTTTAAGCAGTACTGAGGGTAATATTGGGTACATCTGAAATTACGGTTGTATAAAGGCTGGGTCAGGTTTTGGCCGTGGTTAGGTATTGGTTAAAGAAGGCTGGGTGTACATGCAAATGCGTCTAAATATGTGTGTGTGTGCATGTCAGAGAGTAAGAAAGAAATTCACAGCGTATACTAGATAAACTGTAAGAGAGTGGGTTTGAGAGAGTGTGTGTTTGTGTGCGTGTGTCAGAGAGTGTGTGTGTTTAATTGTTTTTGGTGTGTGTGGGTGCGTACGCATGCGTGATTGATTGTGTGTGCGTGTGTTACACACCTCAGGATTTGAGGTGGCAATCAGAATATGTTTTGAATCCTGGGATTATGTGGAAGGAAAGGAGACTTTCAGACTTCTGCTGTCGTTAAAAAGCTCTTCATCAGGAATGAAGTGAAACAGTGGAAGTCCCACATAACATCGCCCACTCTACTGCAACAGCTCCCCCTTGAGGCCATTACAAAACTCCTATTAACTCCAGCAGAGTGCTTGGAGGAATCAGTTAACTACTGTCATGACATGACATTACACATGAAATAACTTGAACAATTCCAATAGGACAGAAGCAGTTAAATATATATACATTAAAAAGATCATCATAATAGGAATATAACCATTTAAAACCATTTATTTTAAAATATCATTTCGATATTATTTATACCACTAGTGTCTATGAAGCCACTCGTGGGTGTCAATCAATCAATCAATCAATCAAAGCACTATTTGCCCTTGAGGGGCAATTGCAGAGGCCCATAGAGTAGTATAATTAACAAGTAACACATTACAGCAGAAAATAAAAAAAATAAAAAAAAGTGTGAGTGTGTGGTTGCATATGCGTGTGTGCGTGCATGAGGGTGTATGGGTGTGCGTGTGTGTATGAGAGTGCGTGCATGAGGGTGTATGGGTGTGCGTGTGTGTATGAGAGTGCGTGCGTGTGCGAGAGTAAGGCTGGAAACACACTTGATTTAAATGACGTGGCCGCGTACACAAAATGGCTGTCACGCGTATCCTGCGGTCATTCAGAGTGTCCTTTGTGCACGTCCTCAAAAATGAACGCTACACGTCTGCAAGGTGCAATACCCGCGTAAACCACGGGGGCAGTATTCATTTTACGCCTAGTGACGTGACTGACGGCAGGAAGCCAGGAAGGATGGTGTTATCATTTGAAGGGAAGCCATGATTTGCCCCCTAGTGGATATACCTTTAAAACCTCCAGTCAGACAGAAGGGAAGCAGGCGGGCATGTGAACAATATCGCCCGGGACACAGCCACTTCACGTGCATGTAGTGTGAGATTATTCAAGTATGTTTCCAGCATGTGTGTGTGTGTGTGTGTGTGTCTGTGTGTGTGTGCATGCATGTCTGTGTGTGCATATGTGTGTGACAGTGTGTGTGTATGAGTATGTGCGCGTGTGTAAACGTAAGAGTAAGAGTAAGTGCGTGTCTCTACTCCAGTTTGCAGAGGGACACAGAGGATTTCCACACTTTAAATCCAGCACAGAGGGGTGTGTGTTGAGTGAAGTGTGTGTGGAATCTGTGCACTAGGGTCAGTGTGTCAGAGTCAGAGATGCTGTAGAAGGACAGAGTGCCAGCCGGACGGTCCACACACACTCCTACCCTGTACACACACACTCCTTCACCACCATCAGCATCATCATCAATCACTGCTAGTCTGTGGTAGGGGGAGGGGCGGACATGTGTGCCCATGAAACCCTCATTGTGATAGACTAAGTAACTGTCCCTAATGCACTCCAGACTCCAGGAGTTTTTATTCAGTCCAAGCACACAGTCAGTATTCGGTCCTTTCCTGCCGATTCCTTTATCTGTCACTGCTATATAAACCACTCCCCTCTCAGACACACTCCACTCAGCCTCCCAGTAACAGCGCTCACTCACACTCTCTCTGCACACAACCTGGGGCCAGTACTCAAATCTCTCTGGATGATCAGGATATGGCTGCTCCTCTCTCTCCGGTGTGTGTGACACCCTCCTGTTCCCCTCAGACAGACACAGGTTTCTGTGCGCTGTGTTTGGATCCAGTGTGAGCTGACAGCCATCTGCACACCAGAGACATTAATGAGATTAATCATTATTAACATTCACATCATTATGTGTGTGAGAGAGAAAGAGCTGTGATAGTACCTATGTGTGTTTGTGTAAGATACTTTTCTGTAATGTCTCACTCTCTCTCTTTCTCTCACACACACACACACACACACACACACACACACACACAGTGTTCTGTGTCGATACAGACTCACATTTTCTGGGTCCTGGTTTGGTCCTGTTCTGTCCTCCATGGTCCACACTGTAGGAACAGCAGAACAGAGAGTGAGTGAGTATGCGTGTGAGGTGCAGTATGGAAACTCTCTGTACTTACAGCAGTCTGAGTGTGTCCAGTTCAGCAGCAGACAGCGCTCTCACTCCAGTCTCCTGGGTGATTGTATCTCAGGTCCAGCTCTCTCAGGTGTGTGTGTGTGTGTGTGTGTGAGGTGCAGTGTGGAAATTCTCTGTGCTTACAGCAGTGTGAGTGTGTCCAGTTTAGCAGCAGACAGCACTCTCACTCCTGAATCTCCTGGGTGATTGTATCTGAGGTCCAGCTCTCTCAGGTGTGAGTGTGTGTGTGTGTGTGTGTGTGTGTGTGTGAGGTGCAGTGTGTAAACTCTCTGTGCTTACAGCAGTGTGAGTGTGTCCAGTTTAGCAGCAGACAGCACTCTCACTCCTGAATCTCCTGGGTGATTGTATCTGAGGTCCAGCTCTCTCAGGTGTGTGTGTGTGTGTGTGTGTGTGTGTGTGTGTGTGTGTGTGAGGTGCAGTGTGTAAACTCTCCGTACTTACAGCAGTGTGAGTGTGTCCAGTTTAGCAGCAGACAGCGCTCTCACTCCTGAGTCTCCTGGGTGATTGTATCTCAGGTCCAGCTCTCTCAGGTATGAGGGGTTTGAACTTAGAGCTGAAGCCAGAGAATCACAGCCTCTCTGTGTGACTCTACAGCCTGACAGTCTGCAGAGAGAAGGACATGCACACCTTACACACATTAATATAAACTAACAGGGCTGTGTGTGTCAAACACATAGCAGTGTGTTACACACCTTACACACATTAATATAAACTAACAGGGCTGTGTGTGCCAAACACATAGCAGTGTGTTACACACCTTACACACATTAATATAAACTAACAGGGCTGTGTGTGTCAAACACATAGCAGTGTGTTACACACCTTACACACATTAATATAAACTAACAGGGCTGTGTGTGTCAAACACATAGCAGTGTGTTACACACCTTACACACATTAATATAAACTAACAGGGCTGTGTGTGTCAAACACATAGCAGTGTGTTACACACCTTACACACATTAATATAAACTAACAGGGCTGTGTGTGTCAAACACATAGCAGTGTGTTACACACCTTATACACATTAATATAAACTAACAGGGCTGTGTGTGTCAAACACATAGCAGTGTGTTACACACCTTACACACATTAATATAAACTAACAGGGCTGTGCATATCAAACACATAGCAGTGTGTTACACACCTTACACACATTAATATAAACTAACAGGGCTACAGTTGAATATAAAATAACAGGGCTTTGGAATTAATTATCATTATTTAAGAGGATGACCAGTTTAATTAAATTTGAACAGGTTCAATTAGTTTTCATAATTTTGAAGAATGTATGAATACAAATGATTTCACGCTTCTCAAAATGATGTTTTGTCCAATTGATGTCAGATTTAAAATGGGTGTTTCTACCAAGAGGAAGAACAGGAAAATGTTGCTTTAGTTCTGTGAAGAAAAATAAATCTCTTGTCTATTTTAACATTCTAAACGTTTGTAACATTAGTGCTACAGTTAGTCATTATTAACGTTAGTGTTGTATTTAGTCACACTGGAGCATTTTTTGTTTGAGGGGGTTTGTGTTTGTACTCACCCCAGTCTCTGCAGTTTACAGTGTGGGTCCTCCAGGCCAGCAGAGAGCGCACTCACTCCTGAATCCTGCAGCTCGTTGTCTCTGAGCTCCAGATCTCTCAGCTCTGAGTGAGGGGAACGCAGGACTGAGGCCAGAACATCGCAGCAGCCCTCTGTGAGATTACACCAACCCAGCCTGCAGAGAGACCACGCACACACACACGCATGCACGCGCACACAGACACATGCACAAGCACACACACACAGACATAGATACACACGCACACACACACAAACACGCACACAGACACAGACACACACACACACACACACACAAACACGCACACAGACACATGCACAAGCACATACACACACATACACACGTACACACACACACATACACGCACGCACACACACATAATTGAAATTAACTGCTGATTGTGAGACTGTGCACCTTGGCAGCAGATACATGTAGAATTTCCTATTTGTACAGTATATGCATTTCTGGGAAGTACACACAGTACACACAAAACAGGAAGAGGTTATATTAATTAAGTTTAAAAAGTATTCTGACTAATCTACAAAAGAAAAGGGTTACCACTTTCTATTAACAAAAAATAACTAACAATTAAAGCCGCAAGCGGCGTTGGGAGGGGTCCAAGCATTGGCACCATCGCGCCCCCTATGGAGAGATTTTAAAATGGCTTTGTCCTCATGATCATATGCCTTCACCCAACATATCTACTGAATATCATGATGAACGTATAAAATATTGATGACTTGTGGCCAATTTTGTGCTAAGAGACGCTGTCGGATGACTTAGTTACGTCGCCATGGATATGTCCTGGCCGCTTCCCGTAAAGGCCTTTACTATGTCGTAACACTTAGATGGCATGTCGTAACACTTAGATGGTCCGGCGTGTATGCACAGCTGCAGTGTTTCTGCGCCGCAACTAAAAAAGGCGTCGCACTAGTGTTGTCACGATACCAAAATTTGGACTTTGATACTGATACCAGGTTTAGTATTACGATACTCAATACTGAAATGATACTTGAAACTTAAACGATGCTAATTCGATACTCGGTACCTAACGATGCTGAAATTACCTTAATAGATGAGAAACGTAATGTCCACAAGGGTTGACCTCATTTTCGAATTCATGGTTCATTAACAACCTGGTTCATTAACAACCTTTAAGTTGAAGCCTCTTCAACCTATTAATATGCACAAGCCTATAGTGTTACAACACTGAACAATAGAAAAATATGTTTAATATATTTCAAAAATTAAACAGTTGTAAACTAAATAATCTTTAAAGCAGGTCTTTCACCTTTAAATAGATTAAAACTGCATATTTAAATAAAAATACAGCATCTATCTATAATAAAATATTTCCAAATTGGAACATCTATTGCTACTGAAGTGAACTGAGTCCAAGCTTGCGCTGTACCAACGAGTAGTGCACAAGCGCGCGTAACCTCACATGCCAACCTTAGTTGCTACTGTCATCTAGCGAAGATTCTAACAAATTACACTTTTCATCCTCTCGATCAGTAATGCGGGAGACACATTTCCCTGGCTTTTACATTTGACGCAAAACTACGGAACGTCGGAAAATTCTAATACCGAACCGTTTCTTTTTTTTTTCTTTTTTTTTTTTTAAGTACCGAGAAAGTGCTGAAGTTTTGGTATACCTTGCAACACTACGTCAGACGCATATTCCAATCCATTGCTCAGCTTAGCAGAGAATGCACATTTCAGAGCGCCACAGAGACAGATAGAATAATAACACATAAATGCACATTTCAAATAATAAATACGACATTGAGAAAAAACGGAAATAAAAGAGGTAATATCAACTCGCGATCTGCGTGCTGCGCGCAAAGTAGTCTACCGTTTTATTTATTTAGACATTGGCAGATAAGATAAATTTTGGTTACGCTGACCTATAAAACGCTATTCCAAAAGCAAAATCAGACATGTTATACATCGTTAGAAAGCTTATACTCTCACCTACTGAATAAATGAAGTGTCAATCAAGCCAAATTACACTAAAAAGGGCGACAACGCCGTAAGCAACAGGTGTGGTATTACGCACAGCTATTGTTGAAGATATACGCGCATCTGTGACGCCAGGGTCGGCTATTTCGCAAACGGATTGTCCAAGACAATATATGACCACTCATTCGCAAAAGGGACATCTCTACACGTAAAACCAATGGTAAGATTGTATATTTATTCAATGTTTAGTCCAAGATATTGACTGTAGAATGACATGGTATATATATTTTTAAAAAGTTAGTCTAGCTTATTTCGTTATTCAGTTAGCAGCGTTTTCACTGCTGTATTGGCATATTTTAGGGCTAATGTCGGGCTTATCTTGTTGCTACGGAATATTGCATTACATTACATTACAGGCATTTGGCAGACGCTCTTATCCAGAGCGACGTAGGCTACAACAAAAAATGTAAAACCATAACCAGGAACAAGTGTGTCGAAAACCCTAGAGGGCAGTAGCCTACCGTTCTAAGTGCAGGGAACAACCGCATAGTTCAACTTGGACCCTGTAGGTTAAACTGATTAACACCAACACAAACAAGAACAGCAACAACGCAGTCTATGCAAAAATACAAGCAATAGTTAAGACTAATTAAGTCACCTACGAAACAACTACCTAGTTACAACCCTAAGCTTACAGTCAATTTAGAGATTAAATTGAGAGTACGATTTCTCTCAACATAATGACGGATTTAAAGACTAAACGAACTCACCCGATATTGTCTCCAAATGGATCCATGCCAAAAAAAAGTAATGATTCATCCTCTCAAAGCTTTTACTAACAAACATGTAGTAGCAAGAAATATCAACTCGCCATCCATGATAACTGCTTCATACGGTCAGAGTACCGTATTATTTATGTAGACATTGGTAGCGTACAGCATAAATTGCGTCTTTTGTTTATATTCAATATTAGTAATTGCAGCGAGAAACTGCAGCTGTAGACACAAGATAGTCTGTTATGTTATGGTAGCAACGGAATGAAGCGGACTACATATGTAGGCTATATTTACCGTCATTGTTTTATTATATCAGCGTGTTTTCGCGCGTTTCCAGAGAAACTCAATTATTATCAATAAAAATGGTTTAGCTATTTCTCAGCATAATGACGGATGGGGATGGGACGAAAATAATTTTCAACCGTCTACCACGTTTTAGCAACTTTCCAACACTGTCGTCATCACTGTTCCATGGGTCACAAAAACTATTACACTGACGCTTACATTGCAGTGTTAAATATCCACATTATATAATACCACTAACCTATTGAAAGACACTCAATTTCAAAGATAACGTATATAACCGAAATATTTTGAGCAGTAATACTTACATAGCAACATGACATTTTATCTGTGTTTAGTAGTATAGAGACAGAAAATCAATGACAAAGTCCTATCCGCTTCTGTTTTGCGTCAGAAAACGATGTCAGATGGGTCTATCAGCAAAGAAATGGCTTAGCTATGCCCCGAAGTCCTCAATAATAATAGTACTCTCCAAGAAATTATGAAAATCGTTGACAACGTTTCGTTAGGTGCATCGTCTTTAATGCTACGCCACAGTGAATGCGCAAGTGAATGCGATAAGAAAATATTCCGTTACGCTGAACAATAAAACGCTATTCCAAATGCAAAATCAGACATGTTATACATCGTTAGAAAGCTTATACTCTCACCTACTGAATAAATGAACTGTCAATCAAGCCAAATTGTACTAAAAACGGCGACAACGCCATAAGCAACAGGAATCACAAACGGATTGTCCAAGACAATATATGATAACTCAGTCGCAAAAGGGACATCTCTACGCGTTTTCACTGCTGTATTGGCATATTTTAGGGCAAATGTCGGGTTTATCTTGTTGTTACGGATTATTAGCCTACATTACATTACAGGCATTTGGCAGACGCTCATACCCAGAGCGACGTACAACAAAGTGTCTAACCATAACCAGGAACAAGTGTGTTGAAAACCCTAGAGGGCAGTATCCTACCGTTCCAAGTGCCCCAAGACCGTCCCCTCACTGATAAAAAAACTAACCCTACGGTGTCGGATTACTTGCGTCGCCATGGATGTCGCTTGCCGTAAAGAAGTTTACTAGATGTCGTAATCGTTTAGATTTGGAGCCACAGCTCTTCCGCACCCCACCTAATAAAAAAGTCCAAATGGCAGGCAAACAATATGGCGGACATATGTAGCCCCAATAGCAAAGTTGTAGAGCACATTCACATGCGTCGGTCTATGAAGTCTTGTGTTGATCTGACTTACGGTGTGGGAGTTATGACCTTTTAGGCAAAACCCTTTGTTATAGCGCCACCATCTGTCCGACATAGGTGATTTTTCGTGCCTGAGTAGTGGTGGGCCATAGGAACCCACCTGCCAAATTTGGTTGCTCTAGGACTTATGGTTGCTGAGCCTCAGACATTTTAGCAGAGAAAGCTTCCACGCCCCAACGTAAAAGTTAAAATGGCGGGCAAACAATATGGCGGACATGGGTGGTGCCAATGGCAAAGTTGTAGAGCACGTTCAGTTGCATAGGTCGATGAAGTTTTGTGTTGATCTAACTTATGGTGTGGGAGTTATGGCCTTTTACGCAAAACCCTTTGTTATAGCGCCACCATCTGGCCGACATAGGTGATTTTTAGTGTCTGAGTAGTGGGGGGCCATAGGAACCCACCTGCCAAATTTGGTTGCTCTATGACTTATGGTTGCTGAGCCTCAGACACTTTTAGCGGAGAAAAATAATAAGAATAATAATAATAATAATAATAATAATAATCCTAACAAAAACAATAGGGTTCCACCAGCTTCGCTGCTTGGACCCCTAATAAGGAGCCAATTCAACTCAAGGTTGGGGGCCTCCGCCCTCTGGCAAGGACTTAATTCCCGAACCCTTTACATATTATGCTCATATCATTTGGGACACAGTCAGATTGCAAACATATTTAATTTGCAAACACAAGAAACAGCGCTAGCACTAGTACGGTCTACAAACATTTTTATTTCTTAAACACATTCAATCTTCATCACAATGAAGTTACATAATAATATAATTTCACTAACAAATTAAGAGGTCTGTTAATATTCCTGCCATAAATTTTAAAATATTCACTCAGATGAAATGAAAACACGTTCAATACTACATGATGCAGCATAACACCAGTGTTACGCTGCATTGTTGTGAGCAGCTGCGTTTTTCCAGGAACTGTAACTGTATAATTTCAGTTAGAGCCAGAGAGAGAGGACTAGAACATGAACAGTATATTCGGCAAGTGAGTGTTTTATTAATGGTGAAGTATGCGATAATGACATAATCAAATTCATTTTGATGTACTGTCTCGAATGATTCACTTTAATAAATGAAAATTCCCAACACTAGCTACGCACTCACTGTTGCACCCACAGACTAATGAATTGCATCTACTGGCCACTGACTGCAGCTACAGGTATACAGAGGACCAAAAAGCCTAAATTAAAAATAAATAAATAAATAACTTAATGAGTGAATGAAATAAATACAAATGCAAGACAATGTAAAAATAAATGAATGTACACAGAAATAAATTAATATATAAAATCTGACATAAATGGGTATTTGCATTTATTTCCATTTCTATTTCTTGGTTCATTCATTTCTGTATATATTTATTTGCTTATTTTGTAATTAATTTATTTCTGTATATATATTTTTTGTATTTATTTCAGTAGTTTTTCATCCATATGATAATGAGGGGGCTGTCAATGAAAATGTGTCATAGTGTCACATTATTCCCATTGGTTACACTCAGAATTACCCTCTCTTTTTAAATATTTTGGGAGATATTGCCAAATCAAAGTCTGTTTGATTTGGCAATATATGCAAGTGAATTTTTTCAAGTGAATGCAAGTGAATTTTTTTACCGAAAGTATTTTTTGGGTGCATGTCAAAGGATCTAAATGTATGTAATCATAAACAGTCTTTTCATGACTAACAGATTGTATATTTGCTGCTTCCTGGAACTGCTAGCCAGTCTAAAGTGCAGACACACCCCAGGCGGGTGAAATCTAACAAAGTGTTGCATATACCACCAATGATAGCAAGTACTAGTATCAGAGTGTGTACACTGAGCATGACAGAATATAGTACACCAGCTACAGCGTTTTCAGTGCATTCAGCATCTAATCATCACTTATGACTACAAGACTCCACTGAAACATCACATTCTAGTCAGGAACCACAAACCTGGCAACCCCTAGACACGTTCTTTGTTGTGCTAAAGAAAGAATGCTGGTGGACATAGCAGAAAACAAAGAAAAAGCACTTTTTATATTTCACTGCACAGATCCATAATCACAAATTCTATTTAGTTGAGGTCACAAAGTACACAGCACTACTCACCCCAGTCTCCCGATTTTACAGTTTGGACTCATCAGTCCAGCACAGAGCAGCTCCACTCCTGAATCCCCCAGGTTATTGTAGCTGAGGTCCAGATCTCTCAGGAGTGAGTTTGATGACTGGAGAGCTGAGGCCACAAATTCACATGACTTCTCTGTGAGCTCACAGCCACTCAGACTGCAAAGAAGAGTTTATATATTATTGCATGATTTGCCTGAGAATTAGACATCCTGCTGGACACTTTCTGACCCTCATGGCCCGTTTTCTTCAAAGTAAAGGACAAATGTTACTCAAATAAAGACCATTAGCCTAAGTGTTGACCTGTTAAGCAAGTGTGACTTTGGTCTTGTTACATTTGTCTTGCTTCTCAGCTGTGCCTGGGTCTTTTCTTTGATCACAGTCTGGTATCTCTGGTATTGATTCTTTAGATGCTTATTTTACCATCCTGGGTCACTGTGCGACAGACAGGCTGTGGTTCTGTATTCTCTTTCATTCATTTTTTTCACAATTGTGTTATTTTCCATATCAGCCTAATTTTGTGTTTGTTAAAGCAGTGTGGCCTGTATTTTAAATTAGATGGTGAACACTGTGTGTGTCCTAATACTGTAACTTACTATATCCTCTCTTCATTTTAATCTGTTTGTGAGTTGTATGTTTTGACCATGACTGATCCATTACATTGGTTTGCCTATCAATGAATTCATGATTTATTTAACAACTAGTATTTTTAATTATAATTTGTAAATAAAATCTAATAAAATACATTTTACATGTTGGATAAGCAAGTTTTTGCATTTGGTGCTACTTCTGTATTCATTAAATGAGGGCACAATCAGTTAAAATAGCTAGACTCAAAAATCATAATTCTCACTTGCATGACATGATTTTATTATATTATATTCTCACTTTAACTATGAAGTGTTTATGAAAACATGCTGTCAGTTACCTACTTTAATAATTACATAATACTCACATGGCCTTCCTGCAGTTCCTGACTACTGGTACCAGTCTCTCATAACCTGCTTCTGATGTATTGTAGATGTTCAGGTCAAACTCATCCAGGACTTCCTCTGACATCAGTAACACAAAGGCCAGAGCTGAACATTGGTCTGGTTCCAGCTCTTTATCAGAAAGTTTTCCTGATCTCAGTGAATTCTGGATTTCCTCCACTAGAGAGTTGTCATTCAGTTCATTGAGACAGTGGAACAGATTGATGGTCCTCTCTGCTGAAGATTCCACCCTGATCTTCTTCTTAATGTACTTGACTGTTTTCTTAATGCTCTTTGACCTGCTTTCTGTCTGTGTGTCTGGTACAGGTTGTCTGCTTCCTGTCTGTGGGTCTGGTACAGGTGATCTGCTTCCTGTCTGTGTCAGTATTCCTCCTAAGAGAGTCTGAATGGAGTCCAGAGAGAGGCTGAGAAGGAATCGGAGGAAAAGGTCCAGGTGTCCATTCCTACTCTTTAAGGCCTGATGCACTGCACTTTTGTGTAACTCAGACAGCTGCACTCTGTCACTGTGAGGTTTTGACTCTGCTCTGAGTACATTTCTGTTCTCATTTACACATGAATGAAACGCAAACAAGGCAGCCAGATACTCCTGAATGCTCAGATGCACAAAGCAGTAGACCTTCTCCTGATACAAACCACACTCCTCTTTGAAGATCTCTGTGCACAACCCAGAGTACACTGAAGCTTCACTGATATCAATGCCACTCTTTCTCAGGTCCTCTTCATAGAATATCAGATTGCCCTTTTCCAGCTGTAGAAAAGCCAGCCGCCCCAGTTTCAGGATGATTTCTGTATCTGACTCTGACACTTTCTTTGGGTTCATCTCATTGGCACCATGATACTTCTGATTCTTCACATTAGTCTGAATGAGCAGGAAGTGTGTGTACATTTCAGTCAGAGTTCTAGGCGGATCTCCACTCTCTGTTTCACCCAGCATTGTCCCCAGAACAGTAGCAGAAATCCAGCAGATGAGTGGTATGTGACACATGATGTAGAGACTCCTGGACGACTTTATGTGTGAGATAATTCTGCTGGCCTGGTTCTGGTCTCTGATTTTATTCCTGAAGTATTCCTCCTTCTGTGGGTCACTGAATCCTCGTATCTCTGTCACCTGGTGGACACACTCAGGAGGGATCTGATTAGCTGCTGCTGGTCGGGAGGTGATCCAGAGGAGAGCAGAGGGAAGCAGATTCCCCAGAATGAGGTTGGTCAGCAGCACATCCACTGATGATGACTCTGTTATATCACAGCAGATCTCATTGCTTTGAAAATCTAGAGGAAGGCGACACTCATCCAGACCATCAAAGATAAACACAACTTTGACTTCATCACCTTCAACACTTTTGATCTCTTTCAGTTGTGGAAAGTAGTGCTGCAGAAGTTGTACCAGACTGAATTCTCTCTCCTTTTTCAGATTCAGATCTCGGAAAGGAAGAGTGAAGATGAAATCAACATCCTGATTGGCTTTTCCTTCTGCCCAGTCCAGAATGAACTTCTGCACAGAGACTGTTTTCCCAATGCCTGCGATGCCCTTTGTAAGCACAGTTCTGATGGGTTTCTCTTGTCCAGGTAAAGGCTTAAAGATGTCATTGCAGAGAATTGGAGTCTCCTGTGTGGTTTGTCTCTTGGATGCTATCTCAATTTGTCTGACCTCATGTTCATCATTGACCCCCCCACTTCCCCCCTCAGTGATGTAGAGCTCTGTATAGATCTCATTCAGGAGGGTTGGGTGGTCCTGCTTTGCTAAAGCTTCAAATATGTGTTCAAACCTCTTCTTCAGATGAGTTTTCAGTGCCTGCTGGGCTCTTTTTATGGATTCATCTGAGGAGCGGAAATATGAGGAACAGTGTTTAAAATAACAGAAATAGACAACAAAATATACTAATGCAGAAAGCTGTCAATGTTTTTCACACCTCTGAAAGTGTTACACATTAAGTTGTAGCTATACCTGTGTAGTTAAATTGTAACTCATTTGATAACAAGAGGTTATTACTGAGTAACTCCAATATAGGTAGCACGGAACAACAGTTTTTACACATGTGAAACAAGGCCAGCCCTGTTAAATCTCTCCTGGTAATATGAAATCATTCTGTATTCCGAAGACACATTGTGAAATTATCAAGCAAGATTGATTTGTTATGTATCATGAAGATAAGTGTAAATAGATTATTTTAAAAATATTCACGTGTAATTAAGAATATCGCTAACTGTTGTTCCATGGTAGCTAAATTGGAATTACTCAGTAATAACCTCTTGTTACCAGAATAGTTACAATTTAACTACACAAGTATAACTGTAACATAATGTAAAGTGTTGCCCACCTCTAATAGTGTGTTATACACCTCTAATAGTGTTTCACACTTCTCACAATGTGTTGTACACACAACAATGAAAACATATAAAAAGAATTCATTTCCATTTCGACATTCAATTTCTTAGTTACATAGTATGAGGAGTCTTTATGGTGAATATGGTCTTCATGGATCATGTAGTAATTTAATCATCTTATTTTTATGCTCAGTGCTCTTTAATCCTGGATAAAACCTCAGGGCAGTCTGTCTGATGGGACAGTGGTTTAGCTCCTGGCTTTTGATCCCAAGGCTCCTGGTTTGAATCTCTTTCAGGGACATTTAATCTCATGTGCATTTGCCCCCATAATCACTGCTGGATGCTATATTTTAATTTAAATGCCTTTGTGTCCATGTTGTGTGTGATGTTTTCTATATATAAGACTGTTCATCCAAAACACTATTTTGAAAGTGTGAATGCTATGAATCAGAACATTGTTCACCGTTATGTTTGCTAGACTTGTTTCAGCATTCTAATGGATACACAATAGCAATGAGAGAAAACTCTTACTGTGCTGCTCATCTCTCTCCAGTGAGTCGGCAAGATCCTTCTGCTCCATGCTCCTCAGGATGTCGAGTGTGATCTTCAGAGACCCCTCACTGCCACAGAACTCCAGTATCTTCTCAACTATGTACAGGGGCTCAGGATCCTCCTGCTCTCTCTCAGAGAATTCTTGGTAATCATCATCAAATTGAGTCTGATATTTCTCCACAAACATCAACTCATACAGTGAAGCAAGACATCCAGGAAAGCATTCTCGGTATTCCTGCCTCAGATGCCTCACAAACAGATTCAACTTTTTAGTCTTCTTCAGCTCCATCAGAGTGCGCAGGAGACACTGAAATAAACACATGAAGAGATGTGCAGTATCACTTTAAATTAAACACACAAATAGGTGTGCTGTATCAGTGTTAAATAAACCCATGAAGAGGTGTGCTGTATCAGTGTGAAATAAACACATGAAGAGGTGTGCTGTATCAGAGTGAAATAAACACATGAAGAGGTGTGCTGTATCAGAGTGAAATAAACACATGAAGAGGTGTGCTGTATCAGAGTGAAATAAACACACGAAGAGGTGTGCTGTATCAGAGTGAAATAAACACATGAAGAGGTGTGCTGTATCAGTGTGAAATAAACACACGAAGAGGTGTGCTGTATCAGAGTGAAATAAACACATGAAGAGGTGTGCTGTATCAGTGTGAAATAAACACATGAAGAGGTGTGCTGTATCAGAGTGAAATAAACACATGAAGAGGTGTGCTGTATCAGTGTGAAATAAACACATGAAGAGGTGTGCTGTGTCAGTGTGAAATAAACACATGAAGAGGTGTGCTGTGTCAGTGTGAAATAAACACATGAAGAGGTGTGCTGTATCAGAGTGAAATAAACACATGAAGAGGTGTGCTGTATCAGTGTGAAATAAACACATGAAGAGGTGTGCTGTATCAGTGTGAAATAAACACTTTATCAGAGCCATTAAGACAATCATATCCCTGCTTGAGGTCAAATGTTTTCTCAGAGGGATGGATAATTATAAACACCAAACATGCAGCAGGTCCATAGCCTCATATGTGAAGTGCAGCTTTTTTGATAGATGATTTTGGAGAGAGACTACTTGGGATGAATTCATTCCTTTGGAAAAATTGAATTTTTCTGAGCAATACTTTTGGTTAATGCTAACTATATAAACTGAGTGGTTAAAACACTGTTTGAAATCTAACTCCGCCATTGTGTTTGGGTCTTTAAAGACATTGACATTAGCACAACTACATTTGTTACGTTGTCTCATTCACAGAAATGTAGCACACAAGAAAATCGCACAAGAAACTATGAAAATAAAGAAGTACATATCATACCTGTTGTAAGGAAGATTGTTTCTCTGAACTCTTCTCTTCGAAACAGCTGGACTCCAGTGAGAAAAAATCATGAGACACAAATCCCAATTAACCTCATACTCTTATGGTAGTTCTAACTCACAGCACATGGAGACAGAGCTTCCAGTTAAAGTTTTGTTGTATTAGTTCCTCATTAGTTTCTCTCAAGGGATATGGAAGTAAAATTAAAAATTTGTGTCAATATGAACCTGCTGCATTACCTTTTACGACGTGTGGACTTTCCTCTGAAGTGGAGTGGTAGTTCCATTGAATGATCACTCTTCATAGACAGACAGCTGGGTACAGGTGACCCTGCCCTCCCTACCTGGACCCTGTGAACAAAACATGGAGACAGAGCTTCCAGTTAAACTCATCTTCTCACTGCAGCTCAAACTCACAACACATGGAGACAGAGCTTCCTGTTAAACTCATCCTCTTACTGCAGCTCTAACTCACAGCACATGGAGACAGAGCTTCCAGTTAAACGCATCTTCTCACTGCAGCTCTAACTCACAGCACATCTGAATGTGACATAATACACAAAACTGTCACAGATCCAGACCAAAGCCATTAATTCTCTATGCACCTGTGCTTCTGTCAAGTTCTTTCGTGAAAATGTTTGTTTCAGCATTTAAGTTCATTCTCACGTCTTGGTGTTCCTTGCTGATTGAGATCAGCTGTTATTTTGTTGTATTAGTTCCTCATGTTTCTCTCAAGGGATATGGAAGTAAAATTAAAAATTAGTGTCAATATGAACCTGCTGCATTACCTTTTACGACGTGTGGACTTTCCTCTGAAGTGGAGTGGTAGTTCCATTGAATGATCACTCTTCATAGACAGACAGCTGGGTACAGGTGACCCTGCCCTCCCTACCTGGACCCTGTGAACAAAACATGGAGACAGAGCTTCCAGTTAAACTCATCTTCTCACTGCAGCTCAAACTCACAACACATGGAGACAGAGCTTCCTGTTAAACTCATCCTCTTACTGCAGCTCTAACTCACAGCACATGGAGACAGAGCTTCCATTTAAACTCATCCTCTTACTGCAGCTCTAACTCACAGCACATGGAGACAGAGCTTCCAGTTAAACTCTTACTGCAGCTCTAACTCACAGCACATGGAGACAGAGCATCCAGTTAAACTCATCCTCTTATTGCAGCTCAAACTCACTGCACATGGAGATAGAGCTTCCAGTTAAACTTATCCTCTTACTGCAGCTCTAACTCACAGCACACTAACTCACTGATTCACGCATTTGTACCTCTCTCTGGCAGGGCCGTGGCTTTCATGGTTGGTCTCTTTCTTCTCTGAGGAACTCATTTTAGAAACAGCGCTGCCTATCTCAGGACACCGGGACACTTCAGATCAGATTCAACCACAGGTGGGGAGTCAAATCTGCCAACCTGTAAATACACAAAAGAATACAGTAAACAAACACAGACACACTAAAATAGTCTCGGGCACACACATACACCAGATCTGACAGTGCCGACAGGAACAAATCTTGAATTTAATATGGCCCTAAACATGTGCAAGATTATCGCCTACAAAATGTTTTGCACCCATGATAACAATGATCAAGACTGTTGAATATAAAGATTGCCAGTGCTGAGGTATATATTCATTGTCCAACATGTGGAATATATTTAATGATATAATGGGGTGTGTAACCACCAAAATTACACACCTCTCAGATTAAAAATTTTCCAAAAGTTTTGTCACAATTACTGTCACCCCTGTTTTCGGTATTATGTCCACCCTCCCATTGCAGGGATAATAGCAGTCTTTTTATATAATGTCTTCTAAGTGCATAGATATAGGCTACGTCAGTGGGGGGGTTAATTTGACACTTGTGAAACTGCGATCGAATAGATAAACTTAGTAGCGAAAGCTGCAGTGAACTGATAAAAGCGGTGGCGATTGGAATTTCAGTGCATCGAATTGATTAAACTGCAAGCAAATGAAATACTTCATCAAATAAAATGCAATTAAATTAAATACTGTATTTGATACCATATTTAATCGCATTTTATTTGATGCCATATGTAATTATATTGCATTTTATTTAATTAAACATTTAATTTCAATTCATTATTTTTGTTACTTCCAAACCTCATATATTTGAAGTTTAAAACTAACGTTGTGACGATGGTAATCAGTCATTGGTCGTCGGGCGCCCTGACAGGCGCAAGCGCAGTTCATTTATGTTTTAGTCTCACTGGTGGACGGTCGACTATGTAGCTTCTCTCTCCACTCACAAACCAGCCGCTGTTAAATGAGCTGCAGAGCGATAGCGAGCGCAGGAAAGACTAGACCCACCCGAGCAGCGTTGTAGAGTTTTCCAAGTTGCTGATGTGCGCTCAATAAGGCTCTTTTTTAAAATACAGTCGCTAAAGGGGTATGGAAACCCGTTAAATCTAGCGACAAAGTCGATAAGTTGGCAACTGTGGTTGTCAAAATGTAGCCTACTTTTTTAATCAAGCGACAGGGCCTGTGACTTCTGTCATACTAGGCCACGTCACGAGGATTAAAAAAAGAAAAAGAAGTTATAAAATATCAAAAATACATCAGTAAACTTTTTTTATTTAATTATTGCTTTTTGGTCCAAATGGTAAATCTGGATTCAGTATGAACTCTTCGCTTATTAGACTACGCCTCAAACACGCCATTTTATTGAAGTTCTCGGTTTTACTGAATTACGCGTGTTAATACGATTATACTTGCAGATTCCCATTCCTCCCCACATCCCCTTTGTCTTTACGCTTTCTTACCACAATTCCACTCCACAACGGGCTGTTCACTCCGTTGGTTTATTCAATTTAATTCTTCTTTTCGCGGTCTTCTTTCTGCTGCATCTTTAAAATGGCTGTCTGAAATAACTTTCAGTTTCTCTTTTGGACCGCATTCGTTCCTTCGTTTACTTCGAGCATTAGATGGGCGGAGTTTTTTTGTACTTTTTATTAGTTGCATCAGTTATCGTATTTAATTAGTAATTCGGAAGAGAAACATTTCATCCATGTAGGTCTTGTGTAAGCTAAATTCGAACGCATACATATACTAGACCTATTCAACATCCTGAGAATTACATTTATGTTGGGACTTAAAGTACTCCAATACGATGGTGCCATCTATTGGCTACACGCACAAATAAGCCTTTTGAAACGTCATTTCCGTGGAACTCCAAGAACATTCCCTATTTAAAAACACATTTGAAGATAAACAGCAAATAAAAATAAATAAATAAACCATCTCACTCTCCATCACTTTCCCTGCCACAGTCACTGACCAATTCACTTCATTATGACCAGTTATAGCCCTATGTAATCTTAATGTTTTAGGTGAGTAATTTTTGTTATTTATCTCCAATTCTTGAGTTATTTTTTTCCGCACTGTAAAAAAAGTTAAGATTATTCAATATTTCTAGGCAACTTGCTTCACAATTTTTTTAAAGTTTTCAGCTTAATACAGATTTTTAAATTTTGAGTTCAAATTATGCCTGATAACATTCATTCCGAATACTTACATTTCATTGAGGATAAAAGTTAAAACTCAATTTTAGTTCTTCTGACAATTAAATTTCAGTTGAGTTAGTTACCTTGATATATTGAGTATTCTGAACTTCAGGAGATCTCCTACCTGGGCATCAGGGAGGCAACACACCGTACGTGATTCTTTTTTGTGCAAACAGTCTATGGTGTCTACCCTCATAATGAGTCCCCCACTGCCATGTAGAAGAATATGCTGTTTAATAATTGTTTTACCTTATACAGTGGGCTCCAGAATTATTGGCACCCTCAATAAAAATGAAGAAAAAAGGCTGCATATAATAAATGAAACAGATAATAATCTATATGTTATGTTCAAACATATGGGAAAACTATATACTTTTATTTCAACACATTTACTCTCATGCTTCAATGTTTTTTTTTAAATTAAGTAATCTAATGTTTTCTGAAAACCATAGGTGCCATAATTATTGGCACCCCTAACAATTATTGTAAGTAAAATCAAACAAAATGAAATTGGCAATACAATTTTACTTAATTCAGTTCATCGCAGTCTAAAGGAACTATATTGTGTCATTCCATCACTTCCAGTTTCACTAGATAATAAAAATGAGGTAACAAGCATACAAAATCCCTTTGTCATCCATCAGCATCAATCAGCGTCAATTCATAAGAGACCGATGGTAATTAACCATCACAAGTCTGGTAATAGGTACAAAAAAAGACAAATGGTTAAACATACAACTTAGCACTGTAAGGGCAATAATAAAAAGGTGTAAAACACATGGAAAGGTTGCAGATTTGCCAGAAAGAGGGAGCGAGTGCATGTTGTCCCCATGGACGATGAGGAAGATCGTGAGGGAGGCCATTAATAACCCAAGGATCACTGTTTAAGAATTGCAGAGATTGGTTTGTTTCTTTTGGTCAACAAGTCTAAAAAAAACATAAAATGGCACCTCCATACCAACTAACTCTTTGGAAGGATGGCACAAAGACAGCCCTTACTGATCACAATAAACAAAACCAAGAATCTGGAGCTTGCCAAACCTCATTGGAATTATGACTGGAAGAGAGTGCTATTGTCAGATGAGACCAAAATTGAACATTTTGGCCATACACACCATCAACATGTTTGGCAGCAAAAGAGGAATGCATACAGGAGAAGCACCTCATACCTACTGTCAAATATGGAGGTGGGTCATTGATATTTTGGAGATGTTTTGCTGGCAGTGGTCCTGGGGCACTATTTTAGATCAATGGCACAATGAATTAAACAAAGTAGCAGGAAATTCTGGCAGAACATTTGGTTGTCTTTGCTAAGAAGCTAGGACTTGGTCATAGGTAGATTGTCCAGCAGGACAATGACTCCAAGCATACATCAAAATCTAAACAGAAATGCTTAAGTGAAATCAACATCCATGTTTTCCAATGGCCATCTCAGTCTCCAGACTTAAATTCCTGAACTAAAGAGCGGGGGTCCAGAAGCACAAACCCAAAGATATCAATGATTCTGAAAAGTTCTACATGGAGCAATGGTCAAAAATCCCTCCAAATGTGTTCTCTAACCGTATCACAAATTATAAGAAAAGACTCATGGCGGTCATCTTTTGCCAGGGGTGTTTTCAAGTATTAAACCAGGGGTGCCAATAATTGTGGAACCTGTTTTTTTGGGGAAATATTTTTTTATTTAAAATATTTAAGACTTTGATTGATTCCAATGAATCATTAATCAAGCACACTAGTTTCCACATGTTGGAAAATAAAGCTAATGTCAATAACTATTATTTTTTTAGTTTAGCATTTTTTAAAGCTTTTTTTGTTCATATTTATCAAGGGTGCCAATTATTCTGGAGCCCACTGTATACTCTAACATATAAGCGATTAGAAATGTATTCTTTTAACAGTTTTCATGTTTAATGACTTAACTCTCATATTCTTACCTTCACGTGAGAAGAGAACATGCTCTTTGTTAAAATGATTAAATCTCAAGCATGAGATAATGATATAGCTTTGAGATACTCTATGCAATTTTGTTACGATTCAGGACAGTTCCATGAACAGGAGATGTGCCCCCTTTTCCCACTTTCTCTCTCTCATGCTGTGGACTAACTGGGCTCGGTGTCTTATCTTAGTTATGCTAGCAAACTAGAATGTCAAGGTTGCTGGGGAAAAAGTATCTTTGTGTTAATGACGAAGAGGTAATTTCTGGGAAATGTTTTTCTGCAGGAGAAATGTACGTGTGGCTTGCATCCAAGTACAGAACCTAAAAGATAAGATTCCCTATTAAAAGCGAGCAATTTCTTTGTTATGTTGAGTTCCTTTCGGTATGTTGGGGAGGCCCTGTCGGTCCGCACATGCTGTCTCTGTGCTCCTACAGACTCTGTATTAAAGCGCTTATGATTCTCAGAATCAAGAGCCAGATCCAATTCCTGCAAGGGCTGGAATCGGTTGGACACCACGACCTCTGGAGATATCACCTCTGTGTGGTGTGCACGCCCTTTTCTGTGCCTGCGCCACACTGTCACCCGACTATCTCTTCCTGTCTGCTCTGGATTTTCCCCCCTTCCCAGCTGTTCCTTACAGGACATGCTACTCAGTTCCTGGAACTCTGCCAATCGCAAACTATGGAGTGCAGTAATCTGGCCCTCAAGATCAAGAATCTTGCTCTCGAGGTGCTCAGGCAGTTGGCAACGGTGGCAGAGGAACTCATCCAGGAAATCGCCTTCCAGCAGTGCGATCATCCTGCAACCCTCACACAGCTCTGGCCAGATTTTTACCCCCTAACTATTACCCTCTCTCACCCAATGTCTAGAGCAAGTCACTGCTTTTAAATGTACTCAATAATAGACACACGGCTTTTGCAAATGTTTGATGGAGTGAACTGAAAGTTCACTGTTTATGGAACGCGCTCCGTTCTGACAGGTCTTAGATTGTTAATATTATCTCAAGTTAAAATATTGACACTGGATATAACTGGTGCCTTGGACATGTCACACAGCTTGACATTATAAGGCAATGATTAAACCCAGTTGCTTGTTTTGTGCTTTTATCTAAAACGTGCACAGTGCGTACCAAACGTAAGATTCTAGCTTTGCATACTTCAAGATTTTAACACAGATATCATATCCATTGAATATCGAATAACTTATCCGCTGAATATCGCATTAAATTTCCAAAGCACGTGAAACTGACTCTTCACTGAGAGCGACTTGAGAAATTGCGCGCGTGAGTGGCTGATGTATGTCACGACTATGAGAAATTAAGCAAGCTGGATGCATCAGACAGGCTCTGAGGGTAAATGAAGAAAAGGACACGGTCTACATACTACCGCCGTGCAGTCTGCAGGTCAGGTTGGCGAGGTGAAATGAGTGTGGCGGCGTGGGGACGTCCTCTTACCCAGAGCTCTAGCCAGCGAGCGATTGGCGCGCGGCTGGATCATGGCAGCGAGGCGGGAAGGTCGCGACCTCTTCCCCCCGCGGCCGTTCCTCGGTGCCGACGCGCGCCGTTCTCCAGGCCGATCCTCGTCCGACGTCCCGGGGGGCGTCTGGGGAGAGGCGTCTTCTGTGGTTTCCCCGCTGATGACCGTTGCCATAGCGCCAGCCCGTGTGTTTGCTCAGGCTGCGTCGTTATGGCGATTTTTCCGCCGGGCACCGGCGTCGCCGCGAAAAAGCCCGGCGGCACCAGCGGGCAAACGGGACGAGGAACGCCCGTGCGCGCGGAGAGCACTTTTCGGACCGAACGCTAACCGAAGGATGGCGGACATGTTGGCTCTGCCCAAAGCAGTTTTGGCTTCACTTCCTCGGAAATGGCATGCAAACTATTTACACCCAGATTGCAGTCAGGTCCATTTCAGTTTGGTCAACCTGGAGCCAATAAACTGAAGCCTAACTTCAGGGCTCCACGCTAACATTTTTTTTCCAAAGAGCACGCGCTCTGGAGCTGAAAAATTGAGGGTTGCACCAATGCATTCCAAAGAGTGCTCCTAAATTACTTTTCCAATTGGGACACACCAATCTCTCCCAAGTCCTCCTAAAATGGGAGCACTATGGGCTAGATGGCAACGTCTCCAAGCGTTTCTTTGCGAATCGAGTTTCAGAACTTGGTAGCTCACAGGCAAGGCCGATCACTGTTTTCTTGCTGTTGAAATTCTTAATTTAGCCAGGAGATAAATTCGAATGTTTACTTTTTCAAATTTATAAATAATTCTATTTCCCTATGAATCAAAGTCTTTAGCTTCTAAAGAAGTGGGTTGGGTGTCTGAAAAGACAAATTCTGTACTGAAATATATATCTACCCTGTTAGTCTCTCCTGTAATATTCTTAAAGTGACCATTACAGTTACCTTTTTAAATAGCAGCCTGCACTTACACTCAGCTGTGTCTGTGAGACACATGCGTCTGTGTCTGTACTCTGTATACCTGCGGCCTGAGCTCATGCCTTTGCAGGCCCACCGGTATGCCAGCCCCCGCCTTCATGCCCTGACATTTCAAACAGAGAACAGCTCAACCGAATGCCTCTTCTTATCGAGCGGCCTATGCTGTGCGGTAAAGAAACAAAAAAAACCCTGAAATCAGTCTCTATGAAGGCATGTTATCCCATTAACTACATGCTTATACCAGGATTGGCTGGCACAACCCTAAAATCTGTAGGCCCAACAAACCCGCTCACATTGGGTCTGACCTCTGGGATAGTATGATGTTACCCAGCTAACATCGCTCTCAGTCTTTGAAACCTCACATCAAAATGTAGGTTGACAGAGAGGGGGGTGCCAGGCGCTTCAACCGCAAAGTGTGGCTTCACCCGTAGCCCTAAGGCAGGGGTCCTCAATCTTATCCAGAAAGGGCCGGTGTGGGTGCAGGCTTTTGTTCCAACTGGGCAGTTACACACCTGGTTCTACTAATCAAGGTGCTTAGCAGAGATTCCAAGGGGTTGATTAGTAGAATCGGGTGTGTTACTGCTTGGCTGGAACAAAAGCCTGCACCCACACCGGCCCTTTCTGGATAAGATTGAGGACCCCTGCCCTAAGGGTAAAGCCACACATCCTCCGAAGAGATCACCTGGCATCACTCTCGCCTCCCAGTCAGCCACTTGTTGGTGTGTTTTCCATTTTTAAAATGGCGTTCGTCGAATGTATTTCCATGTATTTTGGAAATCCCCACACAACAATAATCAACTACTCCTCCTTAACAGAGGCATGTGGACTGGGGAAGCAAACGTTGAAATCAGGTTTAGACGTCGGATCTTTAATCCGACTGGTTAACGCACCGTGTTCCCTGTTCTTCTGGTGGCTTCGATGGATTGCATCCCAGCCTGCCTTGTGGGATGACGGGAGGCAACAACAAAGTCTCTTCTCGTCGCGGAAAAAAAGGACTGCCCGGCACTGCTCCCATGTCCCCTTATCAGCCCCCCCCCCCCCCCCCCCAGTAACGCAGTCCAAAAAAAATCACAAAAATCATTCAAATAACAGACAGAACTGCAACAGTTTCTGCAGTAGCACTAAACACACAAAATCATTACATCACCATAAATACATTACCGTATGTAGTGCTGCCGTGTGATTGACAGCTAGGGCAGACAGACATGGAGAAAGGGAGGAGTCAGTTCAAGCCGGCAGGTTCATTTAATACAGGAAGGCAGGCGGGGCCTGGGGGGGAGTGCAGGGGTTTGGGGCGGGACAGGAGGCCAACTTCCGTCCAATGGCCACGGCGGCTGGGTGCATCCCAAAATTCACCAGGCACATTCACCGTTTTACCAGACAAGAAAGAACAGATCAAATTTAGAATAGAAACGGACCTTAGTGTAGCGTTTTGGGTGGTAACCTGAAAAAGTGAATGGTGCAGTAGACAAACTTACCCAACACAGGTCAAATTTACCAGCATTATCCTGGCGTTAGTTTCCCACCCTGGTCTGGGAGAAGCCGGGTTCAGAGGTGGGGACTGCTTCCCAACAAACAGCAAGCTGTGTAGATTCCAGCCCCACCCTGATCTATTCATACTGAGCCATTACGTAATCCCATGAAGAATATAAAATAACTACTACGATATCAGTGGAGTTCAATACATCACACAACAGTGAATCACAACAGTAAAACATTCAATATTTTTATAATTCAGGTTTAATCACTGAAGATCACTGTAAATACAGAAAATCTGAGCAAAAGGTTCAAACTAAATAAAGATGACAATAAAAATGGAAACTCAAATTCATTATTGTTTATAGCAATGAAAGGAAATAAGTACACTGTAGTGATCATTCTGCATTTTCCCGATCAGCTGCATTTGCCCACAGAATGTTACACATTGATAACAGATAAAATGCACTGTTAACTAGAGGCCACTGCCTTCTTTTACACAAAGATACAAAAGTCAGAATTACGACTTCAGTAGCATTTGACCCTGCCTTCTTTTGCCAGCATTTTGCCACATATGATCTTAGTATGTTATAGACACGTAACAAAACATAAATAATAGATACCCGTCAAGCTAAGAGATTAATCTGAACCTGCTAATTGGTATTCTCATATACAAGGTTTAAGCTCTACTGAGGGTAATATTGGGTACATCTGAAATTACAATTCTATAAAGGCTGGGTCAGGTTTTGGGCGTGGTTAGGTATTGGATAAAGAAGGCTGGGTGTACATGTAAATGCGTCTAAATATGTGTGCGTGCGCGTGCATGTCAGAGAGTAAGAAAGAAATTCACAGCGTATACTAGATAAACTGTAAGAGAGTGGGTTTGAGAGAGTGTGTGTGTGTTTGTGTGCGTGTGTCAGAGAGTGTGTGAGTTTAAGTGTTTTTGGTGTGTGTGGGTGCGTATGCATGCGTGAGTGATTGTGTGTGCGTGTGTGTTACACACCTCAGGATTTGAGGTGGCAATCAGAATGTGTTTTGATTCCTGGGATTATATGGAAAGAAAGAAGGAGACTTTCAGACGTCTGCTGCCGTTAAAAACCTCTTCATCAGGAATGAAGCGAAACAGTGGAAGTCCCACATAACATTGCACACTCTACTGCAACAGCTCCCCCTTGAGGCCATTACAGAACTCCTATTAACTCTAGCAGAGTGCTTGGAGGACTCGGTTAACTACAGATAAAATGATTACATGACATTACATGTGAAATAGCTTGAACAATTCCAATAGGAATAATATACACATTATAAACATCATCATATGTACCAATAGGAATACAACCATTTAAAAGTATTGTAATATATTTATTTTAAAATATAATTTCAATAATATTTATACCACTAGTGTCTACAAAGCTACTCGTGGGTGTCATATGTGCGAGTGTGTGGTTGCATATGCATGTGAATGTGTGTGCCTGTGTGCGAACGTCGATGTATGTGGGTGCATATGCAAGCGTGCCTGCATGTGTGTGTGACTGTGTATGTGTGAGTGGATGTGTTTGTGTGTGTGTGTGTGTGTGTGAGTGCGTAAGTATGTGTGTGCAGGTGGGGAAGAGAGTGTATGTGTGTGTGTATGTGTGGGTGCATATGATGTGTGTGTGAGTATGCATGTGAGGGTGTGGGTGTGACTGTGTGCGTGTGTTTGTTCGTGTGTGCATGTGAGTGAGATACGTGCGTGTGTATGAGAGTAAGTGTGTGTGTGCATATGCATATGTGTGTGGTTGCATATGTGTGTATGTGCGTGCATGCTTTTGTGTGACTGCATGTGAGAGAGTGTGTGTGTGTGTGTGCATGTGTGTATGCATGTCTGTGTGTGCATGTGTGGTTGCATATGCGTGTGTGTGCGTGCATGAGGGTGTATGGGCATGCGTGTGTGTATGAGAGTGCGTGCGTGTGTGAGAGTAAGGCTGGAAACACACTTGATTTAAATGACGTGGCCGCGTACACAAAATGGCTGTCATGCGTATCCTGCGGTCATTCAGAGCGTCCTTTGTGCACGTCCTCAAAAATGAACGCTACACGTCTGCAAGGTGCAATACCCGCGTAAACCACAGGGGCAGTATTCATTTTACGCCTAGTGACGTGACTGACGCCAGGAGGCCAGGAAGGATGGTGATATCATTTGAAGGGAAGCCATGATCTGCCCCCTAGTGGATATACCGTTTAAACCTCCAGTCAGACAGAAAGACGTTTGTGAAAAATATCGCCCGGGACGCAGCCACTTCACGTGCATGTAGTGTGAGATTATTCAAGTATGTTTCCAGCATTAGTGTGTGTGTGTGTGCGTGTGTGTATGCATGTCTGTGTGTGCATATGTGTGTGACAGTGTGTGCGTATGACTATGTGCGCGTGTGTAAGTGTAAGAGTACGAGTGAGTGCGTGTGTCTCTACTCCAGTTAGCAGAGGGACACAGAGGAGTTCCACTCACTAATATAAACCCCTCCCCGCTCCTCCTCCACTCAGCCTCCCAGTAACAGCGCTCACTCACACTCTCTCTGCACACAACCTGGTGCTCATATTCCAATGGATAAGCAAGATAT
This sequence comes from Anguilla japonica, assembly GCA_025169545.1. Classification (NCBI taxonomy): domain Eukaryota; kingdom Metazoa; phylum Chordata; class Actinopteri; order Anguilliformes; family Anguillidae; genus Anguilla; species Anguilla japonica. Next base: position 9,789,796 of record CM045901.1, on the reverse strand, counting down.
TGCTCCTCTCTCCATGTTTGTGTCACCTTCCTGTTCCCCTCAGACAGAGACAGCCCTCCGTGCACTGTCTGGATCCAGTGTGAGCTGACAGCTGCCTGCACACCAGAGACATGAGATTAATTATCATTATTAATATTCACCTCGTTATGTGTGTGAGAGAGAAAGAGCTGTGATAGTACCTGCGTGTGTTTGTGTGTGTAAGATACTTTTCTGTAATGTCTCTCTCTCTCTCTCTCTTTCTCACACACACACACACACACACACACACAGCATTGTTCTGTGTTGATACAGACTCACATTTCCTGGATCCTGGTTTGGTCCTGTTCTGTCCTCCATGGTCCACACTGTAGGAACAGCAGAACAGAGAGTGAGTGAGTATGCGTGTGAGGTGCAGTGTGGAATCTCTCTGTACTTACAGCAGTGTGAGTGTGTCCAGTTCAGCAGCAGACAGCGCTCTCACTCCTGAGTCTCCTGAGTGACTGTATCTCAGGTCCAGCTCTTTCAGGTGTGTGTGTGTGTGTGTGTGTGTGAGGTGCAGTGTGGAAACTCTCTGTACTTACAGCAGTGTGAGTGTGTCCAGTTTAGCAGCAGACAGCACTCTCACTCCTGAGTCTCCTGAGTGATTGTAACTCAGGTCCAGCTCTCTCAGGTATGAGGGGTTTGAACTCAGAGCTGAAGCCAGAGAATCACAGCCTCTCTGTGTGATGCTACAGCCTGACAGCCTGCAGAGAGAAGGACACACACACCTTACACACATTAATATAAACTAACAGGGCTGTGCGTGTCAAACACATAGCAGTGTGTTACACACCTTACACACATTAATATAAACTAATGGCTGTGTGTGTCAAACACATAGCAGTGTGTTACACACCTTACATGCATTAATATAAGCAGGGCTGTGTGTGTCAAACACATAGCAGTGTGTTACACACCTTACACACATCAATATAAACTAACAGGGCTGTGTGTGTCAAACACATAGCAGTGTGTTACACACCTTACACACATTACTATAAACTAACAGGGCTGTGTGTGTCAAACACATAGCAGTGTGTTACACATCTTACAGCACATTAATATAAACTAACAGGACTGTGTGTGTCAAACACATAGCAGTGTTACACACCTTACACACATTAATATAAACTAACAGGGCTGTGTGTGTCAAACACATAGCAGTGTTACACACCTTACAGTAAATTAATATAAACTAACAGGGCTACAGTTGAATATAAAATAACAGGGCTTTGGAATTAATTATCATTATTTAAGAGGATGACCAGTTTAATTAAATTTGAACAGGTTCAATTAGTTTTCATAATTTTGAAGAATGTATGAATACAAATGATTTCACGCTTCTCAAAAAGATGTTTTGTCCAACTGATGTCAGATTTAAAATGTGTGTTTCTACCAAGAGGAAGAACAGGAAAATGTTGCTTTAGTTCTGTGAAGAAAAATAACTCTCGTCTATTTTAACATTCAAAACATTTGTAATATTAGTGCTATAGTTAGTCATTATTAACATTAGTGTTGTATTTAGTCACACTGGAGCATTTTTTGTTTGAGGGGGTTTGTGTTTGTACTCACCCCAGTCTCTGCAGTTTACAGTGTGGGTCCTCCAGGCCAGCAGAGAGCGCTCTCACTCCTGAATCCTGCAGCTCGTTGTCTCTGAGCTCCAGATCTCTCAGCTCTGAGTTAGGGGAACACAGGGCTGAGGCCAAAACATCACAGCAGCCCTCTGTGAGATTACACCAACCCAGCCTGCGGAGAGACCACGCACACACACGCACGCACGGACGGACGCACGCACACACACACGCATGCACAAACACGCACACAGACACATGCAAAAGTACACACACACACAGACACACACACACACATACACACGTACACGCACACACACACACATACACACGTACACGCGCACACACACACACACACACATAACTGAAATTAACCGCTGATTGTGAGACTGTGCACCTTGGCAGCAGATACATGTAGAATTTCCTATTTGTACAGTATATGCGTTTCTGGGAAGTACACACAGTACACACAAAACAGGAAGAGGTTATATTAATTAAGTTTAAAAAGTATTCTGACTAATGTACAAAAGAAAAGGGTTACCACTTTCTATTAACAAAAAATAACTAACAATATGGAGCCAATTCAACTCAAGGTTGGGGGCCTCCGGCAAGGATTTAATTCCCGAACCCTTTCATATTATGCTCGTATCATATGGGACACAGTCTGATTGCAAACATATTTAATTTACAAACACAAGAAACAGCGCTAGTGCTAGTACGGTCTACAAACATCTTTATTTCTTAAACACATTCAATCTTCATCACAATAACGTTACAAAATAATATAATTTTAACTAATAAATTAAGAGGTATGTTAATATTCTTGTCATAAATTTTAAAATATTCACTAGATAAAATGAAAACACATTCAATACTAAATGATGCAGCATAACACCAGTGTTACACTGCATTGTTGTGACCACCTGCGTTTTTCCAGGAGCTGTAAGTGTATAATTTCAGTTAGAGCCGGAGAGAGAGGACAAGAACATGAACAGTATATTCGGCAAGTGAGTGTTTTATTAATGGTGAAGTATGCGAAAATGTTGCACCCACAGACAAATGAACTGCACTGCAGCGCCATCTACTGGCAGCAAGAGAACACCACAAGTGATTATTGCCACTGACCAGAGGTGGGTAACCCGGCTTCAAAGAGTAAAAAGACTGACCATGTATTTGCTCCACCACCATGCACTAAACCAGCTGATTACAATAATTAGGTCTCCTATCATGCTGAAGAGTTATGCTAATTAGAGTCAGCTGGTTTAGTGCATGTTGGTGGAGCAAATACATGGTCAGTCTTTTTACTCTTTGAAGCCGGGTTACCCACCTCTGCCACTGAGTGCAGCTACAGGTACATAGAGGACCAAAAAGCCAAAAGTAAAAATAAATAAATAAATTACTCAATGAATGAATAAATAAATACAAATAAAGACAATGTAAAAATAAATGAATGTACACAGAAATAAATGAATAGATAAAATCTGACATAAATGGGTATTTGCATTTATTTATTTCCATGTTTATTTCGTGATGAATTCATATCTGTATATATTTATTTCCTTATTTTTAAATTAATTTATTTCTGTATATATATTTTTTGTATTTATTTCAGTAGTTTTTCATCCATATGATAATGAGGGGGCTGTCAATGAAAATGTGTCATAGTGTCACATTATTCCCATTGGTTACACTCAGAATTACCATCTCTTTTTAAATATTTTGGGAGATATTGCCAAATCAAAGTCTGTTTTGGCGATATGCAAGTGAATTTTTTGGGTGCTGTACTGTATGTGCATGTCAAAGGATCTAAATGTATGTAATCACAAACAGATTGTATATTTGCTGCTTCCTGGAACTGCTAGACAGTCTAAAGAGCAGACACACCCCAGGCGGGTGAAACCTAACAAAGTGTTGCATATACCACCAATGACAGAAAGTACTAGTGTCAGAGTGTGTGACAGACTGGTACATTTACAGCTCTGGGCAGCAGTGTAGTGTAACAGGTAGGGAACTGGGTTTGTAAACCTAAGGCTGCAGGTTTGATTCCCAGGTAAGACACTGCTGTTGTACCTAGGTACTTAACCTGAATTGCTTCAGTATATATCCAGCTGTAAAAATGCTAAAAGTTCTTTTTAAGTCGCTCTGGATACAACCGTATCCTAGATGCCTGTAAGGTAACAAATTGTTGTGTTCAATGATGAAGAGCTAAATTGAGATTTCAAGGTATGCAACTCATCTTCTGAGGAAGACGTCTGAGCAAAACTCTCCAACCGCAGCACCTAGGACCTGAGAATTAGACATCCTGCTGGACTGAACTCTCACAGTTCTAGAGATGTCATTCTGACCCAAATAGCCCCTTTCCTAATTCTGTAACCTGCTGGACTAAAGTCTGATGGGCTGATTAATTTGAGACTCTGTTGTCAGAAACATCAGGGTAAGAAGGGCTCATATCCTGTATTTCTCTGGTGCTTGTGCATTGGGCATTTAGCTAAAACTGTACTGGATCTACATCCCATTTGCACATAGTTGTATACGTTGGCTCATAAATGACTTCTTCATGGCATGAGTGTATGAATTGCAAGATTCCTAGATCAACGGTATGTTTACCACCTCAGATAAAAGGTGTTAGTGTCAGAGAACATAAGGTGAATGCCTGACAGTAGTAGACAATCTGCTCTCCGGGGAATACAGCCTTGCTGCTTATCCCCCCAGTCAATGATCTTATATGTAAACCCACATTTACAAATAAACATATCTAGGTTACAAGTTTTGAAAGTTTGTTTCCTCCCTGCAGCAAAGTTCAAACCGTTACACAGCCATAATCACTAATTCCATTTAATTAATGTCACACAGTACACAGCACTACTCACCCCAGTCTCTGCAGTTTACAGTTTGGACTCATCAGTCCAGCACAGAGCAGCTCCACTCCTGAATCTTCCAGGTAGTTGTTGCTGAGGTCCAGATCTCTCAGGGGTGAGTTTGATGACTGGAGAGCTGAGGCCACAACTGCACAGGACTTCTCTGTGAGCTCACAGCTGTTCAGTCTGCAAAGAAGAGTTTATATATAATTGTATAATAATATTAGGTGAAATAACGCATGTAATATTTGAAATATAACAAGTTGTAACAAAATTGATACCCACTATACCCCATTCCCACAGGATATGGCTGTTTTTGAACAGGTTTTGGCCCTACACAGCTGGCTGAAAGCTGAATGTATTACTCTTAGATGCTGAATGTATTACTCTTTAGTGTTAGTGACATTGACCTGTTTTGGACAGACTGGTACATTTACAGCTCTGGGCAGCAGTGTAGTGTAATAGGTAGGGAACTGGGCTTGTAAACCTAAGGTTGCAGGTTTGATTCCCAGGTAAGACACTGCTGTTGTACCTAGGTACTTAACCTGAATTGCTTCAGTATATATCCAGCTGTAAAAATGCTAAAAGTTGTTTTTAAGTCGCTCTGGATACAACCGTATCCTAGATGCCTGTAATGTAACAATTGTTGTGTTCTATGATGAAGAGCTAAATTGAGATTTCAAGGTATGCAACTCATCTTCTGAGGAAGACGTCTGAGCAAAACTCTACAACCGCAGCACCTAGGACCTGAGAATTAGACATCCTGCTGGACTGAACTCTCACAGTTCTACAGATGTAATTCTGACCCAAATAGCCCCTTTTCTAATTCTGTAACCTGCTGGACTAAAGTCTGATGGGCTGATTCATTTGAGACTCTGTTGTCAGAAACATAAGGGTAAGAAGGGCTCATATCCTGTATTTCTCTGGTGCTTGTGCGTTGGGCATTTAGCTAAAACTGCACTGGATCTACATCCCATTTGCACATAGTTGTACATGTTGGTTCATAAATGACTTCTTCATGGCATGAGTGTATGAACTGCAAGATTCCTAGATCAACGGTATGTTTACCACCTCAGATAAAGGTCTTGGTGTCAGAGAACATAAGGTGAATGCCTGACAGTAGGAGACAATCTGCTCTCCGGAGAATACGGCCTTGTTGCTTATCCCCCCAGTCAATGATCTTATATGTAAACCCACATTTACAAATAAACATATCTAGGTTACAAGTTTTGAAAGTTTGTTTCCTCCCTGCAGCAAATTTCAAACTGTTACACAGCCCTAATCACTAATTCCATTTAATTAATGTCACACAGTACACAGCACTACTCACCCCAGTCTCTGCAGTTTACAGTTTGGACTCATCAGTCCAGCACAGAGCAGCTCCACTCCTGAATCTTCCAGGTAGTTGTTGCTGAGGTCCAGATCTCTCAGGGGTGAGTTTGATGACTGGAGAGCTGAGGCCACAATTGCACAGGACTTCTCTGTGAGCTCACAGCTGTTCAGTCTGCAAAGAAGAGTTTATATATAATTGTATAATAATATTAGGTGAAATAACGCATGTAATATTTGAAATATAACAAGTTGTAACAAAATTGATACCCACTATACCCCATTCCCACAGGATATGGCTGTTTTTGAAGAGGTTTTGGCCCTACACAGCTGGGTGAAAGCTGAATGTATTACTCTTAGATGCTGAATGTATTACTCTTTAGTGTTAGTTACATTGACCTGTTTTGGACAGACTGGTACATTTACAGCTCTGGGCAGCAGTGTAGTGTAATAGGTAGGGAACTGGGCTTGTAAACCTAAGGTTGCAGGTTTAATTCCCAGGTAAGACACTGCTGTTGTACCTAGGTACTTAACCTGAATTGCTTCAGTATATATCCAGCTGTAAAAATGCTAAAAGTTGTTTTTAAGTCGCTCTGGATACAACCGTATCCTAGATGCCTGTAATGTAACAATTGTTGTGTTCTATGATGAAGAGCTAAATTGAGATTTCAAGGTATGCAACTCATCTTCTGAGGAAGACGTCTGAGCAAAACTCTACAACCGCAGCACCTAGGACCTGAGAATTAGACATCCTGCTGGACTGAACTCTCACAGTTCTACAGATGTAATTCTGACCTAAATAGCCCCTTTTCTAATTCTGTAACCTGCTGGACTAAAGTCTGATGGGCTGATTCATTTGAGACTCTGTTGTCAGAAACATCAGGGTAAGAAGGGCTCATATCCTGTATTTCTCTGGTGCTTGTACGTTGGGCATTTAGCTAAAACTGCACTGGATCTACATCCCATTTGCACATAGTTGTATACGTTGGCTCATAAATTACTTCTTCATGGCATGAGTGTATGAACTGCAAGATTCCTAGATCAACGGTATGTTTACCACCTCAGATAAAAGGTCTTAGTGTCAGAGAACGTAAGGTGAATGCCTGACAGTAGTAGACAATCTGCTCTCTGGGGAATACAGCCTTGCTGCTTATCCCCCCAGTCAATGATCTTATATGTAAATGGTAAATGGTAAAATGGTAAAATATGTAAACCCACATTTACACATAAACATGTAGGTTACAAGTTTTGAAAATTTGTTTCCTCCCTGCAGCAAAGTTCAAACTGTTACACAGCCATAATCACTAATTCCATTTAATTAATGTCAAACAGTACACAGCACTACTCACCCCAGTCTCTGCAGTTTACAGTTTGGACTCATCAGTCCAGCACAGAGCAGCTCCACTCCTGAATCTTCCAGGTAGTTGTTGCTGAGGTCCAGATCTCTCAGGGGTGAGTTTGATGACTGGAGAGCTGAGGCCACAACTGCACAGGACTTCTCTGTGAGCTCACAGCTGTTCAGTCTGCAAAGAAGAGTTTATATATAATTGTATAATAATATTAGGTGAAATAACGCATGTAATATTTGAAATATAACAAGTTGTAACAAAATTGATACCCACTATACCCCATTCCCACAGGATATGGCTGTTTTTGAACAGGTTTTGGCCCTACACAGCTGGCTGAAAGCTGAATGTATTACTCTTAGATGCTGAATGTATTACTCTTTAGTGTTAGTGACATTGACCTGTTTTGGACAGACTGGTACATTTACAGCTCTGGGCAGCAGTGTAGTGTAATAGGTAGGGAACTGGGCTTGTAAACCTAAGGTTGCAGGTTTAATTCCCAGGTAAGACACTGCTGTTGTACCTAGGTACTTAACCTGAATTGCTTCAGTATATATCCAGCTGAAAAAATACTAAAAGTGGTTTTTAAGTCGCTCTGGATACAACCGTATCCTAGAAGCCTGTAATGTAACAATTGTTGTGTTCTATGATGAAGAGCTAAATTGAGATTTCAAAGTATGCAACTCATCTTCTGAGGAAGACGTCTGAGCAAAACTCTACAACCGCAGCACCTAGGACCTGAGAATTAGACATCCTGCTGGACTGAACTCTCACAGTTCTACAGATGTAATTCTGACCTAAATAGCCCCTTTTCTAATTCTGTAACCTGCTGGACTAAAGTCTGATGGGCTGATTCATTTGAGACTCTGTTGTCAGAAATATCAGGGTAAGAAGGGATCATACCCTGTATTTCTCTGGTGCTTGTGCGTTGGGCATTTAGCTAAAACTGCACTGGATCTACATCCCATTTGCACATAGTTGTACACGTTGGCTCAGAAATGACTTCTTCATGGCATGAGTGTATGAATTGCAAGATTCCTAGATCAACGGTATGTTCACCACCTCAGATAAAAGGTCTTAGTGTCAGAGAACATAAGGTCAATGCCTGACAGTAGTAGACAATCTGCTCTCTGGGGAATACAGCCTTGCTGCTTATCCCCCCAGTCAATGATCTTATATGTAAACCCACATTTAAACATAAACATCTAGGTTACAAGTTTTGAAAATTTGTTTCCTCCCTGCAGCAAATTTCAAACTGTTACACAGCCATAATGACTAATTCCATTTAATTAATGTCAAACAGTACACAGCACTACTCACCCCAGTCTCTGCAGTTTACAGTTTGGACTCATCAGTGCAGCACAGAGCAGCTCCACTTCTTTATCTTCCAGGTTATTGTAGCTGAGGTCCAGTCTCTGTAGTTTACAGTTTGGGCTCCTCAGTCCAGCACAGAGCAGCTCCACTCCTGAATCTCCCAGGTTATTGTCGCTGAGGTCCAGATCTCTCAGGGGTGAATTTGATGATTGGAGAGCTGAGGCCACAATTTCACAGGACTTCTCTGTGAGCTCACAGCCACCCAGACTGCAAAGAAGAGTTTATATATTATTGTATAATAATATTAGGAAAAAATAACGCATGTAATATTTGAAATATAACAAGTTGTAACAAGATTGATACCCACTATAACCCATACCCACAGGATATGGCTGTTCTTGAACAGGTTTTGGCCCTACACAGCTGGGTGAAAGCTGAATGTATTACTCTTAGATGCTGAATGTATTACGCTTTAGTGTTAGTTACATTGACCTGTTTTGGACAGACTGGTACATTTACAGCTCTGGGCAGCAGTGTAGTGTAATAGGTAGGGAACTGGGCTTGTAAACCTAAGGTTGCAGGTTTGATTCCCAGGTAAAACACTGCTGTTGTACCTAGGTACTTAACCTGAATTGCTTCAGTATATATCCAGCTGTAAAAATGCTAAAAGTTGTTTTTAAGTCGCTCTGGATACAACCGTATCCTAGATGCCTGTAATGTAACAATTGTTGTGTTCTATGATGAAGAGCTAAATTGAGATTTCAAGGTATGCAACTCATCTTCTGAGGAAGACGTCTGAGCAAAACTCTACAACCGCAGCACCTAGGACCTGAGAATTAGACATCCTGCTGGACTGAACTCTCACAGTTCTACAGATGTAATTCTGACCCAAATAGCCCCTTTTCTAATTCTGTAACCTGCTGGACTAAAGTCTGATGGGCTGATTCATTTGAGACTCTGTTGTCAGAAACATCAGGGTAAGAAGGGCTCATACCCTGTATTTCTCTGGTGCTTGTGCGTTGGGCATTTAGCTAAAACTGCACTGGATCTACATCCCATTTGCACATAGTTATTCATGTTGGCTCATAAATGACTTCTTCATGGCATGAGTGTATGAACTGCAAGATTCCTAGATCAACGGTATGTTTACCACCTCAGATAAAAGGTGTTAGTGTCAGAGAACATAAGGTGAATGCCTGACAGTAGTAGACAATCTGCTCTCCGGGGAATACAGCCTTGCTGCTTATCCCCCCAGTCAATGATCTTCTATGTAAACCCACATTTACACATAAACATCTAGGTTACAAGTTTCGAAAATTTGTTTCCTCCCTGCAGCAAAGTTCAAACTGTTACACAACCATAATCACTAATTCCATTTAATTAATGTCAAACAGTACACAGCACTACTCACCCCAGTCTCTGCAGTTTACACTTTGGGCTCCTCAGTCCAGCACAGAGCAGCTCCACTCCTGAATCTCCCAGGTTATTGTCGCTGAGGTCCAGATCTCTCAGGGGTGAGTTTGATGACTGGAGAGCTGAGGCCACAATTTCACAGGACTTCTCTGTGAGCTCACAGCCACCCAGACTGCAAAGAAGAGTTTATATATTATTGTATAATAATATTAGGTAAAATAATGCATGAAATATTTGAAATATAACAAGTTGTAACAAGATTGATACCCATTATACCCCATACCCACAGGATATGGCTGTTTTTGAACAGGTTTTGGCCCTACACAGCTGGGTGAATGCTGAATGTATTACTCTAAGGATCCTGAATGTATTACGCTTTAGTGTTAGTTACATTGACCTGTTTTGGACAGACTGGTACGTTTACAGCTCTGGGCAGCAGTGTAGTGTAATAGGTAGGGAACTGGGCTTGTAAACCTAAGGTTGCAGGTTTGATTCCCAGGTAAAACACTGCTGTTGTACCTAGGTACTTAACCTGAATTGCTTCAGTATATATCCAGCTGTAAAAATGCTAAAAGTTGTTTTTAAGTCGCTCTGGATACAACCGTATCCTAGATGCCTGTAAGGTAACAATTGTTGTGTTCTATGATGAAGAGCTAAATTGAGATTTCAAGGTATGCAACTCATATTCTGAGGAAGATGTCTGAGCAAACTCTCCAACCGCAGCACCTAGGACCTGAGAATCAGACATCCTGCTGGACTGAACTCTCACAGTTCTAGAAATGTAATTCTGACCCAAATAGCCCCTTTTCTAATTCTGTAACCTGCTGGACTAAAGTCTGATGGGCTGATTCATTTGAGACTCTGTTGTCAGAAACATCAGGGTAAGAAGGGCTCATACCCTGTATTTCTCTGGTGCTTGTGCGTTGGGCATTTAGCTAAAACTGCACTGGATCTACATCCCATTTGCACATAGTTGTATACGTTGGCTCATAAATGACTTCTTCATGGCATGAGTGTATGAATTGCAAGATTCCTAGATCAACGGTATGTTCACCACCTCAGATAAAAGGTCTTAGTGTCAGAGAACATAAGGTGAATGCCTGACAGTAGTAGACAATCTGCTCTCCGGAGAATACGGCCTTGTTGCTTATCCCCCCAGTCAATGATCTTATATGTAAACCCACATTTACACATAAACATCTAGGTTACAAGTTTTGAAAATTTGTTTCCTCCCTGCAGCAAATTTCAAACTGTTACACAGCCATAATCACTAATTCCATTTAATTAATGTCAAACAGTACAAAGCACTACTCACCCCAGTCTCTGCAGTTTACACTTTGGGCTCCTCAGTCCAGCACAGAGCAGCTCCACTTCTTTATCTTCCAGGTTATTGTAGCTTAGGTCCAGATCTCTCAGGGGTGAATTTGATGATTGGAGAGCTGAGGCCACAATTTCACAGGACTTCTCTGTGAGCTCACAGCCACCCAGACTGCAAAGAAGAGTTTATATATTATTGTATAATAATATTAGGTAAAATAATGCATGTAATATTTGAAATATAACAAGTTGTAACAAGATTGATACCCATTATACCCCATACCCACAGGATATGGCTGTTTTTGAACAGGTTTTGGCCCTACACAGCTGGGTGAAAGCTGAATGTATTACTCTTAGATGCTGAATGTATTACTCTTTAGTGTTAGTGACATTGACCTGTTTTGGACAGACTGGTACATTTACAGCTCTGGGCAGCAGTGTAGTGTAATAGGTAGGGAACTGGGCTTGTAAACCTAAGGTTGCAGGTTTAATTCCCAGGTAAGACACTGCTGTTGTACCTAGGTACTTAACCTGAATTGCTTCAGTATATATCCAGCTGTAAAAATGCTAAAAGTTGTTTGTAAGTCGCTCTGGATACAACTGTATCCTAGATGCCTGTAAGGTAACAATTGTTGTGTTCTATGATGAAGAGCTAAATTGAGATTTCAAGGTATGCAACTCATCTTCTGAGGAAGATGTCTGAGCAAAACTCTCCAACCGCAGCACCTAGGACCTGAGAATTAGACATCCTGCTGGACTGAACTCTCACAGTTCTAGAAATGTAATTCTGACCCAAATAGCCCCTTTTCTAATTCTGTAACCTGCTGGACTAAAGTCTGATGGGCTGATTCATTTGAGACTCTGTTGTCAGAAACATCAGGGTAAGAAGGGCTCATACCCTGTAGTTCTCTGGTGCTTGTGCGTTGGGCATTTAGCAAAGAAGAGAAGAGTTTATATATTACTGCATGATTTGCCTGAGAATTAGACATCCTGCTGGACTCTCATGGCCCGTTTTCTTCAAAGTAAAGGACAAATGTTACTCAAATAAAGACCATTAAGTGTTGACCTGTTAAGCAAGTGTGACTTTGGTCTTGTTACATTTGTCTTGCTTCTCAGCTGTGCCTTGGTCTTTTCTTTGATCACAGTCTGGGATCTCTGGTATTGATTCTTTAGATGCTCATTTTACCATCCTGGGCCACCGTGCGACAGACAGGCTGTGGTTCTGTATTCTCTTTCATTCATTTTTTTCACAATTGTGTTATTTATTTTCCATATCTGTCTAATTTTGTGTTTGTTAAAGCAGTGTGGCCTGTGTTTTAAATTAGATAGTTTACACTGTGTGTGTCCTAATACTGTAACTTACTATATCCTCTCTTCATTTTAATCTGTTTGTGAGTCGTATGTTTTGACCATCACTGATCCATTACATTGGTTTTCCTATCAATGAATTCGTGATTTATTTAATAACTAGTATTTTTAATTATAATTTGTAAATAAAATCTAATAAAATACATTTTACATGTTGGACAAGCAAGTTTTTGCATTTGGTGCTACTTCTGTATCCATTCAATGAGGGCACAATCAGTTAAAATAGCTTGACTCAAAAATCATAATTCTCACTTGCATGACATGATTTTATTATATTATATTCTCGCTTTATCTATGAAGTGTTTATGAAAACATGCTGTCAGTTATCTACCTTAATAATTACATAATACTCACATGACCTTCCTGCAGTTCCTGACTACTGGTATCAGTCTCAGATAACCTGCTGCTGATGTGTTGTGGATGTTCAGGTCAAACTCATCCAGGATCTCCTCTGACATCAGTAACACAAAGGCCAGAGCTGAACATTGGTCTGTTTTCAGTTCTTTCTCAGAAAGTTTCCCTGATCTCAGTGAATTCTGGATTTCCTCCACTAGAGAGTTGTCATTCAGGTCATTGAGACAGTAGAACAGATTGATGATCCTCTCTGCTGAAGATTCCTCTCTGATCCTCTCCTTAATGTACTGGACTGTTTTCTTAACGGTCTGCTTCCTGTCTGTGCCTGTGGGTCTCGTACAGGTTGTCTGCTTCCTGTCTGTGTCAGTATTCCTCCTAAGAGAGTCTGAATGGAGTCCAGAGAGAGGCCGAGAAGGAATCGGAGGAAAAGGTCCAGATGTCCATTCTTACTCTCTAAGGCCCAATCCACTGCACTCCTGTGTACCTCAGACAGCTGCACTCTGTCACTGTGAGGTTTTGACTCTTCTGCTCTGAGTACATTTCTGTTCTCATTCACACATGAATGAAAGACAAACAAGGCAGCCAGATACTCCTGAATGGTCAGATGCACAAAGCAGTAGACCTTCTCCTGATACAAACCACACTCCTCTTTAAAGATTTCTGTGCACACCCCAGAGTACACTGAAGCTTCACTGACATCAATGCCACTCTCTCTCAGGTCCTCTTCATAGAATATCAGATTGCCCTTTTCCAGCTGTAGAAAAGCCAGCCGCCCCAGTTTCAGGATGATTTCTGTATCTGACTCTGACACTTTCTTTGGGTTCATCTCATTGGCACCATGATACTTCTGATTCTTCACATTAGTCTGAATGAGCAGGAAGTGTGTGTACATTTCAGTCAGAGTTCTAGGCAGATCTTCACTCTCTGTTTCACCCAGCATTGAATTTGGAAGTACAATTAAACAGTAGTGTCAATATGAACCTGTTGCACTACTGTTGATCACCAATGAATCTCTCTGAATTTGATTGGAAGACCCATTGAACGTTCACTCTTCATAGACATTTGTTGTTTTGCCTCCTGTGTTTCTTGGAGACTGGATCCAAGACTAGCTATCCGTGTCAAACAGGACACTTTATTATGATATGATACACCCACCTAGACCTGAATGTACAATAAAATACCCCACTATACCAGAAGGTTGCCGGAGAGATAGAAGCATAAGTAAACATTAGTGCCGATATGAACCTGCTGCATTACCTTTTACGACCTGTGAACTCTCCTCTGAAGTGGTGTGATAGTTCCATTGAACGATCACTCTTCACTGACAGACAGCTGGGTACAGGTGACCCTGCCCTCCTTACCCGGACCCTGTGAACAAAACATGGAGATAGATCCTCCAGCTCTAACTCACAGCACATGGAGACAGAGCTTCCAGTTAAACTCATCCTCTTACTGCAGGTCTAACTCACAGCACATGGAGACAGACCTTCCAGTTAAACTCATTCTCTTACTGCAGCTCTAACTCACAGCACATGGAGACAGAGCTTCCAGTTAAACTCATCCTCTTACTGCAGCTCTAACTCAGACCACATAACAGAGTTTCCAGTTAAACTCACATAAACTGATTGATGATTCATGCATTTTTACCTCTTTCTTGCAGGGCCGTGGGTTCCATCGTCAGTCCCTGGCTCCTCTGAAGAACTCACTGCACATCTGAATCTGACATAATACACAAAATTGTCACAGATCCAGACCAAGGTCATTCACTCTCCACACACCTGTGCTTCTGTCAAGATCTTTTGTGAAAACTTTGTTTTAGCATTTTGGTTCATTCTCACGTCTTGGTGTTCTTTGCTGATTGCGTTCAGCTGTTCTTCTGTGTGTATTAATTCCTCATGTTTCTCTCAAGGGATGTGGAAGTATAATTAAACAGTAGTGTCAATATGAACCTGCTGCAGTACCTTTTACGACCTGTGGACTCTCCTCTGAAGTTGAGTGGTAGTTCGAGTGAACGATCACTCTTCATCAACAGACAGCTGGGTACAGGTGACCCTGCCCTCTCTACCTGGACCCTGTGAACAAAACATGGAGATAGATCCTCCAGTTAAACTCATCCTCTTACTGCAGTTCTAACTCACAGCACATGGAGACAGAGCTTCCAGTTAAGCTCATCCTCTTACTGCAGCTCTAACTCAGAGCACATGGAGACAGAGCTTCCAGTTTCAATGTTTCACTCAAGGAATTTGGAAGTACAATTAAACAGTAGTGTCAATATGAACCTGTTGCACTACCGGTGATCACCAGTGAATCTCTCAGAATTTGATTGGAAGACCCATTGAACGATCACTCTTCATAGACATTTGTTGTTTCTGATTGGTGTTTCTTTAAGTGCCTTGTCACTTCAACATTTTGCCTCCTGTGTATCTTGGAGACTGGATCCAAGACTAGCTATCCATGTCAAACAGGACACTTTATTATGATATAATACACCCACCTAGACCTGAATGTACAATAAAATACCCCACTATACCTGAAGGTTGCCGGAGAGATAGAAGTATAAGTAAACATTAGTGCCAATATGAACCTGCTGCATTACCTTTGATCACCTGTGAGCTCTCCTCTGAAGTTGAGTAGTAGTTCGGTTGAACGATCACTCTTCATCGACAGACAGCTGGGTACAGGTGACCCTCCTCTTTCTACCTGGACCCTGTGAACAAAACATGGAGATAGATCCTCCAGCTGTAACTCACAGCACATGGAGACAGAGCTTCTAGTTAAACTCATCCTCTTACTGCAGCTTTAACTCACAGCACATGGAGACAGAGCTTCCAGTTAAACTCATCCACTTACTGCAGCTCTAACTCACAGCACATGGAGACAGAGCTTCCAGTTAAACTCATCCTCTTACTGCAGCTCTAACTCAGAGCACATGGAGACAGAGCTTCAAGCTTCAATGTTTCTCTCAAGGAATTTGGAAGTACAATTAAACATTAGTGCCAATATGAACCTGCTGCATTACCTTTGACGACCTGTGGACTCTCCTCTGAAGTCCACTAGTCGTTGGATTGAATGATCACTCTTCATCGACAGACAGCTGGGTACAGGTGACCCTGCTCTTTCTACCTGGACCCTGTGAACAAAACATGGAGATAGATCCTCCAGCTGTAACTCACAGCACATGGAGACAGAGCTTCCAGTTGAACCCATCCTCTTACTGCAGCTCTAACTCACAGCACATGGAGACAGAGCTTCCAGTTAAACTCATCCTCTTACTGCAGCTTTAACTCAGAGCACATGGAGACAGAGCTTCAAGCTTCAATGTTTCTCTCAAGGAATTTGGAAGTACAATTAAATATTAGTGCCAATATGAACCTGCTGCATTACCTTTGACGACCTGTGGACTCTCCTCCGAAGTGCACTAGTCGTTCGATTGAATGATCACTCTTCATCGACAGACAGCTGGGTACAGGTGACCCTGCTCTTTCTACCTGGACCCTGTGAACAAAACATGGAGATAGATCCTCCAGCTGTAACTCACAGCACATGGAGACAGAGCTTCCAGTTAAACTCATCCTCTTACTGCAGCTTTAACTCACAGCACATGGAGACAGAGCTTCCAGTTAAACTCATCCCTTTACTGCAGCTATAACTCACAGCACATGGAGACAGAGCTTCCAGTTAAAGTCATCCTCTTACTGCAGCTCTAACTCACAGCACACTAACTCACTGATTCACGCAATAGTAGGCTACCTCTTTCTGGCAGGGCTGTGGCTTTCATGGTTGGTCTCTTTCTTCTCTGAGGAACTCATTTTAGAAACAGCGCTGCCTATCTCAGGACACCGGGACACTTCAGATCAGGTTCCGGTGAGTCAGATCCGCCAACCTGTAAATACACAAAAAAAGAACACAATGAACACACACAGACACACTAAAACACAGTATCAGGCACACACATACACCAGATCTTACAGTGCCCACAGGAACAAATCTTGAATTTAAAATGGGCCTAAACATGTACAATATTATTGCCTACAAAATGTTTTGCACCCATGATAACAATGATCAAGACTGTTGAATATAAAGATGACCAGTGCTGAGGTATACATTAATTGTCCAACATGTGGAATATATTTAATGATATAATGGGGTGTGTAACCACCAAAATTACACTTCTCAGATGAAAAATTTTACAAAAGTTTTATGTCACAATTACTGGCACCCCTGCATTCGGTATTTTATTTGATTCAACATTTAATTTAATTGCAGTTTAATCGATTCCGCTTTTAATTAATTATTTTTGTTCCTTCCACTCCTCATATCTATGAAGTTTAAAACAACATATTGTGTGGGAGGGAGGGACAGACGATGGTGATCAGTCATTGGTCGTCGGGCGCCCTGACAGGCGCAAGCGCAGTTCATTTATGTTTTAGTCTCACTGGTGGACGGTGGACGATGGCGATTCTCTCTCCACTCACAAGCCTGCCACTGTTACATTACATGCAGAGCGATAGCGAGCGCAGGAAAGATTACAAACCCACCCGAGAAGCGTTGTAGAGTTTTCCAAGTTGCTGATGTGCGTTCAATTTAAAAAATACCGTCGCCAAAGGGGTATGAAAACCCGTTAAATATAGCGACAAAGTCGCTAAATTGGCAACAGTGGGTGTCGAAATGTAGCCTACTTCTTTAATCAAGCGACAGGACCTGTGACGTCCTACTGGGCTACGTCACGAGATAAAACTAGTCATGAACTTTTATTTTTTAATTACTTTTTGGTCCAAATAGGAAATTTGGATTCAGTATGAGCTCTTCGCGTATTAGGCTACGCCTTAAACACGCCATTTTATTGAAGTTCTCGGTTTTACCGAATTACGCGTGTTAATACGATTATACTAGCAGATTCCCATTCCTCCCCACATCCCCTTTTATCTTTACGTTCTCTTACCACAATTCCACTCCACAACAGGCTGTTTACTCCGTTAGTTTTTTCAATGTATTTCTTCTTTTCAACGGTCTCCTTTCTGCTACATCTTTAAAATGGCTGTCTGAGTTAACTTCCAGTTACTCTTTTGGACCGCATTCCTTTCTTTCCTGTTCGTTTCGAGCATTAGATGGGCGGGGATGGGGCCTCAAAACCATTTAATCTGTGCTCAAAATCAAACAATGCTTTCAGATCATACACACAGCCAGTCAATATATAAACACTACAGAGCATTCATTAGACACTACATCAAAAAATTGAGAACACAGTGTCCAGGACATGTAGTTACAAAAAAATGTTTATTGCATATAGTAAACACATTTTGCAATAAAAAAGTATAGTAATCACAACTTAGTACAGTGAATATATTGTATACTGTAAGTACTGCAAATAATACAGTATTGAATGCCTGTATATTCAGCACTTGCATAAAAATACAGTAAGCCCAAAGAACAAAGAAAACTCTAAATGAAAAGCACATTACAGTACACTCAAAAATGTTATGCAACTGCAAAATCAAAGGCAATGGGAGATTCATTCTGCCTCAGCGTCTTTGTGGTGGGTCCGGCCAGAGGACTTCGTCCACATCACATGCAACGTTGTCCCTCGCCGGGCAGCGGGGGAAAAACCCTCTGGTGTGCCGGATCCAGCCTTGACAACACTCCACACCTATGTCACCACAGGCCAATTCCATTGCCTGTAAGAGATTTTCCCTGGTATATGGGTTTTGGCCATAGACCTTCCACCGCCATGCAGAGAAAAACTTCTATTGGGTTGAGGAAAGGGTTGTATGGTGGAAAGAAAACTTTTATGAATCGCTGGTTGATGTTGAACCACTTGCATATCCGGCCACCATGGTGAAAGCTGACATTGTCCCAAAACACAACATAGACAGGACATCACAGTTGCCTGAATTTCATCTGAAATTACTGTTCTTGGTCTTGCTCCTCCTCATCCTCATACTCTTCCTCCTCATCCACCACCTCTTACACATACTCTTCGTCCTCTGCCTCTCAGATTGTTCCACCCATTGTTGGTATCAACATTCAACGCACCTGTGCCACCTGTGCACTCTGAACTGGCTTATATTCTGTACAATTGGTTTGATCACATCATTAGAAACAAGTGTGAACAATTTTGAGTTGTGTGTAAACGATGACAACTGTGTTGTAGTTGTGTTTAACTTTTGCCGCCTGTGTTTACCATTTTGCAACACAAGTGCATCACAGTGCAAAATGTGTTTTAGTGAGTGAGAATGTGTTTAGAGTTTTGCCAAAAGAGTGATTGATTCGACAAATGGGTTTAGGCCACTGAGCATTTGGTTCAGAGAATGGGGTTTAGTGTTTTAGCAATTCAGAAAAACTGTAGTTGCATCTTAAAGTACTTCAATGCAATGGTGCCACGCAGAAATAAGCCTTTTGAAATGTCATGTCTGTGGAAAATTTCCTATTTCAAAACACATCTGAAGATAGACAGCAAATAAAAATAGATAAATAAACCATCTCACTCTCCATCACTCTCCCTGCCACAGTCACTGACCCATTCACTTCGTTATGACCAGTTATAGCCCTATGTAACATCTTAATGTTTGAGATGAGTAATTTTTGTTATTTCTTATCTCCAATTCTTGAATGTATTTTTTTCCCCACTGTAAAAAAAGTTAAGATTACTCAATATTTCAAGGCAACTTGCTTCACAATTTTTTAAAGTTTTCATCTTAATTCAGATTTTTAAATTTTGAGTTCAAATTATGCCTGGTAACATTCATTCCGAATACTTACATTTCATTGAGGGAAAAACTTAAAACTCAATTTTAGTTTTTCTGACAATGAAATTTCAGTTAAGTTAGTTACCTTGGAAATATTGAGTATTCTGAACTTATCCACATGCTTCAGGAGATCTACCTGGGCACCAGGGAGGCAACACACCGTACATGTTTCTTTTTCATGCAAACAGTCTTGTGCTAATGTTTGAGTCCCCCACTATCACCAACTCCCTTTTCTTGGAGGATGCGGCCATCTGTGTGCCAAGTGGCTCATGAGTCCTCCCACTCAGAATCAAGAGCCAGATCCAATTCCTGCAAGGGCTGGAATCGGTTGGACACCACGACCTCTGGAGATATCGCCCCTGTGTGGTGTGCACGCCCTTTTCTGTGCCTGCGCCCCACTGTCACCCGACCATCTCTCCCTGTCTGCTCTGGATTCTCCCCCTTTCCCAGCTGTTCCTCACAGGACATGCTGCTCAGTTCCTGGAACTCTGCCAATCGCAAACTATGGAGTGCAGTAATCTGGCCCTCGAGATCAAGAATCTTGCTCTCAAGGTGCAGCGCGATCATCCTGCAACCCCCTCACACAGCTCTGGCCAGATTTTTACCCCCTAACTATCACCCTCTCTCACCCAATGTCTAGAGCAAGTCACTGCTTTAAAATGTACTCAATAATAGACACACGGCTTTTGCAAATATTTGATGGAGTGAACTGAAAGCTCACTGTTTATGGAACGCGCTCTGTTCTGACAGGTCTTAGATTGTTAATATTATCTCAAGTTAAAATATTGACACTGGATATAGCTGCTGCCTTGGACATGTCACACAGCTTGACATTATAAGGCAATGATTAAACCCAGTTGCTTGTTTTGTGCTTTTATCTAAAACGTGCACAGTGTGGTCCAAACGTAAGATTCTAGCTTTGCATACTTCAAGATTTTAACACAGATATCACATCCATTGAATATCGAATAACTTACCGGCTGAATATCGCATTAAATTTCCAAAGCACGTGAAACTGACTCTTCACTGAGAGCGACTTGAGAAATTGCGCACGTGAGTGGCTGATGTATGTCAGGACTATGAGAAATTAAGCAAGCTGGATGCATCAGACAGGCTCTGAGGGCAAATGAAGAAAACGACACGGTCTACATACTACCGCCGTGCAGTTTGCAGGTAAGGTTGGCGAGGTGAAATGAGAGTGGCGGCGTGGGGACGTCCTCTTACCGAGAGCTCCGGCCAGCGAGCGATTGGTGCGCGGCTGGATCATGGCAGCGAGGCGGGAAGGTCGCGACCTCTTCCCCCCGCGGCCGCTCCTCGGTGCCGACGCGCGCCGTTCTCCAGGCCGATCCTCATCCGACGTCCCGGGGGGCGTCTGGGGAGAGGCGTCTTCTGTGGTTTCCCCGCTGATGACCGTTTGGGTTTGGTTCGAAGCTCCTCCTCGCCGTTGCCGTAGCGCCGGCCCGTGTGTTTGCTCAGGCTGCGTCGTTATGGCGATTTTTCCACCGGGCACCGACGTCACCGCGAAAAAGCCCGGCAGCACCAGCGGGCAAACGGGACGAGGAACGCCAGTGCGCACGGAGAGCACTTTTCGGACCGAACGCTAACCGAAGGACGGCGGACATGTTGGCTCTGCCCAAAGCCGCTTTGGCTTCACTTCCTAGGAAATGGCAGCAAACTATTTACACCCAGCTTGCAGTCAGGTCCATTTCAGTTTGGTCAACCTGGAGCCAATAAACTGAAGCCTAACTTCAGGGCTCCACGCTAACATTTTTTTTCCCCCCTAAAGAGCACGTGCTCTTGAGTTGAAAAATTTAGGGTTGCACCAATGCATTCCAAAGAGTGCTCCCTAAATTACTTTTCCAACCGGGACACATCCCAAGTGCTCCTAAAATGGGGGCACTGCAGAGGCCTGAATTTGTTTATTTAGGAACCCACAGAAAATGTGGGCTTTTCTCAAATAATGAATTAAATTTTTAGTTAGTTCTTCATTTTTCGGTTTCCACAATTGGCATGCTGTTAACAGTGTAACTCATGAAACATGAAAATAACACTGGATGCCATGTAACAGTCAAAGCGCACCAGCAGGTTGTTATATTTTACAGTACAGCCACTAGATGGCAAAGTCTCCGAACGTTTCTTTGCGAATCGAGTTTCAGAACTTGGTGGATCACAGGCAAGGCCGATCACAATGTTCCTGCTTTGAAATTCTTCATTAAGCAACGAGATAAACTCAAACGGTTACTTTTTTCAAATTTTAAAATAAAACAATTTCCCCACGATGCCAAGTCTGTAGTTTCTAAAGACGTGGGTCGGAGGTCTGAAAAGACTAATTCTGTTCTGAAGTATATATTTACCCTGTTAGTCTCTCCTGTAATATTCTTAAAGTGACCATTACAGTTACCTTTTTAAATAGCAGCCTGCACTTACACTCAGCTGTGTCTGTGAGACACGTGCGTCTGTGTCTGTACTCTGTATACCTGCGGCCTGAGCTCATGCCTTTGCAGGCCCACCGGTATGCCAGCCCCCCGCCTTCACAGCCTGACATTTCAAACACCGAGAACAGCTCAACCGAATTCCTCTTCTTATCGAGCGACCTATGCAGTGCGGTAAAGAAACAAAAACCCCCTGAAATCAGTCTCTATGAAGGCATGTTATCCCATTAACTACATGCTTATACCAGGATTGGCAGGCACAACCCTAAAATCTGTAGGCCCAACAAACCCGCTCACATTGGGTCTGACCTCTGGGATAATATGATGTTACCCAGCTAACATTGCTCTCACAGACTTTGAAACCTCACATCAAAATGTAGGTTGAGAGAGGAGTGCCAGGCGGCTTCACCGCAAAGTGTGGCTTCACCCTTAACCCTAAAAGCCACACATCCTCCGATGAGATCACCTGGCATCACTCTCGCCTCCCAGTCAGCCACTTGTTGGGTTAGGGTTAGGGTTTTCCATTCCATTTTTTTCCATGTTTTCCATTTTTAAAATGGCGTTCGTCGAATGTATTTCCATGTATTTTGGAAATCCCCACACAACAGTAATTAACTACTCCTCCTTAACAGAGGCATGTGGACTGGGGAAACAAACGTTGAAATCAGAGACAGTTGACACGTCGGATCTCTAATCTGATTGGTTATCGCACCGTGTTCCCTGTTCTTCCGGTGGCTTCGATGGCTTGCTGCCCAGCACGCCTTGAGGGATGAAGGGAGGCAACAACAAAGTCTCTTCTCGTCGCGGAAAAAAAGGACTGCCCGGCCTGGCTCCCATGTCCCCTTATCAGCCCCCCCCCCCCCCCAGTAATGCAGTCCAAAAAAAAAATGTTTTCATTCAAATAACAGACAGAACTGCAACAGTTTCTGCAGTAGCACTAAACACACAAACTCATTACATCACCATAAATACATTACGGTATGTAGTGCTGCCGTGTGACTGACAGCTAGGGCAGACAGACATGGAGAAAGGGAGGAGTCAGCTCAAGCCGGCGGGTTCATTTAATACAGGAAGGTAGGCGGGGCCTGGGGGGAGTGCAGGGGTTTGGGGCGGGACAGGAAGCCAACTTTCATCCAATGGCCACGGCGGCTGGGTGCATCCCAAAATTCGCCAGGCACTTTCACCGTTTTACCAGACAAGAAAAAACAGACCAGATTTAGAATAGAACCGGACCTCAGTGTAGCGTTTTGGGTGGTTACCTGGCAAAGTGAATGGTGCAGTAGACAAACTTACCCAACACAGGTCAAATTTACCAGCATTTGCCTGGCGTTAGTTTCCCACCCTGGTCTGGGAGAAGCCGGGTTCAGAGGTGGGGACTGCTCCCCGACAAACAGCAAGCTGTGTAGATTCCAGCCCCACCCAGATCCATTCACATTGAGCCATTATGTAATCCCATGAAGAATATCAAATAACTACTACTACGATATCACTGGAGTTCAATACATCACACAACAGTAAATCACAACAGTAAAACATTCAATATTTTTATAACTCAGGTTTAATCACTGAAGATAGCTGTAAATACAGAAAATCTGAGTGACAGGTTCAAACTAAATAAAGATGACAATAAAAAAGGAAACTCAAATCTATTATTGTTTACGGCAATAAAAGGAAATAAGTACACTGTAGTGATCATTCTGCATTCTCCCAATCAGCTGCATTTGCCCACAGAATGTTACACATGGGAACTGATAAAATGAACAGGTAACTTGAGGAGTTTGCCACTGGCCTCTGTGATACAAAGATACAAAAGTCAGAATTATGACCTCAATAGCACTTTATCCTGCCACATCTTTTGCCAGTATTTTGCCACATATTATCTTAATATGTTTTAGACACATATTCTCATATACAGTGTTAAAGCTGTAGTGAGGGTAATATTAGGTACATTTGAAATTACAATTGTATAAAGGCTGGGTATTGGTTAGGTATTGGTTAAAGAAGGCTGGGTATACATGTAAATGCGTCTAAATATGTGTGCGTGTGCGTGCATGTCAGAGAGTAAGAAAGAAATTCACAGCGTATACTAGATAAACTGTAAGAGAGTGGGTTTGAGAGTGTGTGTGTGTTTGTGTGCGTGTGTCAGAGAGTGTGTGAGTTTAAGTGTTTTTGGTGTGTGTGGGTGCGTATGCATGCATTGTGTGTGCGTGTGTTACACACCTCAGAATTTGAGGTGGCAATCAGAATGTGTTTTGATTCCTGGGATTATATGGAAAGAAAGAAGGAGACTGTCAGACGTCTGCTGTCGTTAAAAAGCTCTTCATCAGGAATGAAGCGAAACAGCGGAAGTCCCACATAACATCGCCCACTCTACTGCAACAGCTCCCCCTTGAGGCCATTACAAAACTCCTATTAACTCTAGCAGAGTGCTTGGAGGACTCGGTTAAAATGATTACATGACATTACATGTGAAATAGCTAGAGCAATTCCAATAGGAATAATATATACATAAAAAATATCATCATATGTACCAATAGGAATACAACCATTTAAAAATATTTTAAGATATTTATTTTGAAATATAATTTCAATAATATTTATACTACTAGTGTCTATGAAGCTCAGGTTTGGTCTGCACACTAGACTCAGGTTTAATCACTGAAGATCATTGTAAATACAGAAAATTATAGCAACCGGTTCAAACTAAATAAAGATGACAATAAACAAGGAAACTCAAATGGGTGCATATGCATGCATGCGTGCATGTGTGTGTGCATGACTGCGTATGTGTGAACTTAAGGTCTCAGCTATAATTATTTTCATGTCCACAAATGTTTTCTTATATTATGTCACCAATGATTAAGGTCATGTAGTGTAATTGTGCCAACCAGCCCCTACACAGGGATGGTTGGCACAATGTTAAAATGCTATAGTTACAAAGAAATCATTTTCAATTCAAATAAAAACCAGAAAATATGAATATTCAATGGAATACATATAAAATAATAAACATATGAAACATATGATAAATATAATATACAATAGAGTTGAAACTGGTACAGGCATGCAGTTAATACTGTGATAACACATGCATTATTCATATGTATAATGCATGTTATCACACTAACTACATGCTTATACCAGGATTGTTTGGTACAACCATAAAATCAATATGCCCAACAACCCCGCTCACATTGGGTCTGACCTCTGGGATAATATGATGTTACCCAGCTAACATCGCTCTCACAGACTTTGAAACCTCACATCAAAATGTATGTGTGTGGGTGTGTTTAGGTGGGTATGAGAGTTTACAGTATGTGTGTGAGTGTGTGCATGCGTGTGGGTGTGTGTGTACGTGTGTGAGTTTGTGTGCCTGTGTGCGAATGTCGATGTCTGTGGGTGCATATGTGTGCGTGTGTGCATGTCTGTGTGCATGACTACGTATGTGTGAGCAGGTGTGTGTGTGTGTGTGTGAGTGAGTGCGTAAGTATGAGTGTGCAGGTGGGGAACAGAGTGTATATGTGTGTGTGTGTGTGTATGTGTGGGTGCATATGAGTGTCTGGGTGTGACTGTGTGTGTGTGTGTGTGTGTTTGCGTGTGGGGGAATATGCATGTATGTATACATGTGTGTAGTTGTGTATGTGTGTGAGCGTGTGTGCCAGTCTGTGCATGTGTGTGTGAGATAAGCGCGTGTGTGTGGGAATAAGTGTGTTTGTGTGCATATGCATGTGTGTGTGTATGTGTGTGGTTGCATATGCTTGTGTGTGCCAGCATGTGAGAGAGAGAGTGTGCATGTGTGCGCATGCGCGTATGCATGTCTGTAAGTGTGCGTGGGGTTGCATATGCGTGTGTGTGCGTTCATGAGGGTGTATGGGTGTGCGTGTGTGTATGAGAGTGCGTGCATGAGGGTGTATGGGCGCACGTGTGTGTATGAGAGTGTGTGCGTGTGCGAGAGTAAGGCTGGAAACACACTTGATTTAAATGACGTGGCCGCGTACACAAAATGGCTGTCATGCGTATCCTGCGGTCATTCAGAGCGCTCTTTGTGCACGTCCTCAAAAATTAACGCCACACGTCTGCAAGGTGCAATACCCACGTAAACCACGGGGGCAGTATTCATTTTACGCCTGATGACGTGACTGACGCCAGGAAGCCTGGTAGGATGGTGTTATCATTTGAAGGGAAGCCATGATCTGCCCCCTAGTGGATATACCTTTTAAACCTCCAGTCAGACAGAAAGGAAGCAGGCGAGCATGTGAACAATGTTGCCCGGGACGCAGCCACTTCACTTGCATTTAGTGTGAGATTATTCAAGTATGTTTCCAGCGTAAGTGTGTGTGTGTGTGTGTGTGTGTATGCATGTCTGTGTGTGCATATGTATGTGACAGTGTGTGTGTGTGTCTCTACTCCAGTAGGCAGAGGGACACTGAGGACTTCAACACTCTAAAACCAGCACAGAGGGGTTTGTTTTGAGTGAAGTGTGTGTGCAATCTGTGCAGGAGGGTCAGTGTGTAAGAGTCAGAGATGCTGTAGAAGGCCAGAGTGCCAGCCGGACGGTCCACAAACACTCCAACCCTGTACACACACACACCTCTACCATCATCATCATCACACACTCCTCTGCGGTAGGGGGAGAAGCGGACAGGTATGTTTGTTTGTTTCTTATTGTGATAGACAGAACAACCGCGTTTACTGCACACCAGACTCCAGGAGTTCTTATTGTCTCCAAACTCATGTTCAGAAGCCACTCCTTTCCTGCTGATTCCTTTATATGTCACAGCTACAGAAACTTTTCCCCCCTCATGCAACTCAGCCTCCCAGTAACAGCGCTCACACACACTCTCTCTGCACACAACCTGCTCCCAGCACTCAAATCTCTCTGGATGATCAGGATATGGCTCATCTATCCATGTGTGTGTCACCCTCCTGGTCCCCTCAGACAGACACAGGTTTCTGTGCGCTGTGTTTGGATCCAGTGTGAGCTGACAGCCATCTGCACACCAGAGACATTAATGAGATTAATAATTATTAATATTCACAACATTGTGTGTGAGAGAAAGAGCGTTGTGATAGTACCTGTGTGTGTTTCTGTACATGTGCATTTCTGTTTGTGTATTTGTGTAAGACTTTTCTGTAACGTCTCACTCTCTCACACACACACACACACATGCGCGCACACACACACACACACACACACACAGAGCAGTGTTCTGTGTGAATACACTCACATTTCCTGGGTCCTGGTTTGGTCCTGTTCTCTCCTCCATCGCCCACACTGTAGGAACAGCAGAACAGAGAGTAAGTGATTG
Organism: Anguilla japonica; assembly: GCA_025169545.1. Classification (NCBI taxonomy): domain Eukaryota; kingdom Metazoa; phylum Chordata; class Actinopteri; order Anguilliformes; family Anguillidae; genus Anguilla; species Anguilla japonica. The sequence goes on along the minus strand of CM045901.1, from coordinate 9,762,421 downwards.
AGTGTGTGTGCGTGTGTGTGTGTTAGGTGCAGTGTGGAACCTCCGTACTTACAGCAGTGTGAGTGTGTCCAGTTTAGCAGCAGACAGCGCTCTCACTCCTGAGTCTCCTGGGTGATTGTATCTCAGGTCCAGCTCTCCCAGGTGTGTGCATGTGTGTGTGAGTGTGTGCGTATGCATGTATGTGTGTGTGTGAGGTGCAGTGTGGAAACTCTCCGTACTTACAGCAGTGTGAGTTTGTCCAGTTCAGCAGCAAACAGCGCCCTCACTCCTGAGTCTCCTGGGTGATTGTATCTCAGGTCCAGCTCTCTCAGGTGTGAGGGGTTTGAACACAGAGCTGAAGCCAGAGAATCACAGCCTATCTGTGTGACTCTACAGCCTGACAGCCTGCAGAGAGAAGGACAAACACACCTTACACATATTAATATAAACTAACACGGCTGTGTGTGTCTGTGGCAAACAAGCCTGCCACAGGCCACCAAAGTGGCTTTCCAAGGGGCCCTCCAGCACAGAGACACAGGGAGATGATGTTCAAACTGTCCACGTCTATTTACGAGGGTGGCAAGATGTTACAGCCAACTGAGCAGATGTAAAAATTGTCATGACAGAGGCTCTCCTTTGTATGGGTGGGCATGGCAGATTTAACCTGTGCGCACTGATTGCCTCACTACGCACAGGTGCAGCCACTCCTGTTCCCGGGTCCAATTAGCCTGGCCCATTATCCAATTCCTAACCAATTATCTAATTAGCCAGGTCTAATTAGCTTGACCCAGGGCAGGTGTGGCTGCTTAATCCAGCCATACCCACACCACAGTGTCCATCACATAGCAGTGTGTTACACACCTTACACACATTAATATAAACTAACAGGGCTGTGTGTGTCAAAGACATAGCAGTGTGTTACACACCTTACACACATTAATATAAACTAACAGGAATGTGTGTGTCAAACACACAGCAGTGTGTTACACACCTTCTACAGCTCAATATAAAATAACAGGGCTGTGTGTATCACACATATAGCATTGTGTTACACACCTTACACACATCAATATAAACTAACAGGGCTGTGTGTGTCAAACACGTAGCAGTATGTTACACACCTTCTACAGCTGAATTATAAGAGGGTTCTGGAGTGAACTCTCTTTATTTAAGAGGATTATCAGTTTCATTTAATTTGAACAGGTTCAATTAATGTTCATAAATTTGAAGGGGCGACATAGCTCCGGAGGTAAGAGTGGTTGTCTGGCAGTTGGAGGGTTGCTGCTTCGATCCCTGCTCTGGGCGTGTCGAAGTGCCCCTGAGCAAGACACCTAACCCCTAATTGCTCTGGTGAATGAGAGGCATCAATTGTAAAGCACTTCGGATAAAAGCGCTATATAAATGCAGCCCATTTACCATTTACCCATTTGAAGAATGTATGAATAGAAATGATTTGACACTTCTCAAAAAGATGTTTTGTCCAACTGATGTCAGATTAAAATAAAATGTGTGTTTCTACAAAGAGGCAGAACAGGAAAATGTTGCTTCAGTTCTGTGAAGAATAATAACTCTTTTGTCTATATTAACATTCAAAACATTTGTTATATTAGTGCTATATGTAGTCATTATTACCATTAGTGTTGTATTTAGTCACACTGGAGCCCTTTTGTTTTAAGGGGTGTGTGTTTGTACTCACCCCAGTCTCTGCAGTTTACAGTGTGGGTCCTCCAGGCCAGCAGAGAGCGCTGTCACTCCTGAATCCTGTAGCTCATTGTCTCTGAGCTCCAGATCTCTCAGGTCTGAGTGAGGGGAATGCAGGACTGAGACCAGAACATCACAGCAGCCCTCTGTGAGATTACACCAACCCAGCCTGCGGAGAGACCACGCGCATACACACACGGACGCACGCACACGCACACGCACACGCACACACACACACACACACACACACACACACACACACACACAAACACGCAGGCACACAGACACAATCAACACACAAACATACAAACATAGACACACACGCACAAGCATGCGCACACACACACATGCACACAATTGAAATTCACTGCTGATTGTGACTGTGCACCTTGGCAGCAGATACATGTGGAATTTACTATCTGTGCAGTATATGCATTCCTGGGATATACACAGTACACACAAAAAAGGAAGAGGTTATATTAATTAAGTTCATAAAGTATTCTGACTAATGCACAAAAGACAAATGTTATTACTTGGCTCTACTAACAAAAAAAGAATTAAAATAAGGAGCCAATTCAACTCAAGGTTGGGGGCCTCCTGCAAGCATTTCATTACCGAACCCTTTCCATATGATGCTCATATCATATGGGACACAATCTAATTGCAAACATATTTAATTTGCTAACACAAGAAACACCACTATGGTGTACTCTACCTCACCATCAGTCTACAAACATCTTTATATTTTAAAAACATTTGATCTTCATCACCATGAAGTTACAAAATAATGTAATTTTAACTAACAAATTAAAAGTTCTGTTAATATTCATGTCATTCATTTTTAAATATTCACTCAGATAAAATGAAAACGCATTCAATGCGTGAGTCACGTGAGGCTAAGCATGATGACCACTGAACTGTATCAGTGTTTCATATGCCGCCAATGATAGAAAGTACTAGCAGTAGGAGAGTGTGCTACTCGTAAATTGTATGCTGACAATGACAGAATATAGTAGGCCAGCTACAGTGTTTTAATAGACTTCATCACGACATCTACATACAATACAATGCACATAATAATATGAAAGACACAGTGAAAGACATACAAACACAGAGCTACACAAAATAGAATTGAAAGCTCAAAAAAAAACCAGTGGTCTGTATTAGTTTTCAGAAAATGAGGAACAGAAAGAGAACCACTGACGGGTCTCAAGGGAAGTCTCTGGTATGTTGAAAATAAAAAATAATTTTAATTAACGGCCTGCATGTTGTTAATAGAGTATTGATTAACCAAATTATTGAAATTGCAAATATATTTAACTCAATTTAAATCTGCAAAAAATAGCTTAGCCTATCTTTACATGTGACGTGACATCGACTAATACAGCTGTTTGGATCAAAAAGGGAAGACATTCAACGGGAACTGGAGAATAATGTTGTGATAACTTCAGAAGGGAAAATAACACAGGGGAAACATAAAAGGGTGTGTGATAAAGCTTAAAGTACCGTGGTATACATACAGTAGGGCTGCATTCAATTTCATGAACAAGCTACCTCACTTACATTGGTAGGTATTTCCAGTTTCTAAAAGCTAGGCTCCCCTAGTGGATAACCTCACTTTACTACAAATGTCTTGTGATGCGTTTTCACCAATTGGCAATAGGTAGGCATTTACATTTACATTTAAATGTAATCAATAAATAGATTAAAAATAGATTAGAATGGCAGAGCATGGCATAAGGTCAGACTGAGATCTTCGGCCAATAAGCCTCCTATCGAGTAAAGTTCATCTAGATGTACGAGTGCATGTTAACTGGATTTACGCTACTGTTGTATGGTGCACAGCCCAAGTTTGGGCCACAGACCGTCTTTCTGGTTTATCAGATATCTAGGAACTGCGCACTCTCTCTCCGTGCCTGCCTGAACCGACCTCCTACGCTGCCCCTCTGGGCTTGATTGCTATGCCTGAATGTAAAAGCCACACCCCGTTCATTGTAGGGGACAAACCTCTACTTCTTATACACGGCACCAAAATGTAGAAGATATACATCGATATCTTCACACATGGCACCAGAATTTAGAAATCAGTCTCATAAAGATAAATTCCGCACAGACATCAGGAACTATTTTTTCACAGAGTAGTCACTGCATAGAATAGCTTGGCATGTCACATAGTAGAGGCAGAAACTCTGGGGTTTGTCAAGACCAGGCTTGATACGGTAGGTACTATCTAGTTTGTAGGTAAACCGAGCACTAGTTGCACTTTAGTGGTAGGAAAATGGCGAGCATGTTGGGCTAAATGGCCTATTCTCATCATTGTGTAATGTAATGTTATGAAACATATTACTGTAGATGTGGTCAATCTTTTACCATGTCTATAATGCATTCAGGATCCAGTCATCACCTATGACCTGATACTACAGACTCCACTGAAACCTTATATTCTGTTCAAAAACCACAAACCTGGTGACCCTTATGCTCATAAGGTTATATCCTGCTTTTCTTTGCTGTGTTAGAGCAGTTAGAAGTGAGGGATGAGAATAATGTGGACAAAGAAAGAATGCTGGTGGACATAGCAGTAAACAAAGAAAAAGCACTTTATATTTCACTGCATAGAGCCATAATCACAAATTCTATTTAGTTGAGGTCACACAGTACACAGCACTACTCACCCCAGTCTCTGTAGTTTACAGTTTGGACTCATCAGTGCAGCACAGAGCAGCTCCACTCCTGCATCTCTCAGGTTATTGTAGCTGAGGTCCAGATCTCTCAGGGGTGAGTTTGATGACTGGAGAGCTGAGGCCACAATTTCACAGGACTTCTCTGTGAGGTCACAGCCACTCAGTCTGCAAAGAAGAGTTCATATATTATTGTATAATATTAGGTAAAAAAAACACATGTAATATTTGAAATATAACAAGTTGTAACAAGACCCATACCCACTATACCCCATACCCACAGGATATGGCCATTTTTAACAGGTTTTGGTCCTACACAGCTGGCTGAAAGCTGAATGTATTACTCTTTAGTGTTAGTTGCATTGACCTGTTTCAAACTCACTGGTATGTTTACAGCTCTGGGTGGTAGTGCAGTGTAATGGGTAGGGAACTAGGCTTGTAAACTCAAGGTTGCAGGTTCAATTCCCAGGTATAATACTTCGGTACTTAACCTTAATTGCTTCAGTACATCAGTCAGCCTTTATTAAATTCTCAGAATACACATGGAGGGAATGAACCTCACAAGTAAAAAAAATATGAAAAATAACAAATTTAAATAAATAAATAAATAAATAAATAAATAAATAAATAAATAAAATAATGAATATGAAATAAATGCCATGAATAATAAAAGTTCACAAGGACAATTATTAAAACAAAATTCTAAAAACAATTACACTCCATTGTAACTAAGGTTGGTTAAAACAGTGGAAAGTTTCAGTTCAGTCACAAATTCATTTTGTGTTCCTTTCTTTATCTTCGGTGAACATTTGGTGAATTCCTGGCAGCAGTAGTTAGTCTCTCTCTTTGGGGAATATGCTCTTATATGCAAACCCACATTCACACATGAACATTTAGGTTACAAGTTTCAAAAATGGAGTCAGAAAATTTGTTTTCTTCCCTACAACAAAATTCATACCGTTACACAGACAAAATCACTAATTCTATTTAATTAATGTCACACAGTACACAGCACTACTCACCCCAGTCTCTGCAGTTTACAGTTTGGACTCCTCAGTCCAGCACAGAGCAGCTCCACTCCTGAATCTCCCAGGTTATTGTTGCTGAGGTCCAGATCTCTCAGGGGTGAGTTTGATGACTGGAGAGCTGAGGCCACAATTGCACAGGACTTCTCTGTGAGGTCACAGCCACTCAGTCTGCAAAGAAGAGTTCATATATTATTGTATAATAATATTAGGTAAAATAATGCATGTAATATTTGAAATATAACAGGTTGTAACAAGATTGATACACACTATACCCCATACCCACAGGATATGGCCATTTCTAACAGGTTTTGGCCCTACACAGCTGGCTGAAAGCTGAATGTATTACTCTTAGAAGCTGAATGTAGTACTATTTAGTGTTATTTACATTGACCTGTTTCAAACTCACGGGTACGTTTACAGCTCTGGGTGGTAGTGCAGTGTAATGGGTAGGGAACTAGGCTCGTAAACTCAAGGTTGCAGGTTCAATTCCCAGGTATAATACTTCGGTATTTAACCTTAATTGCTTCAGTACATCAATCAGCCTTTATTAAATTCTGAGAAGACTCATTGAGGGAATGAACCTCACAAGTAAAAAAAATATATAAAAAATGAAACAACAAATTTAAATAAATAAATAAAATAATGAATATGAAATAAATACCATAAATAATAAAAGTTGACAAGGACAATTATTAAAACAAAATTCTAAAAACAATTGCACTCCATTGTAACTAAGGTTGGTTAAAATGACCAAGAGTTAGAACAGTGGAAAGTTTCAGTTCAATCACAAATTCATTTTGTGTTCCTTTCTTTATCTTTGGTGAACATTTGGTGAATTCCTGGCAGCAGTAGTTAGTCTCTCTCTTTGGGGAATATGCTCTTATATGTAAACCCACATTCACACATGAACATTTAGGTTACAAATTTTTTAAATGGAGTCAGAAAATTTGTTTTCCTCCCTACAACAAAATTCAAACTGTTACACAGACAAAATCACTAATTCTATTTAATTAATGTCACACAGTACACAGCACTACTCACCCCAGTCTCTGTAGTTTACAGTTTGGACTCATCAGTCCAGCACAGAGCAGCTCTACTCCTGAATCTCCCAGGTTATTGTTGCTGAGGTCCAGATCTCTCAGGGGTGAGTTTGATGACTGGAGAGCTGAGGCCACAATTTCACAGGACTTCTCTGCGAGGTCACAGCCACTCAGTCTGCAAAGAAGAGTTTATATATTATTGCATGATTCAATAGTATAATATACTATAAAACCTCATATGATCAATGTAACAGTCAATGTCAGTCTAATTTTATGATAAGGTAGTGCAGCCTGTGTTTTTAAATTAGATATGGAATACTGTGTCTTTGTCTTAATACTGTAACTTGCAGTACTATATCCTAATAATCTGTTTGTGAGTTGTATGTTTTGATACGTCACATTGGTTTGTCTATAAATTAATTCATAACATATCTAATAAGTGGTATCTTTAACGATAATATGTAAATGAAATCTAATAAAATACATTTTACACGTTGGATACGTGAGTTTTTGCAATTGGTGCTACTTCTGTATTCATTAAATGAGGGCACAATCTGTTAACAGCTTGACTCAAAAATCATAATTCTCACTTGCCTGACAATTTTATTGTATTCTATTCTCACTTTAACTATGAAGTTGTTACGGTTATACCAACCAATAACTTTATTCAACTACACATAAGAGATACCAAAATAGCTGCAAAACACAAGATAAAATCAAGACCCAGCCGTGGTCGAGAGGTGAGGAGAAAAAACCCCCATCTCTTGAGAAGCCGACTCCAGGCTTCTTAAAAGGGCACCGCCACAGGTGCTCTCAATTACCAGTAACAAGACAAACGCATGTGTCCAAACGGCCAGCGCCCCCACCTGAAGCGGAAGGACGTAACAGAAGCGTTTAGGAAAATATGCTGACAGCTTTAATAATTACATAATACTCACATGGCCTTCCTGCAGTTGCTGACTACTAGTACCAGTATCTGATGACCTGCTGCTGATGTGTTGTAGGTCTTCAAGTCAAACTCATCCAGGATCTCCTCTAACGTCAGTAACACAAAGGCCAGAGCTGAAAATTGGTCTGGTTCCAGCTCTTTATCAGAAAGTGTTCCTGATCTCAGGGAATTCTGGATTTCCTCCACTAGGGAGTTGTCATTCAGTTCATAGAGACAGTGGAACAGATTGATGGTCCTCTCTGCTGAAGATTCCTCTCTGATTTTCACCTTAATGTACTGGACTGTTTTCTCAATGCTCTTTGCCATGCTTCCTGTCCGTGGGTCTGGTACAGGTGATCTGCTTCCTGTTTCTGTCAGTAGTCCTCCTAAGAGAGTCTGAATGGAGTCCAGAGAGAGGCCGAGAAGGAATCGGAGGAAAAGGTCCAGGTGTCCATTCTTACTCTCTAAGGCCTGATCCACAGCACTCCTGTGTAACTCAGACAGCTGCACTCTGTCACTGTGAGGTTTTGACTCTTCTGCTCTGAGTACATTTCTGTTCTCATTCACACATGAATGAAAAACATACAAGGCAGCCAGATACTCCTGAATGCTCAGATGTACAAAGCAGTAGACCTTCTCCTGGTACAACCCACACTCCTCTTTAAAGATCTCTGTGCACACCCCAGAGTACACTGAAGCTTCGCTGACATCAATGCCGCTCTCTCTCAGGTCCTCTTCGTAGAATATCAGATTGCCTTTTTCCAGCTGTAGAAAAGCCAGCCGCCCCAGTTTCAGGATGATTTCTGTATCTGACTCTGACACTTTCTTCGGGTTCATCTTGGCACCATAATTTTTCACATTAATCTGAATGAGCAGGAAGTGTGTGTACATTTCAGTCAGAGATCTAGGAAGATCTCCACTCTCTGTTTCACCCAGCATTGTCCCCAGAACAGTAGCAGAAATCCAACAGAAGACTGGTATGTGACACATGATGTAGAGACTCCTGGACGACTTTATGTGTGAGATAATTCTGCTGGCCTGGTTCTGGTCTCTGATTTTCTTCCTGAAGTATTCCTCCTTCTGTGGGTCATTGAATCCTCGTATCTCTGTCACCTGTTGGACGCACTCAGGAGGGATCTGATTAGCTGCTGCTGGTCGGGAGGTAATCCAGAGGAGGGCAGAGGGAAGCAGATTCCCCAGAATGAGGTTTATCAGCAGCACATCCACTGATGATGACTCTGTTATATCACAGCATTTCTTATTGCTTTGGAAATTTAGAGGAAGTCGACACTCATCCAGACCATCAAAGATAAACACAACTTTGACTTCATCACCTTCAACACTCTTGATCTCTTTCAGTTGTGGAAAGTACTGCTGCAGAAGTTGCATCAGACTGAATTCTCTCTCCTTTTTCAGATTCAGATCTCGGAAAGGAAGAGTGAAGATGAAATCAACATCCTGATTGGCTTTTCCTTCTGCCCAGTCCAGAATGAACTTCTGCACAGAGACTGTTTTCCCAATGCCAGCAATGCCCTTTGTAAGCACAGTTCTGATAGGTTTCTCTTGTCCAGGTAAAGGCTTAAAGATGTCACTGCAGAGGATTGCAGTCTCCTGTGTGGTTTGTCTCTTGAATGCAGTCTCAATCTGTCTGACCTCATGTTCATTATTGACCCCCCCACGTTCCCCTTCAGTGATGTAGAGCTCTGTATAGATCTCATTGAGGAGGGTTGGGTCGCCCTGCTGTGCTAAACCTTCAAATATGCATTCAAACTTCCTCTTCAGATGAGTTTTCAGTGCCTGCTGGGCTCTTTTTCCGGATTCATCTGAGGAGTGGAAATATGAGGAACAATGTTTAAAATAACAGAAATAGACGACAAAATATGCTAATGCAGAAAGTTGTCAATGTTTTTCACACCTCTGAAAGCATTACACAATAAGTTCTAGCTATATCTGTGTAGTTAAATTGTAACTCATTTGATAACAAGTGGTTATTACTGAGTAACTCCAATATAGGTAACATGGAACAACAGTTTTTACACATGTGAAACAAAGCCAGCCCTGTTAAATCTCTCCTGTTAATATGAAATCATTCTGTATTCCGAAGACACATTGTGAAATTATCAGGCAAGATTGATTTGTTATGTATCATGAAGATAAGTGTAAATAGATTATTTAAAAAATATTCACGTGTAATTAAGAATATCGCTAACTGTTGTTCCATGGTAACTAAATTGGAATTACTCAGTAATAACCTCTTGTTACCAGAATAGTTACAATTTAACTACACAGGTATAACTGTAACATAATGTAAAGTGTTGCCCACTTCTAATAGTGTGTTACACACCTCTAATAGTGTTTCACACTTCTCACATTGTGTTGTACACACAACAATGAAAACATACAAAAAGTATTCATTTCCATTTCGACATTCAATTTCTTAGTTACATAGTATGAGGAGTCTTTATGGTGAATATGGTCTTCATGGATCATGTAGTAATTTAATTATCTTATAATTTTTATGCTCATTGCTCTTTAATCCTGGATAAAACCTCAGGGCAGTCTGTCTGATGGGACAGTGGTTTAGCTCCTGGCTTTTGATCCCAAGGCTCCTGGTTTGAATCTCTTTCAGGGACATTTCATCTCATGTGAATTTGCCCCCATAATCACTGTTGGATGCTGTATTTTAATATAAATGCCTTTGTGTCCATGTTGTGTGTGATGTTTTCTATATATAAGACTGTTGATCCAAAACACTATTTTGAAAGTGTGAATGCTATGAATCAGAACATTGTTCACCGTTATGTTTGCTAAACTTGTTTCAGCATTCTAATAGACACACAGTGGCAATGAGAGAAAACTCTTACTGTGCTGCTCATCTCTCTCCAGTGAGTCAGCAAGACCCTTCTGCTCCATGCTCCTCAGGATGTCGAGTGTGATCTTCAGAGATCCCTCACTGCCACAGAACTCCAGCATCTTCTCAACTATGTACAGGGCCTCAGGATCCGCCTGCCCTCTCTCAGTGCGTTCTGGGTAATCATCATCAAATTGAGGAGTCTGATATTTCTCCACCAACATCAACTCATACAGTGAAGTAAGACATTGAGGAAAGCATTCTCGGTGTTCCTGCCTCAGATGCCTCACAAACAGATTCAACTTTTTATTCTTCTTCAGCTCCATCAGAGTGCGCAGGAGAGACTGAAACAAACACATGAAGAGATGGGCAGCATCACTTTAAATTAAACACACAAATAGGTGTGCTGTGTCAGTATTAAATAAACCCATGAAGAGGTGTGCTGTATCAGTGTGAAATAAACACTTTAGCAAAGCCACCGAAACAATCATATCCCTGCTTGAGGTCAAATGTTTTTTCACGGGGGTGGATAATTACAAACACCAACATGCAGCAGGTCCGTAGCCTCAAGTTTAAAGTGCAGCTTCTGCTCTTGATTGATGAATTTGGAGATACTACTTGAGAAAAATAAATTCCGTTGAAAATTCCATTTAGTTTCTCTGAGCAATACTTTTGGTTAATGCTAAAAATATAAACTGAATGCATAAAACACTCTGCCATTGTGTTTGGATCCTAAAAGAGAATATGGTATTTCTGTGAGCCAAAGAGGGCCAGGTAGCACTCAACAACATTGATAAACGTCATTGAGTTGAGATATTGAGTCTTATCTTTTGAAGGGTTAAATGTAGCACATTGACATTAGCACGACTTCTTTTGTTATGTTATCTCCTTCACAGAAAACATAGCGTACAAGAAAATAGCACAAGAAACTATGAAAATAAAGAAGTACATATCATACCGGTTTTAAAAAAGATTGTTTCTCTGAACTGTTCTCTTTGAAACGGCTGGAAAACGATGAGCAGAAGAACCTGTGAATAAATCATAAGACAACTTCCATCACTGAATTTTAGTTCTCTCTCCTGCACGTGTCTTCATTTTGCATTCCCTCCGTTTTTCTCTTGTAGGGATCAGAACTGTGAGTCATGTGATGGTTTGGTTCAAACTGGCTTTGTTCAGGGTAGTGGTGTCTGCTCTAACTGTGACACAACATATGTCATTTCTGTTTAAATATGGAACAATATGTTTTTCAAAATGTTCACTATAAAACAGCTGCACAGTTTGTCTCCTGTAGACACAGTGGTGTTAAAAACAATTGTATTACACGTAGTCGCAATTTACTCCTGGTTGATGAACCCCTGTGAAATATGCAGCCACCCATGTTTGGCTGTGTTAACAGTTAGAATGCAGGGGCAGAGTGAGGGGTGGAGAGAGAGGCAGTTTAACTCTGATACTGCAGGGAATGGATCCAGGGTCACTTATACCTGCAGAAATTCAACAAGAAAAACACCAGCTAAACAGCCCTGAGACCTACATGATACACAACACATACATCCAAATGTCTCATACTACACCCACCTACACCCAAATGTGTCAAAGTCCATCAACCTACACCTGAATATGTTAAAATACACCCAATAAAAACCTGAAAGTTGCCAGAGTCTGAAGTACAATGAAACAGTTGGGACAATATCAACTGGTTTAATTACCTTTGATCACCTAAGATCCCTCCGTTGAAGTTGAGTGGTTTATCCATTGACTCATCACTCTTCATAGACAGACAGCTGGGTACAGGTGACCCTGCCCTCTCTACCTGGACCCTGTGAACAAAACATGGAGACAGAACTTCCAGTTAAACTCTTACTGCAGCTCTGACTCACAGCACATGGAAACAGATCTTCCAGGAAAACTCATCCTCTTACTGCAGCTCTAACTCACAGCACATGGAGACAGAGCTTCCAGTTAAACTCCTCCTCTTACTGCAGCTCTATCTCACAGCACATGGAGACAGTTTCCAGTTAAACTCATCCTGTACTCTGTAAAAGGAGGATGTTTCAGACAGTAGTTTTGCTTTCCCAGGCGGCTGAAACAGAAATGATTAAATGTTACAGGCTCAGCTGTTCTGTGCATCTACTCCCATCAGCTGGGCCTGCAGTGACTGATGCACTTCCTGCTCTGACAGCAGCCGCTCCTCAGGTGCACCCCACCTGTGTGTGACGCTGCACAGGACAACGCTTTGAGTCAATATTTCTCTTTCATTTCGCTCTAACCATCATCAAATCTTTTCCTCACCTCTCCTGCTAATGATCTTTTTAGTCCCAAAGTTTTTATTTTGTGTGTAACTGAATGACACACTTGATTCCATTCCCCAGGTGAGGTGTTCTGTATCTCTAATATTAACCTATTCTATAACACCTCCTGTGCAAACATATCAGATTCACTCACTGAATTTGAGTTCTCTCTCTCCTGCATTTGTCTTCATTTTGCATTTCCTCAGTTTATTTCTCTCTTAGGGATCAGAACAGTGAGCCAAATGATGATTTGGTTCAAACTGGCTTTGTTCAGGGTAGTGGTGTCTGCCCTAACTGTGACCAACATAAGTAACTTCAGTTCACCTGTGCAGCAATCTGTTTTTCAAAATGTTCACTTTAAACCAGCTGCACTGTTTGTCTCTTGTAGACACAATGGTGTTAAACACAACTACAAAATGTGGTTGAAATTTACTCCTGGTTGATGAACCCCTGTGAAATATGAAGATACTCCTGTTTGGGCTGTGTTAACAGCTGGAATATAGGGGCAGAGTGAGGGGTGGAGAGAGAGGCAGTTTAACTCTGATACTGCAGGGAATGGATCCAGGGTCACTTATACCTGCAGAAATTCAACAAGAAAAACACCAGCTAAACAGCCCTGAGACCTACATGATACACAACACATACATCCAAATGTCTCATACTACACCCACCTACACCCAAATGTGTCAAAGTCCATCAACCTACACCTGAATATGTTAAAATACACCCAATAAAAACCTGAAAGTTGCCAGAGTCTGAAGTACAATGAAACAGTTGGGACAATATCAACTGGTTTAATTACCTTTGATCACCTAAGATCCCTCCGTTGAAGTTGAGTGGTTTATCCATTGACTCATCACTCTTCATAGACAGACAGCTGGGTACAGGTGACCCTGCCCTCTCTACCTGGACCCTGTGAACAAAACATGGAGACAGAACTTCCAGTTAAACTCTTACTGCAGCTCTGACTCACAGCACATGGAAACAGATCTTCCAGTTAAACTCATCCTCTTACTGCAGCTCTAACTCACAGCACATGGAGACAGAGCTTCCAGTTAAACTCCTCCTCTTACTGCAGCTCTATCTCACAGCACATGGAGACAGTTTCCAGTTAAACTCATCCTGTACTCTGTAAAAGGAGGATGTTTCAGACAGTAGTTTTGCTTTCCCAGGCGGCTGAAACAGAAATGATTAAATGTTACAGGCTCAGCTGTTCTGTGCATCTACTCCCATCAGCTGGGCCTGCAGTGACTGATGCACTTCCTGCTCTGACAGCAGCCGCTCCTCAGGTGCACCCCACCTGTGTGTGACGCTGCACAGGACAACGCTTTGAGTCAATATTTCTCTTTCATTTCGCTCTAACCATCATCAAATCTTTTCCTCACCTCTCCTGCTAATGATCTTTTTAGTCCCAAAGTTTTTATTTTGTGTGTAACTGAATGACACACTTGATTCCATTCCCCAGGTGAGGTGTTCTGTATCTCTAATATTAACCTATTCTATAACACCTCCTGTGCAAACATATCAGATTCACTCACTGAATTTGAGTTCTCTCTCTCCTGCATTTGTCTTCATTTTGCATTTCCTCAGTTTATTTCTCTCTTAGGGATCAGAACAGTGAGCCAAATGATGATTTGGTTCAAACTGGCTTTGTTCAGGGTAGTGGTGTCTGCCCTAACTGTGACCAACATAAGTAACTTCAGTTCACCTGTGCAGCAATCTGTTTTTCAAAATGTTCACTTTAAACCAGCTGCACTGTTTGTCTCTTGTAGACACAATGGTGTTAAACACAACTACAAAATGTGGTTGAAATTTACTCCTGGTTGATGAACCCCTGTGAAATATGAAGATACTCCTGTTTGGGCTGTGTTAACAGCTGGAATATAGGGGCAGAGTGAGGGGTGGAGAGAGAGGCAGTTTAACTCTGATACTGCAGGGAATGGATCCAGGGTCACTTATACCTGCAGAAATTCAACAAGAAAAACACCATCTAAACAGCCCTGAGTCCTACATGGTACAGAACACATACATCTGAGTGTTTCATAGTACACCAACCTATACCTGAATATGTCAAAATACACCAAATCAAAACTTGAAAGTTGCCAGGGAGCCCGAAGTATAATTAAACAGTAGTGACAATATTGACTTGTTCAATTACCTTTGATGAAGTGGGATCTCGCATAGGAGGTCGATTGGAGGTCCCACTGAATGATCACTCTTCACAGACAGACTTCTGAATTGAGATGCCCTTGCCCTCGCTACCTGAGCCCTGTGAACAAAACAAGGAGACAGAGCTTCCAGTTAAACTCATCCTCTTACTGCAGCTCTAACTCACAGCACATGGAGACAGAGCTTCCAGTTAAACTCATCCTCTTACTGCAGCTCTAACTCACAGCACATGGAGACAGAGCTTCCAGTTAAACTCATCCTCTTACTGCAGCTCTAACTCACAGCATGTGGAGACAGAGCTTCCAGTTAAACTCATCCTCTTACTGCAGCTCTAACTCACAGCACATGGAGACAGAGCTTCCAGTTAAACTCATATTGTACTGTGTAAAGGAGGATGTTTCTGACAGTAGTTTTGGTATCCCAGGTGGCTGAAACAGAAATGATTAAATGTTACAGGCTCAGTCGTTTCTGTGCATCTACTCCCATCAGCTGGGCCTGCAGTGACTGATGCACTTCCTGCTCTGACAGCAGCCGCTCCTCAGGTGCACCCCACCTGTGTGTGACGCTGCACAGGACAACGCCTTTGAGCCAATATTTCTCTTTCATCCTGCTCTAACCATCACAGAATAATTTCCTCACCTCTCCTGCTAATGATCTTTTTGTCCCAAAGTATTTATTTTGTGTGTAACTGAATGACACACTTGATTCCATTCCCCAGGTGAGGTGTTATTGTATCTCTAATATTAACCTATTCTATAACACCTCCTGTGCAAACACATCAGATACACTCACAGAATGTCAGTTCTCTCTCTCTTGCATTTGTCTTCATTTTGCATTTCCTCAGTTTATTTGTCTCTTAGGGATCAGAACTGTGAGCCACATGATGCTTTGGTTCAAACTGGCTTTGTTCAGGGTAGTGGTGTCTGCTCTAACTGTGACCAACATAAGAAATTTCAGTTCAACTGTGGAGCAATCTGTTTTTCAGAATGATCACTTTAAACCAGCTGCACTGTTTGTCTCTTGTAGACACAGTGGTGTTAAACACAACTACAAAATGTGGTTGAAATTTACTCCTGGTTGATGAACCCCTGTGAAATATGAAGATACTCCTGTTTGGGCTGTGTTAACAGCTGGAATATAGGGGCAGAGTGAGGGGTGGAGAGAGAGGCAGTTTAACTCTGATACTGCAGGGAATGGATCCAGGGTCACTTATACCTGCAGAAATTCAACAAGAAAAACACCAGCTAAACAGCCCTGAGTCCTACATGGTACACAACACATACATCTGAGTGTTTCATAGTACACCAACCTACACCTGAATATGTCAAAATACACCAAATCAAAACTTGAAAGTTGCCAGGAAGCCTGAAGTATAATCAAACATTAGTGACAATATTGACTTGTTCAATTACCTTGGATGAAGTGGGATCTGTCTTATGAGGTCGACCGGACGACCCATTGGATGATCACTCTTCATAGACGGATACCTGAATTTACGTGACTTTGCCCTCCCTACTGGAGCCCTGTGAACAAAACATGGAGACAGAGCTTCCAGTTAAAATAATCCTCTTACAGCAGCTCAAACTCACAACACATGGAGACAGAGCTTCCAGTTAAACTCATCCTCTAACTGCAGCTTTAACTCACAGCACATGGAGACAGAGCTTCCAGTTAAACTCATCCTCTTACTGCAGCTCTAACTCACAACACATGGAGACAGAACTTCTAGTTAAACTCATCCTCTTACTGCAGCTCAAACTCACAGCACATGGAGACAGAGCTTCCAGTTAAATTCATCCTCTTACTGCAGCTCTAACTCACAACACATGGAGACAGAGCTTCCAGTTAAACTCATTCTCATACTGCAGCTCTAACTCACAGCACATGGAGAGAGAGCTTCCAGTTAAACTCATCCTCTTACTGCAGCTCTAACTCACAGCACATGGAGACAGAGCTTCCAGTTAAACTCATCCTCATACTGCAGCTCAAACTCACAGCACATGGAGACAGAGCTTCCAGTTAAACTCATCCTCTTACTGCAGCTCTAACACAGAACACTAACTCTCTGATTCACGCATTTGTACCATTCTCCAACAGCGCTGCTGGTTTCATCGTCGGTCTCTTTCTTCTCTTTAGAACTCATTTTAGAAACAGCGCTGCCTATCTCAGGACACCGGGACACTTCAGATCAGATTCACCCACAAGTGGGTTTTAAGTCAAATCCGCCAACCTGTAAATACACAAAATAAGAACACAATAAACACACAGACACACTAATACACACAGACACCAGATCGTATTGAGCAGACAGGAACAAATCTTGAATTTAATATGGCCCTAAACATGTGCTATATTATCACCTACAAAATGTTCTGCACCCATGATGACAGTGATCAAGACTGCTGAATTTAAAGATTACAAGTGCTGAGGTATATATTCATTGTCCAACATGTGGAATATATTTAATGATATAATGAGGTGTGTAACCACCAAAATTACACATCTCTCAGATGAAAATTTTTCCAAACGTTTTGTGTCACAATTACTGGCACCCCTTCGTTCGGTATTTTGTCCACCCTCCCATTGCAGGGATAATGGCAGAGTCTTTTTACATTATTTCTTATAAGTGCATAGACATAGGCTACGTCAGTGGGTGGGATAATTTGACACTTGGTGAAAATGTGAAACTGCGATCGAATAGATAAACTTAGTAGCGAAAGCTGCAGTGAATTGATAAAGCGGTGGCGATTGGAATTGCAGTGCATTGGATTGATTAAACTGCAAGCAAATGAAATACTTCATCAAATAAAATGCAATTAAATATTGTATTTGATGCCATATTTAATAGCATTTTATTTGATGTCATATGTAATTAGATTGCATTTTATTTAATTCAACATTTAATTTCAATTCATTATTTTTGTTACTTCCACCCCTCATATTTTTGAAGTTTAAAACTGTGGGAGGGAGGAACAGACCATGGTAAATCAGTCATTGGTCGTCGGGCGCCCTGACAGGCGCAAGCGCAGTTCATTTATGTTTTAGTCTCACTGGTGGACGGTCGACTATGTAGCTTCTCTCTCCACTCACATACCAACCGCTGTTAAATTAGCTGCAGAGCGATAGCGAGCGCAGGAAAGACTAGACCCACACGAGCAGTGTTGCAGTTTTCCAAGTTGCTGATGTGCGCTCAAAAATGCTCTTTTTTTACAGTCGCTAAATGAGAAAGAAAACCCGTTAAATCTAGCGACAAAGTCGCCAAGTTGGCAACTGTGGGTGTCAAAATGTAGCATACTTCTTTAATCAAGCGACAGGGCCTGTGACTTCCGTCATACTAGGTTACGTCACGAGGTTTAAAAAAATAATGAAAAATACTTCAGTAAACTTTTCTTTAAATTATTGCTTTTTGGTCCAAATGGTAAATTTGGATTCCGTATTAACTCGTCGCTTATTGGACTACGCCTCAAACACGCCATTTTATTGAAGTTCTCGGTTTTACTGAATTACACGTGTTAATACGATAATACTTGCAGATTCCCATTCCCCCTCACATCCCCTTTAACTTTACGTTTTCTTACCTCAATTCCACTCCACAACAGGCTGTTCACTCCGTTGGTTTATTCAATTTATTTCTTCTTTTCACGGTCTTCTTTCTGCTGCATCTTTAAAATGGCTGTCTGAGTTAACTAAATTTCTCTTTTCCTGTTTACTTCGAGCGTTAGATGGGCGGAGTTTTTTGTTGTTGTTTTTTTTGGTACTTTTTATTAGTTGCATCAGTTATCGTATTTAATTAGTAATTCGGAAGAGAAACATTTCATCCATGTAGGTCTTTGCTAAATTTGAACGCATACATATACTAGACCTATTCAACATCTTGAGAATTATATTTATGTTGGGACTTATAGTACTCCAATGCAATGGTGCCATCTGTTGGCTACACGCACAAATAAGCCTTTTGAAAAGTCATGTCCGTGGAACTCCAACAACAATTCCTATTTGAAAATACATTTGAAAATAAACAGCAAGTAAAAATAAACAAATAAGCCATCTCACTCTCCATCACTCTCCCTGCCACAGTCACTGACCAATTCACTTCATTATGACCAGTTGTAGCCCTATGTAACATTTTAATGTTTATTTTATTATTATCTCCAATTCTTGACTGTATTTTTTTCCCTACTGCAAAAAAAGTTAAGATAACTCAATATTTCTAGTCAACTCGCTTCATAATTTTAAAAAAAGTTTTCAGCTTAATACAGATTGTTAAATTTTGAGTTCAAATTATGCCTGATAACATTCATTCCGAATACTTACATTTCATTGAGGGAAAAACTTAAAACTCAATTTTAGTTTTTCTGACAATGAAATTTCAGTTAAGTTAGTTAACTTGAAATATTGATTATTCTGAACTTGTCCACACGCTTCAGGTGATCTTCTACCTGGGCATCAGGGAGCCAACACGCCGTACATGATTCTTTATTGTGCAAACAGTCTATAGTGTCTACCCTCATAATGAGTCCC
This sequence comes from Anguilla japonica, assembly GCA_025169545.1. Lineage (NCBI taxonomy): Eukaryota > Metazoa > Chordata > Actinopteri > Anguilliformes > Anguillidae > Anguilla > Anguilla japonica. Next base: position 9,743,238 of record CM045901.1, on the reverse strand, counting down.
CCACTGTCATGTAGAACAATATGCTGTTTAATCATTGTTTTACCTTATACAGTGGGCTCCAGAATTATTGGCACCCTTTATAAAAATGAAGAAAAAAGGCTGCATATAATAAATGACACAGATAATAATCTATATGTTATGTTCAAACATATGGGAAAACTATATACTTTTATTTCAATACATTTACTCTCATGCTTCAATGTTTAAAAAAAAAAAAGTAATCTAAGGTTTTACGAAAACCATAGGTGCCATAATTGTTGGCACCCCTAACAATTATTGTAAGTAAAATCAAACAAAATGAAATTGGCAATACAATTTTACTTAATTTAGTTCATCTCAGTCTAAAAAAAACCATATTGTGTCATTCCATCACTTCCAGTTTCACTAGAGAATAAAAATGAGGTAACAAGCATACAAAATCCCTTTGTCATCCATCAGCATGGGAAAAGCCAAACAACTGTCAATTCAGAAGAGACCGATGGTAATTAACCGTCACTATGAGAAATTAAGCAAGCTGGATGCATCAGATAGCCTCTGAGGGTAAATGAAGAAAACGACACGGTCTACATACTACCGCCGTGCAGTCTGCAGGTAAGGTTGGCGAGGTGAAGTGAGAGTGGCGGCGTGGGGACGTCCTCTTACCGAGAGCTCCGGCCAGCGAGCGATTGGCGCGCGGCTGGATCATGGCAGCGAGGCGGGAAGGTCGCGACCTCTTCCCCCCGCGGCCGTTCTCCAGGCCGATCCTCGTCCGACGTCCCAGGGGGCGTCTGCGGAGAGGCGTCTTCTGTGGTTTCCCCGCTGATGACCGTTTGGGTTCGAAGCTCCTCCTCGCCGTTGCCGTAGCGCCGGCCCATGTGTTTGCTCAGGCTGCGTCGTTATGGCGATTTTTCCGCCGGGCACCGACGTCGCCGTGAAAAAGCCCGGCGGCACCCGCAGGCAAACGGGAGGAGGAACGCCCGTGCGCGCGGAGAGCACTTGTCGGACCGAACGCTAACCGAAGGACAGCGGACATGTTGGCTCTGCCGAAAGCCGTTTTGGCTTCACTTCCTAGGAAATGGCATGCAAACTATTTACACCCAGATTGCAGTCAGGTCCATTTCAGTTTGGTCAACCTGGAGCCAATAAACTGAAGCCTAACTTCAGGGCTCCACGCTAACATTTGTTTTCCAAAGAGCACGTGCTCTTGAGCTGAAAAAATTGAGGGTTGCACCAATGCATTCCAAAGAGTGCTCCTAAATTACTTTTACAATTGGGACACACCAATCTCTCCCAAGTCCTCCTAAAATGGGAGCACTATGGGCTAGATGGCAACGTCTCCAAGCGTTTTTTTGCGAATCGAGTTTCAGAACTTGGTAGCTCACAGGCAAGGCCGATCACTGTTTTCTTGCTGTTGAAATTCTTAATTTAGCCAGGAGATAAATTTGAATGGTTGCTTTTTTCAAATTTATAAATAATTCTATTTTCCTATGAATCAAAGTCTTTAGCTTCGAAAGAAGTGGGTTGGGTGTCTGAAAAGACTAATTCTGTTCTGAAGTATTTATTTACCCTGTTAGTCTCTCCTGTAATATTCTTAAAGTAACCATTACAGTTACCTTTTTAAATAGCAGCCTGCACTTGCACTCAGCTGTGTCTGTGAGACACGTGCGTCTGTGTCTGTACTCTGTATACCTGCGGCCTGAGCTCATGCCTTTGCAGGTCTACCGGTATGCCAGCCCCCGCCTTCATGCCCTGACATTTCAAACACAGAGAACAGCTCAACCGAATGCCTCTTCTTATCGAGCGGCCTATGCAGTGCGGTAAAGAAACAAAAAAAACCCTGAAATCAGTCTCTATGAAGGCATGTTATCCCATTAACTACATGCTTATACCAGGATTGGCTGGCACAACCCTAAAATCTGTATGCTCAGCAAACCCGCTCACATTGGGTCTGACCTCTGGGATAGTATGATGTTACCCAACTAACATCGCTCTCACAGACTTTGAAACCTCACATAAAAATGTAGGTTGAGAGAGGGGTGCCAGGCGGCTTCACCGCAAAGTGTGGCTTCACCCTTAACCCTAAAAGCCACACATCCTCCGATGAGATCACCTGGCATCACTCTCGCCTCCCACAGTCAGCCACTTGTTGGTATGTTTCCCATTTTTAAGATGGTGTTTGTCGAATGTATTTCCATGTATTTTGGAAATCCCCACACAACAATTAACTACTCCTCCTTAATAGGCATGGGGACTGGGGAAACAAACGTTGAAATCAGGGACGGTTTACATGTCGGATCTTTAATCCGATTGGTTATCGCACCGTGTTCCCTGTTCTTCCGGTGGCTTCGATGGCTTGCGGCCCAGCCTGCCTTGTGGGATGAAGGGAGGCAACAACAAAGTCTCTTCTCGTCGCGGAAAAAAAGGACTGCCCGGCCTGGCTCCCATGTCCCCTTATCAGCCCCCCCCCCCCAGTAACACAGTCCAAAAAAAATCACACAAAATGTTTTCATTCAAATAACAGACAGAACTGCAACAGTTTCTGCAGTAGCACCAAACACACAAAATCATTACATCACCATAAATACATTACGGTATGTAGTGCTGCCGTGTGATTGACAGCTAGGGCAGACAGACATGGAGAAAGGGAGGAGTCAGCTCAAGCCGGCGGGTTCATTTAATACAGGAAGGCAGGCGGGGCCTGGGGAGTGCAGGGGTTTGGGGCGGGACAGGAAGCCAACTTTCATCCAATGGCCACGGCGGCTGGGTGCATCCCAAAATTCACCAGGCACTTTCACCGTTTTACCAGACAAGAAAGAACAGATCAAATTTAGAATAGAAACGGACCTCAATGTAGCGTTTTGGGTGGTAACCTGAAAAAGTGAATGGTGCAGTAGACAAACTTACCCAACACAGGTCAAATTTACCAGCATTTGACTGGCGTTAGTTTCCCACCCTGGTCTGGGAGAAGCCGGGTTCAGAGGTGGGGACTGCTGCCCGACAAACAGCAAGCTGTGTAGATTCCAGCCCCACCCTGATATATTCATGCTGAGCCCTTATTTAATCCCATGAAGAATATCAAATAACTACTACGATATCACTCGAGTTCAATAAATCACACAACAGTAAATCACAACAGCAAAACATTAAATATTTTTATAATTCAGGTTTAATCACTGAAGATAGCTGTAAATACAGAAAATCTGAGCAACAGGTTCAAACTTCAGTAGCATTTTGACACATATGATATTAGTATTAGGCTACATTACATTACAGGCATTTAGCAGACGTTCTTATCCAGAGCGACTATGTTATAGACACGTAAAAATACAGAAATCATAGATACCCATCAAGCATTTGGTCGGGTCTAATTCCATATTATTATACCATGAATTAAAACAAACTCAACACTGAAAGCAAGGATACATTCAAATCATAAGCGCTTTAATACAGAGTCTGTAGGAGCACAGAGACAGCATGTGTGGACCGACAGGGGCTCCCCAGCATACCGCAATGAACTCAACATAACAAAGAAATTGCTCGCTTTTAATAGGGAATCTTATCTTTTCGGTTCTGCACTTGGATGCAAGCCACACGTACGTTTCTCCTGCAGAAAAACATTTCCCAGAAATGACCTCTTCGTCATTAACACAAAGATGCTTTTTCCCCAGCAACCTTGACATTCTAGTTTGCTAGCATAACTAAGATAAGACACCGAGCCCAGTTAGTCCGCAGCATGAGAGAGAGAAAGTGGGAAAGGGAGGCACATCTCCTGTTCATGGAACTGTCCTGAATTGTAACAGAATTGCATAGAGTATCTCAAAGCTATGTCATTATCTCATGCTTGAGATTTAATCATTTTAACAAAGAGCATGTTCTCTTCTCACGCAAAGGTAAGAATATGGGAGTTAGTCATTACACATGGAAACTGTTACAAGAATACATTTATAATCACTTATAGAGTATATAAAGTAAAACAATGATTAAACAGCGTATTCTTCTACATTAACCTGTTAAGAGATCATATTCTCATATACAAGGTTTAAGCAGTACTGAGGGTAATATTGGGTACATCTGAAATTACGGTTGTATAAAGGCTGGGTCAGGTTTTGGGCGTGGTTAGGTATTGGTTAATGAAGGCTGGGTGTACATGCAAATGCGTCTAAATACGTGTGCGTGCACGTGCATGTCAGAGAGTAAGAAAGAAATTCACAGCATATACTAGATAAACTGTAAGAGAGTGGGTTTGAGTGTGTGTGTGTGTTTGTGTGCGTGTGTCAGACAGTGTGTGAGTTTAATTGTTTTTGGTGTGTGTGGGTGCGTATGCATGCGTGATTGATTGTGTGTGTTACACACCTCAGGATTTGAGGTGGCAATCAGAATATGTTTTGATTCCTGGGATTATATGGAAAGAAAGGAGACTTTCAGACTTCTGCTACTGTTAAAAAGCTCTTCATCAGGAATGAAGCGAAACAGTGGAAGTCCCACATAACATCGCCCACTCTAATGCAACAGCTCCCCCTTGAGACCATTACAAAACTCCTATTAGCTCCAGCAGAGTGCTTGGAGGACTCAGTTAACTACTGTGATTACATGACATTACACATGAAATAACTTGAACAATTTCAATAGGACCGAAGCAGTTAAATATATATATACATTAAAAAGATCATCATATGTGCCAACAGGAATATAACCTATGAAGCCACTCGTGGGTGTCAATCAATCAATCAATCAATCAATCAAATCACTTTATTTGCCCTCGTGGGGCAATTGCAGAGGCCCATAGAGTAGTATGATTAACAAGTAACACATTACAGGAGAAAAATTAAAATAAAAAAATTAAAAATTAAAATTTTTTTTTAAAAAAAATGTGCGAGTGTGTGGTTGCATATGCGTTTGTGTGCGTGCATGAGGGTGTATGGGCGTGCGTGTGTGTATGAGAGTGCGTGCGTGTGTGTATGAGAGGGCGTGCGTGTGTGAGAGTAAGGCTGGAAACACACTTGATTTAAATGACGTGGCCGCCTACACAAAATGGCTGTCATGCGTATCCTGCGGTCATTCAGAGCGTCCTTTGTGCACGTCCTCAAAAATGAACGCTACACGTCTGCAAGGTGCAATACCCGCGTAAACCACGGGGGCAGTATTCATTTTACGCCTGATGACGTGACTGACGCCACGAAGCCTGGAAGGATGGTGTTATCATTTGAAGGGAAGCCATGATCTGCCCCCTAGTGGATATACCTTTTAAACCTCCAGTCAGACAGAAAGTAAGCAGGCGGGCATGTGAACAATATCGCCCGGGACACAGCCACTTCACGTGCATGTAGTGTGAGATTATTCAAGTATGTTTCCAGCGTGTGTGTGTGTGTGTGTGTGTGTGTGCGTGTGTGTATGCATGTCCGTGTGTGCATATGTGTGTAACAGTGTGTGTGTATGAGTATGTGCGCGTGAGTAAGTGTAAGTGTAAGAGTAAGTGCGTGTGTCTCTACTCCAGTTTGTAGAGGGACACAGAGGAGTCCCACACTCTAAATCCAGCACAGAGGGGTGTGTGTTGAGTGAAGTGTGTGTGGAGTCTGTGCAGGAGGGTCAGTGTGTCAGAGTCAGAGATGCTGTAGAAGGACAGAGTGCTGGCCGGACGGTCAACATACACTCCTACCCTGTACACACACACTCCTTCACCACCATCAGCATCATCATCAATCACTGCTCGTGTGCGGTAAGGGGAGGGGCGGACATATGTGCCTATAGAATAATCACTGTGATAGACGGAGTAACTGCCTCCACTGCACTCCAGACTCCAGGAGGATTTATTCATTCCAAACCTACAGTCATAATCCCCTTCTTTCCTGCTGATTCCTTTATCTGTCACTGCTATATAAACCCCTCCCCCCTCAGACGCACTCCACTCAGCCTCCCAGTAACAGCGCTCACTCAAACTCTCTCTGCACACAACCTGGGGCTCAGACTCAAATCTCTTTGGATGATCAGGATATGGCTCCTCTCTCCCCGGTGTGTGTGTCACCCTCCTGTTCCCCTCAGACAGACACAGGTTTCTGTGCGCTGTGTTAGGATCCAGTGTGAGCTGACAGCCATCTGCACACCAGAGACATAAATGAGATTAATCATTATTAACATTCACATCATTATGTGTGTGAGAGAGAAAGAGCTGTGATAGTACCTGTGTGTGTTTGTGTGTATAAGATACTTTTCTGTAATGTCTCACTCTCTCTCTTTCACACACACACACACACACACACACACACACACACAGCAGTGTTCTGTCTCGATACAGACTCACATTTCCTGGGTCCTGGTTTGGTCCTGTTCTGTCCTCCATGGTCCACACTGTAGGAACAGCAGAACAGAGAGTGAGTGAGTATGCGTGTGAGGTGCAGTGTGGAATCTCTCTGTACTTACAGCAGTGTGAGTGTGTCCAGTTCAGCAGCAGACAGCGCTCTCACTCCTGGATCTCCTGGGTGATTGTATCTCAGGTCCAGCTCTCTCAGAGGTGTGTGTGTGTGTGTGTGTGAGAGGTGCAGTGTGTAAACTCTCTGTACTTACAGCAGTGTGAGTGTGTCCAGTTTAGCAGCAGACAGCGCTCTCACTCCTGAGTCTCCTGGGTGATTGTATCTCAGGTCCAGCTCTCTCAGGTGTGAGGGGTTTGAACACAGAGCTGAAGCCAGAGAATCACAGCCTCTCTGTGTGACTCTACAGCCTGACAGCCTGCAGAGAGAAGGACAAACACACCTTACACACATTAACATAAACTAACAGGGCTGTGTGTGTCAAACACATAGCAGTGTGTTACACATCTTACACACATTAATATAAACTAACAGGGCTGTGTGTGTCAAAAACATAGCAGTGTGTTACACACCTTACAGCACATTAATATAAACTAACAGGGCTGTGTATGACAAACATATAGCAGTGTGTTACACACCTTACAGCACATTAATATAAACTAACAGTGCTGTGCATATCAAACACATAGCAGTGTGTTACACACCTTACACACATTAATATAAACTAACAGGGCTGTGTGTGTCAAAAACATAGCAGTGTGTTACACACCTTACAGCACATTAATATGAACTAACAGGTCTGTGTGTGTCAAACACATAGCAGTGTGTTACACACCTTACACACATTAATATAAACTAACAGGGCTGTGTGTGTCAAACACATAGCAGTGTGTTACACACCTTACAGCGCATTAATATAAACTAACAGGGCTGTGTGTATCAAACACATAGCAGTGTGTTACACACCTTACATGCATTAATATAAACAGGGCTGTGTGTGTCAAACACATAACCGTGTGTTACACACCTTACATGCATTAATATAAACAGGGCTGTGTGTGTCAAACACATAGCAGTGTGTTACACAGCTCACACACATTAATATAAACTAACAGAGCTACAGTTGAATAGAAAATAACAGGGCTTTGGAATTAATTATCATTATTTAAGAGGATGACCAGTTTAATTAAATTTGAACAGGTTCAATTAGTTTTCATAATTTTGAAGAATGTATGAATACAAATGATTTCACGCTTCTCAAAATGATGTTTTGTCCAAATGATGTCAGATTTAAAATGTGTGTTTCTACCAAGAGGCAGAACAGGAAAATGTTGCTTTAGTTCTGTGAAGAAAAATAAATCTCTTGTCTATTTTAACATTCAAAACATTTGTATCATTAGTGCTATAGTTAGTCATTATTAACGTTAGTGTTGTATTTAGTCACACTGGAGCATTTTTTGTTTGAGGGGGTTTGTGTTTGTACTCACCCCAGTCTCTGCAGTTTACAGTGTGGGTCCTCCAGGCCAGCAGAGAGCGCTCTCACTCCTGAATCCTGCAGCTCGTTGTCTCTGAGCTCCAGATCTCTCAGCTCTGAGTGAGGGGAACGCAGGACTGAGGCCAAAACATCGCAGCAGCCCTCTGTGAGATTACACCAACCCAGCCTGCGGAGAGACCACGCACACACGCACACACGCACGCATGCACACATACATGCACACATGCACACACACACACACAAACACATGCACAAGCACACACACACACACACGTACACACACACAAAAGTACACACACATACACACACACGTACACGCACATGCACACACACATAACTGAAATTAACCGCTGATTGTGAGACTGTGCACCTTGGCAGCAGATACATGTAAAATTTCCTATTTGTACAGTATATGCGTTTCTGGAAAGTACAGACAGTACACACAAAACAGGAAGAGGTTATATTAATTAAGTTTAAAAAGTATTCTGACTAATCTACAAAAGAAAAGGGTTACCACTTTCTATTAACAAAAAATAACTAAAAATAAGGAGCCAATTCAACTCAAGGTCGGGGGCCTCCGGCAAGGATTTAATTCCCGAACCCTTTCCATATTATGCTCAAATCATTTGGGACACAGTCTGATTGCAAACATATTTAATTTGCAAACACAAGAAACAGCGCTAGTGCTAGTATGGTCTACAAACATCTTTATTTTTTAAACACATTCAATCTTCATCATAATGAAGTTACATAATAATATAATTTCACTAACAAATTAAGAGGTCTGTTAATATTCTTGTCATAAATTTTAAAATATTCACTCAGATATTACATTACATTACATTACAGGCATTTAGCAGACGCTCTTATCCAGAGCGACGTACAACAAGTGCATTAGATCAAGGTGCAGAGGTGCAAAAGAAACACTAGAGCGAAGTAAAGATCGTAGTGCCAGAAGTAACCACATAGATCAGGACTCCAACCCTGTAGAGTAGCCTGTTCAGCAAACAAACAATCCTCAGATAAAATGAAAACGTGTTCAATACTAAATGATGCAGCATAACACCAGTGTTACACTGCATTGTTGTGACCACCTATGTTTTTCCAGGAGCTGTAACTGTATAATTTCAGTTAGAGCTGGAGAGAGAGGACAAGAACATGAACAGTATATTCGGCAAGTGAGTGTTTCATTAATGGTGAAGTATGCGAAAATTACTTAATCAACTTCATTTTGATGTACTGTCTCGAAAGATTCACTTTAATAAATCAAAATTCCCAACACTAGCTACGCACTCACTGTTGCATCCACAGACAAATGAATTGCATCTACTGGCCACTGACTGCAACTACAGGTATACAGAGGACCAAAACGCCTAAATTAAAAATAAATAAATAAATTACTCAATGAATGAATGAATAAATAAATAAATACAAATGCAAGACAATGTAAAAATAAATGAATGTACACAGAAATAAATGAATAGATAAAACCTGACATAAATGGGTATTTGCATTTATTTATTTCCATGTTTATTTCTTGGTTAATTCATTTCTGTATATATTTATTTCCTTATTTTTTAATGAATTTATATCTGTATATATATTTTTTGTATTTATTTCAGTAGTTTTTCATCCATATGATAATGAGGGGCTGTTAATGAAAATGTGTCATAGTGTCACATTATTCCCATTGGTTACACTCAGAATTACCCTCTCTTTTTAAATATTTTGGGAGATATTGCCAAATCAAAGTCTGTTTTGGCGATATGCAAGTGAATTTTCTTACCGGAAGTATTTTTTGGGTGCAATATTGTACGTGCATGTCAAAGGATCTAAATGTATGTAATCATAAACAGTCTTTTCATGACTAACAGATTGTATATTTGCTGCTTCCTGGAACTGCTAGCCAGTCTAAAGTGCAGACACACCCCAGGCGGGTGAAACCTAACAAACTGTTGCATAGACCACCAATGATAGCAAGTACTAGTAGTAGCAGAGTGTGTACACTGAGCATGACAGAATATAGTAAACCAGCTACAGCGTTTTCAGTGCATTCAGCATCTAATCATCACTTATGACTTGATAATACAAGACTCCATGCTGGTGGACATAGCAGAAAACAAAGAAAAAGCACTTTTTATATTTCACTGCACAGAGCCATAATCACAAATTCTATTTAGTTGAGGTCACACAGTACACAGCACTACTCACCCCAGTCTCTGCAGTTTACAGTTTGGACTCATCAGTCCAGCACAGAGCAGCTCCACTCCTGAATCTCTCAGGTTATTGCTGCTGAGGTCCAGTCTCTGTAGTTTACAGTTTGGACTCATCAGTCCAGCACAGAGCAGCTTCACTCCTGCATCTCTCAGGTTATTGTACCTGAGGTCCAGATCTCTCAGGGGTGAGTCTGATAACTGGAGAGCTGAGGCCACAAATTCACATGACTTCTCTGTGAGCTTACAGCTGTTCAGTCTGCAAAGAAGAGTTTATATATTATTGTATAATAATATTAGGTAAAACAACGCATGTAATATTTGAAATATAACAACCTGTAACAAGATTGATACCCACTATACCCCATACCCACAGGATATGGCTGTTTTTGAACAGGTTTTGGCCTTGCACAGCTGGCTGAAAGCTGAATGTATTACTCTTAGATGCTGAATGTATTACTCTTTAGTGTTAGTTACATTGATCTGTTTTGGACAGACTGGTACGTTTACAGCTCTGGGCAGCAGTGTAGTGTAATAGGTAGGGAACTGGGCTTGTAAACCTAAGGTTGCAGGTTTGATTCCCAGGTAAAATTCTGCTGTTGTACCTAGGTACTTAACCTGAATTGCTTCAGAATATATCCAGCTGTAAAAATGCTAAAAGTTGTTTTTAAGTCGCTCTGGATACAACCATATCCTAGATGCCTGTAATGTAAAAATTGTTGTGTTCTATGATGAAGAGCTAAATTGAGATTTCAAGGTATGCAACTCATCTTCTGAGGAAGACGTCTGAGCAAAACTCTCCAACTGCAGCACCTAGGACCTGAGAATTAGACATCCTGCTGGACTGAACTCTCACAGTTCTACAGATGTAATTCTGACCCAAATAGCCCCTTTTCTAATTCTGTAACCTGCTGGACTAAAGTCTAATGGGCTGATTCATTGAGCACTCAACAATGCTTGTGCGTTGGGCATTTAGCTAAAACTGCACTGGATCTACATCCCATTTGCACATAGTTGTACACGTTGGCTCATAAATGACTTCTTCATGGCATGAGTGTATGAACTGCAAGATTCCTAGATCAACGGTATGTTTACCACCTCAGATAAAAGGTCTTAGTGTCAGAGAACATAAGGTGAATGCCTGACAGTAGTAGACAATCTGCTCTCCGGGGAATACAGCCTTGCTGCTTATCCCCCCAGTCAATGATCTTATATGTAAACCCACATTTACACATAAACATCTAGGTTACAAGTTCTGAAAATTTGTTTCCTCCCTGCAGCAAAGTTCAAACCGTTACACAGCCATAATCACTAATTCCATTTAATTAATGTCACACAGTACACAGCACTACTCACCCCAGTCCCTGCAGTTTACAGTTTGGACTCATCAGTCCAGCACAGAGGAGCTTCACTCCTGAATCTTTCAGGTAGTTGTTGCTGAGGTCCAGATCTCTCAGGGGTGAGTTTGATGACTGGAGAGCTGAGGCCACAATTTCAAGGGCCTCCTCTGTGAGCTCACAGCCACCCAGACTGCAAAGAGGAGTTTATATATTATTGTATGATTAAATACTGAAATATACCGTAAAATCTGATATGTTCAACGTAGCAGTAATTGTGTTGAGTGATGAAGAGTGATATTGTTGCTTTTACGGTCTGTGCTACACTCTCCAACTGCAGCACTTTGAGCCTGAGAATTACACATCCTGCTGGACTGAAAGTTCTACAGATGAAAATTTTACCCAGATTGCCCCATTTCTTCTGACATTTGGCACAGATACAACCGAAAGTAAAGATGCAAGAAATATTTTTTCAAAATTAAATTATTTCATTTCCATGTCTGTCTAATTTTCTATAAAGGTATTTGAGCCTGTGTTTTTAAATTATATATGGAATACTGTCTTTGTCTGAATACTGTTACTGAATATATCCCATATTCATTTTAATCTGTTTGTGAGTTGTAGCCTATGTTTTGAGCATGACAGATCCATCATATTGGTTTGCCTATCAGCGAATTCATGATTTATTTAATAACTGGTATCTTTAAGGATAATTTGTAAATTAAATATAATAATAATAAAATACATTTTGGATGAGTGAGATTTTGCACATGATGCTACTTGTATTCTGTGTTCATTAAATGAGGGCACAATCTGTTAAAACAGCTCGACTCAAAAATCATAATTTTATTGAAGTTTATTCTTACTTGAAATAGAAAGTGTTCATGAAAACATGCTGTCAGTTATCTACTTTAATAATTACATAATACTCACATGGCCTTCCTGCAGTTCCTGGCTACTGGTACCAGTCTCAGATAACCTGCTGCTGATGTTTTGTAGATGTTCAAGTCAAACTCATCCAGGACCTCCTCTGACATCAGTAACACAAAGGCCAGAGCTGAGCATTGGTCTGGTTCCAGCTCTTTATCAGAAAGTTTTCCTGAACTCAGGGAATTCTGGATTTCCACCACTAGAGAGTTGTCATTCAGTTCATTGAGACAGTGGAACAGATTGATGGTCCTCTCTGCTGAAGATTCCTCCCTGAGCATCTTCTTAATGTACTGGACTGTTGTCTCAATGCTCTCTGACCTGTTTTCTGTCTGTGTCTGTGGGTCTGGTACAGGGAATCTGCTTCCTGTCTGTGTCAGTATTCCTCCTAAAAGAGTCTGAATGGAGTCCAGAGAGAGGCCGAGAAGGAATCGGAGGAAAAGGTCCAGGTGTCCATTCATACTCTCTAAGGCCTGATCCACTGCACTCCGGTGTACCTCAGACAGCTGCACTCTGTCACTGTGAGGTTCTGATTCTTCTGCTCTGAGTACATTTCTGTTCTCATTTACACATGAATGAAACACAAACAAGGCAGCCAGATACTCCTGAATGGTCAGATGCACAAAGCAGTAGACCTTCTCCTGACCCAACCCACACTCCTCGTTAAAGATTTCTGTGCACACCCCAGAGTACACTGAAGCTTCACTGACATCAATGCCACTCTCTCTCAGGTCCTCTTCATAGAATATCAGATTGCCCTTTTTCAGCTGTTGAAAAGCCAGCCGCCCCAGTTTCAGGATGATTTCTCTATCTGACTCTGACACTTTCTTTGGGTTCATCTCATTGGCACCATGATACTTCTGATTCTTCACATTAGTCTGAATCAGCAGGAAGTGTGTGTACATTTCAGTCAGAGTTTTGGGCAGATTTCCACTCTCTGTTTCATCCAGCATTGTCCCCAGAACAGTAGCAGAAATCCAGCAGATGAGTGGTATGTGACACATGATGTAGAGACTCCTGGATGACTTTATGTGTGAGATAATTCTGCTGGCCTGGTTCTGGTCTCTGATTTTCTTCCTGAAGTACTCCTCCTTCTGTGGGTCATTAAATCCTCGTATCTCTGTCACTCGGTGGACACACTCAGGAGGGATCTGATTAGCTGCTGCTGGTCGGGAGGTGATCCAGAGGAGAGCAGAGGGAAGCAGATTCCCCTTAATGAGGTTGGTCAGCAGCGCATCCACTGATGATGACTCTGTTATATCACAGCAGAGCTTATTGCTTTGGAAATTTAGAGGAAGTCGATACTCATCCAGACCATCAAAGACAAACAAAACTTTTACTTCATCACCTTCAACACTTTTGATCTCTTTCAGTTGTGGAAAGTAGTGCTGCAGAAGTTGCATCAGACTGAATTCTCTCTCCTTTTTCAGATTCAGATCTCGGAAAGGAAGGGTGAAGATGAAATCAACATCCTGATTGGCTTTTCCTTCTGCCCAGTCCAGAATGAACTTCTGCACAGAGACTGTTTTCCCAATGCCAGCGATGCCGTTCGTTAGCACAGTTCTGATGGGTTTCTCTTGTCCAGGTAAAGGCATAAAGATGTTATTGCAGAGGATTGCAGTGTCCTGTGTGGTTTGTCTCTTGGATGCTATCTCAATCTGTCTGACCTCATGTTCATTATTGACTCCTCCACTTCCTCCCCCTGTGATGTAGAGCTCTGTATAGACCTCATTCAGGAGGGTTCGGTGGTCCTGCTTTGCTAAAGCTTCATATACGCATTCAAACCTCTTCTTCAGATGAGTTTTCAGTGCCTGCTGGGCTCTTTTTATGGATTCATCTGAGGAGAGTAAATATGAGAAACAATATTTAAAATAACAGAAATAGAGAACAAAAAATATTATGCAGAAAGTTTTCACAATGTTTTGCACACCCCTGAAAGTGTTACACATTAAGTTGTAGCTATACCTGTGTAGATAAATTGTAATTCATTTGGTAACAAGGTCATTACTGAGTAACTCCAATGTAGGTAACATGGAACTATAGTTAGCGGTATTCTTGATTACACATGTGAAGCAAGGCCAGCCCTGTTACATCTCTCCTGTTAATATGAAATCATTCTGTATCATGAAGACACATTGCAAAATTAACAGGCAAGGTTTACTTGTTATCAATCATTAAGATATGGCCTGTTAGTGTAAATACATTATTTAAAAAAATATTCACGTCATTAAGAATATTGCCAACTGTTGTTCCATGGTACCTAAGTTAGAATTACTCAGTAATAGCCTCGTTACCAGAATAGTTACAATTTAACTACACAGGTATAACTGCAATTTAATGTAAAGTGTTACCCACACCTCTAATAGTGTGTTACACACCTCTAACTGTGTTTTTTACCCTTCTCACGTGTTGTACACACAACAATGAAAACATAAAAAGCATTTATTTCCATTTCGACATTCAATTTCTTAGTTTTACATAGTATGATGTGTCTTTATGGTCAATATGGTCTTCATGGATCATGTAATAATTGAATTATCTTGAATTATAAGTTTAATGCCCTGTGCTCTTTAATCCTGGATAAAAACTCAGGGCAGTCTGTCTGATGGGACAGTGGTTTAGTTACTGGCTTTTGATCCTAAGACTCATGAATTGAATCTCTTTCAGGGGCATTTAATCTCATGTGCATTTGCTTCCCCCCATAATCTCTGCTGGATGCTATATTTTAATTGAAATGCCTTTGTGTCCATGTCTTTGTGTCTTTGTGTGTGATGTTTTCTATATGCAAAACTGTTGATGTAAAACACTATTATGAAAGTATGAATGCTATGAATCAGATCATTGTTCACCATTAGATTTGTTTGCTAAACTCATTTCAGCATTCTAATGGACACACAGTAGCAATGAGATAAACTCTTACTGAGCTGCTCATCTCTCTCTAGTGAGTCGGCATGATCCTTCTGCTTCATGTTCCTCAGGATGTGGAGTGTGATCTTCAGAGACCCCTCACTGCCACAGTTCTCCAACATCTTCTCAACTATGTACAGGGGCTCAGGATCCTCCTGCTCTCTCTCAGTGCATTCTGGGTAATCAGCAATTTGATGACCCTTGAACAATTCCTTCATCTTCATAAACTTATCCAGTACAGAAGGATCTTCAGGAAGACAATTAAAGCATTCTGGGCAATCTTGACTCAGATGGCTCTGAAACAGTTCCAACTCTCCAGTCTTCTTCAGCACCATCAGAGTGCGCAGGAGAGACTGAAACAAACACATGAAGAGATTTGCAGTATCACTTTAAATGAAATATGCAAAGAGGTGCGCTGTATCAGTGTGAAATAAACACATGAAGAGGTGTGCTGTGTTTGTGTGAAATAAACACATGAAGAGGTGTGCTCTATCAGTGTGAAATAAACACATGAAGAGGTGTGCTGTATCAGTGTGAAATAAACACATGAAGAGGTGTGCTGAATCAGTGTGAAATAAACACATGAAGAGGTGTGCTGTATCAGTGTGAAATAAACACATGAAGAGACGTGCTGTATCAGTGTTAAATAAACACATGAAGAGGTGTGCTGTATCAGTGTGAAATAAACACATGGAGAGGTGTGCTGTATCAGTGTGTGAAATAAACACATGAAGAGGTGCGCTGTATCAGTGTGAAATAAACACATGAAGAGGTGTGCTGTATCAGTGTGAAATAAACACTTTATCAGAACCATTGAAACAATCATATCCCTGCCTGAGGTCAAATGTTTTCTCAGAGGGATGGATAAAGATAAACACCAAACATGCAGCAGGTCCACAGCCTCATATGTGAAGTGCAGCTTTTGCTCTTGATAGATGATTTTGGCAAGAGACTACCTGGGATGAATTCATTCCTTTGGAAAAATCGAATTTGTCTGAGCAATACTTTTGGTTAATGCTAAGTATATAAACTGAGTGCTTAAAAGACACTGTTTGAAATCTTACTCTGCCATTTTGTTAGGGTCTTTAAAGATACTGAGATTAGCATGACTTCTTTTGTTATGTCATCTCATTCACAGAAATGTAGCACACAAAAAAATCGCACAAGGAAATATGAAAATAAAGAAGTACATATCATACTTGATTTAAGAAAGATCGTTTCTCTGAACTCTTCTCTTTGAAACGGCTGGACACCAGTGAGTAGTGGAACCTGTGAAAAAATCATGGAACACAAATCCCAATTAACCTCATACTCTTATGGTAGTTCTAACTCACAGCACGTGGAAACAGAGCTTCCAGTTAAACTCATCCTCTTACAGCAGCTATTACAGTGGTGTTAAAAACAATTGTATTAGATGTAGTCGCAATTCACTCCTCGTCAATGGACCCCACCTGTGTGTGACGCTACACAGGACAACGCCTTTGAGACAATATTTATCTTTCATCCTGTTCTAACCATCACAGAATCATTTCCTCACCTCTCCTGCTGATGATATTTTTAGTCCCAAAGTTTTTATTTTGTGTGTAACTGAAGGACACACTTGATTCCATTCCCCAGGTGAGGTGTTACTGTATCTCTAATATTAACCTATTCTATAACACCTCCTGTGCAAGTGGTGCTAAACACAATTATGTAAAGTGTATTTGCAATTCACTCCTCATCGAAACATGCCTTGTAAATATGAAGCTGCTCCTGTTTGGCCTGTGTTAACAGCTGGAATATAGGGGCAGAGTGAGGGGTGGAGAGAGAGGCAGCTTAACTCTGATACTGCAGGGAATGGATCCAGGGTCACTTACACCGGCAGAAATTCAACAAGAAAAACACCATCTAAACAGCCCTGAGTCCTACATGATACACAACACATACATCCAAATGTGTCATACTACACCCACCTACACCCAAATGTGTCAAAGTCCATCAACCTACACCTGAATATGTTAAAATACACCCAATAAAAACTTGAAAGTTGCCAGAGAGCCTGAAGTACAATTAAACAGTTTGGACAATATTAACTGGTTTAATTACCTTTGATCACCAGTGAATTCCCCTCTGAAGTTGAGTGGAGGACCCATTGAATAATCACTCTTCAGAGACAGACAGCTGGGTAGAGGTGACCCTGTCCTCTCTAACTGGACCCTGTGAACAAAACATGGAGACAGAGCTTCCAGTTAAACTCATCCTCTTACTGCAGCTCTAACTCACAGCACATGGAGACAGAGCTTCCAATTAAACTCATCCTCTTACTGCAGCTCTAACTCACAGCACATGGAGACAGAGCTTCCAGTTAAACTCATCCTGTACTGTGTAAAGGAGGATGTTTCAGACAGTAGTTTTGCTATCCCAGGTGGCTGAAACAGAAATGATTAAATGTTACAGGCTCAGCCGTTTCTGTGCATCTACTCCCATCAGCTGGGCCTGCAGTGACTGATGCACTTCCTGCTCTGACAGCAGCCGCTCCTCAGGTGCACCCCACCTGTGTGTGACGCTGCACAGGACAACGCCTTAGAGACAATATTTCTCTTCATTGTCCTCTAACCATCGTAGAATCGATTTCCTCACCTCTCCTGCTGATGATATTTTTAGACCCAAAGTTTTCATTTTGTGTGTAACTGAATGACACACTTGATTCCATTCCCCAGGTGAGGTGTTACTGTATCTCTATTATTAACCTATTCAATAACACCTTCTGTGCAAACATATCAGGTTCACTCACTGAATTTGAGTTCCCTCTCTCCCGCATTTGTCTTCATTTTGCATTTCCTGTTTTTCTCTTAGGGATCAGAACTGTGAGCCACATGATGCTTTGGTTCAAACTGGCTTTGTTCAGGGTAGTGGTGTCTGCTCTAACTGTGACCAACATAAGTAATTTCAGTTCAACTGTGGAGCAATCCGTTATTCAAAATGTTCACTTTAAACCAGCTGTACTGTTTGTCTCTTGTAGATACAGTGGTGCTAAACACAATTATGTAAAGTGTATTTGCATTTCACTCCTCGTCGAAACAACCCTGTGAAATATGCAGCCACTCATGTTTGGCTGTGTTAACAGTTAGAATGCAGGGGCAGAGTGAGGGGTGGAGAGAGAGGCAGTTTAACTCTGATACTGCAGGGAATGGATCCAGGGTCACTTATACCTGCAGAAATTCAACAAGAAAAACACCATCTAAACAGCCCTGAGACCAACATGGTACACAACACATACATCCAAATGTCTCATACTACACCCACCTACACCCAAATGTGTCAAAGTCCATCAACCTACACCTGAATATGTTAAAATACACCCAATAAAAACCCGAAAGTTGCCAGAGAGCCTGAAGTACAATTAAACAGTTGGGACAATATTAACTGGTTTAATTACCTTTGATCACCAGTGAATTCCCCTCTGAAGTTGAGTGGAGGACCCATTGAATAATCACTCTTCAGAGACAGACAGCTGGGTAGAGGTGACCCTGCCCTCTCTACCCGAACCCTGTGAACAAAACAAGGAGAGAGCTTCCAGTTAAACTCATCCTCTTACTGTAGCTCTAACTCACAGCACATGGAGACAGATCTTCCAGTTAAACTCATCCTCTTACTGTAGCTCTAACTCACAGCACATGGAGACAGAGCTTCCAGTTAAACTCATCATCTTACTGCAGCTCTAACTCACAGCACATACAGACTGAGCTTCCAGTTAAACTCATCCTCTTACTGCAGCTCTAACTCACAGCACATGGAGACAGAGCATCCAGTTAAACTCATCCTCATACTGCAGCTCTAACTCTCAGCACATGGAGACAGAGTTTCCAGATAAACTCATCCTGTACTGTGTAAAGGAGGATGTTTCAGACAGTAGTTTTGCTTTCCCAGGTGGCTGAAACAGAAATGATTAAATGTTACAGGCTCAGCTGTTCTGTGCATCTACTCCCATCAGCTGGGCCTGCAGTGACTGATGCACTTCCTGCTCTGACAGCAGCCGCTCCTCAGGTGCACCCCACCTGTGTGTGACGCTGCACAGGACAACGCCTTCGGGCCAATATTTCTCTTCATTGTCCTCTAACCATCGTAGAATCGATTTCCTCACCTCTCCTGCTGATGATATTTTTAGTCCCAAAGTTTTTATTTTGTGTCTAACTGAAGGACACACTTGATTCCATTCCCCAGGTGAGGTGTTACTGTATCTCTAATATTAACCTATTCTATAACACCTCCTGTGCAAGTGGTGCTAAACACAATTATGTAAAGTGTATTTGCAATTCACTCCTCATCGAAACATGCCTTGTAAATATGAAGCTGCTCCTGTTTGGCCTGTGTTAACAGCTGGAATATAGGGGCAGAGTGAGGGGTGGAGAGAGAGGCAGCTTAACTCTGATACTGCAGGGAATGGATCCAGGGTCACTTACACCGGCAGAAATTCAACAAGAAAAACACCATCTAAACAGCCCTGAGACCAACATGGTACACAACACATACATCCAAATGTGCCATACTACACCCACCTACACCCAAATGTGTCAAAGTCCATCAACCTACACCTGAATATGTTAAAATACACCCAATAAAAACCTGAAAGTTGCCAGAGAGCCTGAAGTACAATTAAACAGTTTGGACAATATTAACTGGTTTAATTACCTTTGATCACCAGTGAATTCCCCTCTGAAGTTGAGTGGAGGACCCATTGAATAATCACTCTTCAGAGACAGACAGCTGGGTAGAGGTGACCCTGCCCTCTCTACCCGAGCCCTGTGAACAAAACAAGGAGAGAGCTTCCAGTTAAACTCATCCTCTTACTGCAGCTCTAACTCACAGCACATGGAGACAGAGCATCCAGTAGAACTCATCCTCTTACTGTAGCTCTAACTCACAGCACATGGAGACAGAGCTTCCAGTTAAACTCATCCTCTTACTGCAGCTCTAACTCACAGCACATGGAGACAGAGCATCCAGTAGAACTCATCCTCTTACTGCAGCTCTAAATCACAGCACATACAGACTGAGCTTCCAGTTAAACTCATCCTCTTACTGCAGCTCTAACTCACAGCACATGGAGACAGAGCTTCCAGTTAAACTCATCCTGAACTGTGTAAAGGAGGATGTTTCAGACAGTAGTTTTGCTATCCCAGGTGGCTGAAACAGAAATGATTAAATGTTACAGGCTCAGCCGTTTCTGTGCATCCACTCCCTTCAGCTGGGCCTGCAGTGACTGACGCACTTCCTGCTCTGACAGCAGCCGCTCCTCAGGTGCACCCCACCTGTGTGTGACGCTGCACAGGACAACGCCTTCGGGCCAATATTTCTCTTCATTGTCCTCTAACCATCGTAGAATCGATTTCCTCACCTCTCCTGCTGATGATATTTTTAGACCCAAAGTTTTCATTTTGTGTGTAACTGAATGACACACTTGATTCCATTCCCCAGGTGAGGTGTTACTGTATCTCTAATATTAACCTATTCAATAACACCTTCTGTACAAACATATCAGGTTCACTCACTGAATTTGAGTTCCCTCTCTCCCGCATTTGTCTTAATTTTGCATTTCCTGTTTTTCTCTCTTAGGGATCAGAACTGTGAGCCACATGATGCTTTGGTTCAAACTGGCTTTGTTCAGGGTAGTGGTGTCTGCACTAACTGTGACCAACATAAGTAATTTCAGTTCAACTGTGGAGCAATCCGTTATTCAAAATGTCCACTTTAAACCAGCTGTACTGTTTGTCTCTTGTAGATACAGTGGTGCTAAACACAATTATGTAAAGTGTATTTGCATTTCACTCCTCGTCGAAACACCCCTGTGAAATATGCAGCCACTCATGTTTGGCTGTGTTAACAGTTAGAATGCAGGGGCAGAGTGAGGGGTGGAGAGAGAGGCAGTTTAACTCTGATACTGCAGGGAATGGATCCAGGGTCACTTATACCTGCAGAAATTCAACAAGAAAAACACCATCTAAACAGCCCTGAGACCAACATGGTACACAACACATACATCCAAATGTCTCATACTACACCCACCTACACCCAAATGTGTCAAAGTCCATCAACCTACACCTGAATATGTTAAAATACACCCAATAAAAAGTTGAAAGTTGCCAGAGAGCCTGAAGTACAATTAAACAGTTGGGACAATATTAACTGGTTTAATTACCTTTGATCACCAGTGAATTCCCCTCTGAAGTTGAGTGGAGGACCCATTGAATAATCACTCTTCAGAGACAGACAGCTGGGTAGAGGTGACCCTGCCCTCTCTACCCGAGCCCTGTGAACAAAACAAGGAGAGAGCTTCCAGTTAAACTCATCCTCTTACTGCAGCTCTAACTCACAGCACATGGAGACAGAGCTTCCAGTTAAACTCATCCTCTTACTGCAGCTCTAACTCACAGCACATGGAGACAGAGCTTCCAGTTAAACTCATCCTCTTACTGCAACTCTAACTCACAGCACATGGAGACAGAGCTTCCAGTTAAACTCATCCTCTTACTGCAGCTCTAACTCACAGCACATGGAGACAGAGCTTCCAGTTAAACTCATCCTCTTACTGCAGCTCTAACTCACAGCACATGGAGAAAGAGCTTCCAGTTAAACTCATCCTGTACTGAGTAAAGGAGGAGGTTTCAGACAGTAGTTTTGCTTTCCCAGGTGGCTGAAACAGAAATGATTCAATGTTACAGGCTCAGTCGTTTCTGTGCATCCACTCCCATCAGCTGGGCCTGCAGTGACTGATGCATTTCCTGCTCTGACAGCAGCCGCTCCTCAGGTGCACCCCACCTGTGTGTGACGCTGCACAGGACAACGCCTTTGAGACAATATTTGTCTTCTTCCTCCTCTAACCATCACAGAATCATTTCCTCACCTCTCCTGCTGATGATATTTTTAGTCCCAAAGTTTTTATTTTGTGTGTAACTGAAGGACACACTTGAATCCATTCCCCAGCTGAGGTGTTACTGTATCTCTAATATTAACCTATTCAATAACACCTCCTGTGCAAACACATCAGATTCACTCACTGAATTTGAGTTCTCTCTCTCCTGCATTTGTCTTCATTTTGCATTTCCTGTATTTCTCTTTTAGGGATCAGAACTGTGAGCCACGTGACGCTTTGGTTCAAACTGGCTTTGTTCAGGGTAGTGGTGTCTGCTCTAACTGTGACCAACATAAGTAATTTCAGTTCAACTGTGGAGCGATCTGTTTTTCAAAATGTTCACTTTAAACCAGCTGCACTGTTTGTCTTTTGTAGACACAGTGGTGTTAAACACAACTACAAAATGTGGTTGAAATTTACTCCTGGTTGATGAACCCCTGTGAAATATGAAGATACTCCTGTTTGGGCTGTGTTAACAGCTGGAATATAGGGGTAGAGTGAGGGGTGGAGAGAGAGAGGCAGTTTAACTCTGATACTGCAGGGAATGTATCCAGGGTCACTTATACCTGCAAAAATTCAACAAGAAAAACACCATCTAAACAGCCCTGAGCCAACAAGGTACAGAACACATACATCTGAGTGTTTCATAGTACACCAACCTACACCTGAATATGTCAAAATACACCAAATCAAAACTTGAAAGTTGCCAGGGAGCCCAAAGTATAATTAAACATTAGTGACAATATTGACTTGTTTAACTACCTTTGATGAACTGTCAACTCTCTTCTGAAGTCGATTCGATGACCCATTGACTCATCACTCTTCATAGACAGACGTCTGGATTTAGGTGGCCTTGCCCTCGCTTCCCAGACACTGTGAACAAAACATGGAGACAGAGCTTCCAGTTAAACTCATCCTCTTACTGCAGCTCAAATTCACAGCACATGGAGACAGAGCTTCCAGTTAAACTCATCCTCTTACTGCAGCTCTAACGCACAGCACATGGAGACAGAGCTTCCAGTTAAACTCATCCTCTTACTGCAGCTCTAACGCACAGCACACTAACTCTGATTCATGCATTTGTACCTCATCCTGGAAAGGCTGTGGGTTTCATCGTTGGTCTCTTTCTTCTCTGAGGAACTCATTTTAGAAACAGCGCTGCCTATCTCAGGACACCGGGACACTTCAGATCAGATTCACCCACAAGTGGGTTTTAAGTCAAATCCGCCAACCTGTAAATACACAAAATAAGAACACAATAAACACAAAGACACACTAACACACACAGACACCAGATCGTATAGAGCAGACAGGAACAAATCTTGAATTTAATATGGCTCTAAACATGTGCTATATTATCACCTATAAAATGTTCTGCACCCATGATGACAGTGATCAAGACTGTTGAATGTAAAGATTACCAGTGCTGAGGTATATATTCATTGTCCAACATGTGGAATATATTTAATGATATAACGGGGTGTGTAACCACCAAAATGACACATCTCTCAAATTTCCCAAACGTTTTGTGTCACAATTACTGGCACCCCTTCGTTTGGTATTTTGTCGATTGGAATTGCAGTGCATCGAATTGATTAAACTGCAAGCAAATGAAATACTTCATCAAATAAAATGCAATTTTTAAAATTTAATTCAACATTTAATTTCAATTCATTATTTATGTTACTTCCACCCCTCATATTTTTGAAGTCTAAAACTAACGTTGTGTGTGGGAGGGAGGGACAGACCATGGTAAATCAGTCATTGGTCGTCGGGCGCCCTGACAGGCGCAAGCGCAGTTCATTTATGTTTTAGTCTCACTGGTGGACGGTCGACTATGTAGCTTCTCCCTCCACTCACAAACCAGCCGCTGTTAAATTAGCTGCAGAGCGATAGCGAGCGCAGGAAAGACTAGACCCACCCGAGCAGCGTTGTAGTTTTCCAAGTTGCTGATATGCGCTCAAAAAGGCTTTTTTTTACAGTCGCTAAATGGGAAAGAAAACCCGTTAAATCTAGCGGCAAAGTCTCTAAGTTGGCCACTGTGGGTGTCAAAATGTAGCCTATTTCTTTAATCAAGCGACAGGGCCTGTGACTTCCGTCATACTAGGTTATGTCATGAGGTTTAAAAAATAATCACGTAATATTAAAAATACTTTAGTAAACTTTTCTTTAAATTATTGCTTTTTGGTCCAAATGGTAAATTTGGATTCAGTATGAACTCTTCGCTTATTAGACTACGCCTTAAACACGCCATTTTATTGAAGTTCTCGGTTTTACTGAGTTACGCGTGTTAATACGATTATACTTGCAGATTCCCATTCCTGCCCACACCCCCTTTATCTTTACGTTTTCTTACCACAACTCCACTCCACAACAGGCTGTTTACTCCGTTCGTTTATTCAATTTATTTATTCTTTTCCACGGTCTTCTTTCTGCTGCATCTTTAAAATGGCTGAGTTAACTTTCAGTTTCTGTTTTGGACCGCATTTCGTTTCTTTCCTGTTTACTAACTTCGAGCGTGAGATGGGCGGAGTTTTTTTTATTCATATATTTATTTACTATTAGTTGTATCAGTTATCGTATTTAATTAGTAATTCGGAAGAGAAACATTTAATCTATGTAGGTCTTTGCAAAATTTTAACGGATACATATATTAGGCCTATTCAACATCTCGAGAATTATATTTATGCTGGGACTTAAAGTACTCCAATACAACCGTGCCATCTGTTGGCTAAACGCACAAATAAGCCTTTTGAAATGTCCGTGAAACTGCAAAAACATTTCCTATTTGAAATCCATCTCACTCTCCATTAGGCTCCCTGCCACAGTCACTGACCCATTCACTTCATAATGACCAGTTATGGCCCTATGTAACATGCTAATGTTTGAGGTGAGTAATTTTTGTTATTTCTTATCTCCAATTCTTGACTGTTTTTTTTTGTTGTCCACTGTAAAAAAAAAAGTTAAGAATACTCAATATGTCAAGGCAACTTGCTTCACACTTTTTTTAGTTTTCAGATTAATTTAGATTTTAAAATTTTGAGTTCAAATCATGCCAGGTAACATTCATTAGTTCAGAAAACTTACATTTCAATTAAACTTAAAACTCAATTTCAGTTTTCTGAACAAAGCAATTTATGGATTTTAGTTGGCATAACGACTTAAAAATTCTAAATTAAGATCATGACTAAAAAAATAGTGAAGGAAGTTGCCTTAAAATATTAATTATTCTGAACTTTTTTTTATTTTTATAAAAAGTGTAGTCTATAAGTTTAGGTATGTTTGGTATTTTGTCTGTACATTTTATTATGTGTCTTCCCCAATCGACTGTTTCTTCTTTCTTAGTCAATTTTATGGTTAGTTGTCATTTGCTTGTTTCTCATCATATCTGTTTGTTTGTAAAGTACTTAAATAAAAAACAGAAAAACAAACGAGAGCTGACGTACCAATGGTACCAGCTCTGACCAGATTCACATTCTAACTATACAAACGGAGCCACGAGACATTTAATTATTTTATTCTATTTGCATTTCAGGGCTGAAATATGAGCTCTGGTTCACTGACTCTTCTTTCCCAGAGGGGTAGATGGGCCATGTTACTGAAACACAATAACAGGCAACAGGAGCACAGAAAACAGACATCCTGCTTTTCTCTTATGAGTGCAGACTCATACCGGCGTGTAAGCACATGCCCATTACAGCATTCCTGCTCTGAACATCGACTCAGGCTGGTTGATCTGGATGCACTATGTAAAACAGGCATGTGCTGAGTTGTGAATCACTTCTCATGTACAAAATCTATGCATAAATGCATTTAACGCCACATTTGAATGATTTATCTATGGGTGTGCAGGGTGGAATTCACGCTGTCATAAGCCGTTTGAATTTTATTAATATTTTAATAGTCTGGCATGTTATCCGACCGGCAGGCATATCATAACCAGATGTCAAAAAGCATTCAGTTCTGTTGTGCAGAGTGACCCCACATGCAACACCCACAATTATAATATAGAGCTTATTTTCATGTACACAACATTTTCTAGATAATCTTACTCAGATTCCTTCTCACATGTAGCAACACTGTCATCAAGCTGACTTGCAGAGTGAGCCACACTGATCATGGAGGAAAATCATGAAACTCCACAACATAGTCAATAACAATACCTCTACATGCACAAGATGTCTTCCCATGTGTAGAGTATGTATAAATGTTTTTTTTAATATTTTCAGAAATTGCATGGCAATTTAAAAATTGGCCTTAACCTGATGCACTTAAAAATGAGTTTTTTTCCACATACATATAGTTTATAGGTAAATAGTTATAATGGGGCCTTTGTGACATTAATTACTTACATATGGCAAATACAGTTGATTTCATATTAGCCATCTCAACTGAACTTGACTCATTCATTTTATTGTCCCTATAGAGAAATGTTGTTTGAAGCACTATGTTATATTACAGAGCACTACAGACGCAGACAATAGGAACAATACAACTACAAACTGCACAGTACAGTACAAGACCATACAGTATATAAGGATGCAACACAGACAGCCCAGTGTGACACAGACACACAGCTGGAGCAGCCAGATGAGCTGGAATTAGGCATGGCCAGTACCAACTCCTTTCTCTAAATCTCAGGATTTAACAGCAGCAATGCCAGGGTCCATTCAAGCCTTGCCTTACTCGTTGGTGACTCCATTCGGAATATTAAACTACATGGTGCTGAAGTTCACTGTTCCACGGGTGCGCCTCTTAAGGATATTAATGCCCTACTTCCGTCCCTACTGGGGAAAAGGCCAGTGGATTGGATTATTGTTTCATGCTGGCTCTGGGAATGAACTGGAATGGTTTAAGCCGTTTGTCAGGTTGAAATTTTTTAACATAAATACCCACCACCGGCCTCATCTCCTGCACGTCATTGCTAATAGCAATACTCATTAATAACTAATATTAAGATTCATTATGACAACCCCTGCCATCCTTACCAGCCTGCTTCACAAATGTACCAGATTCTTTCCTTCAGAACCATCAGCATCGCGTGAGAACACACACAGCAGACACCTGCAGGAAGGAGAGAGCATTATATTCCTACAGCAGAGAATAGTACTTCATCAGTTAAACCATCCGTTTTTTTTAGTTTTTTCGTATTTCACACGTTTTCATTTTTTCTGTGTCCAAGCCTGGTGCCCAATTTTCCCTTTTCCCTTTCCTCAGTAAAGCGTCTTTGTGACAGCGACTCTGTAGAAAGCGCTCTGCAAATAAAATGGAAAAATAAATTCAATCTTCTAAATTCTCTACTGGGAACATTGTCCGTATTCTCCATTATGTCACTTGGTTGAATAAATATGTTCTTCTCATATCTCATAAAGAGGAGAGCAATTATTCCTGGCATAACCATTAGTTTTATACACATAAAACCTTAAGTCAAATAAATGTCTTCTCATAACTTTGTTAATCGGAAGGTCATAAAGAAGAGAGCAAATATTCACAGCATAAACATAAACCAAGCTTATCTATATATAAAATTTGAAAAACCATGATTATAAATACTGTATGCTTCCATGGATACACTGGGAACCTGAGGCCTTTTCTGTGATATTCAGCAGCTGATTGAAAGTTTTTTTTCCAACTGAAACTCCTTGTAGATAAGAGAATAAAAGGCAGTGCTGATGTGGGCCTTATTGTCATATTTATTATTCAAAGGTACACGTTCATTTCCGTAATTTATTGTGGTTTACTTCAGTCATTTTTGACCATCTTTCTGTTGATGTTTTCATGGCCCGCATCACCACCAGCGCCACCACGGTGGCGTGGTACGGCGCGAAGGACACCGCGAACACCGCCAGGGCGGCCGAGATCAGCGCCAGGGGCTTGGCGGCCCGCTGGCGATTGCCCCCCGGGGAGAGGGCGCACAATGCCCGCGCCGCCATGGCGTAGAAGGCCAGCATGAGGCCGAAGGGCACGGTGAAGCCCAGCGCCGTCCGCGCCGCCGACGCCACCTTCGCCAGGGCCAGCAGGGACCAGGCATGGTCGTCGCACGCCGAACGCCAGGGCCAGGTCGGGGACGGCCCACAGGAAGAGCCCCGCCCACACCAGGGCGGAGCACCGCCGGGCCCACCCCGCCCCCCACCAGATGGGGTGCACGGCCCCGGCGTAGCGGTCGAAGCTGTGGTTCATTTAAACCACATGGACTGATGACGCAGCAGTTTTGGTGCATATATAAACACACCAAACTAACTCAGACCCCTCTGAAATTAACCGAATGCTCTCAGCATGGTCCTTTTTGTGGTTCTTTTCGAGGTCTGCTTAATTTGTTCATTGTGAACACAAAGTGGGCCAAGTACGCTTTGCATTTTTCTGTACACTTTAATACCTAGAGACTTGCCATACATCAGTGTTGCCAAATTTTTCCCAGTATGCCATTGTTTCATTACCCATGCAGGGCTTCAACCAATCCAATCCTTATATTCAGGGTTTGATTGCCATTCTTTCCTATACATTTGGGAGTACAGTTTGGAATGTGACATGCTTGTAAGCTGCACCAAAACAAAACCAGTGCTTACCACTATGTATGTATGTACTGTATGTATGCATGCAAGTACAAAAAGTTCTAAATATCTGTGTACCTAAGGATGTATGTTTCAATTGTTCATAAGTGAGGCGTGTGTATTGCACACTGTCAATGAATTTCTATCGATCTATCCAGAGTGGAGTGCACAGGGCCCTTACAGTAAGCAGTCGTCGTAGTTGCAAAACAGTATTGAGGAAAAACGGAATTAAATACCTTTTTATTACTTGTAAATATAGCTTCGACAGAAAACAGTAAACAGCATTTTTTACGTTTAAAACGAACACAGTACACACGTTTAACGGCGGAACAGATGATGTTCAGTGATTGGTCAACGGGCTCCCTGGCAAGCGCAAGCGCAGTTCATTTGTGTTTTCGTCTCACTGGCGGACGGTCGCCTGTGTAACTTCTCTCGCCAGTCGCTGTTAAGCTTCAGGGCGATAGCGAACGCAGGAATGGACAGACCCACTGGGCAGTGGTGGAGAGTTTTCCGAGGAAAGTTGCTGATGTCTGCTCAAAAACTCGATAGATTTGTCAACAATGGGGTCAGAGAAAACATTAAATACCGCGACAAAGTCGCTAAGTTTAATGAAGCCACGTCCGTCATACCAGGCAACCCCACGAGGTAAAATGTGTCATTAAATGTCAAAAATACTTAATTAGTATTAGTAATTTGTAAAAGTTATGTTTAAATTTCTAAATAGGAAATGTGGCTTCAGTATGAGCTCTTAACTTTTTCGGCTACGCCTTAGGCACGCCATTTTATTGCCAGTTCTCGGTTTTACTGTATTACGCGTTAATTCCATTATACTTGCAGATTCCTATTCCTCCCCACAACCCTTTACCTTTAGCTTCTCTTACTTCAATTCCACCCGACAGCAAGCTATTTACACCGTTCTTTCATTGAATTCTATTCCTTTTCCTTTTCTTTTCTCTTCTTTCTCCTCCGTCTATAAAATGTCTGCCTGAGTTAACTTTCAGCTTCTCTGAACTGCGTGTCGTAGGTTTAATTTCGAGTTCGATGGGCGGAGTTTTTAATGTTTTTTTTTTTTTTTTTTGCTTTTTATTGGCTGCATCACTGTTCTTGTTTTTAGTCAGTTATTCAGAAGAGACGAACATTTCATCCATGTAGGTCTTTGCCAAATTCTAACGCATACATACAGGGAGGACGTGGAAGTAAATAAAATTCAGACAGCACAGTAATCAATCAGCGGGACTAATGACGTGTTCTACAACAGAAACTGCTGTATTAGCACTTGCTAATATGGTTAAACTGTCGTTTAAAACTATTAATCCAGATAAAGAAAAACTACATTAGTACTTCGTGATTGCCGATTTTTAAATATTTTTTATCGTACAGCAGATATTTCAGCTTCCATTAGTTCGTGGTTACGGTCGAGCTCTCATTCTAAGTCTACGGTTACCATGCAAACATTAAACATAACTCAAAATAATCTTCGCCGAAATACACCAGCGCATATTTCAGAAAAAGAAGACAGGTTTACTTACAGATTGCTATATTTGGTGACTCCCGGCAGTCGTGCTTAGTTTACGGTGAATACGAACTGCTGCCACTGGTAACGCAGGCGGAAGTGATGATTGACAGCTGCGCCACACAATTAAAATTAAGATTCAGAAAACAACAGCAGAGGCATGCTAAATGACACGCATACTTCGCTTGCACAGTAGTACAGGGAAAAGGCTGCGTTCGATTAGTCAATTTTTTTTTTTGATAATTATAAGAATGTGATTGTTTTTTCTGGCAAACTTACTAAGAAATATTAGTCATTCATAGATTTAAAGACTGTTCTTTTCACTTACTTGCAAGCACTGTTTATTAGCTTCAGAGAACACAGTTCTATTTCTTTCTTTCTAATTGAAAATAAATTCAGTCATTTCATTTAATCTTAACCTTATGTCTGTTTCCCTTCTTACATTGCAGCTTGGACAAGTTGGGTCATAACAATACTGAAGTAGGCTAAATTTAACCAGATAATATCATTTTAAAAAGACAGAATTCAGTCATTGTCTTAATTTTTCCACAGGTAACAACATTTTCTCATGTTTTACTACCTGTACCATTGAGGTGAGAATTGTGGTTCATATCAAGTAGGTCCATCAGCAATGATTTTGCAACCAAATTATGAAAGTTTACTCAGTCACTTTGAGTAGTTAGCCGTTTTCAACTCTCATTCATGAAATTGCCATTGTATTATGGGTTTTCCATCATGTAGGCCTAATAATAATGGTAGTAGGTATCCGATATGACGCTGATTTTGCTTTGAAACATTCGAGTGGCTGGAATATTCATGTTCAGATTATATGGTAAATCAAATCCAAACCCTTCCTTTCTTCTTCAATTTTCACACTTTTTAAGCAATGCGTAGCCCTCACATGCAAGAAAAAAATGCATGGAAACAGTCTATTTAGAAGTATGTTTTTAAAAGTGTTTCGGAGAAGAATCTGGGCTCAGCCCCTGATGGTTAACAGTCCAGCCAACGCCCCTGGGAGTACCAAAAAATGCCAAAATTAAAAGAAATGACTCAATAAATGAATGGATAAATAAATATAAATGTAAGAAAAATTTTAAAGAAATTAATGTACACAGAAATAAATAAATAAAATCTGGCATTAATGGGTATTTCTGCATTTATTTATTTCTGTATTCATTTATGTATATATTTATTTACGTATTTATTTCTTGATTACTTTATTCCTGTATTTCTTAGTTCATATTATAATGAGGGGACACGTCTTTTTTACATTTGGGCTTAGGAAGCCCAAAGTCGGACAAGTACCCCTCGCTGCAGCCTTCCGGTGACGGAAGACGAGACATGGATCCCTACGTTGGACTGGGTGTCTGCTAGATGCTTGTAATTTTCTTAGCAAGCTAGGTTTAACGAGAAGTGATCATAAGTTTTACGTGACATCAAATTTGTTCTTTTAATTTATTGTATATTGTTTTAACACGCGTGCTGAGTAGCAGGCCTTCAATGTAAAATCATTAACCAATAGTTGTTAGTTTGAAATGCAGAAGATTTCATCAATGACCGAAACTCCACTGCTACCTTCATCTTATATTTAAAACCTTTAAAATTACATTTTACTCAGAATTTGACATTAAGACATACAGATGTCATGAACGCAAAGATTTTTTCTATTTTCATAAAATCACTTGAAACCGAATACATTAGCTTGTAGCCATGAAAGCAGCTGATGTGATTGTGTGACTGGTGACAGGTGACAAGCTGGCCAGCTTTCAAACGACGCAGAACTCCAGTGCCACCTTGTCGTTTAAAAAGTTTTCGGAAGCTGGAACCAATCAACAGTTTTTTGCTCAGTTTTGTTTTCGGGAGAACAGAAAGTGCTCTGCGTGACAGCACATCCTTACTAATCCTCATCTGATAACTTAATACCAATTTCAAAAATTGTACCGTGAGATTATGCAGGCGGTATCATTCGGTGGGAGCCCCAGGACTAACGGGAGGGCCCGGCACCCCCTTGTGGCTACTTCACTGAGCTTGCAGTCGTTATCTGTCCTTTGTTTTAACTGCTGATATTCAAATTCAGATCAATGTGAATTTAAAAGTAGTCAAAGTTGATGGAGGCGTAAACCCAGGAATGAGGCAGGGGAAACCGGCCAATACTGCTGTCACTGCCACATGCCCTGAAACCGCCGCACCGCAAAACAACTCGGGGAAATCCCACTGTGATGCGTTTCAGTTTGACTGATTGTGATCGTTTCGCTTCGGAGTATTCCATGCTCCTTTGAAAAACAGCCACATCACCCTTGCCCTTCCCCCTCACTGTTGTTTACCTCGATCACTTTGCTGGCCCTGTTTATCAAGTGTCAATTAAAACACTGATGTCAAAGGGCGCTTGATTCACTAATCTTCTCCCCCACGGTAGGATAAGCGGAGAACCAGGGCGAAAAAAGCGAACAAATGTCATTCATCGCAACGCACTGAGGTGTAATATCCACTTCGGAGCGGCTCGTACACGGCGGTCCACAGATTATCAGACTCGCTACAGGACGACTTCCTCGCCGATATCTCTGTGCAAACACGGGCGGGGCTGTAAATACCCCCGTCCCCCCCCCCCCACGGCGTGCCCCACTGCTGACTCACCCTCTCAGCGGGCCCTGTCCAGCCTGGGAAGAAGTGGGTGGGGGCGGGGATTTGGGGGGGGTAAACACCCACCACCGGTCTCATCTCCTGCACGTCATTGCTAATAGCAATTCACTATTCACTCAGATTCATTATGACAACCCCTGCCATCCTTACCAGCCTGCTTCACAAATGTACCAGATTCTTTCCTTCAGAACCATCAGCATCGTGTGAGAACGCACACAGCAGACACCTGCAGGAAGGAGAGAGCATTATATTCCTACAGCAGAGAATAGTACTTCATCAGTTAAACCATCAGTTTTCTTTTTTTTTTTTTTTCATATTTCCCGCAATTTCATTTATGTGTCCAGGCCTGGTGCCCAATTTTCCCTTCTCCCTTTCCTCAGTAAAGCGTCTTTGTGACAGCGACTCTGTAGAAAGCGCTCTGCAAATAAAATGGAAAAATAAATTCAATCTTCTAAATTCTCTACTGGGAACATCCGTATTCTCCATTATGTCACTTGGTTGAATAAATATATTCTCATAAGTCATAAAGAGTTAAATTAAAATAGGTTACATTGAAAATGCAAATAATTCCAATGTATTAAGCATTAAATATTCACCATTAAAATCCATTTTTTCACGCAACTTCGCGCTTTTTACCTCAGTTTTTAACGGCAGTTCTTTCTGGAGATAAATCCAGGAAAGACTGCGCATGCTCCCTCTACAGGCGATGATGTACTCGACACTCAATATCTGAGAAATATTAACCCCGTTTTTAAAAAAGAAAAACCACACATATTCATGTGGGTTACATAGCGAATACGCAATAAGTCTTATATGTATTGTGGAGTCCAAAACGGAGTTAAAGTAAATACGCATAGGGTTAAACTATCTTAGACCTACTGTTTGCAGTCATTGGCAGCATACAAGTAGGGGAGACGGAAGTTGGTTGGCACACTTTTCACTCATTGCCATATTTCTTCGGCATACTTTATGTTAGTATATTCTAACCAGAAGCAAATTAAAACTTAAGGTCTCAGCTATAATTATTTTCATGTCTACAAATGTTTTCTTATATTAGGTCACCAATGATTAAAGTCAGGTCTTGCACTTGTGCCAACCAGCCCCAACACAGGGATAGTTGGCACAATGGTAAAATGCTATAGTTACAAAGAAATAATTTTCAATTCAAATTAAAACCAGAAAATATGAATATTCAATGGAATACATATAAAATAATTAATACATAAAACATATAATATACAATAGAGTTGAAACTGGGGTTGGTTGGCACAATTATTTTAGGGTTGTGCCAACCAACCCTGGTACAGGCATGCAGTTAATACTGTGATAACACATGCATTATTCATATGTATAATGCATGTTATGACATCAACTACATGCTTATACCAGGATTGGTTGGCACAACCATAAAATCTGTATGCCCAGCAAACCCGCTCACATTGGGTCTGACCTCTGGGATAATATGATACCCAGCTAACATTGCTCTCAGAGACTTTGAAACCTCACATCAAAATGTAGGTTGAGAGAGGGGTGCCAGGAGGCTTCACCCTTAACCCTAAAAGCCACACATCCTCCGATGAGATTACCAGGCATCACTCTCGCCTCCCACAGTCAGCCACTTGTTGGTGTGTTTTCCATTTTTAAAATGCCATTCGTCGAATGTATTTCCATGTATTTTGGAAATCCCCACACAACAGTAATTAACTACTCCTCCTTAACAGAGGCATGGGGACTGGGGAAACAAACGTTGAAACAAACAGACTGGGGCGGGGCCGGGGGGGGGGGGGGGGTGCAGGATTTTGGGGCGGGGCAGGAAGCCAACTTCCGTCCAATGGCCACGGCGGATGGGTGCATCCCAAAATTCACCAGGCACTTTCACCGTTTTACCAGACAAGAAAGAACAGATCAAATTTAGAATAGAAACGGACCTCAGTGTAGCGTTTTGGGTGGTAACCTGAAAAAGTGAATGGTGCAGTAGACAAACTTACCCAACACAGGTCAAATTTACCAGCATTTGCCTGGCGTTAGTTTCCCACCCTGGTCTGGGAGAAGCTGGGTTCAGAGGTGGGGACTGCTTCCCCACAAACAGCAAGGTGTGTAGATTCCAGCCCCACCCTGATTTATTCATACTGAGCCATTACGTAATCCCATGAAGAATATAAAATAACTACTACGATATCACAGGAGTTCAATACATCACACAACAGTAAATCACAACAGTAAAACATTCAATATTTTTATAACTCAGGTTTAATCACTGAAGATAGCTGTAAATACAGAAAATCTGAGCAACAGGTTCAAACTAAATCAAGATGACAATAAAAAAGGAAACTCAAATTCATTATTTTTTATAGCAATGAAAGGAAATAAGTACACTGTAGTGATCATTCTGCATTTTCCCAATCAGCTGCATTTGCCCACAGAATGTTACACATTGATAACAGATAAAATGCACTGTTAACTAGAGGCCACTGCCTTCTTTTACACAAAGATACAAAAGTCAGAATTACGACTTCAGTAGCATTTGACCCTGCCATCTTTTGCCAGTATTTTGCCACATATGATCTTAGTATGTTATAGACACGTAACAAAACATAAATAATAGATACCCGTCAAGCTAAGAGATTAATCTGAACCTGCTAATCGGTATTCTCATATACAGGGTTTAAGCTCTACTGAGGGTAATATTGGGTACATCTGAAATTACAGTTGTATAAAGGCTTGGTCAGGTTTTGGGTATGGTTAGGTATTGGTTAATGAAGGCTGGGTGTACATGTAAATGCGTCTAAATATGTGTGCGTGCGCGTGCATGTCAGAGATTAAGAAAGAGATTCACGGCATATACAAGATAAACTGTAAGAGAGTGGGTTTGAGAGTATGTGTGTGTTTGTGTGCACGTGTCAGAGAGTGTGTGAGTTTAAGTGTTTTTGGTGTGTGTGGGTGCGTATGCATGCGTGAGTGATTGTGTGTGCGTTTGTGTTACACACCTCAGGATTTGAGGTGGCAATCAGAATGTTTTAATTCCTGGTATTATATGGAAAGAAAGAACGAGACTTTCAGACTTCTGAGCTCTTCACCAGGAATGAAGCAAAACAATGGAAGTCCCACATAACATCGCCCACTCTACTGCAACAGCTCCCCCTTGAGGCCATTACAAAATTCCTATTAACTCCAGCAGAGTGCTTGGAGGACTCGGTTAACTACAGATACAATGATTACATGACATTACACGTGAAATAGCTTGAACAATTTCAATAGGCCCGAAGCAGTGTTAAATATGTATACATTAAAAAGATCATCATATGTACCAATAGGACTATAACCATTTATAAATATTATTTATTTATAAATAATATCATTTTAATATTATTTATACCACTAGTGTCTATGAAGCCAGTCGTGGGTGTCATATGTGCGAGTGTGTGGTTGCATATGCATGTGAATGTGTGTGCCTGTGTGCGAATGTTGATGTGTGTGGGTGAATGTGTGTGTGTGTGTGTGTGTGTGTGTGACTGTGTGTGTGTGTTTAGGTGGGTATGAGAGTGTACAGTGTGTGAGTGTATGTGAGTGTGTGCGTGTGTGTGTTTGTGTGCGAACGTCGATGTGTGTGGGCGCATATGCAAGCGTGCGTGCATGTGTGTGTGTGTGTGACTGCGTATGTGTGAGCGGATGTGTTTGTGTG
Organism: Anguilla japonica; assembly: GCA_025169545.1. Classification (NCBI taxonomy): domain Eukaryota; kingdom Metazoa; phylum Chordata; class Actinopteri; order Anguilliformes; family Anguillidae; genus Anguilla; species Anguilla japonica. The sequence goes on along the minus strand of CM045901.1, from coordinate 9,706,797 downwards.
TGTGTGTGTGAGTGCGTAAAGTATGTGTGTGCAGGTGGGGAAGAAAGTGTATGTGTGTGTGTATGTGGGTGCATATGATTGTGTGTGTGTGAGTACGCATGTGAGGGTGTGGGTGTATTGTGTGCGTGTGTTTGCGTGTGTGAGCATGTGTGTGAGATATGTGCGTGTGTGTGAGAGTAAGTGTGTGTGTGTGCATATGCATGTGTGTGACCACATGTGAGAGAGTGTGTGTGTGTGCATGCGTGGTTGCGTATGTGTGTGTGTGCGTGCATGAGGGTGTATGGGCGTGCGTGTGTGTATGAGAGTGCATGCGTGTGCGAGAGTAAGGCTGGAAACACACTTGATTTAAATGACGTGGCCGCGTACACAAAATGGCTGTCATGCGTATCCTGCGGTCATTCAGAGCGTCCTTTGTGCACGTCCTCAAAAATGAACGCTACACGTCTGCAAGGTGCAATACTCGCGTAGTGCCTAGTGACGTGACTGATGCCAGGAAGCCAGGAAGGATGGCGGGATCACCTGAAGGGAAGCCATGATCTGCCCCCTAGTGGATATACCTTTTAAGCCTCCAGAAAATTCAAGTATGTTTCCAGCATAAGTGTGTGTGTGTTCGTATGCATGTCCGTGTGTGACAGTGTGTGTATGTGTGTGTGTATGAGTATGTGTACGAGTGTAAGTGTAAGAGTAAGTGTGTGTGTCTCTAATCCAGTTGGCAGAGGGACACAGAGGAGTCACTCATTTTAAATCCAGCACAGAGGGGTGTGTCTTGAGTGAAGTGTGTGTGGAATCTGTGCAGGAGGGTCAGTGTGTCAGTGTCAGAGACGCTGTAGAAGGACAGAGTTCCGGCCGGACGGTCCACGCACACTCCTACCCTGTACACAAACACTCCTCTACCATCATCATCATCACACACTCCTGCTCTGCGGTAGGGGGAGGGGCGGACAGGTATGGCTGTGTTATTCTCATTGTGACAGACAGAGTAACCTTGTTCATTGCACTCCAGACTCCAGGAGTTTTTATTGTCTCCAAACTCATGGTCAGAACCCACTCCTTTCCTGCTGATTCCTTTATATGTCACTGTTACATCAACCCATCCCCCCTCAGACACACTCCACTCAGTCTCCCAGTAACAGCGCTCACACACACTCTCTCTGCACACAACCTGGTGCTCAAATTCCGATCCCTCTGGATGATCAAGACATTGCACCTCTCTCCATGTTTGTGTCACCTTCCTGTTCCCCTCAGACAGAGACAGCTCTCCGTGCACTGTATTTGGATCCAGTGTGAGCTGACAGCCGTCTGCACACCAGAGACATTAATGAGATTAATTAGCATTATTAATATTCTCATTATCTGTGTGAGAAAGAGCTGTGATAGTACCTGTGTGTGTGTCTGTGAGTGTAAGATACTTTTCTGTAATATCTCACTCTCTCTCTCTCTCTCTCACACACACACACACACAGTGAACAGCAGTGTTCTGTGTCGATACAGACTCACATTTCCTGGGTCCTGGTTTGGTCCTGTTCCCTCCTCCATGGTCCACACTGTAAGAACAGCAGAACAGAGAGTGAGTGAGTGTGCATGTGTGCCCATGCGTGCGTGCGAGGTGCAGTGTGGAAACTCTCTGTACTTACAGCAGTGTGTGTGTGTGTGTGTGTGTGAGGTGCAGTGTGGAATCTCTCTGTGCTTACAGCAGTGTGAGTTTGTCCAGTTCAGCAGCAAACAGTGCCCTCACTCCTGAGTCTCCTGGGTGATTGTATCTCAGGTCCAGCTCTCTCAGGTGTGACGGGTTTGAACTCAGAGCTGAAGCCAGAGAATCACAGCCTCTCTGTGTGACTCCACAGCCTGACAGCCTGCAGAGAGAAGGACAAACACACCTTACACACATTAACATAAACTAACAGGGCTGTGTGTGTCAAACACATAGCAGTGGGTTACACACCTTACAGTACATTAATATAAACTAAATGGTCTGTGTGTATCGAACACACAGCAGTGTGTTACACATCTTACAGCACATTAATATAAACTAACAGGGCTGTGTGTGTCAAACACATAGCAGTGTGTTACATGCCTTACAGCACATTAATATAAACTAGACAATTCCTGCAGAAATTGTAAAGTGTGGTTGCCGCCAATGCAAAGTTGGCTTTGTGCCTAACAGAGTGAACAGTGTCTGTAGTATGAGCAAAGACAGAGTATTGTGTATGTGCTATAACATCACGGTAACGAGTTGACTTGTTCTAGGAGCTTGCTAGTGTGTTGCTAAGTAATTGCTATATTGTTCTAGGTGGATGCTAGGGTGTTGCTAGGTGATTGCTATGGAGTTCTAGGCGGTTGCTAGGGTGTTGCTAGGTGGTTGCTATGGAGTTTGAAGCGGTTGCACCCGTCCCACCCGGTTCCTACGCCAATGAGAGTAGCGGTCCAAAAAATGGGTGGAATAAAGAAATAAATAAATATGTGCAATAATAGTAGTGTGATTGCCTAAGGCAACCACACTAACTAACAGGGCTACAGTTGAATATAAAATAACAGGGCTTTGGAATTAATTATCATTATTTAAGAGGATGACCAGTTTAATTAAATTTGAACAGGTTCAATTAGTTTTCATAATTTTGAATAATGTGTGAATAGAAATGATTTGACGCTTCTCAAAAAGATGTTTTGTCCAATTGATGTCAGATTTAAAATGTGTGTTTCTACCAAGAGAAAGAACAGGAAAATGTTGCTTTAGTTCTGTGAAGAAAAATAAATCTCTTGTCTATTTTAACATTTAAAACATTAGTAATATTAGCGCTATATTTAGTCATTATTAACATCAGTGTTGTATTTAGTCACACTGGAGCCGTTTTTGATTGAAGGGGTTTGTGTTTGTACTCACCCCAGTCTCTGCAGTTTACAGTGTGGGTCCTCCAGGCCAGCAGAGAGTGCGCTCACTCCTGAATCCTGCAGTTCATTGTCTCTGAGCTCCAGATCACTCAGCTCTGAATGAGGAGAACGCAGGACTGAGGCCAGAACATCACAGCAGCCCTCTGTGAGATTACACCAACCCAGCCTGAGGAGAGACCACAGACACACACACACACACACATACACACGCACACACGCACGCACGCACACGCCACATGCGCACACAGAATTGAAATTCACTGCTGATTGTGATACTGCACCTTGGCAGGAGATACACGTGGAATTTCCTATTTGTACAGTATATGCGTTTCTGGGAAGTACACACAGTACACACAAAACAGGAAGAGTTTATATTAATTGAGTTTAAAAAGTATTCTGACTAATCTACAAAAGAAAAAGGTTACCACTTTCTATTAACAAAAAATAACTAAAAATAAGGAGCCAATTCAACTCAAGGTTGGGGGCCTCCAGCAAGAATTTAATTCCCGAACCCTTTCCATATTATGCTCATATCATTTGAGACACAATCTGATTGCAAACATATTTAATTTGCAAACACAAGAAACAGCGCTAGCACTAGTACGGTCTACAAACATCTTTATTTTTTAAACACATTCAATATTCATCATAATGAAGTTACAAAATAATATAATTTTAACTAACAAATTAAAAGGTCTGTTAATATTCTTGTCATAAATTTAAAAATATTCACTCAGATAAAATGAAAACGCGTTCAATACAAATTGATGCTCATATTGCTCCAATGATATGCTGCGTTGTTGTGAGCATCAACGTTTTTCCAGGAGTTGTAAGTGTATAATTTGATTTAGAGCCGGAGAGAGAGGACTAGAACATGAACAGTATACTCGGCAAGTGACTGTTTTATTAATGGTGAAGTATGCGATAATGACATAATCAAATTCATTTTGATATACTGTCTCAAATGATTCACTTCAATAAACTGAAATTCCCAACACTAGCTACGCACTCACTGTTGCACCCACAGACAAATTAATTGCACTGCAGCGCCATCTACTGGCTGCAAGAGAACACCACAAGTGATTATTGCCACTGACTGCAACTACAGGTACATAGAGGACCAAAAAGCCTAAATTAAAAATTAATAAATAAATTACTCAATGAATGAATGAATAAATAAATAAATAAATACAAATGCAAGACAATGAAAAAATAAATGAATGTACACAGAAATAAATGAATAGATAAAATCTGACAAATGGGTATTTGCATTTATTTATTTCCATGTTTATTTCTTGATTCATTCATTTCTGTTTATATTTACTTCCTTATTTTTTAATTAATTTATTTCTGTATATATTTTTTGTATTTATTTCTGTAGTTCTTCATCTATATAACAATGAGGAGGCTGTCAATGAAAATGTGTCATAGTGTCACATTATTCCCATTGGTTGATGCTTTTTACTACGTTTACGTTAGTAGGTCAGAGTGGGGCAAAATGCAACACAGATTTTTTTTTAGGTGGTGGAGCTTGGGTGACGTATTTCAGGATAAACACTCAGAATTACCCTCTCTTTCTCTCCAACAAACGCCGATAGAGTTCAATAAATATTTCGGGAGATATTGCCAAATCAAAGTCTGTTTTGGCAATATGCAAGTGAATTTTTTTACTGGAAGTATTTTTTGGGTGCTATATTGTATGTGCATGTCAATGGATCTAAATGTATGTATTCGTAAACAGTCTTTTCATGACTAACAGATTGTGTATTTTTGATAGAGCATGCTGCTTCCTGAAACTGCTAGCCAGTCTAAAGTGCAGACACACCCCACCCCACCAATGATAGCAAGTACTAGTAGTAGCAGAATGTGTATGCTCAGCATGACAGAATCTAGTAAACCAGCTACAGCGTTTTCAGTGCATTCAGCATCCAATCATCATTTATGACTTGATAATACAAGACTCCACTGAAACATCACATTCTAGTCAGGAACCACAAACCTGGCAACCCCTAGACACATTCTTTGTTGTGCTAAAGAAAGAATGCTGGTGGACAGAGGAGTAAACAGCACTTTTTAATATTTCACTGCACACAGCCATAATCATGAATTCCATTTAATTATTGTCTCACAGTACACAGCACTACTCACCCCAGTCTCTGTAGTTTACAGTTTGGACTCCTCAGTCCAGCACAGAGCAGCTTCACTCCTGAATCTCCCAGGTTATTGTAGCTGAGGTCCAGATCTCTCAAGGGTGAGTTTGATGACTGGAGAGCTGAGGCCACAATTTCACAGGACTTCTCTGTGATGTCACAGCCACTCAGTCTGCAAAGAAGAGTTTATATATTATTGTATAATAATATTAGGTAAAATACCACATGTAATATTTGAAATAAGTTCTAACAAGACCCATACCCACTATACCCCATGCCCACAGGATATGGCTGTTTTTGAACAGGTTTTGGCCCTACACAGCTGGCTGAAAGCTGAATGTATTACTCTTAGATGCTGAATGTATTACGCTTTAGTGTTAGTTACATTGACCTGTTTTCGACAGACTGGTACATTTACAGCTCTGGGCAGCAGTGTAGTGTAAGAGGTAGGGAACTGGGCTTGTACACCTAAGGTTGCAGGTTTGATTCCCAGGTAAGACACTGCTGTTGTACCTAGGTACTTAACCTGAATTGCTTCAGTATATATCCAGCTGTAAAAATGCTAAAAGTTGTTTTTAAGTCGCCTAAATGCCTGTAATGTAACAATGATTGTGTTCTATGATGAAGGGCTAAATTGAAACTTCAAGGTATGCAACTCATCTTCTGAGGAAGATGTCTAAGTAACATTCTCCAACAGCAGCACATTGGATCTCAGAATCAGACGTCCTGCTGGACTGAACTCTGACAGATCTACAGATGTAATTCTGACCCAAATAGCCCCTTTCCTCATACTGTAACCTGCTGGACTAAAGTCTGATGGGCTGATTCATTTGAGACTCTGTTGTCAGGGACATCAGGGTAAGAAGGGCTCATATCCTGTATTTCTCTGGTGCTTGTGCGTTGGGCATTTAGCTAAAACTGCACTGGATCGACATCCCATTTGCACATAGTTGTACACGTTGGCTCATAAATGACTTCCTCATGGCATGAGTGTATGAATTGCAAGATTCCTAGATCAACGGTATGTTTACCACCTCAGATAAAGGTGTTAGTGTCAGAGAACATAAGGTGAATGCCTGACAGTAGTAGACAATCTGCTCTCCGGGGAATACGGCCTTGCTGCTTATCCCCCCAGTCAATGCTCTTATATGTAAACCCACATTTACACATAAACATCTAGGTTGCAGCAAAGTTCAAACTGTTACACAGCCATAATCATGAATTCCATTTAATTAATGTCTCACAGTACACAGCAATACTCACCCCAGTCTCTGGAGTTTACAGTTTGGACTCCTCAGTCCAGCACAGAGCAGCTCCACTCCTGAATCTCCCAGGTTATTGTAGCTGAGGTCCAGATCTCTCAGGAGTGAGTTTGATGACTGGAGAGCTGAGGCCACAATTTCATAGGACTTCTCTGTGAGGTCACAGCTATTCAGTCTGCAAAGAGGAGTTTATATATTACTGTATGACTGGCCTGAGAATTATACATCCTGCTGGACTCTAATAGGCCGTTTTCTTATCCTGTAGATGAGAAAAGGTCAAACATTTGTGTTTACTTGTCCAAGTCAAAGTTGAGGACAAATGTTAGTTAAATAAAGACCAGAAAGTGTTGGCCTGTAAGCAAATGTAAGCCTTTGGTCTTGTTACATCTGTCTTGCTTCTCAGCTGTGCCTTGGTCTTTTTTTATCACAGTCCTAGATCTCTGGTATTGATTCTTTAGATGCTTATTTTACTATCCTGAGTCACTGTGCGACAGACAGGCTGTGGTTCTGTAATCTCTTTCATTCATTTTTTTCACAATTGTGTAATTTATTTTCCATGTCTGTCTAATTTTATGTGAAGGTAGTGTAGCCAGTGTTTTAAAATTAGATATGGAATACTGTGTCTCCGTCTTAATACTGTACTTTACTATAACCTTTCTTCAGTCTAATCTGTTTGTGAGTTGTATGTTTTGACCATGACTGATCCATCACATTGGTCTGCCTATCAATGAATTCATGATTTATTTAATAACTGGTATCTTTAATGATAATATATAAATTAAATCTAATAAAATACATTTTACACGTTTGATAAGCAAGTTTTTGCATTTGGTGCTACTTCTGTATTCATTAAATGACATTAAAATAGCTTAATAGCATAATTCTCAGTTGCCTGACAATTTTATTCTACTTCACTCTCACTTTAACTATGAAGAGTTTATGAAAACATGCTGTCAGATATTTACTTAAATAATACTTAATACTCACATGGCCTTCCTGCAGTTCCTGACTACTGGTACCAGTCTCTGATAACCGGCTGCTGATGTATTGTAGATTTTCAGGTCAAACTCTTCCAGGATCTCCTCTGACATCAGTAACACAAAGGCCAGAGCTGAACACTGGTGTGGTTCCAGCTCTTTATCAGAAAGTTTTCCTGATCTCAGTGAATTCTGGATTTCCTCTACTACAGAGTTGTCATTCAGTTCATTGAGACAGTGGAACAGATTGATGGTCCTCTCTGCTGAAGATTCCTCTCTGATCTTCTTCCTAATGTACTGGACTGTTTTACTAATGCTCTCTAACCTGCTTTCTGTCTGTGTCAGTCGGTCTGGTACAGGTAATCTGCCTTCTGTTTCTATGTCCAGTAGAGGTGATCTGCTTCCTGTCTGTATCAGTATTCTTCCTAAGAGAGTCTGAATGGAGTCCTGTGGGTCTGGTACAGGTGATCTGCTTCCTGTCTGTGGGTCTGGTACAGGTTGTCTGCTTCCTGTCTGTGGGTCTGGTACAGGGAATCTGTAATTTGTTTCAGGGAATTTGTTTCTTGTCTGTGTCAGTATTCCTCTTAAGAGAGTCTGAATGGAGTCCAGAGAGAGGCCGAGAAGGAATCGGAGGAAAAGGTCCAGGTGTCCATTCTTACTCTCTAAAGCCCGATCCACTGCACACCTGTGTAAGTCAGACATCTGCTCTGGTTGGAGGCGTGCAGAAAACATGGACCAGTCATCATCATAATGATATTTTCCTATACTGAATAGATTTCTGTGCTCATTTACCCATGAATGAAACACAAACAAGGCAGCCAGATACTCCTGAATGGTCAGATGCACAAAGCAGTAGACCTTCTCCTGATCCAACCCATACTCCTCTTTAAAGATCTCTGTGCACACCCCAGAGTACACTGAAGCTTCACTGATATCAATGTTACTATCTCTCAGGTCCTCTTCATAGAATATCAGATTGCCCTTTTCCAGCTGTCGAAAAGCCAGCCGCCCCAGTTTCAGGATGATTTCTGTATCTGATGCTGACACTTTCTTTGGGTTTATCTCATTGGCACCATGATACTTCTGATTCTTCACATTAGTCTGAATGAGCAGGAAGTGTGTGTACATTTCAGTCAGAGTTTTGGGCAGATCTCCACTCTCTGTTTCACCCAGCATTGTCTCCAGAACAACAGCAGAAATCCAGCAGAAGACTGGTATGTGACACATGATGTAGAGACTCCTGCATGACTTCATGTGTGAGATAATTCTGCTGGCCTGGGTCTCATCTCTGATTCTCTTCCTAAAGTATTCCTCCTTCTGTGGGTCATTGAACCCTCGTACCTCTGTCACCTGGTGGACAGACTCAGGAGGGATCTGATTGGCTGCTGCTGGTCGGGAGGTGATCCAGAGGAGAGCAGAGGGAAGCAGATTCCCCTTAATGAGGTTGGTCAGCAGCACATCCACTGATGATGACTCTGTTATATCACAGCAGATCTCATTGCTTTGGAAATTTAGAGGAAGTCGACACTCATCCAGCCCATCAAAGATAAACACAACTTTGACTTCATCACCTTCAACACTCTCAATCTCTTTCAGTTGTGGAAAGTAGTGCTGCAGAAGTTGCATCAGACTGAATTCTCTCTCCTTTTTCAGATTCAGATCTCGGAAAGGAAGAGTGAAGACGAAATCAACATCCTGATTGGCTTTTCCTTCTGCCCAGTCCAGAATGAACTTTTGCACAGAGATAGTTTTCCCAATCCCAGCGATGCCCTTTGTAAGCACAGTTCTGATGGGTTTCTCTTGTCCAGGTAAAGGCTTAAAGATGTCATTGCAGAGGATTGGAGTCTCCTGTGTGGTTTGTCTCTTGGATGCTGTCTCAATTTGTCTGACCTCGTGTTCATTATTGACCCCCCCACTTCCCCCCTCTGTGATGTAGAGCTCTGTATAGATCTCATTCAGGGGGGTTGGGTGGTCCTGCTTTGCTAAACCTTCAAATATGCATTCAAACTTCTTCTTCAGATGAGTTTTCAGTGCCTGCTGGGCTCTTTTTATGGATTCATCTGGTGTGTGCTGTATCAGTGTGAAATAAACATATAAATAGGTGTGCTATATCAGTGTGAAATAAACACTTTATCAGAGCCATTAAAACAATCATATCCCTGCTTGAGTTCAAATGTTTTCTCACAGGGATGGATAATTATAAACACCAAACATGCAGCAGGTCCATAGCCTTATATTTGAAGTGCAGTTTTTGCTCTCGATAGATGATTTTGGAGAGATACTACACTCCTGGGCTAAAAAAATGGGCCAAGCCCAAAATGGCAAAATATTAAGCTTTTAATGGTCTTAACAACAAATTATTGGTCAGAAAATTAGCAAAAATTAAACAAATGCACTCCTTAGACCTCCCGTGCCACCATTTGCCCGTTTACTTTTGCTGCAGTGAACTGTTTGGGGAAAAGCTAGAAACAGGGAAATTCACTTATACAGTAGACAAATTAACATAATGTCAAATAAAAGAGACATGTTTTGTATTTGGTTGTATATAATTTGCATGCCATGACTTCCTGATGTCTGTGACCTATCAACATCATTAGATTCTGGATATCGTATTTTCAGGTTGTCCTACAAGCGATAAAAAAACTCTTTACATTTGAATGGATCTCTATGGGAATTGGGGGGTGGGACTAGATTCAGCTATCAATTATTCTGATACAGTATGGAACACATTTGTTAGCTAAATGGCTTTAAGTCATCAAGGGTCCAAGGTATCAAATGAGCCTCAAACCACCGTGCTGCTGCCAGATATGCAGTAGATACTACAAGCATTGTTTCTCCTGAATATTGATTCCACTGAGTTCAATAGGGTTAGGGTTAGCTGTAAATTATGCTGATACAGTTCCATACTGTATCAGCATAATTTACAGCTGAATCCAGTCCCACCCCCCAATTCCCATAGAGATCCAGTCAAATGCAAAGAGTTTTTGTATCGCTTGTAGGACAACCTGAAAAAAAGATATCCAGATTCTGATGATGTTGAGGTCTAAGGAGTGCATTTGTTTAATTCTTGCTAATTTTCTGACCAATAATTTGTTGTTAAGACCATTAAAAGTTTAACATTTTGTCATTTTGGGCTGGGCCCAAGTGGGAGTGTACTTGGGATGAATAAATTCCTTTGGAAAAATAGAATTCTTCTGCGCAATACTTTTGGTTAATGCTAACTATATAAACTGAGTTCTTAAAACACTCTGTTCAAAATCTTACTCATTGTGTTTGGGTCTATAAAGACATTGACATTAGCACTTCTTTTGTTATGTTAACTCATTCAAAGAAATGTGGCAAAAAAAATCGCACAAGAATCTATGAAAATAAAGAAGTACATATCATACCTGTTTTAAGAAAGACTGTGTCTCTGAACTCTTCTCTTCAAAACGGCTGGACTCCAGTGAATAGTGGAACCTGTGAAAAAATCACAAATTCCAGTGAAACTCATCCGCTTACTGCAGCTCTAACTCACAGCACATGGAGACAGAGCTTCCAGTTAAACTCATCCTCTTACTGCAGCTCTAACTCACAGCACATGGAGACAGAGCTTCCAGTGAAACTCATCCTCTTACTGCAGCTCTAACTCACAGCACATGGAGACAGAGCTTCCAGTGAAACTCATCCTCTTACTGCAGCTCTAACTCACAGCACATGGAGACAGAGCTTTCAGTTAAACTCATCCTCTTACTGCAGCTCTAACTCACAGCACATGGAGACAGAGCTTCCAGGTAAACTCCTCCTCTTACTGAAGCTCTAACTCACAGCACATGGAGACAGAGCTTTCAGTTAAACTCATCCTCTTGCTGCAGCTCTAACTCACAGCACATGGAGACAGAGCTTCCAGGTAAACTCCTCCTCTTACTGAAGCTCTAACTCACAGCACATGGAGACAGAGCTTCCAGTAAAACTACTCTTACTGCTTTTGATCTTATTATTCCCAAACTTTTTATTTTGTACGTAACTGAATGACACACTTGATTCCATTCCCCAGGTGAGGTGTTACTATATCTCTAATATTAACCTATTCAATAACACCTCCTGTGCAAACATATCAGATTCACTCACTGAGTTTAGTTCTCTCTCTCCTGCATTTGTCTTCATTTTGCATTTCCTCAGTTTATTTCTCTCTTAGGGATCAGAACTCTGAGCCACATGATGCTTCTGTTCAGACTGGCTTTGTTCAGCGTAGTGGTGTCTGCTCTAACTGTGACCAACATAAGTAATTTCAGTTCAACTGTGGAACAATCTGTTTTGAAAAATGTTCACTTTAAACCAGCTGTACTGTTTGTCTGTTGTAGACACAGTGGTGTTAAACACAACTACAAAATGTGGTTGAAATTTACTCCTGGTTGATGAACCCCTGTGAAATATGAAGCTGCTCCTGTTTGGCCTGTGTTAACAGCTGGAATATAGGGGCAGAGTGAGGGGTGGAGAGAGAGGCAGTTTAACTCTCATACTGCAGGGAATGGATCCAGGGTCACTTATACCTGCAGTAATTCAACAAGAAAAACACCATCAAAACAGCCCTGAGACCTACATGGTATACAACACATATCTCAATGTGTCACAGTACACCCACCGACACCTGAATATGTCAAAATACACCCAATCTAAACCTGACAGTTGCCTGGGAGACTGAAGTATAATTTGACAGTAGTGACAATAGTAACTTGTTTAATCACCTTTGATCACCTGTGATCTCTCCACTGAAGTTGGGTGGAGGATCCAGTGAATTATCACTCTTCATAGACACACAGCTGGGTGCAGGTGACCCTGCCCTCTCTACCTGGACCCTGTGAACAAAACATGGAGACACAGCTTCCAGTTAAACTTATCCTCTTATTGCAGCTCTAACTCACAGCACATGGAGACAGAGCTTCCAGTTAAACTCATCCTGTACTGTGTAAAGGAGGATGTTTCAGACAGTAGTTTTGCTTTCCCAGGTGGCTGAAACAGAAATGATTAAATGTTACAGGCTCAGCCGTTTCTGTGCATCTACTCCCATCAGCTGGGCCTGCAGTGACTGATGCACTTCCTGCTCTGACAGCAGCCGCTCCTCAGGTGCACCCCACCTGTGTGTGACGCTGCACAGGACAACGCCTTAGAGCCAATATTTCTCTTTCATCCTGTTCTAACCATCATGGAATCTTTTCCTCATTTCTCCTGCTGATTATATTACTCCCAGTTTTTATTTTGTGTGTGACTGAATGACTCAGGTGAGGTGTTACTGTATGTCTAATATTAGCTCATTATATAGCACTTCCTGTGTCAACATATCAGATTCACTCACTGAATTTGAGTTCTCTCTCTCCTGCATTTGTCTTCATTTAGCATTTCCTCAGTTGTTTTTTCTTAGGGATCAGAACTGCGAGCCACATGATGCTTTGGTTCAAACTGGCTTTGTTCAGGGTAGTGGAGTCAGCTCAAACTGTGACCAACATAAGTAATTTCAGTTCAACTGTGGAACAATCTGTTTTTCAAAATGTTCACTTTAAACCAGCTGCACTGTTTGTCTGTTGTAGACACAGTGGTGTTAAACACAACTACAAAATGTGGTTGAAATTTACTCCTGGTTGATGAACCCCTGTGAAATATGAAGCTGCTCCTGTTTGGCCTGTGTTAATAGCTGGAATATAGGGGCAGAGTGAGGGGTGGAGAGAGAGGCAGTTTAACTCTGATACTGCAGGAAATGGATCCAGGGTCACTTATACCTGCAGAAATTCAACAAGAAAAACACCATCAAAACAGCCCTGAGACCTACATGGTATACAACACATACATCCAAATGTGTCATACTACACCCACCTACACCCAAAAGTGTTATAGTCCATCAACCGACAACAGATATCGTCATAGTACACCAACCTACACCTGAGTGTGTCACAGCACACCATAACTACACCTGAATATGTTAAATTACACCCAATAAAAATCTGAGAGTTGCCAGGGAGCCTGAAGTACAATGGAACAATTGGGACACTATTATCTGGTCTAATCACCTTTGATCACCTGAGATCTGTCCTCTGAAGTTGAGTGATAGAACCAGTGAATTATCACTCTTCATAGACGGACAGCTGGGTGCAGGTGACCCTGTCCTCTCTACTTGGACCCTGTGAACAAAACATGGAGACAGAGCTTCCAGTTAAACTCATCCTCTAACTGCAGCTCTCACTCACAGCACATGGAGACAGAGCTTCCAGTTAAACTCATCCTCTTACTGCAGCTCTAACTCACAGCACATGGAGACAGAGCTTCCAGTTAAACTCATCCTCTTACTGCAGCTCTAACTCACAGCACATGGAGACAGAGCTTCCAGTTAAACTCATCCTCTTACTGCAGCTCTAACTCACAGCACATGAAGACAGATAGTGCATGTAAAAACATCATCCTCTTACTGCGGCTCTAACTCATGGCACATGGAGACAGAGCTTCCAGTTAAACTCATCCTCTTACTGCAGCTCTAACTCACAGCACATGGAGACAGATAGTGCATGTAAAAACATCATCCTCTTACTGCAGCTCTAACTCACAGCACATGGAGACAGAGCTTCCAGTAAAACTACTCTTACTGCTTTTGATCGTATTATTCGCAAGCTTTTTATTTTGTGCGTAGCTGAATGACACACTTGATTCCATTCCCCAGGTGAGGTGTTACTATATCTCTAATATTAACCTATTCAATAACACCTGCTGTGCAAACATATCAGATTCACTCACTGAATTTGAGTTCTCTCTCTCCTGCATTTGTCTTCATTTTGCATTTCCTCTGTTTGTTTCTCTTAGTGATCAGAACTGTGAGACACATGATGCTTTGGTTCTAACTGACTTTGTTCAGGGTAGAGGTGTCTGCTCTAACTGTGACCAACATAAGTAATTTCAGTTCAACTGTGGAACAATCTGTTTTTCAAAATGTTCACTTTAAACCAGCTGCACTGTTTGTCTCTTGTAGACACAGTGATGTTAAACACAACTACAAAATGTTGTTGAAATTTACTCCTGGTTGATGAACCCCTGTGAAATATGAAGCTGCTCCTGTTTGGCCTGTGTTAATAGCTGGAATATACAGTAGGGGCAGAGTGAGGGGTGGAGAGAGAGGCACTTTAACTCTGATACTATAGGGAATGGATCCAGAGTCACTTATACCTGCAGAAATTCAACAAGAAAAACACCATCTAAACAGCCCTGAGCCAACATGGTATACAACACATCCATCCAAATGTGTCATACTACACCCACCTACACCCAAAAGTGTTATAGTCTATCAACCGACAACAGATATCGTCATAGTACACCAACCTACACCTGAATGTGTCATAGTACACCATAACTACACCTGAACATGTTAAAATACACCCAATAAAAATCTAAAAGTTGCCAGGGAGCCTGAAGTACAATTAAACAGTTGGGACAATATTAACTGGTCTAATTACCTTTGATCACCTGAGATCTGTCCTCTGAAGTTGAGTGATAGAACCAGTGAATTATCACTCTTCATAGACAGACAGCTGGGTGCAGGGGACCCTGCACTCTCTACCTGGACCCTGTGAACAAAACAAGGAGACAGAGCTTCCAGTTAAACTCATCCTCTTACTGCAGCTCTCACTCACAGCACATGGAGACAGAGCTTCAAATTAAACTCATCCTCTTACTGCAGCTCTAACTCACAGCACATGGAGACAGGGCTTCCAGTTAAACTCATCCTCTTACTGCAGCTCTAACTCACAGCACATGGAGACAGAGCTTCCAGTTAAACTCATCCTCTTACTGCAGCTCTCACTCACAGCACATGGAGACAGAGCTTCCAGTTAAACTCCTCTTACTGAAGCTAGAAGTGCGGAGGCATGCGGCCAGGTGTGAATAGCCTACTTAGCTGGCAGGTCCTCATACCCAATGCATATTCATTACAGAAAGGCCATTTGCCCTGACATTCTCACCTGGTGTTGAAAAATAGTAGTCACAACACTAACTTTTAGCAATTTATTTTATATTTTTCATTAGATTTGCTAAAATATTTTGTCATCTTTTGATACCCAAGACCTTGATGAACACATTTCAATGATCCAAAAACTCTGATACTATTGTTTAGTGTGTTTTATTACAACATTCCTGTGCATGTTCAAAACTACTGTTTACAGTTTGTGTGTTTTTAGAGCAATTTACAATCCACATATGATTATGACCTACTTACTGCTGCCATATTATTGTAGCTGAGTTTGTGCTGAAAACAAAGATATGAAACACTCTGGAATCACTGTATAAAAAGTTGATGAAATTTACACAAATGTCAGAGCATGGCACAATCACCAGTGTTCCTCAGTTTACCCTCAGACCCCAGAGGGTTAAAAGTTTCAGGCTCAGTCATTTCTGTGCATCTACTCCCATCAGCTGGGCCTGCAGTGACTGATGCACTTCCTGCTCTGACAGCAGCCGCTCCTCAGGAGCACCCCACCAGTGTGTGACGCTGCACAGGATAACGCCTTAGAGCCAATATTTCTCTTTCATCCTGTTCTAACCATCATAGAATCTTTTCCTCATTTCTCCTGCTGATTATATTACTCCCAGTTTTTATTTTGGGTGTGGCTGAATGACTCAGGTGAGGTGTTACTGTATGTCTAATATTAGCTCATTATATAGCACTTCCTGTGCCAACATATCAGATTCACTCACTGAATTTGAGTTCTCTCTTTCCTGCATTTGTCTTCATTTTGCATTTCCTCAGTTTTTTTCTGTTAGGGATCAGAACTGTGAGCCACATGATGCTTGGGTTCAAACTGGCTTTGTTCAGGGTAGTGGAGTCAGCTCAAACTGTGACCAACATAAGTAATTTCAGTTCAACTGTGGAACAATCTGTTTTTCAAAATGTTCACTTTAAACCAGCTGCACTGTTTGTCTGTTGTAGACACAGTAATGTTAAACACAACTACAAAATGTGGTTGAAATTTACTCCTGCTTGATGAACCCCTGTGAAATATGAAGCTGCTCCAGTTTGGGCTGTGTTAACAGCTGGTATATAGGGGCAGAGTGAGGGGTGGAGAGAGAGGCAGTTTAACTCTGATACTGCAGGGAATGGATCCAGGGTCACTTATACCTGCAGAAATTCAACAAGAAAAACACCATCTAAACAGCCCTGAGTCCTACATGGTACACAACACATACATCCAAATGTCTCATACTACACCCACCTACACCCAAATGTGTCAAAGTCCATCAACCTACACCTGAATATGTTAAAATACACCCAATAAAAACCTGAAAGTTGCCAGGGAGCCTGAAGTACAATGAAACAGTTGGGACACTATTGTCTGGTCTAATTACCTTTGATCACCTGTGATCTCTCCTCTTAAGTTGAGTGATATAACCAGTGAATTATCACTCTTCATAGACAGACAGCTGGGTGCAGGTGACCGTGCACTCTCTACTTGGACCCTGTGAACAAAACATGGAGACAGACCTTCCAGTTAAACTCATCCTCTTACTGCAGCTCTAACTCATAGCACATGGAGACAGACCTTCCAGTAAAACTACTCTTACTGCTTTTGATCGTATTATTCCCATACTTTTTATTTTGTGCGTAACTGAATGACACACTTGATTCCATTCCCCAGGTGAGGTGTCACTATATCTCTAATATTAACCTATTCAATAACACCTGCTGTGCAAACATATCAGATTCACTCACTGAATTTGAGTTCTCTCTCTCCTGCATTTGTCTTCATTTTGCATATCCTCAGTTGTTTTCTCTTACGGATCAGAACTGCGAGCCACATGATGCTTTGGTTCTAACTGGCTTTGTTCAGGGTAGAGGTGTCTGCTCTAACAGTGACCAACATAAGTTCAGTTCAGCTGTGGAACAATCTGTTTTTCAAAATGTTCACTTTAAACCAGCTGCACTGTTTGTCTCTTGTAGACACAGTGATGTTAAACACAACTACAAAATGTGGTTGAAATTTACTCCTGGTTGATGAACCCCTGTGAAATATGAAGCTGCTCCTGTTTGGCCTGTGTTAACAGCTGGTATATAGGGGCAGAGTGAGGGGTGGAGAGAGAGGCAGTTTAACTCTGATACTGCAGGAAATGGATCCAGGGCCACTTACACGTGCAGAAATTCAACAAGAAAAACACCATCTAAACAGCCCTGAGGCCTACATGGTATACAACACATACATCCAAATGTGCCATACTACACCGACCTACACCCAAAAGTGTCATAGTCCATCAACCGACAACAGATATCGTCATAGTACACCAACCTACACCTGAGTGTGTCATAGTACATCATAACTACACCTGAATATGTTAAAATACACCCAATAAAAATCTGAAAGTTGCCAGGGAGCCTGAAGTACAATGAAACAGTTGCGACACTATTGTCTGGTCTAATTACCTTTGATCACCTGTGATCTCTCCTTTGAAGTTGAGTGATAGAACCAGTGAATTATCACTCTTCATAGACAGACAGCTGGGTGCAGGTGACCCTGCACTCTCTACCTGGACCCTGTGAACAACACATGGAGACAGAGCTTCCAGTTAAATTCATCCTCTAACTGCAGCTCTCACTCACAGCACATGGAGACAGAGCTTCCAGTTAAACTCATCCTCTTACTGCAGCTCTAACTCACAGCACATGGAGACAAAGCTTCCAGTTAAACTCATCCTCTAACTGCAGCTCTAACTCACAGCACATGGAGACAGAGCTTCCAGTTAAACTCATCCTCTCACTGCAGCTCTAACTCACAGCACATGGAGACAGAGCTTCCAGTTAAACTCCACTTACTGAAGCTAGAAGTGCGGAGGCATGCGGACAGGTGTGAATAGCCTACTTAGCTGGCAGGTCCTCATACCCAATGCATATTCATTACAGAAAGGCCATTTGCCCTCCCATTCTCACCTGATGTTGAAAAATAGTAGTCACAGCACTAACTTTTAGCAATTTATTTTATATTTTTCATTAGATTTGCTAAAATATTTTGTTATCTTTTGATACCCAAGACCTTGATGAACACATTTCAGTGATCCAAAAACTTTGATACTATTGTTTAGTGTGTTTTATTACAACATTCCTGTGCATGTTCAAAACTACTGTTTACAGTTTGTGTGATTTTAGAGCAATTTACAATCCACATATGATTATGTCCTACTTAGTGCTGCCATATTATTGTAGCTGAGTTTGTGCTGAAAACAAAGATATGAAACGCTCTGGAATCACTGTATACAAAGTTGATGAAATTTACACAAATGTCAGAGCATGGCACAATCACCAGTGTTCCTCAGTTTACCCTCAGACCCCAGAGGGTTCAATGTTTCAGGCTCAGTTGTTTCTGTGCATCTACTCCCATCAGCTGGGCCTGCAGTGACTGATGCACTTCCTGCTCTGACAGCAGCCGCTCCTCAGGTGCACCCCACCAGTGTGTGACGCTGCACAGGACAACGCCTTTGAGCCAATATTTCTCTTTCATCCTGTTCTAACCATCATAGAATCTTTTCCTCATTTCTCCTGCAGATTATCATATTACTCCCAGTTTTTACTTTGTGTGTGACTGAATGACTCAGGTGAGGTGTTACTGTATGTCTAATATTAGCTAATTATATAGCACTTCCTGTGTCAACATATCAGATTCACTCACTGAATTTAATTTCTCTCTCTCCTGCATTTGTCTTTATTTAGCATTTCCTCAGTTGTTTTCTCTTAGGGATCAGAACTGTGAGCCACATGATGCTTTGGTTCTAACTAGCGTTGTTCAGGGTAGTGGAGTCAGCTCAAACTGTGACCAACATAAGTAATTTCAGTTCAACTGTGGAACAATCTGTTTTGAAAAATGTTCACTTTAAACCAGCTGCACTGTTTGTCTCTTGTAGACACAGTGATGTTAAACACAACTACAAAATGTGGTTGAAATTTACTCCTGGTTGATGAATCCCTGTGAAATATGAAGCTGCTCCTGTATGGGCTGTGTTAACAGCTGGAATATAGGGGCAGAGTGAGGGGTGGAGAGAGAGGCACTTTAACTCTGATACTGCAGGGAATGGATCCAGGGCCACTTATACCTGCAGAAATTCAACAAGAAAAACACCATCAAAACAGCCCTGAGACCTACTTGGTATACAACACATCCATCCAAATGTGTCACAGTACACCAACCGACGACAGATATCGTCATAGTACACCAACCTACACCTGAATGTGTCATAGTACACCATAACTACACCTGAACATGTTAAAATACACCCAATAAAAATCTAAAAGTTGCCAGGGAGCCTGAAGTACAATTAAACAGTTGGGACAATATTAACTGGTGTAATTACCTTTGATCACCTGAGATCTGTCCTCTGAAGTTGAGTGATAGAACCAGTGAATTATCACTCTTCATAGACAGACAGCTGGGTGCAGGTGACCCTGCACTCTCTACTTGGACCCTGTGAACAAAACATGGAGACAGAGCTTCCAGGTAAACTCATCCTCTTACTGCAGCTCTAACTCACAACACATGGAGACAAAGCTTCCAGTTAAACTCATCCTCTTACTGCAGCTCTAACTCACAGCACATGGAGACCGAGCTTCCAGTAAAACTACTCTTACTGCTTTTGATCGTATTATTCCCAAACTTTTTATTTTGTGCGTAACTGAATGACACACTTGATTCCATTCCCCAGGTGAGGTGTTACTATATCTCTAATATGAACCTATTCTATAACACCTGCTGTGCAAACATATCAGATTCACTCACTGAATTTGAGTTCTCTCTCTCCTGCATTTGTCTTCATTTTGCATTTCCTCTGTTTTTTTCTCTTAGGGATCAGAACTGCGAGCCACATGATGCTTTGGTTCAAACTGGCTTTGTTCAGGGTAGAGGTGTCTGCTCTAACTGTGACCAACATAAGTAATTTCAGTTCAACTGTGGAGCAATCTGTTTTTCAAAATGTTCACTTTAAACCAGCTGCACTGTTTGCCTCTTTTAGACACAGTGGTGTTAAACACAACTACAAAATGTGGTTGAAATTTACTCCTGGTTGTTGAACCCCTGAGAAATATGAAGCTGCTCCTGTTTGGGCTGTGTTAACAGCTGGAATATACAGTAGGGGCAGAGTGAGGGGTGGAGAGAGGGGCAGTTTAACTCTCATACTGCAGGGAATGGATCCAGGTCACTTATACCTGCAGAAATTCAACAAGAAAAACACCATCCAAACAGCCCTCAGACCTACATGGTATACAACACATATCTCAATGTGTCACAGTACACCCACCGACACCTGAATATGTCAAAATACACACAATCTAAACCTGACAGTTGCCTGGGAGACTGAAGTATAATTAAACAGCAGTGACAATAGTAACTTGTTTAATCACCTTTGATCACCTGTGATCTCTCCACTGAAGTTGGGTGGAGGATCCAGTGAATTATCACTCTTCACAGACACACAGCTGGGTGCAGGTGACCCTGCCCTCTCTACCTGGACCCTGTGAACAAAACATGGAGACAGAGCTTCCAGTTAAACTCATCCTCTTACTGCAGCTCTAACTCACAGCACATGGAGACAGAGCTTCCAGTTAAACTCATCCTCTTACTGCAGCTCTAACTCACAGCACATGGAGACAGAGCTTCCAGTTAAACTCATCCTCTTACTGCAGCTCTAACTCACAGCACATGGAGACAGAGCTTCCAGTTAAACTCATCCTCTCACTGCAGCTCTAACTCACAGCACATGGAGACAGAGCTTCCAGTCAAACTCATCCTCTTACTGCAGCTATAACTCTCTGATTCATGCACTTGTACCTCTCTCTGGCAGGGCCGTGGCTTTCATCGTCAGTCTCTTTCTCCTCTGAGGAACTCATTTTAGAAACAGCGCTGCCTATCTCAGGACACCGGGACACTTCAGATTAGATTCAACCACAGGTGGTGAGTCAAATCCGCCAACCTGTAAATACACAAAATAAGAACACAATAAACACACAGACACACTAAAACACAGTCTCAGGCACACACATACACCAGATCTTACAGTGCCGACAGGAACACATCTTGAATTTAATATGGCCCTAAACATGTGCAATATTATCGCCTACAAAATGTTTTGCACCCATGATAACAGTGATCAAGACTGTTGAATTTAAAGATTACCAGTGCTGAGGTATATATTCATTGTCCAACATGTGGAATATATTTAATGATATAATGGGGTGTGTAACCACCAAAATTACACATTTCTCAGATAAAAAATTTTCCAAAAGTTTTATGTCACAACTACTGGCACCCCTTCATTCGGTATTTTATTTGATTCAACATTTAATTTAATTGCAGTTTAATCGATTCCACTTTTAATTCATTATTTTTGTTCCTCTCACTCCTCATATTTATGAAGTTTAAAACAAACATTGTGTGGGAGGGAGGGACAGACGATGGTGATCAGTCACTGGTCATCGGGCGCCCCAACAGGAGCAAGCGCAGTTCATTTATGTTTTAGTCTCACTGGTGGACGGTCACCTATGGCGCTTTTCTCTCCACTCACAAACCAGCCGCTGTTAAATTAGCTGCAGAGCGATAGGGAGCGCAGGAAAGACTAAAAACCCATCGAGCAGCGATGGAGAGTTCTCAGAGTTGCTGATGTGCGCTCAAAAAGGCTCTTTTTAAAAATCCTCTCATGCTGAGCCAGGAAAACAAGGTGTGTAAATGTCATATTCGAAGTTACGTGAACACGATATGAGCAGAGCATAAGTTATGTAAGGAATAAACCACAACGTGCTGTCACGTTATTGGAAACTAATGTACGACGGAGGTGGTGATGCGGCCGAGGCGAAGCCGCTTAACCAGCCCCGAAGTAGGCTACATTATTTTCCCAATAACGGGACAGCCCGGAGGGGTTTATTCCACTTATACAACGGGTTACCAACAATGACTATATATGGTTACTTCTATATTTATTTATTTTTATCAATTTAATCAGCTGAAAGTGAAATTCTTCTGCGGGCGTTTGGGCATATTATTTTACCGTTGTCAAGCAAATCTCTGGCTGGTAGTTCTATTTGCACCGTTGTTAAGCAAAAACCTCTGGTCGTTAATTCTATGAAAACAATGATTCTATCAAGAACAAATAGTTCCTTCTCATTTCATACCATACAATTAGCACAATTTTTGTCATTACATTATTTAATAAAACTGCATGAAACCATAATTCAATCAAATTCATCTCCCTAGCACTGTCTTGCTTTTTAAATGGTGGTCGCGCAGTATAGACATAACGTCTTTCTAAAGCTGTCTTTACACTGCCGAGCCAGGTCAAAATGCTGTAGCAGACCAGGGATAGAATTAGTGATGATCAATTTCCACAGACGTTCTTTATCCACCCTTTGCCCGGTATGAACGTCTTCACTGCAGAGAGGAATCCGCGGGATTCCCTGTGGCACGTGCAATTATGTATCTTGTGCACAATAAACATTGTCTTTTCTCGTGAATGATTGTTGTGTGATATTTTTGAAACAACTGCCTTGCAAAATGTTACCCCTGTTGTTTCTGGTTTTGCTAGCTAAACTGTTCGAGAATAAAGCTGAGCTAGGTGTTAAATTAGCAATTGGAACAAGAAGAATAAAACAAAAACAAAGGAGATTTCATCAAAAAAGGGCATCAAGGCTGAAGGAACAAATGAGGAAGCATAATAAAATAATAACGTTAATCCAGTCAATTAATTTTTTTATTTCGTTTTTGTTTCTAAATATCACCTACCATACGGTCTTGGGTTTTGTTTGTAATTAGTTCCCAGATCATGGGCTTCCCTCTCTTTAGCTGAAATTTGGAAAAATCCCTGATTATTGACCATTTTGATAATGATAAAAATGTGATTGTTTTTTCTGGCAAACTTACTAAAAAATATTAATCATTCATAGATTTAAAGACAGTTCTTTTCACTTACTTGCAAGCACTGTTTATTAGCTTCAGAGAACACAGTTCTATTTCTTTCTTTCTTTCTAATTGAAAATAAATTCAGTCATTTCATTTAATCTTAACCTTATGTCTGTTTCTCTTCTTACATTGCAGCTTGGACAGGTTGGGTCATAACAATACTGAAGTAGGCTAAATTTAACCAGATAATATAATTTTTAAAAGACAGAATTCAGTCATTGTCTTCATTTTTTCCACAGGTAACAATATTTTCTCATGTTTTACTACCTGTACCATTGAGGTGAGAATTGTGGTTCATATCAAGTAGGTCCATCAGCAATGATTTTGCAACCAAATTATGAAAGTTTACTCAGTCACTTTGAGTAGTTAGCCGTTTTCAACTCTCATTCATGAAATTGCCATTGTATTATGGGTTTTCCATCATGTAGGCCTAATAATAATGGTAGTAGGTATCCGACATGACGCTGATTTTGCTTTGAGACATTCGAGTGGCTGGAATATTCATGTTCAGATTATATGGTAAATCAAATCTAAACCCTTCCTTTATTCTTCAATTTTCACACTTTTTAAGCAATGCGTAGCCCTCACATGCAAGAAAAAAATGCATGGAAACAGTCTATTTAGAAGTATGTTTTTAAAAGTGTTTCGGAGAAGAATCTGGGCTCAGCCCCTGATGGTTAACAGTCCAGCCAACGCCCCTGGTAATAATGAAAGTAAATAAAATTTAGACAGCACAGTGATCAATCAGCTGGACTAATGACGTGTTCCACAACAGAAACTGCGGTATTAGCACTTGCTAATATGGATAAACTGTCGTTCAAAACTATATAATCCAGATAAAGAAAAACTACATTAGTACTTCGTGATTGCCGATTTTTTTTATTTATCGTACAGCAGATATTTCAGCTTCCATTAGTTCGTGGTTACGGTCGAGCTCTCATTCTAAGTCTACGGTTACCACGCAAACATTAAACATAACTCAAAAGAATCTTCGCCGAAATACACCAGCGCATATTTCAGAAAAAGAAGACAGGTTTACTTACAGATTGCTACATTTGGTGACTCCCGGCAGTCGTGCTTAGTTTACGGTGAACACCAACTGCAGCCACTGGTAAGGCAGGCGGAAGTGATGATTGACAGCTTCGCCACACAATTAAAATTAAGATTCGGAAACCAACAGCAGAGGCATGCTAGATGACACGCATAGTTCGGTTGCACAGTAGTACAGGGAAAAGGCTGCGTCCGAATAGTCAATTTTTTTTTGATAATGATAAAAATGTGATTGTTTTTTCTGGCAAACTTACTAAGAAATATTAATCATTCATAGATTTAAAGACTGTTCTTTTCACTTACTTGCAAGCACTGTTTATTAGCTTCAGATAACACAGTTCTATTTCTTTATTTCTTTCTAATTGAAAATAAATTCAGTCATTTCATTTAATCTTAACCTTATGTCTGTTTCCCTTCTTACATTGCAGCTTGGACAAGTTGGGTCATAACAATACTGAAGTAGGCTAAATTTAACCAGATAATATAATTTTTAAAAGACAGAATTCAGTCATTGTCTTCATTTTTCCACAGGTAACAATATTTTCTCATGTTTTACTACCTGTACCATTGAGGTGAGAATTGTGGTTCATATCAAGTAGGTCCATCAGCAATGATTTTGCAACCAAATTATGAAAGTTTACTCAGTCACTTTGAGTAGTTAGCTATTTTCAACTCTCATTCATGAAATTGCCATTGTATTATGGGTTTTCCATCATGTAGGCCTAATAATAATGATAGTAGGTATCCGATATGACGCTGATTTTGGTTTGAGACATTCGAGTGGCTGGAATATTCATGTTCAGATTATATGGTAAATCAAATCTAAACCCTTCCTTTATTCTTCAATTTTCACACTTTTTAAGCAATGCGTAGCCCTCACATGCAAGAAAAAAATGCATGGAAACAGTCTATTTAGAAGTATGTTTTTAAAAGTGTTTCGGAGAAGAATCTGGGCTCAGCCCCTGATGGTTAACAGTCCAGCCAACGCCCCTGGGGGGACCAAAAAATGCCAAAATTAAAAGAAATGACTCAATAAATGAATGGATAAATAAATATAAATGTAAGAAAAAATTTAAAGAAATTAATGTACACAGAAATAAATAAATAAAATCTGGCATAAATGGGTATTTCTGCATTTATTTATTTCTGTATTAATTTATGTATATATTTATTTACGTATTTATTTCTTGATTCCTTTATTTCTGTATTTCTTAGTTCATATTATAATGAGGGGGCGCGTCTTTTACATTTGGGCTTAGGAAGCCCAAAGTCGGACAAGTACCCCTCGCTGCAGCCTTCCGGTGATGGAAGACGAGACATGGATCCCTACGTTGGACTGGGTGTCTGCTAGATGCTGGTATTTTCTTAGCAAGCTAGGTTTGACGAGAAGTGATCATAAGTTTTACGTGACATCAAATTTGTTCTTTTAATTTACTGTATATTGTTTTAACACGCGTGCTGACTAGCAGGCCTTCAATGTAAAATCATTAACCAATAGTTGTTAGTTTGAAATGCGGAAGATTTCATCAATGACCGAAACTCCACTGCTACCTTCATCTTATATTTAAAACCTTTAAAATTATTTTACTCGGAATTTGACATTAAGACATACAGATGTCATGAACGCAAAGATTTTTTCTATTTTCATAAAATCACTTGAAACCGAATACATTAGCTTGTAGCCATAAAAGCAGCTGATGTGATTGTGTGACTGGTGACAGGTGACAAGCTGGCGAGCTTTCAAACGACGCAGAACTCCAGTGCCACCTTGTCGTTTAAAAAG
The DNA here is from genome assembly GCA_025169545.1 of Anguilla japonica. Lineage (NCBI taxonomy): Eukaryota > Metazoa > Chordata > Actinopteri > Anguilliformes > Anguillidae > Anguilla > Anguilla japonica. The sequence goes on along the minus strand of CM045901.1, from coordinate 9,680,748 downwards.
TTTTCGGAAGCTGGAACCAATCAACAGTTTTTTGCTCAGTTTTGTTTTTGGGAGAACAGAAAGTGCTCTGCGTGACAGCACATCCTTACTAATCCTCATTTGATAACTTAATACCAATTTCAAAAATTGTACCGTGAGATTATGCAGGCGGTGTCATTCGGTGGGAGCCCCAGGACTAACCGGAGGGCCCGGCACCCCCTTGTGGCTACTTCACTGAGCTTGCAGTCGTTATCTGTCCTTCGTTTTAACTGCTGATATTCAAATTCAGATCAGTGTGAATTTAAAAGTAGTCAAAGTTGATGGAGGCGTAATCGCAGGAACGAGGCAGGAGAAACCGGCCAAGCCAGTTGTCACTGCCACATGCCCTGAAACCGCCGCACCGCAAAACAACTCGGGGAAATCCCACTGTGATGCGTTTCAGTTTGACTGATTGTGATCGTTTCGCTTCGGAGTATTCCATGCTCCTTTGAAAAACAGCCACATCACCCTTGCCCTTCCCCCTCACTGTTGTTTACCTCGATCACTTTGCTGGCCCTGTTTATCAAGTGTCAATTAAAACACTGATGTCAAAGGGCGCTTGATTCACTAATCTTCTCCCCCACGGTAGGATAAGCGGAGAACCAGGGCGAAAAAAGCGAACAAATGTCATTCATCGCAACGCACTGAGGTGTAATATCCACTTCGGAGCGGCTCGTACACGGCGGTCCACAGATTATCAGACTCGCTACAGGACGACTTCCTCGCCGATATCTCTGTGCAAACACGGGCGGGGCTGTAAATACCCCCGTCCCCCCCCCCACGGCGTGCCCCACTGCTGACTCACCCTCTCAGCGGGCCCTGTCCAGCCTGGGAAGAAGTGGGTGGGGGCGGGGATTTGGGGGGGGTAAACACCCACCACCGGTCTCATCTCCTGCACGTCATTGCTAATAGCAATACTCATAAATAACTAATACTCAGATTCATTATGACAACCCCTGCCATCCTTACCAGCCTGCTTCGCAAATGTACCAGATTCTTTCCTTCAGAACCATCAGCATCGTGTGAGAACGCACACAGCAAACACCTGCAGGAAGGAGAGAGCATTATATTCCTACAGCAGAGAATAGTACTTCATCAGTTAAACCATTAGTTTTTTTTGTTGTTTTTTTTATATTGCTTTTTTTGTCTTGTGGATTAGGATTCACTCAACTGCAGGTTTTTGTTGGTCTTAAAATCTCAATACGCCAACAATGCATCTGACCACACCTCATCTTAAGACCAGCCCCACCCATATGGGTGAAAGTCTGTTTCCCATGTAGACAACACAGGTGCTGGACAGGAAAATGTTCCAGCTTAGCACCAAGTGTATGATAGAGCCCCATGGGTCCCAAACACAATTGATGAAAACAATTTACACATTCAATGATTGTATTTCAAGGCACAACTTTACATTCTGTGTTCTGCATCTACCTAAAAGCTTATTTTTATCCAAGGCACCAAACACTAAAGCAGTAGATATTCAACTGAAGTTTAATCATTGAAATTGAGCAAATACAGTAATGCTGTCAAAACAAAATCACACAAAATGTTTTCATTCAAATAACAGACAGAACTGCTACAGTAGCACTAAACACACAAAATCACCATAAATACATTACCGTATGTATTGCTGCCGTGTGATTGACAGCTAGGGCAGCCAGGCATGGAGAAAGGGAGGAGTCAGTTCAAGTCGGCAGGTTCATTTAATACAGGAAGGCAGGCGGGGCCTGGGGGGAGTGCAGGGGTTTGGGGCGGGACAGGAAGCCAACTTCCGTCCAATGGCCACGGCGGCTGGGTGCATCCCAAAATTCACCAGGCGCTTTCACCGTTTTACCAGACAAGAAAGAACAGACCAGATTTAGAATAGAACCGGACTTCAGTGTAGCGTTTTGGGTGGTAACCTGGCAAAGTGAATGGTGCAAGAGACAAACTTACCCAACACAGGTCAAATTTACCAGCATTTGCCTGGCGTTAGTTTCCCATCCTGGTCTGGGAGAAGTCGGGTTCAGAGGTGGGGACTGCTTCCCAACAAACAGCAAGCTGTGTAGATTCCATCCCCACCCTGATCTATTGATATTGAGCCCTTATTTAATCCCATGAAGAATATAAAATAACTACTACGATATCACAGGAGTTCAATACATCACACAACAGTAAATCACAACAGTAAAACATTCAATATTTTTAGAATTCAGGTTTAATCACTGAAGATCATTGTAAATACAGAAAATTATAGCAACAGGTTCAAACTAAATAAAGATGACAATAAACAAGGAAACTCAAATGGGTGCATATGCATGCATGCGTGCATGTGTGTGTGCATGACTGCGTATGTGTGAACTTAAGGTCTCAGCTATAATTATTTTCATGTCTACAAATGTTTTCTTATATTATGTCACCAATGATTAAGGTCATGTAGTGCACTTGTGCCAACCAGCCCCTACACAGGGATGGTTGGCACAATGTTAAAATGCTATAGTTACAAAGAAATAATTTTCAATTCAAATTAAAACCAGAAAATATGAATATTCAATGGAATACATATAAAATAATAAATGTATAAAACATACAATAAATATAATATACAATAGAGTTGAAACTGGTACAGGCATGCAGTTAATACTGTGATAACACATGCATTATTCATATGTATAATGCATGTTATCACATTAACTACATGCTTATACCAGGATTGGTTGGCACAACCATAAAATCAGTATGCCCAACAAACCCGCTCACATTGGGTCTGACCTCTGGGATATGATGTTACCCAGCTAACATCACTCTCACAGACTTTGAAACCTCACATCAAAATGTATGTGTGTGGGTGTGTTTAGGTGGGTATGAGAGTTTACAGTATGTGTGTGAGTGTGTGCATGCGTGTGGGTGTGTGTGTGTGTGTGTACGTGTGTGAGTTTGTGTGCCTGTGTGCGAATGTCAATGTCTGTGGGTGCATATGCGTGCGTGTGTGCATGTCTGTGTGCATGACTGCGTATGTGTGAGCAGGTGTGTGTGTGTGTGTGTGTGAGTGCGTAAGTATGTGTGTGCAGGTGGGGAACAGAGTGTATATGTGTGTGTGTATGTGTGGGTGCATATGAGTGTGTGGGTGTGACTGTGTGTGTGTGTTTGCGTGTGGGGGAATATGCATGTGTGTGTGTATGAATGTGTGTAGTTGTGTATGTGTGTGAGTGTGTGCCAGTCTGTGCATGTGTGTGTGAGATAAGTGCGTGTGTGCGAGAATAAGTGTGTGTGTGCATATGCATATGTGTGTATGTGTGTGTGGTTGCATATGCCTGTGTGTGCCAGCATGTACTCCCAAGAAACAAACGCATTCTACTTTCTCTAGGTTACTTCCGTATAACTTCAGATTCCTTGCTTCCCTGATTTTCTTACTTGTGAAGAACATAATTTTTGTTTTTTCCACAGAAAATTTAAAACCCCATTCTATTCCCCATCTTTCCACTCGATTTATCCCTTCTTGTAATTTTTTAACTATATGTTCTAGGTTCCCTCCCCTCTTCCATAAAGCCCCATCATCTGCAAACAGAGACCTTCCCATGCCTACCGGTTATACTTTCAAATATATCATTTATCATGACTGAAAATAAAATAGGACTTACAACACTCCCCTGGGGCGTACCATTTTCTACAACATGTTTACCCAAGACCTCTGACCCTATCTTGACCTGAATTGACCTATCACTTAGAAAATCCCTAATCCAACTGAAGATGTTTCCCTCAATTCCCATTTTATGAAGCTTGATTAACAACCCTTCTTTCCATAGCATATCATAAGCTTTTTCCACATCGAAAAATACTGCAGCCACAATCTCTTTATTCACCTGGGCTTTTCTTATCTCATCCTCTAAACACAGAACTGGATCCATTGTGTTCCTGCCTCTCCTAAATCCACTCTGATATGCAGCCATCAGTCCCCCTTTCTCCAAAAAGTGCATGAGCCTCTCATTAACCATCTGTTCCATTAGTTTACATATATGTGACGTTAAAGCAATGGGTCTGTAGTTTCCTGGCTTACTAGGATCTTTCCCAGGCTTTCTGATTGGAATTACAATTGCTTCCTTCCAGCTCACAGGGACTCGCCCCTCCTTCCACACTTTATTGAATAAAAAATCAGTAATTTATTTAATCCTCCTTCACTTAAATGTTTAATCATTATATAGCTTATTCCATCTTTTCCCGGTGCACTCATTCCTGTTTTGCCTAATGCCCTCTTCATCTCTCCAACAGTAAATGGGACATCTAGTTCATTTCCACTGGTATTCTTTCTCCTTAGTGCATCCATGTTTCCAGCTTTGGTTTTTTCCCTGCCTTGCTTTTCTTCCTCATTCAGATTATAGGAACTGTGTACTGTAACAAAAGTTTTTAAAAGTAATTCAGCCTTTTCTTTATTGGTTATCGCCACTTCATTTCCAGTGCTCAGGACAGGGTAGTTCCATTCCCTCCTATCTCCTCCCATTTTCTTTATCATTCCCCAAACTTCTCCTATCTGAGTGGTGTTCCCAATTGACCCACAGAACTTCCTCCAATATGACCTCTTTGTCTGTCTTATCGTTTTCTTAACCATTGCCTGTGCTTTTTTGTACTGGACCAAATGCTGAAAATTATGGGATCTTTTGACCAGTTTAAATGCCTTGTTCCTACTCTTTACTGCTTGTTTGCACTTATCATCCCACCAAGGTACTAATTTCCTCTTTGTCCTACCTGTACTTTTAGGAATACAACTTATTGCAGCTGCCATTATACCCTGCAATATTTTGCAGTTACTCATTTCTATACTCACATTGTCGCTAATCTGCTGTAGCTGTTTATCACTTTCAGTCATGAAATTTCCACAGTTAGCTTTTCCAAAAATCCATTTACCACCTGTGTTCTCTGTATTCTGTATCATTACTATATTTATTTTACTGTATATTGGATAATGGTCACTACCTATGGTCCCTTCCTGATACACATCCCATTCGCACAATGGCGCTAAGGTATTGGTCACTAACGTCAGATCTATTACAGATTCCTATCCTTGTGTTTCTGCCATCATTAATACAGACAAGATGTTTTCCATCCAACAACTCTTCCACTACCTGCCCATTGTGATCTGTTTTATCACTCCCCCATAACGTATTATGTGCATTGAAGTCTCCACACCACACAATGCTTCCTCTATTTAATCCTTCTATGTCTTCCAGTCTGCTGAGTTCTAATTTCCTGCATGGATTATAGAAATTTATAACCACCAGGTTCTTCCTTTCTGCCCACACTTCAATAACCACACACTCCAACTCATTTTCAATATCAATATTTCTATAAGGAATGCCCTCCTTCACAAAGGTGACACAACCCCCTCCTGTCCCGCCTGATTGCCATGTATCCATTTATTATAAAATCTAAACTTGGTTTAACCATGACTCCTGGATACACAGCAGGTCTGGTTTTTCCTTCTGACTATAAATGAACTTTTTAAAATCCTGGCCATTAGCAATCAAGCTTCTTGCGTTCCATTGGAGAATTAACATTACTACTACTATACCCCAATACATTGTGTTTCTTGACTTGCCTGAACACTTAACTCCTCCCTAACCTCCTCCCATTTTAACCCTCTTATACCCAGGTGATGCACAGCTGCTTTGACAATAATCTTGATCCTTTCCGTTTTTGAATTTACATCCGCAGTTGCGTTTATAACTCCCGCTATAAACGTCACCAGTTTCTTTTTCTCTATCAACAACTTCTTTTCCACCTCTTGCATTATACTTGCCGCCGTTTGCTCCTTCCCTCCCCCTGCTTGTCATTCAGTTTCTCCTGTCCAGCCATCCTTATTCACTCCACCTTCTCCCTCAAACCTCACCACAACATTAAGGGATCCTGTCTTTGAACTCCTTGCCTCATCCTCCCGTCCCTCACTCTGTTTCTCCTAGATTACAGTCACTCTTTTTCTTCCTCTTAGCCGTCCGACGCCCACCTCCCATCCCCACCTGTTCCCATTCACCCCCATACCCCTCCTCCTCATTCAACTCCATGCTGTTATAGCTGTCTTCATCTACCTCCTTCCCCGCCATGTTACCACAGTCAACGAGAAGCAGCGTGAGAGTCTCGCTACCGGACCTATACAGGCCATCGGCCGACACTCCCACCCTTTACTCCTCACTCGACCGACTACCGATCACCAAATGTAACACTCAATCAATTTAATCCCGCGAACCAGTAAGAAGCAAAAAATTCAATACTTCCCGTCGCGCCGCACTTCCAAACCACCGTTTTCCCTGTTTCAAAAAACCCGCTTCACCCGACAATCAGTGGCCGCAGTAGTCAGCTACCTAATCCTAGCTACCACAAACACTCCCCGAACTAGCGCTTTTCCTATTTTAATCCTTTTAAAGGTCTTTCTACACGGCTAACCCCGGTCGGAAATCCCAAACCGGGATGCGCTCGTGCTTCTCTAAATACTAATCCTTTCAGAAGTGTCCGCACCTAACAGTCAAAAAAAAAAAAAAAAAAAAAAACAAAACGCCATAAACTGTTTGAACTTCGCTGCCACGCCGGCTCGACAATCTCCCGATCAGACGGCTTTCCGGAAATCCGCTTTTCCTCCAGCAGAGGTCAGTACCAGTGGTCCTGATCTGCTTCAGCATTTGCGTCTAGTTATTAACTACATATCCCATAAGCGCTTTCAAAAACACAAACACGTCACGATTAGTCAAACCGTAGGTACTGTAGTAAATTTCGTTTTACGCTTTTTCTTGGGTGTTATGTTTTTCCCGCCATTGCGCTCGTGCTCCTGAGTGGAGTTTTTACGGTCTATGACTTCAGGGAGATTTTAACGTCGCTAAGCGTGAATTTGACTAGCTAATGCACATTCTGGTAACTTTTTCCTCTTACATGTCTATAGAAATACAGAGCAGCACTGGTTTTGGCAACGTTTTAGTTCATAAACCATGGCTACAAGCGTAAACTCTTGGAGTTTTGAAGGCACAGGAACCCATTCGGTCAATGAAATGACATGGTGACAACCGTGGTCCCGCTCTATCCTAGCACGTCAACGTAGTGAGAGCATCCAGTGTTGCCTCCTTCGTTCTACAGTACAGGTAGGCAGGCAAGGAGCGACTCTCAAAAACAGTTTGAATAAAACAAATTCCACTCAAGCAACAGTTACTATCATGATGTTAAATGTTTAAACTCAGTAAGTATACAAAATCACATCATTCAGTAAAACAATGAAATTAAACGTCAAAGCATATATTAACCATTTTTCCACCAAACATCTGATGATAATCAAAAGTGATTGAACAATATGAATTTTTAAAAACTTTTTTTTTTTTCACTTTTCTACATTTCCACTCTACAAAAGTGGAAATGTTTCCTGTAAAATTATAAATACGTGGTATTCCTTTGTGAAGGAAAACATTATGGCTGTTTCCTCGGTAGATTCGGTCGGGTCTAGTGAATTCCATATAGGCTATGTTGAATTAAAACACACTCGGCACTGAAAGCAAGGATTAGTTCAAAACCGCTTTAATACAGAGGTTTAGCGCTTTAGTACAGAGCCTGTAGGAACGCAAAGACAGTATGTGCGGACCGACAGGGGATCCCCGGCATATAGGGAATCTTATCTTTTACGCTCATTAACACAAAGATACTTTTCACCCAGTATCCTTGATAGTTTAGTTTGTTAGCATGCCTAAGATAAGACACCGGGCCCAATTGGTCTGCAGCATGAGAGAGAAAGTGGGAGAGAGGGGGCCCATCTCCTGTTTATGGAACCGTCCTGAACCTTTACAGAATTGCATAGAGTACTTCAAAGCACACGTCATTTTCTCATTATCTACTTGAGATTTATGTATTTTAATAAAGAGAATGTTCTCTTCTCACGCGAAGGTAAGAATATGGGAGTTAGTCATTACACATGAAAACTGTTAAAAGAATACATTTTTAATCACTTATATTTTAGGGTATATAATGTAAAACAATTATTTAAACAGCATATTCTTCTACACCTTCTTGTATGGAAATGTATTACTCGTACACACAAAGGTTCTGCACAATTATTTGTTGCCATGACTAATGGACCACTTTATTTGCTTTATTTTTATATAAATTTATATAACGAATGCTTCCTGAAAATTAAAATCAATTTTTTTCATCCGTTCAAAATTATGCGGAAACCGTAATGTAGCTCATGAAATGTGCATGAAATGCACTAAGAACGTAAAGAAAGTAACAGTGTTTCCCCTTTATTCGAATATATACGGTTTGACAAACTGTGACGCAATTTTTGTATTTTTGAAAGCGCTTATGGGATTTGTAGTCAATAAGTAGTTGTGATTGCTGAATCGGATTTGGCGTTGGACTTCATTTCCCGAAAAAGCCATTGTCGAAACACCCATGCGGTGCCGTCTGAAACTTGTAAATATTTCCACACAACTGCGCGACCGAAAGGTAGGTTCATTTTTTTGTCGCACCGAAGTTAATGTATGATGATTGCCAGCTAACTTGAACTTTATCTGGAAATACACTTCGCGTTCATGTCCGATAATGTCCATACATTTAACCCAACTGGCGAGAAACAGTTTGCATCAATAAATGAACAAGCTAGCGAGCTGTAGATACCATTAACTAGATAGCAAACAAGCTAGCTGACGTAAGCAAACTAGTTTGTTTTAAGCAGGTATGCCACTCCCCTCCTGTTAATGTGGCTAATATTTAATGCTTCTCCTCACGTCGTGAAGTTTGCAAGTCTCTATGACAAAGTTCCGTTATACTCCATCATAAATGTGTCTTGTTTCCAGCCACCTGTTCTATTATTTCAACATCTGTTGGCTAGCATTAGAAAAAAAACATTTCGATTCTTTGTTTTGAGCGAGATTTTATTTATTTTTATTTATTTGTGTTACTTAAATAACTCTCGTTATAAGCCACTGTCCGTTTAGCTAACTAAACCTGATGGTCGGCATGTTTGCTTTCTCTGACTGTCCCTCAAATGTATATAAATTGTATAGCGGTCGTGTGTACAGTGATCCACTTCTGTTAGCAGCAATAGCTAGCTTGTTGCCTTGGCTGAATTGATTGGTCTGACATTTTTGTTACTACAGCTTACAGTACACTTACAGATTGGCAGGTAAATTTAATATCTTTAGTGTCAGGCGTTATTCCATCTTAATGTTCCAGACTTTATTATTATTGTGGTCATGTATACAGTAAGTACTGTACGTATAGTGTATGTTGTACGTACAGTAGTGGTGACAACAGACAGCCCTGTTTCATGCCTGGATGTAGATTAAATGGATGTGAAATTATGCCGTTTGTAGATATTGAGACTTGTGGATTGTTATATGAAATGTTTTCCTATTTTATGAATTTAGTCTGACACAGACACACACGCACACTCACTCACACAGACACGCAGTCTCTCCTCTCTTTCACACACACACACATATATATGCACACACATACACACACAGACACACACACACATATATATATATAGAATCACACACACACACACAGTCTCTCCTCTCTCTCTCACACACACACACACAACCATATTTATATGCACACACACCCCCACATATATATATATATATGTATATATATATATGTTGGCACACACACACAGTCTCTTCTGTCTCACACACACATATATATACACATGCATGTGCACACACACACTCGCAGTCTTCTCTCTCTCTCACACACACACACCTATATATGCACATGCACACACACACACAGACACACACACACACTCAATCTCTCCTCTCTCACACACAGTGTCTCCTCTCTCTCGCACACAGACACACACGTATGCATTGCACATGCACACAAACTCGCACACACACATATATATATGCACACACACACAGTCTCTTCTCTCTCACACACACACACACACACACATATTTCTATGCGCGCACACACACACACACACACGCAGTCTCTTCTCTCTCTCTCTCACACACGCACACTCTTAGTCTCTCCTCTCTCTCTCACACACACATACACACACACACACACACACAGTCTCTCCTCTCTCTCTCACACACACAACCATATTTATATGTACACACACCCCCACAAATATATATATATATTGGTATACACACACAGTCTCTTCTGTCTCTGTCTCTCTCTCTCACACACACACACACAAACACACACACACACACACACACACAGTCTTTTCTGTCTCACACGCACACACACACACACACACACATATATATGCACACGCATGCGCACACACACACACACACGCAGTCTTCTTTCTCTCTCTCTCTCTCTCTGTCTCACACACACACCTATATATGCACATGCACACACACACACACACGCTCAGTCTCTCCTCTCACATACATAGTCTCTCCTCTCTCTCGCACACAGACACACACATGTATGCAATGCACATGCACACAAACTCGCACACACATATATATATATCTCTCACACACACACAGACACACACACACAGTCTCCTCTCTCACTCACACACACTCTCAGTCTCTCCTCTCTCAATTTCAGTTCAATTTAAGTTGCTTTATTGGCATGAAATACAAACATACTTATTGCCAAAGCATACATATATAATATGTAAAATAATAATAATATTAAAATAATAATGGTAAATGTAACAATATATACAAATAACAGCATTGACAGCAACAGAAGTAAATCAATAAATATGTACAATGTTTATATGGGGTGGGTGGTCACTCACTGTCCCTCAGGTTATGGCAGGCTGAAATGAACTGTGCCGCAATTGGGGCTGTTGATCCTTCCCCTAAAAGAACTGCACATTTTTCTTCTTTTGATTTGTAATTAAAATTATTTATAATTTGGGATAATTTTTGGAAATATTTTTTTCCAATTTGTAAATATTTTGTGCAAGTAAGGAGGAAGTGCATCTCTGTTTCCACCTCGCCTGTCTTGCAGTGACCACATATTCGCTCTTCTTTTGGTACCCATGAGTTTTTGTATCTGCCTATTTCAATTCAAGCGTGTGGTCACTGAGCCTGTACTTGGTCAGGATCCGTCTCTGCTTTGTATCTCTGACAGAGAAGAGATACTCTGCCTGTGTGTATTTTCTATTTAGGGCCCGATAACAATTCAGTTTATTTTGGGATTGTGTTTCTTTGTTCCAATGGTCCAGATAGGAGTTTTTGATGTGTTTTATAATTTGGTTGACTCTAATGGGCTGTTGTGAAGCAGTGCTGGTCTGAAGCTGGTTTGCATTAGTATGTGTTAATGTTAGTCTAGAGAGGTTCAGAACCAGCTGACTGAGGGGATACTTTCCTGGGCTGAGCTCTTGGGTTTGGAGTGCCAAGAATTGTAAGGAGTCTTTTGGACTCATTTTTAGATGTTCAATAAAATTTAATGCCCTTTTTTGAATTTGAATGAGTCAGAAATCTGCCTAATTCAGCCCTGCATGCATTGTTAGGGGCATTTCTATGTACTTTTAGTATGTTTTTACAGAATTCTGCATGCAGGGTTTCAGCTGGATGTTTCTCCCTTGGTGTAGTCTTGCTGACTGAGTGGGCCCCATATTTCGCTTCCATACAGCATGATAGGCTGGATGACACAGTCAAAGATTTTTAACCAGATTCTAATGGGAATATTTATTGTATGGAATCTCCTTTTAATCGCATAAAAAGCCCTGCGGGCTTTTTCTTTTAATGCATTCACTGCTAGGCCAAAGCTCCCTGACGCACTGATTTTTAGTCCTAGGTAATCGTAGCTGATAATTGTTACAAGCGCATTGTTTACAAGGTTTTGGGTGTAGAATTCACACACACAGTCTTTTCTGTCTCTCTCTCTCTCTCACGCACACACTGACACAGTCTCTCCTCTCTCTCACTCTCTCTCACACACACACATGCATTGCACACACACGCACAGACACAGTCTCTCCTCTCTCACTCACTCTCTCTCTCACACACACTCATGGTGGAACATGCACAGAGATAGTACATACAGTCATAAGGGTGTTGTACACAGTCCCAGATTCACTGTCACCAGTTCTGCTAGCTCTCCTGTGCCTGGGGAGAGGAGGGGGGCCATGCAGCTCCCCTGTCCCTTTAGGATGGGGGGGGGGGGGGTCTCTTATTCTACACATGACTTTGGGCTTTAATATTGTCTTTGTTTTCATTCCTATTCAGCATTACTGTTTTTTTTTTTTTTTTTTAAAGCAAAACGACCACACTTACCACAAAAATAAATCTTTTAGGGTCCTCTTCCTCATCATTGTTAAAACTGACTGTTCATTAAGCCTCTGAATGAATGAACAAAATTAGCTTAAGTTAACTAAAAACTGCCAGATATCCAAGTTACTCAGATATCTTCCACTTATTGTACAAACGTAAACTCATCGTGTTCCGAACAAAACACGGGGAAGCGACCGCTTCCACAAGAACTTAACGTCCGTTCAACGTTAGTTTTTCTCATGAGGAATGTGGCTTATAGTTTTAGGCTTTATGTGCGCTAACAGTTACTGGCTGCTAAAGTTCGCTTCATTTCAGCTGATTTACACAGTTTCTGATGTGATGCCTGCCTGAGAAGCTAAAAACAGCCATTTCAGTCCACCAAGGCAACACACAGCTAATCCTGCTTAACAGACAGTTCAGTAAATACACATAAAATGTTAGCTAACTCAGAATTGAACTTTTGAAACTTACCGAGGAGAAAAACAATTTGACGGAATTGGAATGTTCAAGGCGAATGCGATTAGCGCCATTACAAACTCGGTTTGCTTGATAGCGTGCGGGCGCAGGCGTGTTTGATGACGTCTCATAATTGTTACAAGCGCATAGTTTACAAGGTTTTGGGTGTAGAATTCACACACACAGTCTTTTCTGTCTCTCTCACACTCACTCACTCACTCACACACACACGCACATATATACACACGCATGTGCACACACACACTTCCTTCACCTGGATTTGCCTCCCTCTGCTGGACAAAAATGGCATTACAGCAGAGCAAGTGTCAGAACTCCACCATAACATTAAAGTCTATTTTTTAAAGGCTTTTAATGTGTAGCACCATACACTGATTCCACCTATGCAGTCCTTCCAACTCCCTTTGAACAAAGATGTTCATGCGTCTGTTGCATTTACATAATGTATGTTCATATGTAACAAATTTTGGTGATTTTAAGCATCCCCTCCTTTTTTCTCTCCAGCTTGTCTGCAGCCCAACAAGCTGATCAGGGTAGCACTGTGGCTGTCTAACAGATGGGCTGACCATGCAGAAAGTCCCCAGATGGAGGCACTGTGTAAGCATGAGTTTGGTTTTGTTTGTTTTTGTTTCTATGCACCACATTTGGTGTATATTAGTGTATTACTACTGCCAGTCTTACATACTGCTACCTTTCTGCAATCAAATGATTTAATTTGATTGCGTAGTAGTATGGGGGACTGTCAGTAGTAATGCACTAATGGAGAGTGGGGCCCAGTCAAATTTTTTTTTTTTTTTAACCTTCAGAAAATTTTGAAATTTGCGAAAAAATATTATAACCCCCATGTTGTATTCTTGGAAATTTCGGGGGGCCAGATTGCCTACCCCTCCACACACTCCACACACACACCTCCCCCGCCCTTGGGGACCACCGACGTTGCTCAGGTGCGGTCTCGGGGAATCGAACCATCAACCTCTACCTCCTGAGGATCGGTTCAGCCCCCTACGCCACATAATCCTTCGCATTTATCGCTCATTTTTTTGTGCACTTACACAGCACAACGGACAAAAGCTGCGCAAACTGAAAAGGGTAACGCAGGGCTTGAACCTCTGACCTTGGTAATGGAAAACGAGAACCATTCCTCTGCACCACTGTAACTTTGACGTTTTTTCTGTTTTTCCTGCAGTGACATGAAGACAGTCAGACCTCAGAAGTAGAAACTGAAGGGACGAACCGGGATTCGAACCCTGAAGCTCAGCGTTCCGAGCATCGGACAATACCTTTACGCCACCGTCGTGTTAGCGGTTGCGCGGCTGCAGAAGTGGCCTGATGATGAGACAACCCAAGTATAAGCGAAACAAAGGCAAAGGGGGGCTCGAACCCCCAACCTCTGCGTCCGTAGGCAAAGACAATACCGTTGCGCCACCTTCTCTTCTGTGAATTGGCCACCTCTTCTATGGGTAGAAGAAGATGACACGACAGAAATATTTCCCAAAAAAGAAAAAAAGCTGGAACCCCCCGGCCGTGGCTGGCTCAAATCTGCTGGGCGTGATGCAGTGAACAGAAGCTGATGAGAAATGCCACTGTTAAAAAAACTAGAGTTTTTGGGTGCTCATTAGTGAACTTATTCTCAGACCCATCAGAAATAAACAGGAGGAGCTCAGCTTTGAATCACACAGATCCAGATTAGGTGCTCTCCTAAAACAAACTCTAAGAAACTGGCAAAATATAAACGGACACCCTAACATATTTTGGCTTCTTTAAATAAAGCTTTTGATTCATTGAAGGAATTCCTTTGCATTTGTGATTTATAATTAGAACAACAGGTGACTGACAAGTCCCGTTCAAACAGATGACCTAATTAAAGGTGTAATGTTGTTGCATCTTATAGGTGTGCATGAAAGTGATTAGTTGGTTATATTTTTTATGCCTTTGAATGTTTTCTTTCACAAGGATGAAAAATGAGATTTAATCTAGCCAGTAATGGACTATGGAGAACACTCATATTCTGTTTTAAAACTGCAGTGGATATGTATTGGGGACAGGGCTTGTAAATGCATTTTATTTTCTTTTAAATAATGAAATAAAATTAATTGTGTTTTGGAATTTTATTCTGCAATTCCATTTCAGTCTTGAAAGTTGTGCTGCCATTGCTGAATAAAAATAATGCACAATAAGAACAGTGAGTTTCGGTTTCAGTAGATCTTTATTATCCCCAGAGGGCAACTTGTGTGCAGCATTAAAATCCACATACATTTGATAACCACACAAAAAAAAATCGACTTGTACATTACATTTTTAAAATCGGATTTCCTCTGCTGTAATGCCATTTTCTGTCCAGCAGAGGGAGGCAAACCCCAGACATTACATTGCATTATTCGGCAGACGTTTTTATCCAAAGTGACGTACAATAAGTGCATAAAGAAGGTCATTGGAACAACTACAAAACACAGATCCAATAAGCCACAATACTCATTTAGTAACAGTTATTCATAGCCATGAACACATTAAGTCCAGTTCACACATTAAACATTACTCTGACCTAACCTCTGCTAAGTAAAACTAGGAGGCATGACAAGCTACAACATCAAGATAATGATACAAAGTACAGTATAAGTGCTGGATGGCGGTACAGGTAACATGAAATTGGCACAGGAGGTACATGTGTAGCATAAAAGAGGGGAATTCAAGTGATAAAAATTATCCTAGATTCATCCAAATGGCAGGGGTGCAAGTGGCCCCGTTTCCACACAGCGGAGTGGTCGAGCTGGCGTGTAGGATTGAATCATGTCCTGTAAGTAGCCGGGGGCCGTCCTGTTGGCTGCAGGGTAGGCGATGATCTGGACTTTGAACCTGGTCCTGGCAGCGACCGGTAGCCAGTGGAGTGAACTCAGCAGAGGAGTGACTTGGGAGAACTTGGGAAGGTTGAAGACGAGTCGGGGAGCAGCATTCTGAATCGGGACATATGAAGCCCAGCACCGATGCCTCCGAAGCACTCCCCGAGTCTGCTCAGCTCCTTTAAAACAGAAGGGACCAGTTAAAAGCATTTAAAAATAAGATAAATTGATAATCAAACCAATGTATGTGAAGTGAGATGCATTACATTACAATCTACAGTACAATCTACATATTAGGCTGTGTAATTTAGTTTTTAGTCACACACTAAACAGAGGTAAACCAGTGAAATGTGTGTGTGCATCTGCTACCCTGGAAAAGTGAAGACTAATCTTAATCCTTAACATGCAGGTGATTTACAGCAACGTGCACACAAACACCCCGAAAATCAGTTTTAAACAATATTCTGATTAAGCATCTGCATGGTTAAAAAAACACGATTTATCTAATACCTGGGTTTTACATGGATCCTTTTAATAATCATGTAAGGCCAATTAGTTGCGTCCAAAAATTACTAATACTTTACGCCGCTTTGCGTGATGCTTCCGCTTCTTCTTCTCTTTGTATGATTCTGGCATTTTCAACGCTTCCAGACTCTTTACTGCCCTCTGCTGGTCGTTAAAAAAACCTCAACTGATCCTCAGATGCGTCCGTGCACATATAGTCCAGTTGCATACAAACAAATCCAACTTTCCTTTCAAATAGTTACTGCTTCTTCTGCTCTGAACTAAGCAAAGTTACAAAAGAAAAAAGAAACTCCTAATTCTGAAATAACGTTCAATACCATCTTACTTTCCTGTAGTTTACATTATAATAACTTGTTCAATCGTCGCAGCCATGCCACACTGTCATACCCACCTGGGTGTTTCCCTACCATCTTTAAACATCGATTAAACCACAGTCCCTCAGACTTAATCTTGCTGGTTTACCTGTACTGATTCTTTGCCCCCGCATAAAGATATAGAAACAACACTCAGCTCACTGCGTTTGGTGACCTTTCGCATGCGCAGTTTTAAAAGGCCGAAATTTAAAGCCGACTTTACTACGTTTACATGCGCAAATAAATCGAAAATTTGCGCAAAAATATTGGAATTAATTGAATGTTTCTCAGATTTTTACCATACCCGATTAAGATAATAAAAAAAGCGATTACTTACAACTTCCTCCACAACAACCGAATTTGTGTTCCTAAACGTAGGTGTTTTTCCCGTGCTTTAATGGTGATTGATGACAGGTGCGCGGACATTTGGGTACTCTGTTGCAGGTGCGTTTTATTAAGAGGGAGCCAGCATTCCTACTTTAATACAGACGGCCCCGGTTGAAGCCATCGTTCAGAAAATAATTAATGAAATGTCATACAACAGCACTGTACCTTAAAATAATGACAACATTTTGGTAAATTTGGCATGAAGCTTTAATCTCAAACGTTTTACAGGCATGGCAGTTTGCGTTTTCATACCCTGGAGAAGTGGAAACTATTTAATGTTTAAAACACAAGTGCGTCCGATTTTCCAGGCTATGATGTGGATTATAGACTCCATATTAATACAGCTCCAGGCAGACAACTGACTCCAACATTGAAATTTCCTCAGCGAAACATTAAAACTGTCTAGTAAAGATAAGAACTCTCTCACCGATATGTCCTCAGCTAAGATAACCACTTAGCACTGTAAGGGCAATAATAAAAAGGTGTAAAACATATGGAAAGGTTGCAAATTTGCCAGAAAGAGGGAGCGAGTGCATGTTGTCCCCATGGACAATGAGGAAGATGGTGAGGGAGGCCATTAATAACCCAAGGATCACTGTTTAAGAATTGCAGAGATTGGTTTGTTTCTTGTGGTCAACAAGTCTAAAAAAAAAACATAAAATGGCACCTCCATACCAACTAACTCCTCCATACCAACTAACTCTTTGGAAGGGTGGCACGAAGACAGCCCTTACTGAGCACAATAAACAAAACCAAGAATCTGGAGCTTGCCAAACCTCATTGGAATTATGACTGGAAGAGAGTGCTATTGTCAGATGAGACCAAAACCATCAACATGTTTGGCGGCAAAAGAGGAATGCATACAGGAGAAGCACCTCATACCTACTGTCAAATATGGAGGTGGGTCATTGATATTTTGGAGATGTTTTGCTGGCAGTGGTCCTGGGGCACTATTTTAGATCAATGGCACAATGAGTTAAACAAAGTACCAGGAAATTCTGGCAGAACATTTGGTTGTCTTTGCTAAGAAGCTAGGACTTGATCATAGGTAGATTGTCCAGCAGGACAATGATTCCAAGCATACATCAAAATCTAAACAGAAATGCTTAAGTGAAATCAACATCCATGTTTTCCAATGGCCATCTCAGTCTCCAGACTTAAATTTCATCAAAAACCTGTGGTCTGAACTGAAGAGCGGGGGTCCATAAGCACAAACCCAAAGATATCAATGATTCTGAAAAGTTCTACATGGAGAAATCGTCAAAAATCCCTCCAAATGTGTTCTCTAACCATATCACATATTATAGGAAAAGACTCATTTAACACAGATATCATATCCATTGAATATCGAACAACTTACCGGGTGAATATCGCATTAAATTTCCAAAGCACGTGAAACTGACTCTTCACTGAGAGCGACTTGAGAAATTGGGCACGTGAGTGGCTGATGTATGTCACGACTATGAGAAATTAAGCAAGCTGGATGCATCAGATAGCCTCTGAGGGTAAATGAAGAAAACGACACGGTCTACATACTACCGCCGTGCAGTTTGCAGGTCAGGTTGGCGAGGTGAAATGAGTGTGGCGGCGTGGGGACGTCCTCTTATCCAGAGCTCCGGCCAGCGAGCGATTGGCGCGCGGCTGGATCATGGCAGCGAGGCGGGAAGGTCGCGACCTCTTCCCCCCGCGGCCGTTCTCCAGGCCGATCCTCGTCCGACGTCCCGGGGGGCGTCTGGGGAGAGGCGTCTTCTGTGGTTTCCCCGCTGATGACAGTTTGGGTTCGGTTCGAAGCTCCTCCTCGCCGTTGCCGTAGCGCCGGCCCATGTGTTTGCTCAGGCTGCGTCGTTATGGTGATTTTTCCGCCGGGCACCGACGTCGCCGTGAAAAAGCCCGGCAGCACCAGCGGGCAAACGGGAGGAGGAACGCCAGTGCGCACGGAGAGCACTTTTCGGACCGAACGCTAACCGAAGGACGGCGGACATGTTGGCTCTGCCCAAAGCCGCTTTGGCTTCACTTCCTAGGAAATGGCAGCAAACTATTTACACCCAGCTTGCAGTCAGGTCCATTTCAGTTTGGTCAACCTGGAGCCAATAAACTGAAGCCTAACTTCAGGGCTCCACGCTAACATTTTTTTTCCCCCCTAAAGAGCACGTGCTCTTGAGTTGAAAAATTTAGGGTTGCACCAATGCATTCCAAAGAGTGCTCCCTAAATTACTTTTCCAACCGGGACACATCCCAAGTGCTCCTAAAATGGGGGCACTGCAGAGGCCTGAATTTGTTTATTTAGGAACCCACAGAAAACATGGGCTTTTCTCAAATAATGAATTAAATTTTTAGTTAGTTCTTCGTTTTTCGGTTTCCACAATTGGCATGCTGTTAACAGTGCAACTCATGAAACGTGAAAATAACACTGGATGCCATGTAACAGTCAAAGCGCACCAGCAGGTTGTTATATTTTACAGTACAGCCACTAGAGGGCAAAGTCTCCAAACGTTTCTTTGCGAATCGAGTTTCAGAACTTGGTGGATCACAGGCAAGGCCGATCACAATGTTCCTGCTTTGAAATTCTTCATTTACCAGACAAGAAAGAACAGACCAGATTTAGAATAGAAACGAACCTTAGTGTAGCGTTTTGGGTGGTAACCTGAAAAAGTGAATGGTGCAGTAGACAAACTTACCCACCACAGGTAAAAGTTAACAGCATTATCCTGGCGTTAGTTTCCCACCCTGGTCTGGGAGAAGCCGGGTTCAGATGTGGGGACTGCTTCCCGACAAACAGCAAGCTGTGTAGATTCCAGCCCCACCCTGATATATTCATACTGAGCCCTTATTTAATCCCATGAAGAATATAAAATAACTACTACGATATCACTGGAGTTCAACACATCACAATACAGTAAATCACAACAGTAAAACATTCAATATTTTTATAATTTGGGTTTAATCACTGAAAATCATTGTAAATACAGAAAATTTGAGCAACAGGTTCAAACTAAATAAAGATGACAATAAAAAAGGAAACTCAAATTAATTATTGTTTACGGCAATGAAAAGAAATATGTACACTGTAGCGATCATTCTGCATTTTCCCGATCAGCTGCATTTGCCCACAGAATGTTACACATTGTAACAGATAAAATGCACTGTTAACTAGAGGCCACTGCCTTCTTTTACACAAAGATACAAAAGTCAGAATTACGACTCGATGTCTGTGGGTGCATATGCGTGCGTGTGTGCATGTCTGTGTGCATGACTGCGTATGTGTGAGCGGGTGTGTGTGTGTGAGTGCGTAAGTATGTGTGTGCAGGTGGGGAACAGAGTGTATATGTGTGTGTATGTGTGGGTGCATATGAGTGTGTGGGTGTGACTGTGTGTGTGTGTGTGTGTGTGTGTGTGTGTTTGCGTGTGGGGGAATATGCATGTGTGTATGTATACATGTGTGTAGGAATGTGAGCGTGTGTGCATATGCATATGTGTGTGTGTGTGGTTGCATATGCCTGTGTGTGCCAGCATGTGAGAGAGTGTGTGTGTGTGTGTGTGTGTGTGCATGTGCGTATGCATGTCTGCATGTGTGTGTGTGGTTGCATATGCGTGTGTGAGCGTGCATGAGGGTTTATGGGCGTGTGTGTGCGTGTGTGTATGAGAGTGCCTCCGTGTGTGAGAATAAGGCTGGAAACACACTTGATTTAAATTACGTGGCCGCGCACACAAAATGGCTGTCTTGCGTATCCTGCAGTTATTCAGAGCGTCCTTTGTGCACGTCCTCAAAAATGAACGCTACACGTCTGCAAGGTGCAATACCCGCGTAAACCACGGGGGCAGTATTCATTTTACGCCTAGTGACGTGACTGACGCCAGGAAGCCAGGAAGGATGGTGTTATCACCTGAAGGGAAGCCATGATCTGCCCCCTAGTGGATATACCTTTTAAACCTCCAGTCAGACAGAAAGGAAGCAGGCGAGCATGTGAACAATATCGCCCGGGACACAGCCACTTCACGTGCATGTAGCACAAGATTATTCAAGTATGTTTCCAGCGTAAGTGTGTGTGTGTGTGTGTGTGCATGTCTGTGTGCGTATGTGTGTGACAAGTGTGTGTATGAGTGTGTGCGCGTGTGTAAGTGTGAGAGTAAGTGTGTGTGTCTCTACTCCAGTTGGCAGAGGGACACTGACGACAAGTCATACACATAAAATCCAGCACAGAGGGGTGTGTGTTGAGTGAAGTGTGTGTGGAATCTGTGCAGGAGGGTCAGTGTGTCAGAGTCAGAGACGCTGTAGAAGGACAGAGTGCTGGCCGGACGGTCCACATACACTCCTACCCTGTACACACACACTCCTGCTCTGCGATAGGGAGAGGGGGGGGCAGGTATGTCTATTTTTTGCTCATTGTGCCTGACAGAGTACCTGTGTTTATCACACTCCAGGCTCCAGGAGTTTTTATTCCATCCAAATGCACAGTGAGATTCCCCTCCTTTCCTGCTGATTCCTTCATATGTCACTGCTATACAAACCCATCCTCTCTCAGAGGACTCACTCCACTCAGCCTCCCAGTAACAGCGTTCACACAGACTCTCTCTGCACACAACCTGGGGCCGGTGCTCAAATCTCTTTGGATGATCAGGATATGGTTCCTCTATCCATCTGTGTGTCACCTTCCTGTTCCCCTCAGACAGAGACAACTGTCTGTACGCTGTGTTTGCATCCAGTGTGAGCTGACAGCCATCTGCACACCAGAGACAAAAATTAGATGAATTATTATTATTGTTATTCACCTCATTATGTGTGTGAGAGAGAAAGAGCTGTGATAGTACCTGCATGTGTGTTTGTGCACATGTGTGTTTCTGTTTGAGTGTGTTTGTGTGTGTAAGAGACTTTTCTGTAATGTCTCACTCTCTCGCACACACACACACACACACACAGCAGTGTCCTGTTTCGATAGACTCACATTTCCTGGGTCCTGGTTTGGTCCTCTTCTCTCCCCCATGGTCCACACTGTAAGAAACGGCAGAACAGAGAGTGAGTGAGTGTGCGCGTGCTTGCGTGTGTGTGTGTGTGTGTGTGTGTGAGGTGCAGTGTGGAATCTCTCTGTACTTACAGCAGTGTGAGTGTGTCCAGTTTAACAGCAGACAGTGCTCTCACTCCTGAATCTCCTGGGTGATTGTAACTCAGGTCCAGCTCTCTCAGGTGTGAAGGGTTTGAGCTCAGGGCTGAAGCCAGAGAATCACAGCCTCTCTGTGTGACTCTACAGCCTGACAGCCTGCAGAGAGAAGGACAAACACACCTTACAGCACATTAATATAAACTAACAGGGCTGTGTGTGTGTCAAACACATAGCAGTGTGTTACACATCTTACACACATTAATATAAACTAACAGGGCTGTGTGTGTCAAAAACATAGCAGTGTGTTACACACCTTACAGCACATTAATATAAACTAACAGGGCTGTGTATGACAAACATATAACAGTGTGTTACACACCTTACAGCACATTAATATAAACTAACAGTGCTGTGCATATCAAACACATAGCAACGTGTTACACACCTTACAGCACATTAATATAAACTAACAGTGCTGTGCATATCAAACACATAGCAGTGTGTTACACACCTTACAGCACATTAATATAAACTAACAGTGCTGTGCATATCAAACACATAGCAGTGTGTTATACAGCTTCTTCAGCTCAATATAACAGGGTTCTAGAATTAATCATCGTTATTTAAGAGGATGACCACAGGTTCAACAGGTTCAATTAATTCTCATAATTTTGAAGAATGTATGAATAGAAACGATTCAATGCTTCTCAAAAAGATGTTTTCTCCAACTGACGTCAGATTTAAAATGTGTGTTTCTACAAAGAGGCAGAACAGGAAAATGTTGCTTTAGTTCTGTGAAGAAAAATAACACTTTTGTCTATTTTAATATTCAAAACGTTTGTAATATTAGTGCTATATACAGTCATTATTAACATTAGTGTTGTATTTATTCACACTGCGGCCCTTTTTGATTGAAGGGGTTTGTGTTTGTACTCACCCCAGTTTCTGCAGTTTACAATGTGGGTCCTCCAGGCCAGCAGAGAGTGCTCTCACTCCTGAATCCTGCAGCTCGTTGTCTCTGAGCTCCAGATCTCTCAGCTCTGAGTGAGGAGAACGCAGGACCGAGGCCAGAACATCACAGCAGCCATCTGTGAGATTACACCAACCCAGCCTGTGGAGAGACCACACACACACACACACACACACACCCACACAAGCGCGCACACACACACACACACACACACACACACAGACACACACAAACAACAAACACACACAGATACATGTGGAATTTCCTATTTGAACAGTATATGCATTTCTGGGACGTACACAGTGCACACAATATCAGGAAGAGGTTATAAGAATTATAATAATAATTAAGTTCATAAAGTATTCTGACTAATCCACAAAAGAAAAAGGTTATCACACTTGGCTCTGTTACCAAAAAATAACTCAAAATAAGGAGCCAATTTAACTGAAGATTGAGAGCCTTCAGCAAGGATTTCATTCCCGAACCCTTTCCATATGATGCTCATATCATATGGGACACAATCTGATTGCAAACATTTAATTTGGCAACACAAGAAACAGTGCTAGTATGATCACTATGGTGTACTTTACCTCACCTTCGATCTTCAAACATCTTTATATTTTAAAAACATTCAATCTTCATCACCATGAAGTTAGAAAATAATATATTTTTAACTAACAAATTAAAAGGTCTGTTAATATCCATGTCATTCATTTTTAAATATTCACTCAGATAAAATGAAAACGCATTCAATACGTGAGTTACGTGAGGCTAAGCATGATGACCACTGAACTGTATAAGTGTTTCATATGCCACCAATGATAGAAAGTACTAGCAGTAGGAGAGTGTGCTACTCGTAAATTGTATGCTGACAATGACAGAATATAGTAGGCCAGCTACAGTGTTTTAATAGACTTCATCACGACATCTACATACAATACAATGCACATAATAATATGAAAGACACAGTGAAAGACATACAAACACAGAGCTACACAAAATAGAATTGAAAGCTCAAAAAAAAAACCAGTGGTCTGTATTAGTTTTCAGAAAATGAGGAACAGAAAGAGAACCACTGACGGGTCTCAAGAGAGTTCTTTGGTATGTTGAAAGAAAAAAAAAATTTTTAATTAACGACCTGCATGTTGTTAAGAGTATTGATTAACCAAATGATTTGATTTGTAAATAAATTTAACTCAATTTAAATCTGCAAAAAATAGCTTAGTCTATCTTTACGTGTGACGTGACATCGACTGATACAGCTGTTTGGATCAAAAAGGGAAGACATTCAATGGGAACTGGAGAATAATGTTGTGATAACTTCAGAAGGGAAAATAACACAGGGGAAACATTAAAGGGTGGGTGATAAAGCTTGAAGTACCGTGGTATACATACAGTAGGGCTGCATTCAATCTCTTGAACAAGCTACCTCACTTACATTGGTAGGTATATCCAGTTTCTAAAAGCTAGGCTCCCCTAGTGGATAACCTCACTTTACTACAAATGTAGTCTTGTGATGCGTTTTCACCAATTGGCAATAGGTAGGCTATGTAAAACATTTAAATGTAAAAACAGTGTTTGTATCAAATTGTATTGAATGACATTAGTTTATGTGAACCTTTAAAGGTATTATGATTTAGGTTAGGTGTACCCCCTGCCATGCTAATTTTTTAATGGTACGTCTCAGAAATTTCATTATGATATGAAATAATAGTTTGGATGTAGGTGGTTTGTATAAAAAATTATTAATCTAGATCTAGTAATATTTTCAGAATTGAGCCAAATAGGAAAACTGTTATTTCCTATACAGGCAAGAGAAAGCCAGAGGCTTGAGACTGGCTGACCCAGCTGAAAATGCTAGTCCTCATTATGTGCTCTTTTGTGTGTATGCTTTGACAGTTTGTTCCAGTTAGCTGCATCACGGAGACTGACCCTGTAGTGCTCAGCAATTTGGAGGAAGTGGCTCTTCGCCTGAATGTTTTGCTCCAAAATTCAGATTAGGCCAGATCAGCTGGATGCCCTTCTCACATACTGCCTGAGGAAGCAGTAGAGAGTTATTTATCAGCTGGTTTGTCTGCCTGCAACATTGCAGCTCTTTTTGCGGTTGGTGAGAGAAGAGTTCACCGTAGAATGGCAGAGCATGGCATAAGGTCAGACTGAGATCTTATCGAGTAAAGTTCATCTAGATGTACAAGTGCATGTTAACTGGATTTACGCTACTGTTGTATGGTGCACAGCCCAAGTTTGGGCCACAGACCGTCTTTCTGGTTTATCAGATATCTAGGAACTGCGCACTCTCTCTCCGTGCCTGCCTGAACCGACCTCCTACGCTCCCCCTCTGGGCTTGATTGCTATGCCTGAATGTAAAAGTCACACCCCCCTCATTGTAGGGGACAAACCTCTACTTCTTATACACGGCACCAAAATGTAGAAGATATACATCTATATCTTCACACATGACACCAGAATGTAGTAATCAGTCTCATAAAGGTAAATTCCGCACAGACATCAGGAACTATTTTTTCACAGAGAGTAGTCACTGCATAGAATAGCTTGGCATGTCACATAGTAGAGGCAGAAACTCTGGGGTCTGTCAAGACCAGGCTTGATACGGTGCTATGTACCATCTAGTTTGTAGGTAAACCAAGCACTAGTTGCACTTCAGTGGTAGGAAAATGGCAAGCATGTTGGGCTAAATGGCCTATTCTCATCATTATGTAATGTAATGTTATGAAACATATTACTGTAGATGTGGTCAGTCTTTTACCATGTCTATAATGCATTCAGGATCCAGTCATCACCTATGACCTGATACTACAGACTCCACTGAAACCTTACATTCTGTTCAAAAACCACTAACCTGGTGACCCTAAGGCTCATAAGGTTATATCCTGCTTTTCTTTGCTGTGCTAGAGCAGTTAGAAGAGAGGGATGAGAATAATGTGGACGAAGAAAGAATGCTGGTGGACATAGCAGTAAACAAAGAAAAAGCACTTTTTTTATATTTCACTGCATAGAGCCATAATCACAAATTCTATTTAATTAATGTCACACAGTACACAGCACTACTCACCCCAGTCTCTGCAGTTTACAGTTTGGACTCCTCAGTCCAGCACAGAGCAGCTCCACTCCTGAATCCCCCAGGTTATTGTAGCTGAGGTCCAGTCTCTGTAGTTCACAGTTTGGACTCATCAGTCCAGCACAGAGCAGCTCCACTCCTGAATCCCCCAGGTAGTTGTTGCTGAGGTCCAGATCTCTCAGGGGTGAGTTTGATGACTGGAGAGCTGAGGCCACAATTTCACAGGACTTCTCTGTGAGCTTACAGCCGTTCAGTCTGCAAAGAAGAGTTTATATATTATTGCATAACAATATTCGGTAAAACAACACATGTAATATTTGAAATATAACAAGTTGTAACAAGATTGATACCCACTATACCCCATACCCACAGGATATGGCTGTTTTTAACAGGTTTCGGCCCTACACAGCTGGCTGAAAGCTGAATGTATTACTCTTAGATGCTGAATGTATTACTCTTTAGTGTTAGTTACATTGACCTGTTTCAAACTCACGGGTACGTTTACAGCTCTGGCCGGCAGTGCAGTGTATTGGGTAGGGAACTAGGCTTGTAAACTCAAGGTTGCAGATTCAATTCCCAGGTAGAATACTGCTGTTGTACTTAAGTACTTAACCTGAATAGCTGCAGTACATCAATCAGTCTTTATTAAATTCTCTGAAGACACACTGAGGGGACGAACCTCACAAGCAAAAACAAGTAAAAAAAATAATTTAAAATAAAATAACAAATTTAAATAGATAAGAAAATAGTAAATATGAAATAAATACCATAAATAATAAAAGTTCACAAGGACAATTATTAAAACAAAATTCTAAAAACAATTGCACTCCATTGTAACTAAGGTTGGTTAAAATGACCAAGAGTTAAAACAGTGTCAAGTTTCAGTTCAATCACGAATTCATTTTGTGTTCCTTTCTTTATCTTCGGTGAACATTTGGTGAATTCCTGGCAGCAGTAGTTAGTCTCTCTCTTTGGGGAATATGCTCTTATATGTAAACCCACATTCACACATGAACATTTAGGTTGCAAGTTTTAAAAATGGAGTCAGAAAATTTGTTTTCCTCCCTACAACAAAATTCAAACTGTTACACAGACAAAATCACTAATTCTATTTAATTAATGTCACACAGTACACAGCACTACTCACCCCAGTCTCTGTAGTTTACAGTTTGGACTCATCAGTCCAGCACAGAGCAGCTCCACTCCTGCATCTCCCAGGTTGTTGTGGCTGAGGTCCAGATCTGTCAGGGGTGAGTTTGATGACTGGAGAGCTGAGGCCACAATTTCACATGACTTCTCTGTGAGCTCACAGCCACTCAGACTGCAAAGAAGAGTTTATATATTATTGCATGATTCAATAGTATAATATACTATAAAACCTCATATGATCAATGTAACAATCAATGTCTGTCTAATGTTATGTTAAGGTAGTGTAGCCTGTGTTTTTAAATTAGATATGGAATACTATGTCTTTGTCTTAATACTGTAACTTACAGTATTATATCCTAATAATCTGTTCGTGAGTTGTATGTTTTGATACATCACATGGGTTTGTCTATAAATTAATTCATAATATATCTAATAACTGATATCTTTAATGATAATATGTAAATTAAATCTAATAAAATACATTTTACTGGATACGCAAGTTTTTGCAATTGGTGCTACTTCTGTATTCATTAAATGACGGCACAATCTGTTAACAGCTTGACTCAAAAATCATAATTCTCACTTGCCTGACAATTTTATTGTATTTTATTGTCACTTGAACTATGAAGTGTTTATGAAAACATGCTGTCAGTTATCTACTTTAATGACATAATACTCACAAGGCTTTCCTGCAGTTCCTGACTACTGGTACCAGTCTCTGATAACCTGCTGCTGATGTATTGTAGATTTTCAGGTCAAACTCATCCAGGATCTCCTCTGACATCAGTAACACAAAGGCCAGAGCTGAACATTGGTCTGGTTCCAGCTCTTTATCAGAAAGTTTTCCTGAACTCAGGGAATTCTGGATTTCCACCACTAGAGAGTTGTCATTCAGTTCATTGAGACAGTGGAACAGATTGATGGTCCTCTCTGCTGAAGATTCCTCTCTGATCTTCTCCTTAATGCACTGGACTGTTTTCTCAATGCTCTCTGACCTGTTTTCTGTCTGTGTCTGTGGGTCTGGTACAGGTGATCTGCTTCCTGTCTGTGTCAGTATTCTTCCTAAGAGAGTCTGAACGGAGTCCAGAGTGAGGCCGAGAAGGAATCGGAGGAAAAGGTCCAGGTGTCCATTCTTACTTTCTAAGGCCTGAGCCACTGCACTCCTGTGTAACTCAAACAGCTGCACTCTGTCACTGTGAGGTTTTGATTCTTCTTCTCTGAGTACATTTCTGTTCTCATTTACACATGAATGAAACACAAACAAGGCAGCCAGATACTCCTGAATGCTCAGATGCACAAAGCAGTAGACCTTCTCCTGGTACAACCCACACTCCTCTTTAAAGATCTCTGTGCACACCCCAGAGTACAATGAAGCTTCATTGACATCAATGCCACTCTCTCTCAGGTCCTCTTCATAGAATATCAGATTGCCCTTTTCCAGCTGTAGAAAAGCCAGCCGCCCCAGTTTCAGGATGATTTCTCTATCTGACTCTGACACTTTCTTTGGGTTCATCTCATTGGCACCATGATACTTCTGATTCTTCACATTAGTCTGAATGAGCAGGAAGTGTGTGTACATTTCAGTCAGAGTTCTAGGCAGATCTCCACTCTCTGTTTCACCCAACATTGTCTCCAGAACAACAGCAGAAATCCAACAGAAGACTGGTATGTGACACATGATGTAGAGACTCCTGGACGACTTTATGTGTGAGATAATTCTGCTGGCCTGGTTCTGGTCTCTGATTTTCTTCCTGAAGTATTCCTCCTTCTGTGGGTCATTGAATCCTCGTATCTCTGTCACCTGGTGGACGCACTCAGGAGGGATCTGATTAGCTGCTGCTGGTCGGGAGGTGATCCAGAGGCGAGCAGAGGGAAGCAGACTCCCCTTAATGAGGTTGGTCAGCAGCACATCCAATGATGATGACTCTGTTATATCACGGCAGATCTCATTGCTTTGGAAATCCAGAGGAAGTCGACACTCATCCAGACCATCAAAGATAAACACAACTTTGACTTCATCACCTTTGACTTCATCACCTTCAACTTCATCACCTTCAACACTTTTGATCTCTTCCAGTTGTGGAAAGTAGTGCTGCAGAAGTTGCATCAGACTGAATTCTCTCTCCTTCTGCAGATTCAGATCTCTGAAAGGAAGAGTGAAGATGAAATCAACATCCTGATTGGCTTCTCCTTCTGCCCAGTCCAGAATGAACTTCTGCACAGAGACTGTTTTCCCAATGCCAGCAATGCCCTTCGTTAGCACAGTTCTGATGTGTTTCTCTTGTCCAGGTAAAGGCTTAAAGATGTCATTGCAGAGGATTGCAGTCTCCTGTGTGGTTTGTCTCTTGGATGCTGTCTCAATCTGTCTGACCTCGTGTTCATTATTGACCCCTCCACTTCCCCCCTCTGTGATGTAGAGCTCTGTATAGATCTCATTGAAGAGGGTTGGGTGGTCCTGCTTTGCTGAAGCTTCAAATACGCATTCAAACCTCTTCTTCAGATGAGTTTTCAGTGCCTGCTGGGCTCTTTTTATGGATTCACCTGAGGTGCGTAAATATGAGAAACAGTATTTAAAATAACAGAAATAGAGAACAAAAAATATTATGCAGAAAGTTTTCACAATGTTTTGCACACCTCTGAAAGTGTTACACATTAAGTTGTAGCTATACCTGTGTAGATAAATTATAATTCATTTGGTAACGAGGTCATTACTGAGTAACTCCAATGTAGGTAACATGGAACTATAGTTAGCGGTATTCTTGATTACACATGTGAAGCAAGGCCAGCCCTGTTACATCTCTCCTGTTAATATGAAATCATTCTGTATCATGAAGACGCATTGCAAAATTAACAGGCGAGGTTTACTTGTTATCAATCATTAAGATATGGCCTATTAGTGTAAATACATTATTTTAAAAAATATTCATGTCATTAAGAATATTGCCAACTGTTGTCCCATGGTACCTAAGTTAGAATTACTCAGTAATAGCCTCTTGTTACCAGAATAGTTACAATTTAACTACACAGGTATAACTGCAACTTAATGTAAAGTGTTACCCACCTCTAACTGTGTTTCACCCTTCTCATGTGTTGTACACACAACAATGAAAACATAAAAAGCATTAATTTCCATTTCGACATTCAATTTCTTAGTTTTACATAGTATGATGTGTCTTTATGGTCAATATGGTCTTCATGGATCATGTAATAATTGAATTATCTTATAAGTTTAATGCCCAGTGCTCTTTAATCCTGGAATAAAAACTCAGGGCAGTCTGTCTGATGGGACAGTGGTTTAGTTACTGGCTTTTGATTCCAAGGCTCCTGAATTGAATCTCTTTCAGGGGCATTTAATCTCATGTGCATTTGCTTCCCCCCATAATCACTGCTGGATGCTGTATTTTAATTGAAATGCCTTTGTGTCCATGTTGTGTGTGATGATTTCTATACATAAGACTGTCGAGGTAAAACACTATTATGTCCGAATGCTATGAACCAGATCATTGTTCCCTGTGAGATCTGTTTGCTAAACTAATTTCAGCATTCTAATGGATACACAATAGCAATGAGAGAAAACTCTTACTGTGCTGCTCATCTCTCTCCAGTGAGTCGGCAAGAACCTTCTGCTTCATGTTCCTCAGGATGTGGAGTGTGATCTTCAGAGACCCCTCACTGCCACAGGTCTCCAACATCTTCTCAACTATGTACAGGGCCTCAGGATCCTCCTGCTCTCTCTCAGTGCATTCTGGGTAATCAGCAATTTGATGACCCTTGAACAATTCCTTCATCTTCATAAACTTATCCAGTACAGAAGGATCTTCAGGAAGACAATTAAAGCATTCTGGGCAATCTTGACTCAGATGGCTCTGAAACAGTTCCAACATTCCAGTCTTCTTCAGCTTCATCAGTATGCGCAGGAGAGACTGAAACAAACACATGAAGAGGTGTGCTGTATCAGTGTGAAATAAACACACGAAGAGGTGTGCTGTATCAGTGTGAAATAAACACTTTATCATAGCCATTAAAACAATCATATCCCTGCTTGAGGTCAAATTTTTTCTCAGAGGGATGGATAAAGATAAACACCAAAGCAGGTCCATAGCCTATTTTAAGTGCAGCTTTTGCTCTTGATAGATGATTTTGGAGAGAGACTACCTGGGATGAATTCATTCCTTTGGAAAAATTTAATTTTTCTGAGCAATACGTTTGGTTAATGTTAACTATATAAACTGAGTGGTTAAAACACTCTGTTTGAAATCTAACTCTGCCATTGTGTTTGGGTCTTTAAAGACATTGACATTAGCACAACTACTTTTGTTATGTTATCTCATTCACAGAAATGTACCACACAAGGAACTATGAAAATAAAGAAGTACATATCATACCTGTTTTAAGAAAGACCATTTCTCTGAACTCTTCTCGTCGAAACGGCTGGACTCCGGTGAGTAGGGGAACCTGTGAAAAAATCATGAGACACAAATTCCAATTAACCTCATCCTCTTACTGCAGCTCTAACTCACAGCACATGGAGACAGAGCTTCCAGTTAAACTCATCCTCATACTGCAGCTCTAACTCAGCACATGGAGACAGAGCTTCCAGTTAAACTCATCCTCTTACTGGAGCTCTAACTCAGCACATGGAGACAGGGCTTCCAGTTAAACTCATCCTCTTACTGCAGCTCTAACTCACAGCACATGGAGACAGTTTCCAGTTAAACTCATCCTCATACTGCAGCTCTAACTCACAGCACATGGAGACAGAGCTTCCAGTTAAACTCATCCTGTACTGTGTAAAGGAGGATGTTTCAGACAGTAGTTTTGCTTTCCCAGGTGGCTGAAACAGAAATGATTAAATGTTACAGGCTCAGCCGTTTCTGTGCATCTACTCCCATCAGCTGGGCCTGCAGTGACTGATGCACTTCCTGCTCTGACAGCAGCCGCTCCTCAGGTGCACCCCACCTGTGTGTGACGCTGCATAGGACAACGCCTTCAAGCCAATATTTCTCTTTCATCCTCCTCTAACCATCAGAGAATCTTTTCCTCACCTCTCCAGCTGATGATCGTATTATTCCCAAAGTTTTCATTTTGTGTGTAACTGAAGGACACACTTGATTCCATTCCCCAGGTGAGGTGTTACTGTATCTCTAATATTAACCTATTCAATAACACCTACTGTGCAAACATATCAGATTCACTCACTGAATTTGAGTTCTCTCTCTCCTGAATTTGTCTTCATTTTGCATTTCCTGTATTTCTCTCTTAGGGATCAGAACTGCGAGCCACATGATGCTTTGGTTCTAACTGGCTTTGTTCAGGGTAGTGCTGTCTGCTCTAACTGTGACCAACATAAGTAATTTCAGTTCAACTGTGGAGCAATCCGTTATTCAAAATGTTCACTTTAAACTAGCTGTACTGATTGTCTCTTGTAGATACAGTGAGGCTAAACACAATTATGTAAAGTGTATTTGCAATTCACTCCTCGTCGAAACACCTGTGAAATATGCAGCCACTCATGTTCAGCTGTGTTAACAGTAAGAATGCAGGGGCAGAGTGAGAGGTGGAGAGAGAGGCAGTTTAACTCTGATACTGCAGGGAATGGATCCAGGGTCACTTATACCTGCAGAAATTCAACAAGAAAAACACCATCTAAACAGCCCTGAGTCCTACATGGTACACAACACACACATCCAAATGTCTCATACTACACCCACCTACACCCAAATGTGTCAAAGTCCATCAACCTACACCTAAATATGTTAAAATACACCCAATAAAAACCTGAAAGTTGCCAGAGAGCCTGAAGTACAATTAAACAGTTGGGACAATATTAACTGGTTTAATTACCTTTGATCACCTGAGATCTCTCCTCTGAAGTTGTGTGGTAGTACCATTGAATTATCACTCTTCATAGACAGACAGCTGGGTACAGGTGACCCTGCCCTCTCTACCCGGACCCTGTGAACAAAACATGGAGATAGAGATTCCAGTTAAACTAATCTTCTTACAGCAGCTCTAACTCACAGCACATGGAGACAGAGCTTCCAGTTAAACTCATCCTCTTACTGCAGCTCTAACTCACAGCACATGGAGACAGAGCTTCCACTTAAACAGTAGTGTCAATATGAACCTGTTGCACTCTTTGATCACCTGTGAACCTCTCCTCTGAAGTTGATTGGAAGACCCATTGAAGGATCACTCTTCATAGACATTTGTTGTTTTTGACTGGTGTTTCTTTAAGTTCCTTGCCACTTCTACATTTTGCCTCCTGTGTTTCTCGGTGACTGGATCCAAGACTAGCTATCCGTGTCAAACAGGACATTTTATTACAATATAAAACACCCACCTAGACCTCAATGTACAATAAAATACCACACTATACCTGAAGGTTGCCAGGGAGCCTGAAGTACAATGAAACAGTTGGGACGATATTAACTGGTTTAATTACCTTTGATCACCTGAGATCTCTCCTCTGAAGTTGAGTGGTATAACCATTGAATTATCACTCTTCATAGACAGACAACTGGGTACGGGTGACCCTGCCCTCTCTACCCGGACCCTGTGAACAAAACACGAAGACAGACCTTTCAGTTAAACTCATCCACTTACTGCAACTCTAACTCATAACACATAGAGAAAGAGCTTCCAGTTAAAATACACCCAATAAAAACATGAAAGTTGCCAGGGAGCCTGAAGTACAATGAAACAGTTGGGACAATATTAACTGGTTTAATTACCTTTGATCACCAGAGATCTCTCCTTTGAAGTTGAGTGGTATTACCATTGAATTATCACTCTTCATAGACAGACAACTGGGTACGGGTGACCCTGCCCTCTCTACCCGGACCCTGTGAACAAAACATGGAGACAGACCTTTCAGTTAAACTCATCCACTTACTGCAACTCTAACTCATAACACATGGAGACACAGCTTCCAGTTAAACTCATCCACTTACTGCAGCTCTAACTCACAGCACATGGAGACAGAGCTTCCAATTAAACTCATCCTCATACTGCAGCTCTAACTCACAGCACATGGAGACAGAGCTCCCAGTTAAACTCATCCTCTTACTGCAGCTCTAACTCACAGCACATGGAGACAGAGCGTCCAGTTAAACTCATCCTCTTACTGCAGCTCTAACTCACAGCACATGGAGACAGAGCTTCCAGTTAAACTGATCCTCTTACTGCAGCTCTTACTTGCTTTCCCAGGTGGCTGAAACAGAAATGATTAAATCTTACCTGCTCAGCCATATCTGTGCATCCATTGCCATCAGCTGGGCCTGCAGGAACTGAAGCACTTCCTGCTCTGACAGCAGCCGCTCCTCAGGTGCACCCCACCTGTGTGTGACGCTGCACAGGACAACGCCTTTGAGACAATATTTGTCTTCATCCTCCTCTAACCATCAGAGAATCTTTTCCTCACCTCTCCTGCTGATGATCTTTTTAGTCCCAATGTTTTTATTTTGTGTGTAACTGAAGGACACACTTGATTCCATTCCCCAGGTGAGGTGTTACTGTATCTCTAATGTTAACCTATTCAATAACACCTGCTGTGCAAACATCAGATTCACTCACTGAATTTGAGTTCTCTCTCTCCCGCATTTGTCTTCATTTTGTATTTCCTCAGTTTATTTCTCTCTTAGGGATCAGATGTGTGAGCCACAGGATACTTTGCTTCAAACTGGCTTTGTTCAGGATAGTGGTGACTGCTCTAACTGTGACACAACATATGTAATTTCTGTATAACTGTGGAGCAATCTGTTTTTTAAAATGTTCACTGTAAAACAGCTGCACAGTTTGTCTCTTGTAGATACAGTGGTGCTAAACACAATTACATAAAGTGTATTTGCAATTCATTCCTCGTTGAAACATCCCTTGGAAATATGATGCTGCTCCTGTTTGGCTGAGTTAACAGCTTGAATATAGGGGCAGAGTGAGGGGTGGAGAGAGAGGCAGTTTAACTCTGATACTGCAGGGAATGGATCCAGGGTCACTTATACCAGCAGAAATTCAACAAGAAAAACACCATCTAAACAGCCCTGAGTCCTACATGTTAAACCCCACCTACATCTGAACATGTCATAGCACACCAATGTACACCTGAATGTGTCAAAATACACCCAATCTAAACCTGAAAGTTGACATGGACACTGAAGTACAATTAAATACAAGTGAGAATATTAACTTGTTTAATTACACTGGATAAGGGAGGGGGAGTGTTTGGAAGTTGAGTGGAGGACCCATTGAACGGTCACTCTTCATGGACAGACAGCTGGGTACAGGTGACCCTCCCCATGCTTCCGGGACCCTGTGAACAAAACATGGAGACAGAGATTCCAGTTAAACTCATCCACTTACTGCAGCTCTAACTCACAGCACATGGAGACAGAGCTTCCAATTAAACTCATCCTCTTACTGCAGCTCTAACTCACAGCACATGGAGACAGAGCTTCCAATTAAACTCATCCTCTTACTGCAGCTCTAACTCACAGCACATGGAGACAGAGCTTCCAGTTAAAATACACCCAATAAAAACATGAAAGTTGCCAGGGAGCCTGAAGTACAATGAAACAGTTGGGACAATATTAACTGGTTTAATTACCTTTGATCACATGAGATCTCTCCTTTGAAGTTGAGTGGTATTACCATTGAATTATCACTCTTCATAGACAGACAACTGGGTACGGGTGACCCTGCCCTCTCTACCCGGACCCTGTGAACAAAACACGGAGACAAACCTTTCAGTTAAACTCATCCACTTACTGCAACTCTAACTCACAGCACATGGAGACAGAGCTTCCAGTTAAACTCATCCTCTTACTGCAGCTCTTACTTGCTTTCCCAGGTGGCTGAAACAGAAATGATTAAATCTTACCTGCTCAGCCATATCTGTGCATCCATTGCCATCAGCTGGGCCTGCAGGAACTGAAGCACTTCCTGCTCTGACAGCAGCCGCTCCTCAGGTGCACCCCACCTGTGTGTGACGCTGCACAGGACAACGCCTTTGAGACAATATTTCTCTTTCATCCTCCTCTAACCATCATATAATCTTTTCCTCACCTCTCCTGCTGAAGATTGTATTATTCCCAAAGTTATTATTTTGTGTGTAACTAAAGGACACACTTGATTCCATTCCCCAGGTGAGGTGTTACTGTATCTCTAATATTAACCTATTCAATAACACCTCCTGTGCAAACATATCAGATTCACTCACTGAATTTGAGTTCTCTCTCTCCCGCATTTGTCTTCATTTTGTAGTTCCTGTATTTCTCTCTTAGGGATCAGATAGGTGAGCCACAGGATACTTTGGTTCAACTGGCTTTGTTCAGGATAGCGGTGTCTGCTCTAACTGTGACACAACATATGTAATTTCTGTATAACTGTGGAGCAATCTGTTTTTTAAAATGTTCACTGTAAAACAGCTGCACAGTTTGTCTCTTGTAGATAAAGTGGTGCTAAACACAATTATATAAAGTGTATTTGCAATTCATTCCTCGTTGAAACATCCCTTGGAAATATGATGCTGCTCCTGTTTGGCTGAGTTAACAGCTGGAATATAGGGGCAGAGTGAGGGGTGGAGAAAGAGGCAGTTTAACTCTTTTACTGCAGGGAATGGATCCAGGGTCACTTATACCGGCAGAAATTCAACAAGAAAAACACCGTCTAAACAGCCCTGAGACCAACATGTTAAACCCCACCTACATCTGAACATGTCATAGCACACCAATCTACACCTGAATGTGTCAAAATACAGCCAATCTAAACCTGAAAGTTGACATGGACACTGAAGTACAATTAAATACAAGTGAGAATATTAACTTGTTTAATTACACTGGATAAGGGAGGGGGAGTGTTTGGAAGTTGAGTGGAGGACCCATTGAACGATCGCTCTTCATGGACAGACAGCTGGGTACAGGTGACCCTCCCCACGCTTCCAGGGCCCTGTGAACAAAACATGGAGACAGAGCTTCCAGTTAAACTCATCCTCTTACTGCAGCTCTAACTCACAGCACATGGAGGCAGAGCTTCCAGGAAAACTCATCCTCTTGCTGCAGGTCTAACTCACAGCACATGGAGACAGAGCTTCCAGGAAAACTCATCCTCTTGCTGCAGGTCTAACTCACAGCACATGGAGACAGAGCTTCCAGTTAAACTCATCCTCTTACTGCAGCTCTTACTTGCTTTCCCAGGTGGCTGAAACAGAAATGATTAAATCTTACCTGCTCAGCCATATCTGTGCATCCATTGCCATCAGCTGGGCCTGCAGGAACTGAAGCACTTCCTGCTCTGACAGCAGCCGCTCCTCAGGTGCACCCCACCTGTGTGTGACGCTGCACAGGACAACGCCTTTGAGACAATATTTCTCTTTCATCCTCCTCTAACCATCATAGAATCTTTTCCTCGCCTCTCCTGCTGAAGATTGTATTATTCCCAAAGTTATTATTTTGTGTGTAACTAAAGGACACACTTGATTCCATTCCCCAGGTGAGGTGTTACTGTATCTCTAATATTAACCTATTCAATAACACTTCCTGTGCAAACATATCAGATTCACTCACTGAATATGAGTTCTCTCTCTCCTGCATTTGTCTTCATTTTGCAGTTCCTGTATTTCTCTCTTAGGGATCAGATAGGTGAGCCACAGGATACTTTGGTTCAACTGGCTTTGTTCAGGGTAGCGGTGTCTGCTCTAACTGTGACACAACATATGTAATTTCTGTATAACTGTGGAGCAATCTGTTTTTTAAAATGTTCACTGTAAAACAGCTGCACAGTTTGTCTCTTGTAGATAAAGTGGTGCTAAACACAATTATATAAAGTGTATTTGTAATTCATTCCTCGTTGAAACATCCCTTGGAAATATGATGCTGCTCCTGTTTGGCTGAGTTAACAGCTGGAATATAGGGGCAGAGTGAGGGGTGGAGAAAGAGGCAGTTTAACTCTTTTACTGCAGGGAATGGATCCAGGGTCACTTATACCGGCAGAAATTCAACAAGAAAAACACCGTCTAAACAGCCCTGAGACCAACATGTTAAACCCCACCTACATCTGAACATGTCATAGCACACCAATCTACACCTGAATGTGTCAAAATACAGCCAATCTAAACCTGAAAGTTGACATGGACACTGAAGTACAATTAAATACAAGTGAGAATATTAACTTGTTTAATTACACTGGATAAGGGAGGGGGAGTGTTTGGAAGTTGAGTGGAGGACCCATTGAACGGTCACTCTTCATGGACAGACAGCTGGGTACAGGTGACCCTCCCCACGCTTCCAGGGCCCTGTGAACAAAACATGGAGACAGAGCTTCCAGTTAAACTCATCCTCTTACTGCAGGTCTAACTCACAGCACATGGAGACAGAGCTTCCATTAAACTCATCCTCTTATTGCAGCTCTAACTCACAGCACATGGAGACAGAGCTTCCAGGAAAACTCATCCTCTTACTGCAGCTCTAACTCACAGCACATGGAGACAGAGCTTCCAGGAAAACTCATCCTCTTACTGCAGGTCTAACTCACAGCACATGGAGACAGAGCTTCCAGTTAAACTCATCCTCTTACTGCAGCTCTAACTCACAGCACATGGAGACAGAGCTTCCAGTTAAACTCATCCCCTTACTGCAGGTTTAACTCACAGCACATGGAGACAAATCTCTCAGATGATACAACTATTTTCCAAAAGTTTTGTGTCACAATTACTGGCACCCCGGTATTTTGTCCACCCTCCCAATGCAGGGATAATGGCAGAGTCTTTTTACATAATGTCTTATAAGTGCATAGACATAGGCTATGTCAGTGGGTGGGATAATTTGACACTTGGTGAAAATGTGAAACTGCGACGAATAGATAAACTTAGTAGCGAAAGCTAAAGTGAACTGATAAAAGCGGTGGCGATTGGAATTGCAGTGAATCGAACAGGTTAAATTGAAAGCAAATGAAATACTTCATCAAATAAAATGCAATTAAATTAAATATTCTACGTGATGCCATATGTAATTTAATTGCATTTTATTTAATTCAACATTAATTTAAATCCAGTTTAATCGATTCAGCGTCCAATTCATTATTTATAGCCTCGTTTCCACCAAAAGTTACTTCTACCCCTTCAAAACTAACGTTGTGTGTGGGAGGGAGGGACAGACGATGGTAATCAGTCATTGGTCGTCGGGCGCCCTGACAGGCGCAAGCGCAGTTCATTTATGTTTTAGTCTCACTGGTGGACGGTCGACTATGTAGCTGCTCTCTCCACTCACAAACCAGCCGCTGTTAAATGAGCTGCAGAGCGATAGGGAGCGCAGGAAAGACTAAAAACCCACCCGAGCAGCATTGGAGAGTTCTCAAAGTTGCTGATGTGCGCTCAAAGAGGCTCTTTTTTAAAAACACAGTCGCTAAAGGGGTATGAAAACCCGTTAAATCTAGCGACAAATTCGCCAAGTTGGCAACTGTGGGTCTCAAAATGTAGCCTACTTCTGTAATCAAGCGACAGGGCCTGTGACTTCTGTCATACTAGGTTACGTCACGAGGTTAAAAAAAAGTCACGAAATATCAAAAAATACATCAGTAAACTTTTTTTTTTTTTAATTATTGCTTTTTGGTCCAAATGGTAAATTTGGATTCAGTATGAACTCTTCGCTTATTAGACTACGCCTCAAACACGCCATTTTATTGAAGTTCTCGGTTTTACTGAATTACACGTGTTAATACGATCATACTTGCAGATTCCTATTCCTCCTCACATCCCCTTAACTTTACGTTTTCTTACCTCAATTCCACTCCACAACAGGCTGTTCACTCCGTTGGTTTATTCAATTTATTTCTTCTTTTCACGGTCTTCTTTCTGCTGCATCTTTAAAATGGCTGTCTGAGTTAACTTTCAGTTTCTCTCTTTTCCTGTTTACTTCGAGCGGTAGATGGGCGGAGTATTTTTTTTGTACTTTTTATTAGTTGGATCAGTTATCGTATTTAACTAGTAATTCGGAAGAGAAACATTTCATCCATGTAGGTCTTTGCTAAATTTGAACGCATACATATACTAGGCCTATTCAACATCTTGAGAATTATATTATACTTAAAGTACTCCAATACAATGGTTCCATCTGTTGGCTACACGCACAAATAAGCCTTTTGAAAAGTCATGTCAGTGGAACTCTAGGAACATTTCCTATTTCAAAATACATTTGAAGATAAACAGCAAATAAAAATAAATAAACAAACCATCTCACTCTCCATCACTCTCCCTGCCACAGTCACTGACCAATTCACTTCATTATGACCAGTTGTAGCCCTATGTAACATTTTAATGTTTATTTTATTATTATCTCCAATTCTTGACTGTATTTTTTTTCCCTACTGCAAAAAAAGTTAAGATTACTCAATATTTCTAGTCTTCATAATTTAAAAAAAAAGTTTTCAGCTTAATACAGATTGTTAAATTTTGAGTTCAAATTATGCCTGATAACATTCATTCAGAATACTTACATTTCATTGAGGGAAAAACTTAAAACTCAATTTTAGTTTTTCTGACAATGAAATTTCAGTTAAGTTAGTTACCTTGAAATACTGAGTATTCTGAACTTGTCCACACACTTCAGGAGATCTTCTACCTGGGCATCAGGGAGGCAACACACCGTACGTGATTCTTTATTGTGCAAACAGTCTATGGTGTCTACCCTCATAATGAGTCCCCCACTGTCATGTAGAAGAATATGCTGTTTAATCATTGTTTTACCTTATACAGTGGGCTCCAGAATTATTGGCACCCTCAATAAAAATGAAGAAAAAAGGCTGCATATAATAAATGAAACAGATAATAATCTATGTTATGTTCAAACATATGGGAAAACTATATACTTTTATTTCAACACATTTACTCTCATGCTTCAATGTTTTTTTTTTTAAATTAAGTAATCTAATGTTTTCTGAAAACCATAGGTGCCATAATTATTGGCACTCCTAACAATTATTGTAAGTAAAATCAAACAAAATGAAATTGGCAATACAATTTTACTTAATTTAGTTCATCTCAGTCTAAAGGAACTATATTGTGTCATTCCATCACTTCCAGTTTCACTAGAGAATAAAAATGAGGTAACAAGCATACAAAATCCCTTTGTCATCCATCAGCATGGGAAAAGCCAAATAACTATCAATTCAGAAGAGACTGATGGTAATTAACCATCACAAGTCAGGTAATGGGTACAAAAAAAGACAAACTGTTAAACATACAACTTAGCACTGTAAGGACAATAATAAAAAGGTGTAAAACATATGGAAAGGTTGCAAATTTGCCAGAAAGAGGAAGCAAGTGCATGTTGTCCCCATGGACGATGAGGAAGATGGTGAGGGAGGTCATTAATAACCCAAGGATCACTGTTTAAGAATTGCAGAGATTGGTTTGTTTCTTGTGGTCAACAAGTCTAAAAAAAACATAAAATGGCACCTCCATACCAACTAACTCTTTGGAAGGGTGGCACGAAGACAGCCCTTACCGATCACAATAAACAAAACCAAGAATCTGGAGCTTGCCAAACCTCATTGGAATTATGACTGGAAGAGAGTGCTATTGTCAGATGAGACCAAAATTGAACATTTTGGCCATACACACCATCAACATGTTTGGCGGCAAAAGAGGAATGCATACAGGAGAAGCACCTCATACCTACTGTCAAATATGGAGGTGGGTCATTGATATTTTGGAGATGTTTTGCTGGCAGTGGTCCTGGGGCACTATTTTAGATCAATGGCACAATGAATTAAACAAAGTACCAGAAAATTCTGGTAGAACATTTGGTTGTCTTTGCTAAGAAGCTAGGACTTGGTCATAGGTAGATTGTCCAGCAGGACAATGACTCCAAGCATACATCAAAATCTAAACAGAAATGCTTAAGTGAAATCAACATCCATGTTTTCCAATGGCCATCTCAGTCACCAGACTTAAATTCCATCAAAAACCTGTGGTCTGACCTGAAGAGCGGGGGTCCATAAGCACAAACCCAAAGATATCAATGATTCTGAAACGTTCTACATGGAGCAATGGTCAAAAATCCCTCCAGATGTGTTCTCTAACCATATCACAAATTATAGGAAAAGACTCATGGCTGTCATCATTGCCAGGGGTGTTTTCACGAAGTATTAAACCAGGGGTGCCAATAACTGTGGAACCTGTTTTTTTGGGGAAATATTTTTTTATTTAAAAAATTTAAGACTTTGATTGATTCCAATGAATCATTAATCAAGCACACTGGTTTACACGTTGGAAAATAAAGCTCATGTCAATAACTATTATTTTTTTAGTTTATAATTTTTTAAAGCTTTTTTTGTTCATATTTATCATGGGTGCCAATAATTATGGAGCCTACTGTATACTCTAACATATAAGTGATTAGAAATGTATTCTTTTAACAGTTTTCATGTTTCATGACTTAACTCCCATATTCTTACCTTCGAGTGAGAAGAGAACATGCTCTTTGTTAAAATGATTAAATCTCAAGCATGAGATAATGACATAGCTTTGAGATACTCTGTGCAATTTTGTTATGATTCAGGACAGTTCCATGAACAGGAGATGTGCCCCCCTTTCCCACTTTCTCTCTCTCATGCTGTGGACTAACTGGGCTCGGTGTCTTATCTTAGTTATGCTAGCAAACTAAAATGTCAAGGTTACTGGGGAAAAAGTATCTTTGTGTTAATGACAAAGAGGTAATTTCTGGGAAATGTTTTTCTGCAGGAGAAAGGTACGTGTGGCTTGCATCCAAGTACAGAACCTAAAAGATAAAATTCCCTATTAAAAGCGAGCAATTTCTTTGTTATGTTGAGTACATTGCGGTATGTTGGGGAGCCCCTGTCGGTCTGCACATGCTGTCTCTGTGCTCCTACAGACTCTGTATTAAAGCGCTTATGATTCTCAGAATCAAGAGCCAGATCCAATTCCTGCAAGGGCTGGAATCGGTTGGACACCACGACCTCTGGAGATATCACCTCTGTGTGGTGTGCATGCCCTTTTCTGTGCCTGTGCCCCACTGTCACCTGACTATCTCTCCCTGTCTGCTCTGGATTCTCCCCCCTTCCCAGCTGTTCCTTACAGGACATGCTACTCAGTTCCTGGAACTCTGCCAATCGCAAACTATGGAGTGCAGTAATCTGGCCCTCAAGATCAAGAATCTTGCTCTTGAGGTGCTCAGGCAGTTGGCAACGGTGGCAGAGGAACTCATCCAGGAAATCGCCTTCCAGCAGTGCGATCATCCTGCAACCCTCACACAGCTCTGGCCAGATTTTTACCCCCTAACTATCACCCTCTCTCACCCAATGTCTAGAGCAAGTCACTGCTTTTAAATGTACTCAATAATAGACACACGGCTTTTGCAAATATTTGATGGAGTGAACTGAAAGCTCACTGTTTATGGAACGCGCTCTGTTCTGACAGGTCTTAGATTGTTAATATTATCTCAAGTTAAAATATTGACACTGGATATAGCTGGTGCCTTGGACATGTCACACAGCTTGACATTATAAGGCAATGATTAAACCCAGTTACTTGTTTTGTGCTTTTATCTAAAACGTGCACAGTGCGTACGAAACGTAAGATTCTAGCTTTGTATACTTGAAGATTTTAACACAGATATCATGTCCATTGAATATCGAATAACTTACCGGCTGAATATCGCATTAAATTTCCAAAGCACGTGAAACTGACTCTTCACTATCAGCAACTTGAGAAATTGCGCACCTGAGTGGCTGATGTATGTCACGACTATGAGAAATTAAGCAAGCTGGATGCATCAGATAGCCTCTGAGGGTAAATGAAGAAAACGACAGGGTCTACATACTACCGCCGTGCAGTCTGCAGGTAAGGTTGGTGAGGTGAAATG
Source organism: Anguilla japonica (assembly GCA_025169545.1). Taxonomy (NCBI): domain Eukaryota; kingdom Metazoa; phylum Chordata; class Actinopteri; order Anguilliformes; family Anguillidae; genus Anguilla; species Anguilla japonica. The sequence continues at coordinate 9,636,774 of CM045901.1, read as the reverse complement.
AGTATGGTGGCGTGGGGACGTCCTCTTACCGAGAGCTCCGGCCAGCGAGCGATTGGCGCGCGGCTGGATCATGGCAGCGAGGCGGGAAGGTCGCGACCTCTTCCCCCCCGCGGCCGTTCCTCGGTGCCGACGCGCGCCGTTCTCCAGGCCGATCCTCATCCGACGTCCCGGGGGGCGTCTGGGGAGAGGCGTCTTCTGTGGTTTCCCCGCTGATGACCGTTTGGGTTCGGAGCTCCTCCTCGCCGTTGCCGTAGCGCCGGCCCGTGTGTTTGCTCAGGCTGCGTCGTTATGGCGATTTTTCCGCCGGGCACCGACGTCGCCGTGAAAAAGCCCGGCGGCACCAGCGGGCAAACGGGACGAGGAACGCCCGTGCGCGCGGAGAGAACTTTTCGGACCGAACGCTAACCGAAGGACGGCGGACATGTTGGCTCTGCCCAGAGCCGCTTTGGCTTCACTTCCTAGGAAATGGCAGCAAACTATTTACACCCAGATTGCACTCAGTTCCATTTCAGTTTGGTCAACCTGGAGCCAATAAACTGAAGCCTAACTTCAGGGCTCCACGCTAACATTTTTTTTCCCCCCTAAAGAGCACGTGCTCTTGAGTTGAAAAATTTAGGGTTGCACCAATGCATTCCAAAGAGTGCTCCCTAAATTACTTTTCCAACCGGGACACATCCCAAGTGCTCCTAAAATGGGGGCACTGCAGAGGCCTGAATTTGTTTATTTAGGAACCCACAGAAAACGTGGGCTTTTCTCAAATAATGAATTAAATTTTTAGTTAGTTCTTCGTTTTTCGGTTTCCACAATTGGCATGCTGTTAACAGTGTAACTCATGAAACATGAAAATAACACTGGATGCCATGTAACAGTCAAAGCGCACCAGCAGGTTGTTATATTTTACAGTACAGCCACTAGATGGCAAAGTCTCCGAACGTTTCTTTGCGAATCGAGTTTCAGAACTTGGTGGATCACAGGCAAGGCCGATCACAATGTTCCTGCTTTGAAATTCTTCATTAAGCAACGAGATAAACTCAAACGGTTACTTTTTTCAAATTTTAAAATAAAACAATTTCCCCACGATGCCAAGTCTGTAGTTTCTAAAGACGTGGGTCGGAGGTCTGAAAAGACTAATTCTGTTCTGAAGTATATATTTACCCTGTTAGTCTCTCCTGCAATATTCTTAAAGTGACCATTACAGTTACCTTTTTAAATAGCAGCCTGCACTTACACTCAGCTGTGTCTGTGAGACACGTGTGTCTGTGTCTGTACTCTGTATACCTGCAGCCTGAGCTCATGCCTTTGCAGCCCCACCGGTATGCCAGCCCCGCCTTCACGGCCTGACATTTCAAACACCGAGAACAGCTCAACCGAATGCCTCTTCTTATCGGGCGGCCTATGCTGTGCGGTAAAGAAACAAAAAAAACCCTGAAATCAGTCTCTATGAAGGCATGTTATCCCATTAACTACATGCTTATACCAGGATTGGCTGGCACAACCATAAAATCTGTATGCCCAGCAAACCCGCTCGCATTGGGTCTGACCTCTGGGATAGTATGATGTTACCCAGCTAACATTGCTCTCACAGACTTTGAAACCTCACATCAAAATGTAGGTTGACAGAGAGGGGGGTGCCAGGCGCTTCAACCGCAAAGTGTGGCTTCACCCGTAGCCCTAAGGCAGGGGTCCTCAATCTTATCCAGAAAGGGCCGGTGTGGGTGCAGGCTTTTGTTCCAACTGGGCAGTTACACACCTGGTTCTACTAATCAAGGTGCTTAGCAGAGATTCCAAGGGGTTGATTAGTAGAATCAGGTGTGTTACTGTTTGGCTGGAACAAAAGCCTGCACCCACACCGGCCCTTTCTGGATAAGATTGAGGACCCCTGCCCTAAGGGTAAAGCCACACATCCTCCGAAGAGATCACCTGGCATCCCTCTCGCCTCCCACAGTCAGCCACTTGTTGGTGTGTTTTCCATTTTTAAAATGGCGTTCGTCGAATGTATTTCCATGTATTTTGGAAATCCCCACACAACAGTAATTAACTACTCCTCCTTAACAGAGGCATGGGGACTGGGGAAGCAAACGTTGAAATCAGAGACGGCTTACACGTCGGATCTTTAATCCGATTGGTTATCGCTCCGTGTTCCCCGTTCTTCCGGTGGCTTCCATGGCTTGCGGCCCAGCCTGCCTTGTGGGATGAAGGGAGGCAACAACAAAGTCTCTTCTCGTCGCGGAAAAAAAGGACTGCCCGGCATTGCTCCCATGTCCCCTTATCAGCCCCCCCCCCAGTAACGCAGTCCAAAAAAAATCACACAAAATGTTTTAATTCAAATAACGGACAGAACTGCAACAGTTTCTGCAGTAGCACTAAACACACAAAATCATTACATCACCATAAATACATTACCGTATGTAGTGCTGCCGTGGGATTGACAGCTAGGGCAGACAGACATGGAGAAAGGGAGGAGTCAGCTCAAGCCGGTGGGTTCATTTAATACAGGAAGGCAGGCGAGGCCTGGGGAGTGCAGGGGTTTGGGGCGGGACAGGAAGCCAACTTCCGTCCAATGGCCACAGCGGCTGGGTGCATCCCAAAATTCACCAGGCACTTTCACCGTTTTACCAGACAAATTTAGAACAAATTTAGAATAGAAACGGACCTCAATGTAGCGTTTTGGGTTGTAACCTGAAAAAGTAAATGGTGCAGTAGACAAACTTACCCAACACAGATCAAATTTACCAGCATTATCCTGGCGTTAGTTTCCCACCCTGGTCTGGGAGAAGCCGGGTTCAGAGGTGGGGACTGCTTCCCCACAAACAGCAAGCTGTGTAGATTCCAGCCCCACCCTGATCTATTCATATTGAGCCCTTATGTAATCCCATGAAGAATATCAAATAACTACTACTACGATATCACTGGAGTTCAATACATCACACAACAGTAAATCAAAACAGTAAAACATGCTGTATTTTTATAATTCAGGTTTAATCACTGAAGATCATTGTAAATACAGAAAATTATAGCAACAGGTTCAAACTAAATAAAGATGACAAGAAACAAGGAAACTCAAATGGGTGCATATGCATGCGTGCGTGCGTGCATGTGTGTGTGCATGACTGCGTATGTGTGAACTTAAGGTCTCAGCTATAATTATTTTCATGTCTACAAATGTTTTCTTATATTATGTCACCAATGATTAATGTCATGTAGTGCACTTGTGCCAACCAGCCCCTACACAGGGATGGTTGGCACAATGTTAAAATGCTATAGGTACAAAGAAATCATTTTCAATGGAATACATATAAAATAATAAATGTATAAAACATATAATAAATATAATATACAATAGAGTTGAAACTGGTACAGGCATGCAGTTAATACTGTGATAACACATGCATTATTCATATGTATAATGCATGTTATCACATTAACGACATGCTTATACCAGGATTGGTTGGCACAACCATAAAATCTGTAGGCCCAACAACCCCGCTCACATTGGGTTTGACCTCTGGGATAATATGATGTTACCCAGCTAACATCACTCTCACAGACTTTGAAACCTCACATAAAAATGTATGTGTGTGGGTGTGTTTAGGTGGGTATGAGAGTTTACAGTATGTGTGTGAGTGTGTGCATGCGTGTGGGTGTGTGTGTGTACGTGTGTGAGTGCATAAGTATGTGTGTGCAGGTGGGGAACAGAGTGTATATGTGTGTGTGTATGTGTGGGTGCATATGAGTGTGTGGGTGTGATTGTGTGTGTGTGTTTGCGTGTGGGGGAATATGCATGTGTGTATGTATACATGTGTGTAGTTGTGTATGTGTGTGAGCGTGTGTGCCAGTCTGTGCATGTGTGTGTGAGATAAGTGCGTGTGTGCGGGAATAAGTGTGCGTGTGTGCATATGTGTGTGTGTGTGTGTGTGTGTGGTTGCATATGCCTGTGTGTGCCAGCATGTGAGAGAGAGAGTGTGTGTGTGTGTGCATGTGTGTATGCATGTCTGTGTGTGCATGTGTGGTTGTATATGCGTGTGTGTGCGTGCATGAGGGTTTATGGGCATGTGTGTGCGTGCATGAGGGTGTATGGGCATGCGTGTGTGTATGAGAGTGCGTGCGTGTGCGAGAGTAAGGCTGGAAACACACTTGATTTAAATTACGTGGCCGCGTACACAAAATGGCTGTCATGCGTATCCTGCGGTCATTCAGAGCGTCCTTTGTGCATGTCCTCAAAAATGAACGCTACACGTCTGCAAGGTGCAATACCTGCGTAAACCACGGGGGCAGTATTCATTTTACGCCTAGTGACGTGACTGACGGCAGAAAGCCAGGAAGGATGGTGATATCATTTGAAGGGAAGCCATGATCTGCCCCCTAGTGGATATACCTTTTAAACCTCCAGTCAGACAGAAAGGAAGCAGGCGGGCACATGAACAATATCGCCCGGGACACAGCCACTTCACGTGCACGTAGTGTGAGATTATTCAAGTATGTTTCCAGCATAAGTGTGTGTGTGTGTGTGTGTGTGTATGCGTGTCTGTGTGCATATGTGTGTGACAGTGTGTGTATGTGTGTGTGTGCGTGTGTGAGAGTAAGTGTGCGTGTCTCTACTCCAGTTGGCAGAGGGACACTGACGACGAGTCATACACATAAAATCCAGCACAGAGGGGTGTGTGTTGAGTGAAGTGTGTGCGGAATCTGTGCAGGAGGGTCAGTGTGTCAGAGTCAGAGACGCTGTAGAAGGAGAGAGTGCTGGCCGAACGGTCCACACACACTCCTGCTCTGCGATAGGGAGAGGGGGGGGCAGGTATGTCTGTTTGTTTCTCATTGTGCCTGACAGAGTAACTGTGTTTATCACACTCCAGGCTCCAGGAGTTATTATTCCATCCAAACGCACAGTGAGATTCCCCTCCTTTCCTGCTGATTCCTTCATATGTCACTGATATACAAACCCATCCTCTCTCAGACACACTCCACTCAGCCTCCCAGTAACAGCGTTCACACACACTCTCTCTGCACACAACCTGGGGCCGGTGCTCAAATCTCTCTGGATGAGCAGGATATGGTTCCTCTATCCATGTGTGTGTCACCTTCCTGTTCCCGTCAGACAGAGACAGCTCTCTGTGTGCTGTGTTTGGATCCAGTGTGAGCTGACAGCCATCTGCACACCAGAGACAAAAATTAGATGAATTATTATTATTGTTATTCACCTCATTATGTGTGTGAGAGAGAAAGAGCTGTGATAATACCTGTATGTGTGTTTGTGTACATGTGTGTTTCTGTGTGTAAGAGACTTTTCTGTAATGTCTCACTCTCTCTCTTTCACACACACACACAGCAGTGTTCTGTTTCGATAGACTCACATTTCCTGGGTCCTGGTTTGGTCCTCTTCTCTCCCCCATGGTCCACACTGTCAGAAACGGCAGAACAGAGAGTGAGTGAGCGTGCGCGTGCTTGCGTGTGGGTGTGTGTGTGAGGTGCAGTGTGTAAACTCTCTGTACTTACAGCAGTGTGAGTGTGTCCAGTTTAACAGCAAACAGCGCTCTCACTCCTGAGTCTCCTGGGTGATTGTATCTCAGGTCCAGTTCTCTCAGGTGTGAAGGGTTTGAACTCAGGGCTGAAGCCAGAGAATCACAGCCTCTCTGTGTGACTCTACAGCCTGACAGCCTGCAGAGAGAAGGACCAACACACCTTATACACATTAATATAAACTAACAGGGCTGTGTGTGTCAAACACATAGCAGTGTGTTACACACCTTACACACATTAATATAAACTAACAGGGCTGTGTGTGTCAAACACATAGCAGTGGGTTACACACCTTACACACATTAATATAAACTAACAGGGCTGTGTGTGTCAAACACACAGCAGTGTGTTACACACCTTCTACAGCTCAATATAAACTAACAGGGCTGTGTGTGGTCAAAAACATAGCAATGTGTTACACACCTTACAGCACATTAATATAAACTAACAGGGCTGTGCGTATCAAACACATAGCAGTGTGTTACACACCTTACAGCACATTAATATAAACTAACAGTGCTGTGCATATCAAACACATAGCAGTGTGTTACACACCTTACAGCACATTAATATAAACTAACAGTGCTGTGCATATCAAACACATAGCAGTGTGTTATACAGCTTCTTCAGCTCAATATAACAGGGTTCTGGAATTAATCATCGTTATTTAAGAGGATGACCACAGGTTCAACAGGTTCAATTAATTCTCATAATTTTGAAGAATGTATGAATAGAAACGATTCGATGCTTCTCAAAAAGATGTTTTCTCCAACTGACGTCAGATTTAAAATGTGTGTTTCTACAAAGAGGCAGAACAGGAAAATGTTGCTTTAGTTCTGTGAAGAAAAATAACACTTTTGTCTATTTTAACATTCAAAACATTTGTAATATTAGTGCTATATACAGTCATTATTAACGTTAGTGTTGTATTTAGTCACACTGCGGCCTTTTTTGTTTGAAGGGGTTTGTGTTTGTATTCACCCCAGTCTCTGCAGTTTACAGTGTGGGTCCTCCAGGCCAGCAGAGAGTGCTCTCACTCCTGAATCCTGCAGCTCGTTGTCTCTGAGCTCCAGATCTCTCAGCTCTGAGTGAGGGGAACGCAGGACTGAGGCCAGAACATCACAGCAGCCATCTGTGAGATTACACCAACTCAGCCTGTGGAGAGACCACACACACACACACACACACCCACACACCCACACAAACACACACACACACAAGCCCACATACACACAGACACACACGCACAAGCATGCACACACACACACACACACACACACACACAGACACACACAAACAACAAACACACACAGAGATACATGTGGAATTTCCTATTTGAACAGTATATGCATTTCTGGGATGTACACAGTGCACACAAAATCAGGAAGAGGTTATAAGAATTATAATAATAATTAAGTTCATAAAGTATTCTGACTAATCCACAAAAGAAAAAGGTTATCACACTTGGCTCTGTTACCAAAAAATAACTCAAAATAAGGAGCCAATTTAACTGAAGATTGAGAGCCTTCAGCAAGGATTTCATTACCGAACCCTTTCCATATGATGCTCATATCATATGGGACACAATCTGATTGCAAACATTTAATTTGGTAACACAAGAAACAGTGCAAGTATGATCACTATGGTGTACTTTACCTCACCTTTGATCTTCAAACATCTTTATATTTTAAAAACATTCAATCTTCATCACCATGAAGTTAGAAAATAATATATTTTTAACTAACAAATTAAAAGGTCTGTTAATATTCATGTCATTCATTTTTAAATATTCACTCAGATAAAATGAAAACGCATTCAATACGTGAGTCACGTGAGGCTAAGCATGATGACCACTGAACTGTAACAGTGTTTCATATGCCGCCAATGATAGGAAGTACTAGCAGTAGGAGAGTGTGCTACTCGTAAATCATATACTGACAATGACAGAATACAGTAGGCCAGCTACAGTGTTTTAATAGACTTCATCATGACATCTACATACAATAAAATGCACATAATAATATGAAAGATACACAATGACACACAGTGAAAGACATACAAACACATAGCTACACAAAGCAGAATCAAAGCTCAAAAAGAACAGTGGTCTGTATTAGTTTTCAGAAAATGAGGAACAGAAAGAGAACCACTGACGGGTCTCAAGGGAGGTCTTTGGTATGTTGAAAATAAAAAAAATTAAAATTAACGACCTGCATGTTGTTAATAGAGTATTGACAAACCAAATGATTTGATTTGTAAATACATTTAACTCAATTTAAATCTGCAAAAAATAGCTTAGCCTATCTTTACGTGTGACGTGACATCGACTGATACAGCTGTTTGGATCAAAAAGGGAAGACATTCAACGGGAACTGGAGAATAATGTTGTGATAACTTCAGAAGGGAAAATAACACAGGGGAAACATAAAAGGGTGTGTGATAAAGCTTGAAGTACCGTGGTATACATACAGTAGGGCTGCATTCAATCTCCTGAACAAGCTACCTCACTTACATTGGTAGGTATATCCAGTTTCTAAAAGCTAGGCTCCCCTAGTGGATAACCTCACTTTACTACAAATGTAGTCTTGTGATGCGTTTTCACCAATTGGCAATAGGTAGGCTATGAAAAACATTTAAATGTAATCAATAAATAGATTAAAAACTGTGTTTGTATCAAATTGTATTGAATGACATTAGTTTGTGTGAACCTTTAAAGGTATTATGATTTAGGTTAGGTGTACCCCCTGCCATGTTAGTTTTTGAATGGTACGTCCCAGAAATTTCATTATGACATGTTATTTTTATTATTATTATTATTATTATTATTATTATTATTATTATTATTATTATTATTTTTTTATTATATTATTTTTTTATTATTAAAATTATTAATCTAGATCTAGTAATATTTTCAGAATTGAGCCAAATAGGAAAACTTCTATTTTCTATACAGGCAAGAGAAAGCCAGAGGCTTGAGACTGGCTGACCTAGCTGAAAATGCTAGTCCTCATTATGTGCTCTTTTGCGTGGATGCTTTAACAGTTTGTTCCAGTTAGCTGCATCACAGAGATTGACCCTGTAGTGCTCAGCAATTTGGAGGAAGCGGCTCTTCGCCTGAATGTTTTGCTCCAAAATTCAGATTAGGCCAGATCAGCTGGATGCCCTTCTCACATACTGCCTGAGGAAGCAGTAGAGAGTTATTTATTAGCTGGTTTGTCTGTCTGCAACATTGCAGCTCTTTTTGCGGTTGGTGAGAGAAGAGTTCACCGTAGAATGGCAGAGCATGGCATAAGGTAAGACTGAGATCTTCGGCCAATAAGCCTCCTATCGAGTAAAGTTCATCTAGATGTACGAGTGCATGTTAACTGGATTTACGCTACTGTTGTATGGTGCACAGCCCAAGTTTGGGCCACAGACTGTCTTTCTGGTTGATCAGATATCTAGGAACTGCGCACTCTCTCTCCGTGCCTGCCTGAACCGACCTCCTACGCTCCCCCACTGGGCTCGATTGCTATGCCTGAATGTAAAAGCCACACCCCCCTCATTGTAGGGGACAAACCTCTACTTCTAATACACGGCACCAAAATGTAGAAGATATACATCTATATCTTCACACATGGCACCAGAATGTAGGAATCAGTCTCATAAAAGTAAATTCTGCACAGACATCAGGAACTATTTTTTCACAGAGAGTAGTCACTACATAGAATAGCTTGGCATGTCACATAGTAGAGGCAGAAACTCTGGGGTTTGTCAAGACCAGGCTTGATACGCTAGGTACTATCTAGTTTGTAGGTAAACCGAGCACTAGTTGCACTTTAGTGGTAGGAAAATGGCAAGCATGTTGGGCTAAATGGCCTATTCTCGTCATTATGTAATGTAATGTAATGTAATGTTATGAAACATATTACTGTAGATGTGGTCAGATCTTTTACCATGTCTATAATGCATTCAGGATCCAGTCATCACCTATGACCTGATACTACAGACTCCACTGAAACCTTACATTCTGTTCAAAAACCACAAACCTGGTGACCCTAAGGCTCATAAGGTTTTATCCTGCTTTTCCTTTGCTGTGCTAGAGCAGTTAGAAGAGAGGGATGAGAATAATGTGGACGAAGAAAGAATGCTGGTGGACATAGCAGTAAACAAAGAAAAAGCACTTTTTATATTTCACTGCATAGAGCCATAATCACAAATTCGATTTAGTTGAGGTCACACAGTACACAGCACTACTCACCCCAGTCTCTGTAGTTTACAGTTTGGACTCATCAGTCCAGCACAGAGCAGCTTCACTCCTGAATCTCCCAGGTTATTGTAGCTGAGGTCCAGATCTCTCAGGGGTGAGTTTGATGACTGGAGAGCTGAGGCCACAATGTCACAGGACATCTTGGTGAGCTCACAGCCACTCAGTCTGCAAATAAGAGTTTATATATTATTGCATAATAATATTCAGTAAAACAACACATGTGATATTTGAAATGTAACAAGTTGTAACAAGACCCATACCCACTATACCCCATACACACAGGAAATGGCAGTTTTTAACAGGATTTGGCCCTACACACCTGGCTGAAAGCTGAATATATTACTCTTAGAAGCTGAATGTATTACTCTTTAGTGTTAGTTACATTGACCTGTTTCAAACTCACGGGTACGTTTACAGCTCTGGGCAGCAGTGTAGTGTAATGGGTAGGGAACTAGGCTTGTAAACTCAAGGTTGCAGGTTCAATTCCCAGGTAGAATACTTAGGTACTTAACCTTAATTGCCTCAGTACATCAATCAGTCTTTATTAAATTCTCTGAAGACACATTGAGGGAAAGAACCTCACAAGTAAAAACAAGTAAGAAAAATAAAATAACAAATTTAAATAAATAAATAAATAAAATTATGAATATGAAATAAATACCATAAATAATAAAAGTTCACAAGGACAATTATTAAAACAAAATTCTAAAAGCAATTGCACTCCATTGTAACTAAGGTTGGTTAAAATGACCAAGAGTTAAAACAGTGTCAAGTTTCAGTTCAATCACAAATTCATTTTGTGTTCCTTTCTTTATCTTCGGTGAACATTTGGTGAATTCCTGGCAGCAGTAGTTAGTCTCTCTCTTTGGGGAATATGCTCTTATATGTAAACCCACATTCACACATGAACATTTAGGTTACAAGTTTTAAAAATGGAGTCAGAAAATTTGTTTTCCTCCCTACAACAAAATTCATACTGTTACACAGACAAAATCACTAATTCTATTTAATTAATGTCACACAGTACACAGCACTACTCACCCCAGTCTCTGTAGTTTACAGTTTGGACTCATCAGTCCAGCACAGAGCAGCTCCACTCCTGAATCTCCCAGGTTATTGTAGCTGAGATCCAGTCTCTGTAGTTTACAGTTTGGACTCATCAGTCCAGCACAGAGCAGCTTCACTCCTGAATCTCCCAGGTAGTTGTTGCTGAGGTCCAGATCTCTCAGGGGTGAGTTTGATGACTGGAGAGCTGAGGCCACAATTTCACAGGACATCTCTGTGAGCTCACAGCCACTCAGTCTGCAAAGAAGAGTTTATATATTATTGTATAAAAATATTAGGCACAAAAAAACACATGTAATATTTGAAATATAACAAGTTGTAACAAGACCCATACCCACTATACCCCATACCCACAGGAAATGGCAGTTTTTAACGGGTTTTGGCCCTACACAGCTGGCTGAAAGCTGAATGTATTACTCTTAGAAGCTGAATGTAGTACTATTTAGGGTTAGTTACATTAACCTGTTTCAAACTCACGGGTACGTTTACAGCTCTGGCCGGCAGTGTAGTGTAATGGGTAGGGAACTAGGCTTGTAAACTCAAGGTTGCAGGTTCAATTCCCAGGTAGAATACTTAGGTACTTAACCTTAATTGCCTCAGTACATCAATCAGTCTTTATTAAATTATCTGAAGACACATTGAGGGAATGAAATTCACAAGTAAAAACAAGTAAGAAAAATAAAATAACAAATTTAAATAAATAAATAAATAAATAAATAAATAAAATAATGAATATGAAATAAATACCATGAATAATAAAAGTTCACAAGGACAATTATTAAAACAAAATTCTAAAAACAATTGCACTCCATTGTAACTAAGGTTGGTTAAAATGACCAAGAGTTAAAACAGTGTCAAGTTTCAGTTCAATCACAAATTAATTTTGTGTTCCTTTCTTTATTTTAGGTGAACATTTGGTGAATTCCTGGCAGCAGTAGTTAGTCTCTCTCTTTGGGGAATATGCTCTTATATGTAAACCCACATTCACACATGAACATTTAGGTTACAAGTTTTAAAAATGGAGTCAGAAAATTTGTTTTCCTCCCTACAACAAAATTCAAACTGTTACACAGACAAAATCACTAATTCTATTTAATTAATATCACACAGTACACAGCACTACTCACCCCAGTCTCTGTAGTTTACAGTTTGGACTCATCAGTGCAGCACAGAGTAGCTTCACTACTGAATCTCCCAGGTAGTTGTTGCTGAGGTCCAGTCTCTGCAGTTCACAGTTTGGACTCATCAGTCCAGCACAGAGCAGCTTCACTCCTGAATCTCCCAGGTTATTGTAGCTGAAGTCCAGATCTCTCAGGGGTGAGGTTGATGACTGGAGAGCTGAGGTCACAATGTCACAGGACATCTTGGTGAGGCCACAGCCACTCAGTCTGCAAATAAGAGTTTATATATTATTGCATAATAATATTCGGTAAAACAACACATGTGATATTTGAAATGTAACAAGTTGTAACAAGACCCATACCCACTATACCCCATACCCACAGGATATGGCTGTTCTTGAACAGGTTTTGGCCCTACGCAGCTGAATGAAAGCTGAATGTATTACTCTTAGAAGCTGAATGTAGTACTATTTAGGGTTAGTTACATTGACCTGTTTCAAACTCACGGGTACGTTTATAGCTCTGGCCGGCAGTGTAGTGTAATGGGTAGGATACTAGGCTTGTAAACGCAAGGTTGCAGGTTCAATTCCCAGGTAGAATACTTAGGTACTTAACCTTAATTGCCTCAATACATCAATCAGTCTTTATTAAATTCTCTGAAGACACATTGAGCGAATGAACTTCACAAGTAAAAACAATTATGAAAAATAACATTTTTCATAATTGTTTAAATAAATAAAAAAATAAAATAATGAATATGAAAAAAATACCATAAATTATAAAAGTTCACAAGGACAATTATTAAAACAAAATTCTAAAAACAATTGCACTCCATTGTAACTAAGGTTGGTTAAAATGACCAAGAGTTAAAACAGTGTTAAGTTTCAGTTCAATCACGAATTCATTTTGTGTTCCTTTCTTTATCTTCGGTGAACATTTGGTGAATTCCTGGCAGCAGTAGTTAGTCTCTCTCTTTGGGGAATATACTCTTATATGTAAACCCACATTCACACATGAACATTTAGGTTACAAGTTTTAAAAATGGAGTCAGAAAATTAGTTTTCCTCCCTACAACAAAATTCAAACTGTTACACAGACAAAATCACTAATTCTATTTAATTAATGTCACACAGTACACAGCACTACTCACCCCAGTCTCTGTAGTTTACAGTTTGGACTCATCAGTCCAGCACAGAGCAGCTTCACTACTGAATCTCTCAGGTAGTTGTTGCTGAGGTCCAGTCTCTGTAGTTTACACTTTGGACTCCTCAGTCCAGCACAGAGCAGCTCCACTCCTGAATCTCCCAGGTTATTGTAGCTGAGGTCCAGTCTCTGTAGTTTACAGTTTGGACTCATCAGTCCAGCACAGAGCAGCTCCACTCCTGAATCTCCCAGGTTATTGTTGCTGAGGTCCAGATCTCTCAGGGGTGAGTTTGATGACTGGAGAGCTGAGGCCACAATTTCACAGGACTTCTTTGTGAGGCCACAGCCACTCAGTCTGCAAAGAAGAGTTTATATATTATTGCATGATTCAATAGTATAATATACTATAAAACCTCATATGATCAATATAACAGTCAATGTCTGTCTAATGTTATGTTAAGGTAGTGTAGCCTGTGTTTTTAAATTAGATATGGAATACTATGTCTTTGTCTTAATACTGTAACTTACAGTATTACATCCTAATAATCTGTTTGTGAGTTGTATGTTTTGATACATCGCATGGGTTTGTCTATCAATTCATTCATAATATATCTAATAACTTGCAAGTTTTTGCAATTGGTGCTACTTCTGTATTCATTAAATGAGGGCACAATCTGTTAACAGCTTGACTCAAAAATCATAATTCTCAGTTGCCTTACAATTTTATTGTATTCTATTCTCACTTTAACTATGAAATGTTTAGGAAAATATGCTGTCAGTTATTTACTTTAATAATTGCATAATACTCACATGGCCTTCCTGCAGTTGCTGACTACTAGTACCAGTCTTTGATAACCTACAGCTGATGTGTTGTAGGTCTTCAAGTCAAACTCATCCAGGACCTCCTCTGACGTCAGTAACACGAAGGCCAGAGCTGAGCATTGGTCTGGTTTCAGCTTCTTATGAGAGAGTTTTCCTGATCTCAGTGGAATATGGATTTCCTCCACTAGAGAGTTGTCATTCGGTTCATAGAGACAGTGTAACAGATTGATGATCTTCTCTGCTGAAGATTCCTCTCTGATCCTCTCCTTAATGTACTGGACTGTTGTCTCAGTGCTCTTTGACCTGCTTCCTGTCCACAGGTATAATGCATGTGGTACAGGTGATCTTCTTCTTGTCTGTGTCAGTAGTGGTCCTAAGAGCGTCTGAATGGAGTCCAGAGAGAGACCGAGAAGGAATCTGAGGAAAAGGTCCAGGTGTCCATTCTTTCTTTCTAAAGCCTGATCCACAGCAGTCTTATACATCTCATGCAGCCACACTGGGTAGAAATGAGAATAGTGAAAATAATGGCTTGCTCCGAATTCAGCCGACATTTCTGTCATTCGGAAGAAACGTTGTGGGAGTAATTCTTTTTGGAGTCTTCTCTGTCGAGCTCTGAGTAACTCAGACAGCTGCACTCTGTCGCTGTGAGGTTCTGACTCTTCTGCTCTGAGTACATTTCTGTTCCCATTTACATATGAATAAAACACAAACAAGGCAGCCAGATACTCCTGAATGCTCAGATGCACAAAGCAGTAGACCTTCTCCTGATCCAACCCACACTCCTCTTTCAAGATCTCTGTGCACACCCCAGAGTACACTGAAGCTTCACTGACATCAATGCCACTCTCTCTCAGGTCCTCTTCAGAGAATATCAGATTGCCCTTTTTCAGCTGTAGAAAAGCCAGCCGCCCCAGTTTCAGGATGATTTCTCTATCTGACTCTGACACTTTCTTTGGGTTCATCTCATTGGCACCATGATACTTCTGATTCTTCACATTAGTCTGAATGAGCAGGAAGTGTGTGTACATTTCAGTCAGAGTTCTAGGCAGATCTCCACTCTCGGTTTCACCCAACATTGTCTCCAGAACAACAGCAGAAATCCAGCAGAAGACAGGTATGTGATACATGATGTAGAGACTCCTGGATGACTTTATGTGTGAGATAATTCTGCTGGCCTGGTTCTGGTCTCTGATTTTCTTCCTGAAGTATTCCTCCTTCTGTGGGTCATTGAATCCTCGTATATCTGTCACCTGGTGGACGCACTCAGGAGGGATCTGATTAGCTGCTGCTGGTCGGGAGGTGATCCAGAGGCGAGCAGAGGGAAGCAGATTCCCCTTAATGAGGTTGGTCAGCAGCACATCCACTGATGATGACTCTGTTATATCACAGCACTTCTTATTGCTTTGGAAATTTAGAGGAAGTCGACACTCATCCAGCCCATCAAAGATAAACACAACTTTGACTTCATCACCTTCAACACTTTTGATCTCTTTCAGTTGTGGAAAGTAGTGCTGCAGAAGTTGCATCAGACTGAATTCTCTCTCCTTCTTCAGATTCAGATCTCGGAAAGGAAGAGTGAAGATGAAATCAACATCCTGATTGGCTTTTCCTTCTGCCCAGTCCAGAATGAACTTCTGCACAGAGACTGTTTTCCCAATGCCAGCAATGCCCTTTGTAAGCACAGTTCTGATGGGGTTCTCTTGTCCAGGTAAAGGCTTAAAGATGTCATTGCAGAGGATTGCAGTCTCCTGTGTGGTTTGTCTCTTGGATGCAGTCTCAATCTGTCTGACCTCATGTTCATTATAGACTCCTCCACTTCCCCCCTCTGTGATGTGGAGCTCTGTATAGATCTCATTGAGGAGGGTTCGGTGGTCCTGCTTTGCTGAAGCTTCAAATATGCATTCAAACCTCTTCTTCAGAGCAGTTTTCAGTGCCTGCTGGGCATTTATGGATTCATCTGCGGAGAGTAAATATGAGAAACAATATGTAAAATAACAGAAATAGAGAACAAAAAATATTATGCAGAAAGTTTTCACAATGTTTTGCACACCCCTGAAAGTGTTACACGTTAAGTTGTAGCTATACCTGTGTAGATAAATTATAATTCATTTGGTAACAAGAGGTCATTACTGAGTAACTCCAATGTAGGTAACATGGAACTATAGTTAGCGGTATTCTTGATTACACATGTGAAGCAAGACCAGCCCTATTACATCTCTCCTGTTAATATGAAATCATTCTGTATCATGAAGACACATTGCAAAATTAAAAGGCAAGGTTTACTTGTTATCAATCATTAAGATATGGCCTATTAGTGTAAATACATTATTTAAAAAAATATTCACGTCATTAAGAATATCGCCAACTGTTGTTTCATGGTACCAAAGTTGGAATTACTCAATGATAGCCTCTTGTTACCAGAATAGTTACAATTTAACTACACAGGTATAACTGCAACTTAATGTAAAGTGTTACCCACGCCTCTAATAGTGTGTTACACACCTCTAACTGTGTTTCACCCTTCTCACGTGTTGTACACACAACAATGAAAACATAAAAAGCATTTATTTCCATTTCGACATTCAATTTCTTAGTTTTACATAGTATGATGTGTCTTTATGGTCAATATGGTCTTCATGGATCATGTAATAATTGAATTATCTTTAGTTTAATGCCCAGTGCTCTTTAATCCTGGAATAAAAACTCAGGGCAGTCTGTCTGATGGGACAGTGGTTTAGTTACTGGCTTTTGATTCCAAGGCTCCTGAATTGAATCTCTTTCAGGGGCATTTAATCTCATGTGCATTTGCTTCCCCCCATAATCACTGCTGGATGCTATATTTTAATTGAAATGCCTTTGTGTCCATGCTGTGTGTGATGTTTTCTATATGCAAAACTGCTGATGTAAAACACTATTATGAAAGTATGAATGCTATGAACCAGATCATTGTTCCCTGTTAGATCTGTTTGCTAAACTCATTTCAGCCTTCTAATGGATACACAATAGCAATGAGAGAAAACTCTTACTGTGCTGCTCATCTCTCTCCAGTGAGTCGGCAAGATCCTTCTGCTCCATGCTCCTCAGGATGTGGAGTGTGATCTTCAGAGACTTCTCACTGCCACAGGTCTCCAGCATCTTCTCAACTATGTACAGGGCCTCAGGATCCTCCTGCTCTCTCTCAGTGCATTCTGGGTAATCAGCAATTTGATGACCCTTGAACAATTCCTTCATCTTCATAAACTTATCCAGTACAGAAGGATCTTCAGGAAGACAATTAAAGCATTCTGGGCAATCTTGACTCAGATGGCTCTGGAACAGTTTCAACTTTCCAGTCTTCTTCAGCACCATCAGAGTGCACAGGAGAGACTGAAACAAACACATGAAGAGGTGTGCTGTATCAGTGTGAAACAAACACATGAAGAGGTGTGCTGTATCAGTGTGAAATAAACACATGAAGAGGTGTGCTTTATCTGTGTGAAATAAACACTTTATCAGAGCCATTAAAACAATCATATCCCTGCTTGAGGTCAAATTTTTTCTCAGAGGGATGGATAAAGATAAACACCAAAGCAGGTCCATAGCCTCATATTCGAAGTGCAGCTTTTGCTCTTGATAGATGATTTTGGAGAGAGACTACTTGGGATGAATTCATTCCTTTGGAAAAATTTAATTTTTCTGAGCAATACGTTTGGTTAATGCTAACTATATAAACTGAGTGGTTAAAACACTCTGTTTGAAATCTAACTCTGCCATTGTGTTTGGGTCTTTAAAGACATTGACATTAGCACAACTACTTTTGTTATGTTATCTCATTCACAAAAATGTACCACACAAGAAAATCGCACAAGAAACCATGAAAATAAAGAAGTACATATCATACCTGTTTTAAGGAAGACTGTTTCTCTGAACTCTTCTCATCGAAACGGCTGGACTCCGGTGAGTACTGGAACCTGTGAGAAAATCATGAGACACAAATTCCAATTAACCTCATCCTATTATTGCAGCTCTAACTCACAGCACATGGAGACAGAGCTTCCAGTTAAACTCATCCTCTTACTGCAGCTCTAACTCATTGCACATGGAGACAGAGCTTCCAGTTAAACTCATCCTCTTACTGCAGCTCTAACTCATTGCACATGGAGACAGTTTCCAGTTAAACTCATCCTGTACTGTGTAAAGGAGGATGTTTCAGACAGTAGTTTTGCTTTCCCAGGCGGCTGAAACAGAAATGATTAAATGTTACAGGCTCAGCCGTTTCTGTGCATCTACTCCCATCAGCTGGGCCTGCAGTGACTGATGCACTTCCTGCTCTGACAGCAGCCGCTCCTCAGGTGCACCCCACCTGTGTGTGACGCTGCACAGGACAACGCCTTTGAGACAATATTTGTCTTCATCCTCCTCTAACCATCAGAGAATCTTTTCCTCAACTCTACTGCTGATGATATTTTTAGTCCCAAAGTTTTTATTTTGTGTGTAACTGAATGACACACTTGATTCCATTCCCCAGGTGAGGTGTTACTGTATCTCTAATATGAATCTATTCTATAACACCTCCTGTGCAAATATATCAGATTCACTGAATTTTAGTTTTCTCTCTCCTGCATTTGTCTTCATTTTGCAGTTCCTGTATTTCTCTCTTAGGGATCAGAATTGTGAGCCACATGATGCTTTGGTTCAAACTGGCTTTGTTCAGGGAAGTGGTGTCTGCTCTAACAGTGACACAACACATGTAATTTCAGTTCAACTGTGGAGCAATCTGTTTTTCAGAATGATCACTTTAAACCAGCTGCACTGTTTGTCTCTTGTAGACACAGTGGTGTTAAACAGAACTACAAAAGGTGGTTGAAATTTACTCCTGCTTGATGAACCCCTGTGAAATATGAAGCTGCTCCTGTTTGGGCTGTGTTAACAGCTGGAATATAGGGGCAGAGTGAGGGGTGGAGAGAGAGGTAGTTTAACTCTGATACTGCAGGGAATGGATCCAGAGTCACTTATACCTGCAGAAATTCAACAAGAAAAACACCATCTAAACAGCCCTGAGTCCTACATGGTACACAACACATACATCATAATGTGTCAAACTACACCCACCTACACCCAAATGTGTCAAAGTCCATCAACCTACACCTGAATATGTTAAAATACACCCAATAAAAACCTGAAAGTTACCAGGGAGCCAGAAGTATAATTAAACAGTAGTGACAATATTGACTTGTTTAATTACCTTTGATCAACTGTGACCTCTCCACCGAAGTTGAGTGGAGGAGTCATTGAATTATCACTCTTCATAGACAGACAGCTGGGTACAGGTGACGCTGCCCCCTCTACCCAGAAGCTGTGAACAAAATATTGAGAGAGACCTTCCAGTTAAACTCATCCTCTTACTGCAGAGCTAACTCACAGCACATGGAGACAGAGCTTCCAGTTAAACTCATCCTGTACTGTGTAAAGGAGGATGTTTCAGACAGTAGTTTTTCTATCCCAGGTGGCTGAAACAGAAATGATTAAATGTTACAGGCTCAGCCGTTTCTGTGCATCTACTCCCATCAGCTGGGCCTGCAGTGACTGATGCACTTCCTGCTCTGACAGCAGCCGCTCCTCAGGTGCACCCCACCTGTGTGTGACGCTGCACAGGACAACGCCTTTGAGACAATATATGTCTTCATCCTCCTCTGACCATCATAGAATCTTTTCCTCACCTCTCCTGCTGATGATTGTATTATTCCCAAAGTTTTTATTTTGTGTGTGACTGAAGGACACACTTGATTCCATTCCCCAGGTGAGGTGTTACTGTATCTCTAATATTAACCTGTTCAATAACACCTCTTGTGCAAACACATCAGATACACTCACTGAATTTGAGTTCTCTCTCCTGCATTTGTCTTCATTTTGCATTTCCTGTTCTTCTCTCTTAGTGATCAGATGTGTGAGACACATCATGCTTTGGTTCAAACTGGCTTTGTTCAGGGAAGTGGTGTCTGCTCTAACTGTGACCAACATAAGTAATTTCAGTTCAACTGTGGAGCAATCTGTTTTTCAAAATGTTCACTTTAAACCAGCTGCACTGTTTGCCTCTTCTAGACACAGTGGTGTTAAACACAACTACAAAATGTGGTTGAAATTTACTCCTGCTTGATGAACCCCTGTGAAATATGAAGCTGCTCCTGTTTGGGCTGTGTTAACAGCTGGAATATAGGGGCAGAGTGAGGGGTGGAGAGAGAGGCAGTTTAACTCTGATACTGCAGGGAATGGATCCAGAGTCACTTATACCTGCAGAAATTCAACAAGAAAAACACCATCTAAACAGCCCTGAGTCCTACATGGTACACAACACATACATCCAAATGTCTCATACTACACCCACCTACACCCAAACGTGTCATAGAACACCATACCTACACCTGAATATGTTAAAATACACCCAATAAAAACCTGAAAGTTGCCAGGGAGCCCAAAGTATAATTAAACAGTAGTGACAATATTGACTTGTTTAATTACCTTTGATCAACTGTGACCTCTCCACTGAAGTTGAGTGGAGGAGTCATTGAATTATCACTCTTCATAGACAGACAGCTGGGTGCAGGTGATCCTGCCCTCTCTACCCGGAAGCTGTGAACAAAATATTGAGAGAGACCTTCCAGTTAAACTCATCCTCTTACTGCAGCTGTAACTCACAGCACATGGAGACAGTTTCCAGTTAAACTCATCCTGTACTGTTTAAAGGAGGATGTTTCAGACAGTAGTTTTGCTTTCCCAGGTGGCTGAAACAGAAATGATTAAATGTTACAGGCTCAGTCGTTTCTGTGCATCTACTCCCATCAGCTGGGCCTGCAGTGACTGATGCACTTCCTGCTCTGACAGCAGCCGCTCCTCAGGTGCACCCCACCTGTGTGTGACGCTGCACAGGACAACGCCTTTGAGACAATATTCTCTTTCATCCTGCTCTAACCATCATCAAATCTTTTCCTCACGTCTCCTGCTAATGATCTTTTTAGTCCCAAAGTTTTTATTTTGTGTGTAACTGAAGGACACACTTGATTCCATTCCCCAGGTGAGGTGTTACTGTATCTCTAATATTAACCTATTCAATAACACCTCCTGTGCAAATATATCAGATTCACTCACTGAATTTGAGTTCTCTCTGTCCTGCATTTGTCTTCATTTTGCATTTCCTCAGTTTATTGCTCTCTTAGGGATCAGAACTGTGAGCCACATGATGCTTTGGTTCAAACTGGCTTTGTTCAGGGTAGTGGTGTCTGCTCTAACTGTGACCAACATAAGTAATTTCAGTTCACCTGTGGAGCAATCTGTTTTTCAAAATGTTCACTTTAAACCAGCTGCACTGTTTGTCTCTTGTAGACACAATGGTGTTAAACAGAACTACAAAATGTGGTTGAAATTTACTCCTGGTTGATGAACCCCTGTGAAATATGAAGATACTCCTGTTTGGGCTGTGTTAACAGCTGGAATATACAGTAGGGGCAGAGTGAGGGGTGGAGAGAGAGGCAGTTTAACTCTGATACTGCAGGGAATGTATCCAGGGTCACTTATACCTGCAGAAATTCAACAAGAAAAACACCATCTAAACAGCCCTGAGCCAACAAGGTACAGAACACATATATCTGAGTGTTTCATACTACACCCACCTACACCCAAATGTGTCAAAGTCCATCAACCTACACCTGAATATGTCAAAATACACCAAATCAAAACTTGAAAGTTGCCAGGGAGCCCAAAGTATAATTAAACAGTAGTGACAATATTGACTTGTTTAATTACCTTTGATCAACTGTGACCTCTCCACTGAAGTTGAGTGGTTGAACCATTGAATGATCACTCTTCATAGACAGACAGTTGGGTGCAGGTGACCCTGCCCTCTCTACCCGGAAGCTGTGAACAAAATATGGAGACAGAGCTTCCAGTTAAACTCATCCTCTTACTGCAGCTCTACCTCACAGCACATGGAGACAGAGCTTCCATTGAAACTCATACTGCAGCTTTAACTCACAGCACATGGAGACAGAGCTACTAGTTAAACTCATCCTCTTACTGCAGCTTTAACTCACAGCACATGGAGACAGAGCTACTAGTTAAACTCATCCTCTTACTGCAGCTTTAACACCCAGCACATGGAGACAGAGCTTCCAGTTAAACTCATCCTCTTACTGCAGCTCTAACTCACAGCACAAGGAGACAGAGCTTCCAGTTAAACTCATCCTCTTACTGCAGCTCTAACTCACAGCACATGGAGACAGAGCTTCCAGTTAAACTCATCCTGTACTGTGTAAAGGAGGATGTTTCAGACAGTAGTTTTGCTTTCCCATGTGGCTGAAACAGAAATGATTAAATGTTACAGGCTCAGTCGTTTCTGTGCATCTACTCCCATCAGCTGGGCCTGCAGTGACTGATGCACTTCCTGCTCTGACAGCAGCCGCTCCTCAGGTGCACCCCACCTCTGTGTGACGCTGCACAGGACAACGCCTTCGAGCCAATATTTCTCTCTCATTTCGCTCTAACCATCATAGATGGTTATTCCCAAAGTTTTTATTTTGTGTGTGACTGAAGGACACACTTGATTCCATTCCCCAGGTGAGGTGTTACTGTATCTCTAATATTAACCTGTTCAATAACACCTCTTGTGCAAACATACCAGATTCTCTCTCTCCTGCATTTGTCTTCAGTTTGCATTTCCTGTGTTTCTCTCTTAGGTATCAGATGTGTGAGACACACGAATGCTTCTGTTCAAACTGGCTTTGTTCAGGATAGTGCTGTCTGCTCTAACTGTGACACAACATATGTAATTTCTGTTTAACAGTGGAGCAATCTGTTTTTCAAAATGTTCATTGTAAAACAGCTGCACAGTTTGTCTCTTGTCGATACAGTGGTGCGAACAATTATATAAAGTGTATTTGCAATTCACTCCTTGTGGAAACACCCCTGTGAAATATGCAGCCACTTCTGTTTAAACTGTGTTAACAGTTAGAATATAGGGGCAGAGTGAGGGGTGGAGAGAGAGGCAGTTTAACTCTGGTACTGCAGTTAATGGATCGAGGGTCACTTATACCTGCAGAAATCCAACAAGAAAAACACCATCTAAACAGCCCTGAGACCAACATGTCACACCACACATACATCTGAACATGTCATAGCACACCAATCTACACCTGAATGTGTGAAAATACACCCAATCTAAACCTGACAGTTGCCAGGGAGACTAAAGCAAAATGAAACAGTTGTGACAATATTAACTACTTTAATTACCTTTGATTATATGTATCTTCGCAAAAGGGGAATGAATGAAAGTCCTCCAAAATATCCAACTCTCTAAACTTGTCCCTGTGAACAAAACAGAGACAGAGCTTCCAGTTAAACCCATCCTCTTACTGCAGCTCTAACTCACAGAACACTAACTCTCTGATTCATGCATTTGTACCTCCCTCTGGCAGGGCTGGGGGTTCTTCTTTTCTTCTTCGCTTTCTTCTCTGAGGAACTCATTTTAGAAACAGCGCTGCCTATCTCAGGACACCGGGACACTTCAGATCAGATTCAACCACAAGTGGGTTTTAAGTCAAATCCGCCAACCTGTAAATACACAAAATAAGAACACAATTAACACAGAGACACACTAATGCACATAGACACACACGTACACCAGATCTTACAGTGCCGACAGGAACAAATCTTGAATTTAATATGGCCGTAAACATGTGCAATATTATCGCCTACAAAATGTTTGCACCCATGATAACAATGATCAAGACTGTAGAATATAAAGATTGCCAGCGCTGAGGTATATATTCATTGTCCAACATGTAGAATATATTTAATGATATAATGGGGTGTGTAACCACCAAAATTACACATCTCTCAGATAAAAAATTTTCCAAAAGTTTTGTCACAATTACTGTCACCCCTGTATTCGGTATTATGTCCACCCTCCCATTGCAGGGATAATAGCAGTCTTTTTATATAATGTCTTATAAGTGCATAGACATAGGCTACGTCAGTGGGTGGGATAATTTGACACTTGTGAAACTGCGATCGAATAGACAAACTTAGTAGCGAAAGCTGCAGTGAACTGATAAAAGCGGTGGCGATTGGAATTTCAGTGCATCGAATTGATTAAACTGCAAGCAAATGAAATACTTCAAATAAAATGCAATTAAATTAAATACTGTATTTGATACCATATTTAATCGCATTTTATTTGATGCCATATGTAATTATATTGCATTATTTAATTAAACATTTAATTTCAATTCATTATTTTTGTTACTTCCAAACCTCATATTTGAAGTTGAAAACTAACGTTGTGTGTGGGAGGGAGGGACAGACGATGGTAATCAGTCATTGGTCGTCGGGCGCCCTGACACGCGCAAGCGCAGTTCATTTATGTTTTAGTCTCACTGGTGGACGGTCGACTATGTAGCTTCTCTCTCCACTCACAAACCAGCCGCTGTTAAATTAGCTGCAGAGCGATAGCGAGCGCAGGAAAGACTAGACCCACCCAAGCAACGTTGTAGAGTTTTCCAAGTTGCTGATGTGCGCTCAATAAGGTTTTTTTTTAAAATACAGTCGCTAAAGGGGTATGGAAACCCGTTAAATCTAGCGACAAAGTCGCCAAGTTGGCAACTGTGGTTGTCAAAATGTAGCCTACTTCTTTAATCAAGCGACAGGGCCTGTGACTTCTGTCATAATAGGTTACGTCACGAGGGTTAAAAAAAGTCATGAAATATCAAAAAAAAACATCAGTAAACTTTTTAAAAAATTTAAATTATTGCTTTTTGGTCCAAATGGTAAATTTGGATTCAGTATGAACTCTTCGCTTATTAGACTACGCCTTAAACACGCCATTTTATTGAAGTTCTCGGTTTTACTGAATTACGCGTGGTAATACGATTATACTTGCAGATTCCCATTCCTCCCCACATCCCCTTTATCTTTACGTTTTCTTACCACAATTCCACTCCGCATCAGGCTGTTCACTTCGTTGGTTTATTCAATTTAATTCTTCTTTTCACTGTCTTCTTTCTGCTGCATCTTTAAAATGGCTGTCTGAGTTAACTTTCAGTTTCTCTTTCCTGTTTACTTAGAGCTTTAGATGGGCGGAGTTTTTTTGTTGTTGTACTTTTTATTAGTTGCATCAGTTATCGTATTTAATTAGTAATTCGGAAGAGAAACATTTCATCCATGTAGGTCTTTGCTAAATTTGAACGCATACATATACTAGACCTATTCAACATCCTGAGAATTATATTTATGTTGGGACTTAAAGTACTCCAATACAATGGTGCCATCTGTTGGCTACACGCACAAATAAGCCTTTTGAAATGTCATGTCCGTGGAACTCCAAGAACATTTCCTATTTAAAAACACACTTGAAGATAAACAGCAAATAAAAATAAATAAATAAACCATCTCACTCTCCCTGCCACAGTCACTGACCAATTCACTTCATTATGACCAATTATAGCCCTATGTAACATCTTAATGTTTGAGGTGAGTAATTTTTGTTATTTCTTATCTCCAAATCTTGAGTTATCTTTTTCCCCACTGTAAAAAAAGTTAAGATTATTCAATATTTCTAGGCAACTTGCTTCACAAGTTTTCAGCTTAATACATATTTTTAAATTCTGAGTTCAAATTATGCCTGATAACATTCATTCCGAATACTTACATTTCATTGAGGGAAAAACTTAAAACTCAATTTTAGTTTTTCTGACAATGAAATTTCAGTTGAGTTGAAATATTGAGTATTCTGAACTTGTCCACACGTTTCAGGAGATCTCCTACCTGGGCATCAGGGAGGCAACACACCGTACGTGATTCTTTTTTGCGCAAACAGTCTATGGTGTCTACCCTCATAATGAGTCCCCCACTGCCACATAGAAGAATATGCTGTTTAATCATTGTTTTACCTTATACAGTGGGCTCCAGAATTATTGGCACCCTTAATAAAAATGAAGAAAAAAGCCTGCATATAATAAATGACACAGATAATAATCTATATGTTATGTTCAAACATATGTGAAAACTATATACTTTTATTTCAATACATTTACTCTCATGCTTCAATGTTTTTTTTTAATTATCTATTTTTTTCTGAAAACCATAGGTGCCATAATTATTGGCACCCCTAACAATTATTGTAAGTAAAATCAAACAAAATGAAATTGGCAATACAATTTTACTTAATTTAGTTCATCTCAGTCTAAAGGAACTATATTGTGTCATTCCATCACTTCCAGTTTCACTAGAGAATAAAAATGAGGTAACAAGCATGCAAAATCCCTTTGTCATCCATCAGCATGGGAAAAGCCAAATAACTGTCAATTCAGAAGAGACCGATGGTAATTAACCGTCACAAGTCTGGTAATGGGTACAAAAAAAGACAAACGGTTAAACATACAACTTAGCACTGTAAGGGCAATAATAAAAAGGCGTAAAACATATGGAAAGGTTGCAGATTTGCCAGGAAGATGAAGCAAGTGCATGTTGTCCCCATGGATGATGAGGAAGATGGTGAGGGAGGCCATTAATAACCCAAGGATCACTGTTTAAAAATTGCAGAGATTGGTTTGTTTCTTGTGGTCAACAAGTCTAAAAAAAACATAAAATGGCACCTCCATACCAACTAACTCTTTGGAAGGGTGGCACGAAGACAGCCCTTACTGAGCACAATAAACAAAACCAAGAATCTGGAGCTTGCCAAACCTCATTGGAATTATGACTGGAAGAGAGTGCTATTGTCAAATGAGACCAAAATTGATCATTTTGGCCATACACACCATCAACATGTTTGGCGGCAAAAGAGGAATGCATACAGGAGAAGCACCTCATACCTACTGTCAAATATGGAGGTGGGTCATTGATATTTTGGAGATGTTTTGCTGACAGTGGTCCTGGGGCACTATTTTAGATCAATGGCACAATGAATTAAACAAAGTACCAGGACATTCTGGCAGAACATTTGGTTGTCTTTGCTAAGAAGCTAGGACTTGGTCATAGGTAGATTGTCCAGCAGGACAATGACTCCAAGCATACATCAAAATCTAAACAGAAATGCTTAAGTGAAATCAACATCCATGTTTTCCAATGGCCATCTCAGTCTCCAGACTTAAATTCCATCAAAAACCTGTGGTCTGAACTGAAGAGCGGGGGTCCATAAGCACAAACCCAAAGATATCAATGATTCTGAAAAGTTCTACATGGAGCAATGGTCAAAAATCCCTCCAGATGTGTTCTCTAACCATTATTATCAAATTATAGGAAAAGACTCATGGCTGTCATCTTTGCCAGGGGTGTTTTCACAAAGTATTAAACCAGGAGTGCCAATAATTGTGGAACCTGTTTTTTTGGGGAAATATTTTTTTATTTAAAAAATTTAAGACTTTGATTGATTCCAATGAATCATTAATCAAGCACACTAGTTTACACATGTTGGAAAATAAAGCTCATGTCAATAACTATTATTTTTTTAGTTTAGCATTTTTTAAAGCTTTTTTGTTCATATTTATCAAGGGTGCCAATAATTCTGGAGCCCACTGTGTACTCTAACATATAAGTGATTAGAAATGTATTCTTTTAACAGTTTTTATGTTTAATGACTTAACTCCCATATTCTTACCTTCGCGTGAGAAGAAAACATGCTCTTTGTTAAAATGATTAAATCTCAAGCATGAGATAATGACATAGCTTTGAGATACTCTATGCAATTCTGTTATGATTCAGGACAGTTCCATGAACAGAAGATGTGCCCCCCTTTCCCACTTTCTCTCTCTCATGCTGTGGACTAACTGGGCTCGGTGTCTTATCTTAGTTATGCTAGCAAACTAAAATGTCAAGGTTGCTGGGGAAAAAGTATCTTTGTGTTAATGACGAAGAGGTAATTTCTGGGAAATGTTTTCTGCAGGAGAAATGTACGTGTGGCTTGCATCCAAGTACAGAACCTAAAAGATAAGATTCCCTATTAAAAGCGTGCAATTTCTTTGTTATGTTGAGTTCATTGCGGTATGTTGGGGAGGCCCTGTCGGTCCGCACATGCTGTCTCTGTGCTCCTACAGACTCTGTATTAAAGCGCTTGTGATTCTCAGAATCAAGAGCCAGATCCAATTCCTGCAAGGGCTGGAATCGGTTGGACACCACAACGTCTGGAGATATCGCCCCTGTGTGGTGTGCACGCCCTTTCCTGTGCCTGCGCCCCACTGTCACCCGACTATCTCTCCCTGTCTGCTCTGGATTCTCCCCCCTTCCTAGCTGTTCCTCACAGGACATGCTACTCAGTTCCTGGAACTCTGCCAATCGCAAACTATGGAGTGCAGTAATCTGGCCCTCAAGATCAAGAATCTTGCTCTCAAGGTGCTCAAGCAGTTGGCAACGGTGGCAGAGGAACTCATTCAGGAAATCGTCTTCTAGCAGTGCGATCATCCTGCAACCCTCACACAGCTCTGGCCAGATTTTTACCCCATAACTATCACCCTCTCTCACCCAATGTCTAGAGCAAGTCACTGCTTTTAAATGTACTCAATAATAGACACACGGCTTTTGCAAATATTTGATAGAGTGAACTGGAAGCTGACTGTTTATGGAACGCGCTCCGTTCTGACAAGTCTCAGATTGTTAATATTATCTCGAGTTAAATTATTGACACTGGATATAGCTGGTGCCTTGGACATGTCACACAGCTTGACATTATAAGGCAATGATTAAACCCAGTTGCTTGTTTTGTGCTTTTATCTAAAACGTGCACAGTGCGTACCAAACGTAAGATTCTAGCTTTGCATACTTCAAGATTTTAACACAGATATCATATCCATTGAATATCGAATAACTTACCTGCTGAATATCGCATTAAATTTCCAAAGCACGTGAAACCGACTCTTCACTGAGAGCGACTTGAGAAATTGCGCACGTGAGTGGCTGATGTATGTCACGACTATGAGAAATTAAGCAAGCTGGATGCATCAGATAGCCTCTGAGGGTAAATGAAGAAAACGACACGGTCTACATACTACCGCCGTGCAGTTTGCAGGTAAGGTTGGCGAGGTGAAATGAGAGTGGCGGCGTGGGGACGTCCTCTTACCGAGAGCTCCAGCCAGCGAGCGATTGGATCATGGCAGCGAGGCGGGAAGGTCGCGACCTCTTCCCCCCACGGCCGTTCTCCAGGCTGTTCCTCGTCCGACGTCCCGGGGGGCGTCTGAGGAGAGGCGTCTTCTGTGGTTTCCCCGCTGATGACCGTTTGGGTTTGGTTCGAAGCTCCTCCTCGCCGTTGCCATAGCGCCGGCCCGTGTGTTTGCTCAGGCTGCGTCGTTATGGCGATTTCTCCACCAGGCACCGACGTCGCAGTGAAAAAGCCCGGCGGCACCTGCGGGCAAACGGGACGATGAACGCCCGTGCGCGTGGAGAGAACTTGTCGGACCGAAGGCTAACCGAAGGACGGTGGAAAACTACGTGGAAGTGCTGACAGTTCACAGCTTGATTTTTAATATGACTGTTATCTCGTAGTGTTCCCAGTCACTTCTGGTAGCTTCGCCTGCTTGCTTCGTATCGCCAGCAATCCCAAAATGCCTTGTGGGGAGGAGTCAGTTCAAGCCGGCAGGTTCATTTAATACAGGAAGGCAGGCGGGGCCTGGGGGGAGTGCAGGGGTTTGGGGCGGGACAGGAGGCCAACTTCCGTTCACTGGCCATGCTGGCTGGCTGCATCCCAAAAATTCACCTGGCACTTTCACCGTTTTACCAGACAAGAAAAGATCAAATTTAGAATAGAACCGGACCTCAGTGTAGCGTTTTGGGTGGTAACCTGAAAAAGTGAATGGTGCAGTAGACAAACTTACCCAACACTGGTCAAATTTACCAGAATCATCCAGACATTAGTTTCCCACCCTGGTCTGGGAGAAGCCGGGTTCAGAGGTGGGGACTGCTTCCCAACAAACAGCAAGCTGTGTAGATTCCAGCCCCACCCTGATCTATTCATATTGAGCCCTTATGTAATCCCATGAAGAATATAAAATAACTACTACGATATCACTGGAGTTCAATACATCACACAACAGTAAATCACAACAGTAAACATTAAATATTTTTATAATTCAGGTTTAATCACTGAAGATCATTGTAAATACAGAAAATTATAAAAATGCTATAGTTACAAAGAAATCATTTTCAATTCAAATTAAAACCAGAAAATATGAATATTCAATGTAATACATATAAAATAATAAATGTATAAAACATATAATAAATATAATATACAATAGAGTTGAAACTGGTACAGGCATGCAGTTAATACTGTGATAACACATGCATTATTCATATGTATAATGCATGTTATCACATTAACTACATGCTTATACCAGGATTGTTTGGCACAACCATAAAATCTGTATGACCAACAACCCGCTCACATTGGGTCTGACCTCTGGGATAGTATGATGTTACCCAACTAACATCACTCTCACAGACTTTGAAACCTCACATCAAAATGTATGTGTGTGGGTGTGTTTAGGTGGGTATGAGAGTTTATAGTATGTGTGTGAGTGTCTGCATGCGTGTGGGTGTGTGTGTGTGTGTACGTGTGTGAGTTTGTGTGCCTGTGTGCGAATGTCGATGTCTGTGGGTGCATATGCGTGCGTGTGTGCATGTCTGTGTGCATGACTGCGTATGTGTGAGCAGGTGTGTGTGTGTGTGTGTGTGTGTGTGTGTGTGTGAGTGCGTAAGTATGTGTGTGCAGGTGGGGAACAGAGTGTATATGTGTGTGTGTATGTGTGGGTGCATATGAGTGTGTGGGTGTGACTGTGTGTGTGTGTTTGTGTGTGGGGGAATATGCATGTGTGTGTGTATGCATGTGTGTAGTTGTGTATGTGTGTGAGTGTGTGCCAGTCTGTGCATGTGTGTGTGAGATAAGTGCGTGTGTGCGAGAATAAATGTGTGTGCGCGCATATGCATATGTGTGTGTGTGTGTGTGTGGCTGCATATGCCTGTGTGTGCCAGCATGTGAGAGAGAGAGTGTGTGTGTGTGCGCATGTGCGTATGCATGTCTGTATGTGTGCGTGTGGTTGCATATGCATGTGTGTGCGTGCATGAGGGTGTATGGGCGTGCGTGTGTGTATAAGAGTGCGTGCGTGTGTGAGAGTAAGGCTGGAAACACACTTGATTTAAATGACGTGGCCGCGTACACAAAATGGCTGTCATGCGTATCCTGCGGTCATTCAGAGCGCTCTTTGTGCACGTCCTCAAAAATGAACGCTACACGTCTGCAGGGTGCAATACCCGCGTAAACCACGGGGGCAGTATTCATTTTATGCCTAGTGACGTGACTGACGGCAGAAAGCCAGGAAGGATGGTGATATCATTTGAAGGGAAGCCATGATCTGCCCCCTAGTGGATATACCTTTTAAACCTCCAGTCAGACAGAAAGTAAGCAGGTGGGCATGTGAACAATATCGCCCGGGACACAGCCACTTCACGTGCATGTAGTGTGAGATTATTCAAGTATGTTTCCAGCATAAGTGTGTGTGTGTGTGTGTGTGCGTGTGTGTATGCATGTCCGTGTGCGCATATGTGTGACAGTGTGTGTGTATGAGTATGTGCGCGTGAGTAATTGCAAGAGTAAGTGCTTGTGTCTCTACTCCAGTTAGCAGAAGAACACTGAGGAGTTCCACACTATAAATCCAGCACAGAGGGCTGTGTGTTGAGTGAAGTGTGTGTGGATTCTGTGCAGGAGGGTCAGTGTGTCAGAGTCAGAGATGCTGTAGAAGGACAGAGTGCCGGCCAGAAGGTCCACATACACTCCTACCCTGTACACACACACTCCTCTACCAGCATCATCACACACTCCTGCTCTGCGGTAGGGGGAGGGGCGGACAGGTATGTGTGTGGTGATATCATTGTGATAGGCATAGTAACGTTGTTCATTGCACACCAGAATCCAGGAGGTTTTACTCTTTCCAGATTGAGACTCATGCTGCCCTCCTTTCCCGTTGATTCCTATATCTGTCACTGCTATAGCAACCTCTCCCCCCTCAGATGCACTCCACTCAGCCTCCCAGTAACAGCGTTCACACACACTCTCTCTGCACACAACCAGGGGCCAGCGCTCACATCTCACTAGATAATCACGATATGGCTTCTTTCTCTCCAGCGTTTGTGTCACCCTCCTGTCCTCCTCAGACAGAGACAGCCATCTGTCCGCTGTTTTTGGATCCACTGTGAGCTGACAGCCGTCTGGACACCAGAGACATTAATGAGATTAATTATCATTATTAAAAGTCACCTCATAATGTGTGTGATTGAGACAGAGCTCTGATTACCTGTGTGTATCTGTTTGTGTGTGTTTGTGTGCGTGTAAGAGACTTTTCTGTAATGTCTCACTCTCTCACACACACACACACAAACACACACACACAGCAGTGTTCTATGTCAATACAGACTCACATTTCCTGGGTCCTGGTTTGGTCCTGTTCTCTCCTCCATGGTCCACACTGTAGGAACAGCAGAACAGAGAGTGAGTGAGTGAGCGTGCGCGTCCTTGCGTGTGAGTGCATGAGTGTGCGTGTGCTTGCGTGTGTGTGGGTGTGTGAAGTGCAATGGAAACTCTGTACTTACAGCAGTGTGTGTGAGTGCCTGTGTGTGTGTGGTTGCATATGGGTGTGTGCGTGCATGAGGGTTTATGGGCGTGCGTGTGTGTATGAGAGTGCGTGTGTGTGTGAGAGTAAGGCTGGAAACACACTTGATTTAAATTACATGGCCGTGTACACAAAATGGCTGTCATGCGTATCCTGCAGTCATTCAGAGCGTCCTTTGTGCACGTCCTCAAAAATGAACGCTACACGTCTGCAAGGTGCAATACCCGCGTAAACCACGGGGGCAGTATTCATTTTATGCCTGATGACGTGACTGACGCCAGGAAGCCAGGAAGGATGGTGTTATCATTTGAAGGGAAGCCATGATCTGCCCCCTAGTGGATATACCTTTTAAACCTCCAGTCAGACAGAAAGGAAGCAGGCGAGCATGTGAACAATATCGCCCGGGACACAGCCACTTCACGTGCATGTAGTGTGAGATTATTCAAGTATGTTTCCAGCATAAGTGTGTGTGTGTGTGGATGTATGTGTGTGCATATTTGTGTGACAGTGTGTGTGTGTGTGTCTCTACTCCAGTAGGCAGAGGGACACTGAGGAGTTGAACACTATAAAACCAGCACAGAGGGGTGTGTGTTGAGTGAAGTGTGTGTGGAATCTGTGCAGGAGGGTCAGTGTGTCAGAATCAGAGACGCTGTAGAAGGACAGATTGCCAGCCAGACGGTCCACACACACTCCTACCCTGTACACACACACACACACCTCTACCATCATCATCATCATCATCATCACACACTCCTGCTCTGCGGTAGGGGGAGGGGCGGACAGGTATGTTCGTTTGTTTCTTATTGTGATGGACAAAATAACCGCGTTTACTGCACACCAGACTCCAGGACTTTTTATTCTTTCCAAATTGAGACTCACGCCCTCCTTTCCTGCTGAATCCTTTATCTGTCACTGCTATAGCAACCTCTCCCCACCCCTGAGACTCACTCCATTCAGCCTCCCAGTAACAGCACTCACTTCTTTCTCCCCGGCGTTTGTGTCACCTTCCTGTTCTCCTGAGGCAGCCATCTGTGCGCTGTGTTTGGATCCACTGTGAACTGACAGCCGTCTGGACACCAGAGACATTGATGAGATTAATTATCATTATTAAAAGTCACCTCATAATGTGTGTGATTGAGACAGAGCTCTGATTACCTGTGTGTGTCTGTGTACGTGTGTATCTGGTTGTGTGTGTTTGTGTGCGTGTAAGAGACTTTTCTGTAATGTCTCACTCTCACACACACACACACACACACACACACACACATACACAGCAGTGTTCTATGTCAATACAGACTCACATTTCCTGTGTCCTGGTTTGGTCCTGTTCTCTCCTCCATGGGCCACACTGTAGGAACTGCAGAACAGAGAGTGAGTGAGTGAGTGAGTGAGCGTGCACGTGCTTGCGTGTGGGTGGGTATGTGAGGTGCAGCGTGGAAACCCTCTGTACTTACAGCAGTGTGAGTGTGTCCAGTTTAGCAGCAGACAGCGCTCTCACTCCTGAGTCTCCTGGGTGATTGTAACTCAGGTCCAGCTCTCTCAGGTGGGAGGGGTTTGAACGCAGAGCTGAAGCCAGAGAATCACAGCCTCTCTGTGTGACTCTACAGCCTGACAGCCTGCAGAGAGAAGGACAAACACACCTTACACACATTAACATAAACTAACAGGGCTGTGTGTGTCAAACACATAGCAGTGGGTTACACACCTTCTACAGCTCAATATACAATAACAGGGCTGTGTGTGTCAAACACATAGCAGTGTGTAACACACCTTACACACATTAATATAAACTAACAGGGCTGAGTGTGTCAAACACATAGCAGTGTGTTACACACCTTACACACATTAATATAAACTAACAGGGCTGTGTGTGTCAAACACATAGTAGTGTGTTACATACCTTCTACAGCTGAATTATAAGAGGGTTCTGGAATTAATTGTCATTATTTAAGAGGATTATCAGTTTCATTTAATTTGAACAGGTTCAATTAATGTTCATAAATTTGAAGAATGTATGAATAGAAATGATTTGACGCTTCTCAAAAAGATGTTTTGTCCAACTGATGTCAGATTAAAATAAAATGTGTGTTTCTACCAAGAGGCAGAACAGGAAAATGTTGCTTCAATTCTGTGAAGAATAATAACTCTTGTCTATATTAACATTCAAAACATTAGTAATGTTAGTGCTATATTTAGTCATTATTAACGTTAGTGTTGTATTTAGTCACATTGGAGCATTTTTTGTTTTAAGGGGTTTGTGTTTGTACTCACCCCAGTCTCTGCAGTTTACAGTGTGGGTCCTCCAGGCCAGCAGAGAGCGCTCTCACTCCTGAATCCTGCAGCTCGTTGTCTCTGAGCTCCAGATCTCTCAGCTCTGAATGAGGAGAACGCAGGACTGAGGCCAGAACATCACAGCAGCCCTCTGTGAGATTACACCAACCCAGCCTGTGGAGAGTACACACACACAAGCACACACACGCATACACACACACAAACAACAAACACACACAACACACACAAACATGCACGCACACACAGACACAATCAACACACAAACATACAAACATAGACACACACGCACAAGCATGCACACACACACACACACACAATTGAAATTCACTGCTGATTGTGACACTGTGCACCTTGGCAGCAAATAAATGTGGAATTTACTATTTGTGCAGTATATGCATTCCTGGGATGTACACAGTACACACAAAAAAAGGAAGAGGTTACATTAATTAAGTTCATAAAGTATTCTGACTAATCCACAAAAGAAAAGGGTTACCACTTGGCTCTACTAACAAAAAAAAGAACTAAAATAAGGAGCCAATTCAACTCAAGGTCGGGGGCCTCCTGCAAGCATTTCATTACCGAACCCTTTCCATATGATGCTCATATCATATGGGACACAATCTAATTGCAAACATATTTAATTTGCTAACACAAGAAACATCACTATGGTGTACTTTACCTCACCTTCAGTCTACAAACATCTTTATATTTTAAAAACATTCAATCTTCAACACCATGAAGTTACAAAATAATATAATTTTAACAAACAAATTAAAAGGTCTGTTAATATTCTTGTCGTTAATCATCATCATTTTATCCCTCGGATAAAATAAAATGAAAACGTGTTCAATGCGCGAGTCACGTGAGGCTAAGCATGATGACCACTGAACTGTATCAGTGTTTCATATGCCGCCAATGATAGAATGTACTAGCAGTAGGAGAGTGTGCTACTCGTAAATCATATACCGACAATGACAGAATACAGTAGGCCAGCTACAGTGTTTTGATAGACTTCATCATGGCATCTCTTAAGCATCTACATACAATGCAATGCATGTAATAATATGAAAGACACAGTGACACACAGTGAAAGTCATACAAACATATAGCCACACAAAGCAGAATTGAAAGCTCAAAAAGAACAGTGGTCTGTATTAGTTTTCAGAAAATGAGGAACAGAAAGAGAACCACTGACGGGTCTCAAGGGAGGTCTTTGGTATGTTGAAAAAAATAAATAATTTTAATTAACGGCCTGCATGTTGTTAATAGAGTATTGATTAACCAAATTATTGAATTTGCAAATTTATTTAACTAAATTTAAATCTGCAAAAAATAGCTTAGCCTATCTT
The DNA here is from genome assembly GCA_025169545.1 of Anguilla japonica. NCBI lineage: Eukaryota > Metazoa > Chordata > Actinopteri > Anguilliformes > Anguillidae > Anguilla > Anguilla japonica. The sequence continues at coordinate 9,600,593 of CM045901.1, read as the reverse complement.
TACGTGCGACGTGACATCGACTGATACAGCTGTTTGGATCAAAAAGGGAAGACATTCAACGGGAACTGGAGAATAATGTTGTGATAACTTCAGAAGGGAAAATAACACAGGGGAAACATAAAAGGGTGTGTGATGAAGCTTAAAGTACCGTGGTATACATACAGTAGGGCTGCATTCAATCTCCTGAACAAGCTACCTCACTTACATTGGTAGGTATATCCAGTTTCTAAAAGCTAGGCTCTCCTAGTGGATAACCTCACTTTACTACAAATGTAGTCTTGTGATGCGTTTTCACCAATTGGCAATAGGTAGGCAATGAAAAACATTTAAATGTAATCAATAAATAGATTAAAAACTGTGTTTGTATCAAATTGTACTGAATGACATTAGTTTATGTGAACCTTTAAAGGTATTATGATTTAGATTAAGGTGTACCCCCTGCCATGTTAGTTTTTGAATGGTACCTCCCAGAAATTTCATTATGATATAAAATCATAGTTTGGATGTAGGTGGTTTGTATAAACAAAATATTAATCTAGATCTAGTAATATTTTCAGAATTGAGCCAAATAAGGAATACTGTTATTTCCTATGCAGGCAAAAGATAGTCTGAGGCTTGAGACTGGCTGACCTAGCTGAAAATGCTAGTCCTCATTATGTGCTCTTTTGTGTGTATGCTGTGACAGTTTGTTCCAGTTAGCTGCATCACAGAGACTGACTCTGTAGTGCTCAGCAATTTGGAAGAAGTGAGAGGGATGAGAATAATTTGGATGAAGAAAGAATGCTGGTGGACATAGCAGTAAACAAAGAAAAAACACTTTTTATATTTCACTGCATAGAGCCATAATCACTAATTCTATTTAGTTGAGGTCACACAGTACACAGCACTACTCACCCCAGACTCTGTAGTTTACAGTTTGGACTCATCAGTGCAGCACAGAGCAGCTCCACTCCTAAATCTCCCAGGTTATTGTAGCTGAGGTCCAGTCTCTGTAGTTTACAGTTTGGACTCCTCAGTCCAGCACAGAGCAAGTTGACTCCTGAATCCCCCAGGTTATTGTAGCTGAGGTCCAGATCTCTCAGGGGTGAGTCTGATGACTGGAGAGCTGAGGCCACAATTTCACAGGACATCTCGGTGAGGCCACAGCCACTCAGTCTGCAAAGAAGAGTTTATATATTATTGCATGATTCAATAGTATAATATACTATAAAACCTCATATGATCACTGTAACAGTAATCATGTTCAATGATGAAGAGTGACATTGAGGATTTTAAGGTCTACTTCTGTATTCATTAAATGAGGGCATAATCTGTTAACAGCTTGACTCAAAAATCATAATTCTCACTTGCCTGACAATTTTGTTGTATTTCATTCTCATTTGAACTATGAAGTGTTTATGAAAACATGCTGTCTACTTTAATAATGACATAATACTCACATGGCCTTCCTGCAGTTCCTGACTACTGGTAGCAGTCTCTGACGACCTGCTGCTGATGTGTTGTAGGTCTTCAAGTCAAACTCATCCAGGGCCTTCTCTGACATCAGTAACACAAAGGCCAGAGCTGAGCATTGGTCTGGTTCCAGCTTCTTATGAGAGAGTTTTCCTGATCTCAGTGAATTCTGGATTTCCTCCACTAGAGAGTTGTCATTCAGTTCATTGAGACAGTGGAACAGATTGATGGTCCTCTCTGCTGAAGATTCCCCTCTGATCTTCTCCTTAATGTACTGGACTGTTTTCTGAATGCTCTCTGACCTGCTTTCTGTCTGTGTCCATGGGTATGGTACAGGTGATCTGCTGCCTGTCTGTGTCAGTATTCCTCCTAAGAGAGTTTGAACGTGGTCCAGAGAGAAGCCGAGAAGGAATCGGAGGAAAAGGTCCAGGTGTCCATTCTTACTCTCTAAGGCCTGATCCACTGCACTCCTGTGTAACTCAGACAGCTGCACTCTGTCACTGTGAGGTTTTGACCCTTCTCCTCTGAATACATTTATGTTCTCATTTACACATGAATGAAACGCAAACAAGGCAGCCAGATACTCCTGAATGGTCAGATGCACAAAGCAGTAGACCTTCTCCTGATCCAACCCATACTCCTCTTTGAAGATCTCTGTGCACATCCCAGAGTACACTGAAGCTTCACTGATATCAATGCCACCCTCTCTCAGGTCCTCTTCGTAGAATATCAGATTGCCATTTTCCAGCTGTTGAAAAGCCAGCCGCCCCAGTTTCCGGATGATTTCTCTATCTGTATCTGACACTTTCTTTGGGTTTGTCCCATTGGTGTCATAATACTTCTGATTCTTCACACTAGTCTGAATCAGCAGGAAGTGTGTGTACATTTCAGTCAGAGTTTTGGGCAGATTTCCACTCTCTGTTTCACCCAACATTGTCCCCAGAACAGTAGCAGAAATCCAGCAGACGAGTGGTATGTGACACATGATGTAGAGACTCCTGGATGACTTTATGTGTGAGATAATTCTGCTGGCCAGGTTTTCATCTCTGATACTCTTCCTGAAGTACTCCTCCTTCTGTGGGTCATTGAACCCTCGTACCTCTGTCACCTGGTGGACGCACTTAGGAGGGATCTGGTTGGCTGCTGCTGGTCGGGAGGTGATCCAGAGGCAAGCAGAGGGAAGCAGATTCCCCTTAATGAGGTTGGTCAGCAGCGCATCCACTGATGATGACACTGTTACATCACGGCACAATGTACTGCTTTGGAAATTTAGAGGAAGTCGACACTCATCCAGACCATCAAAGATAAACACGACTTTTACTTTGTCACCTTCAACACTTTTGATCTCTTCCAGTTGTGGGAAGTAGTGCTGCAGAAGTTGCATCAAACTGAATTCTCTCCCCTTTTTCAGATTCAGATTCAGATCTCGGAAAGGAAGAGTGAAGATGAAATCAATGTCCTGATTGGCTTTTCCTTCTGCCCAGTCCAGAATGAACTTCTGCATAAACACTGTTTTCCCAATGCCAGCGATGCCCTTCGTTAGCACAGTTCTGATGGGTTTCTCTTGTCCAGGTAAAGGCTTAAAGATGTCATTGCAGAGGATTGCAGTCTCCTGTGTGGTTTGTCTCTTGGATGCTGTCTCAATCAGTCTGACCTCGTGTTCATCATTGACCCCCCCACTTCCCCCCGCTGTGATGTGGAGCTCTGTATAGACCTCATTGAGGAGGGTTCGGTGGCCCTGCTTTGCTAAAGCTTCAGATATGTGTTCAAACCTCTCCTTCAGATGAGTTTTCAGTGCCTGCTGGGCTCTTTTTATGGATTCATCTGCGGAGAGTAAATATGAGAAACAATATTTAAAATAACAGAAATAAAGAACAAAAAATATTATGCAGAAAGTTTTCACAATGTTTTGCACACCCCTGAAAGTGTTACACATTAAGTTGTAGCTATACCTGTGTAGATAAATTATAATTCATTTGGTAACAAGAGGTCATTACTGAGTAACTCCAATGTAGGTAACATGGAACTATAGTTAGCGGTATTCTTGATTACACATGTGAAGCAAGGTCAGCCCTATTACATCTTTCCTGCTAATATGAAATCATTCTGTATCATAAAGACACATTGCAAAATTAACAGGCAAGGTTTACTTGTTATCAATCATTAAGATATGGCCTATTAGTGTAAATACATTATTTAAAAAAATATTCACGTCATTAAGAATATCGCCAACTGTTGTTTCATGGTACCAAAGTTGGAATTACTCAATGATAGCCTCTTGTTACCAGAATAGTTACAATTTAACTACACAGGTATAACTGCAATTTAATGTACAGTGTTACCCACACCTCTAATAGTGTGCTACACACCTCCAATAGTGCTTCACACTTCTCACAATATGTTGCCCCTTCCCAGCACTTTTTGTTAATTTGTATTTGTCCTAATACTGTAGCTTATTCTTCTGCCTAGTTGGCTTTGCAGAGGTTAGGTCTGAATAGTGTTCACTGTGTGAACTAAACTGTGTGCTTGGCTAGAAATAGCTGTACGTGTGTTTAGCAGTTGTCTATGACCATGAAATGCACTTTTTGTACGTTGCTTTGGATAAAAGCGTCTGCCAAATAAATGTAATGTAATGTAATGTTGTACACACAACAATGAAAACATAAAAAGGATTCATTTCCATTTTAACATTCAATTTCTCAGTTATATAATATGATGTATCTTTAGGGTAAACATGGTCTTTATGGGTCATGTAGTAATTTAATCATCTTATAATTTTTATGCTCAGTGCTGTTTAATCCTGGATAAAAACTCAGGGCAGTCTGTCTGATGAGACAATGGTTTAGTTACTGGCTTTTGATCTCAAGGCTCCTGGTTTAAATCTCTTCCAGGGACATTTCATCTCATGAGCATTTACTTGTCCCCATAATCACTGCTGGATGCTGTATTTTAATTGAAATGCCTTTGTGGCCATGTTGTGTGTGATGTTTTCTATATGCAAAACTGCTGATGTAAAACACTATTATGAAAGTATGAATGCTATGAATCAGATCATTGTTCACTGTTAGGTTTGTTTGCTAAACTCATTTCAGCATTCTAACGGACACAGTAGTAATGAGATAAACTCTTACAGAGCTGCTTATCTCTCTCCAGTGAGTCGGCGAGATCCTTCTGCTTCATGTTCCTCAGGATGTGGAGTGTGATCTTCAGAGACCCCTCACTGCCACAGGTCTCCAGCATCTTCTCAACTATGTACAGGGGCTCAGGATCCTCCTGCTCTCTCTCAGTGCATTCTGGGTAATCAGCAATTTGATGACTCTTGAACAATTCCTTCATCTTCATAAACTTATCCAGTACAGAAGGATCTTCAGGAAGACATTTAAAGCATTTTGGGCAATCTTGACTCAGATGGCTCTGGAACAGTTTCAACTTTCCAGTCTTCAGCTTCATCAGTATGCGCAGGAGAGACTTAAACAAACACATGAAGAGATGTGCAGTATCACTTTAAATGAAATACGCAAAGAGGTGTGCTGAATCAGAGTGAAATAAACACACGAAGAGGTGTGCTGTGTCTGTGTGAAATAAACACATGAAGAGGTGTGCTGTATCAGTGTGAAATAAACACATGAAGAGGTGTGCTGTATCAGAGTGAAATAAACACATGAAGAGGTGTGCTGTATCAGTGTGAAATAAACACATGAAGAGGTGTGCTGAATCAGAGCAAAATAAATACATGAAGAGGTGTGCTGTGTCTGTGTGAAATAAACACATGAAGAGATGAGCTGTATCAGTGTGAAATAAACACTTCATCAGAGCCATTGAAACAAACATATCCTTGCTTGAGGTCAAATGTTTTCTCACAGGGATGGATAATTATAAACACCAAACATGCAGCAGGTCGATAGCCTCATATTTGAAGTGCTTGATTGATGATTTTGGAGAGATACTACTTAAGATGAATAAATTCCTTTGGAAAAACTGAATTTTTCTGAGCAATACTTTTGGTTAATTCTAACTATATAAAACACTCTATTTGAAGTCTTGCTCTGCCATTGTGTTTGGGTCCCAAAATCTGATCTTTCTGTGAGCCAAATAGGGCCAGGTAGCTCTCTGCAACTTTAATAAACCTGATTAGATATTCAGTCTCATCTTTAGAATGGTTAAATGTAGCATATTGGCATTAGCACTACTTCCTTTGCTATGTTATCCAATTCAAAAGAAACGTAGTGCACAAGAACATCAAGCAAGAAACTATGAAAATAAAGAAGTATACACCATACCTGTTTTGAGGAAGATAGTTTCTCGGAACACTTCTCTTCTGAATGACTGGACTCCAGTGAGCAGTGAATCATGTGAATAAATCATAGGACACAGCTTCCAGTTAACCCTCATCCTCTTACTGCAGCTCTAACTCACAGCACATGGAGACAGGGCTTCCAGTTAACCCTCATCCACTTACTGCAGCTCTAACTCACAGCACATGGAGACAGAGCTTCCAGTTAAACTCATCCTCTTACTGCAGCTCTAATTCACAGCACATGGAGACAGGGCTTCCAGTTAAACTCATCCTCATACTGCAGCTCTAACTCACAGCACATGGAGACAGAGCTTCCAGTTAAACTCATCCTCTTACTGCAGCTCTAACTCACAGCACATGGAGACAGAGCATCCAACTGAACTCATCAATTAATTTTCATAATTTTGAAGAATGTGTGAATATAAATGATTTGATGCTTCTCAAAAAGCTGTTAGATTTAAAATGTGTGTTTCTACCAAGAGGAAGAACAGGACAATGTTGCTTTAGTTCTGCGAAGAAAAATAACTCTCGTCTATTTTAACATTCAAAACATTTGTAATATTAGTGCTATATACAGTCATTATTAACGTTAGTGTAGTATTTAGTCACACTGGAGCCGTTTTTGATCGAAGGGGTTTGTGTTTATACTCACCCCAGTCTCTGCTGTTTACAGTGTGGGTCCTCCAGGCCAGCAGAGGGCGCACTCACTCCTGAATCCTGCAGCTCGTTGTCTCTGAGCTCCCGATCTCTCAGCTCTGAGTGAGGGGAGCGCAGGACTGAGGCCAGAGCATCACAGCAGCCCTCTGTGAGATTACACCAACCCAGCCTGTGGAGAAACCACAGACATACACACAGACATACACACGCAGGCACGCATGCACACACACGCATGCACGCACATGCCACACGACACACAGAATTGAAATTCACTGCTGATTGTGACACTGTGCACCTTGGAAGGTCATACATCTGGAATTTCCTATTTGTACAGTATATGTATTCCTGGGAAGTACACAGTACACACAAAACAGAAAGAGGTTATATTAATTAAGTTTAAAAAGTATTCTGACTAATCTACAAAAGAAAAGTGTTACCACTTGGCTCTACTAACAAAAAATAACTAACAATAAGGAGCCAATTCAACTCAAGGTTGGGGGCGTCCTGCAAGGATTTCATTCCCGAACGCTTTCATATGATGCTCATATCATATGGGACACAATCTGATTGCAAACATATTTAATTTGCAAACACAAGAAATAGCGCTAGTACTAGTACAGTCTACAAACATTTTTTAAACACATTCAATCTTCATCACAATGAAGTTACAAAATAATATCATTTTAACTAACAAATTACATTACATTACAGGCATTTAGCAGACGCTCTTATCCAGAGCGACGTACAACAAGTGCAAGTGCAAATTAAAAGATCTGTTAATATTCTAGCCATAAATTTAAAAATATTCACTCAGATAAAATGAAAATGCGTTCAATACGAATTGATGCTCATATTGCTCCAATGATATGCTGCGTTGTTGTGAGCATCAACGTTTTTCCAGGAGCTGTAAGTGTATAATTTGAGTTAGAGCCAGAGAGAGAGGACTAGAACATGAACAGTATATTCGGCAAGTGAGTGTGTTATTAATGGTGAAGTATGCGATAATGACATAATCAAACTCATTTTGATGTACTGTCTCGAATGATTCACTTCAATAAATCGAAATTCCCAACACTAGCTACGCACTCATTGTTGCACCCACAGACAAATGAATTCCACTGCATCGTCATCTACTGGCTGCAAAAGAACACCACAAGTGATTATTGCCACTGACTGCAACTACAGGTACACAAAGGACCAAAAAGCCAAAATTAAAAATAAATAAATAAATTACTCAATGGGTATTTGCATTTATTTATTTCCATGTTCATTTCTTGATTCATTCATTTCTGTATATATTTATTTCCTTATTTTTTAATTAATGTATTTCTGTATATATATTTTTTGTATTTATTTCAGTAGTTTTTCATCCATATGATAATGAAGGGGCGGTCAATGAAAATGTGTCATAGTGTCACATTATTCCCATTGGTTGATCTGATGCCAGAGTGCGTAGATCGACTGTAAATGCCTTGCTTGCATTGGGTTGCTTTTTACTACGCTTACGTTAGTAGGTCAGAGTGGGGCAAAATGTAACACAGATTTTTTTTAGGTGGTGGAGCTTGAGTGACGTATTTCAGGATAAACACTCAGAATTACCCTCTCTTTCTCTCCAACGAACGCCAAGAGATTTCAATAAATATTTTGGGAGATATTACCAATTCAAAGTCTGTTTTGGCGATATAGAAGTGAATTTCTTATTGAAAGTATTTTTTGGGTGCTATATTGTATGTGCATGTCAAAGGATCCAAATGTATGTAATCGTAAACAGTCTTTTCATGACTAACAGATGGCACATTTTTGATAGAGCATGCTGCTTTCTGGGATGGCTAGTTAGTCTAAAGTACAGACACACCCCAGGTGGGTGAAACCTAACAAAGTGTTGCATATACCACCAATGATAGCAAGTACTAGTAGTAGCAGAATGTGTACACTAGGCATGACAGAATATAGTAAACCAGCTACAGCGTTTTCAGTGCATTCAGCATCTAATCATCACCTATAACTACAAGACTCCACTGAAACATCACATTCTAGTCAGGAACCACAAACCTGGCAACCCCTAGACACATTCCTTGTTGTGCTAAAGAAAGAATGCTGATGGACATAGCAGAAAACAAAGAAAAAGCACTTTTTATATTTCACTGCACAGAGCCATAATCACAAATTCTATTTAGCTGAGGTCACACAGTACACAGCACTACTCACCCCAGTCTCTGTAGTTTACAGTTTGGACTCATCAGTCCAGCACAGAGCAGCTGGACTCCTGAATCTCCCAGGTTATTGTAGCTGAGGTCCAGATCTCTCAGGGGTGAGTTTGATGACTGGAGAGCTGAGGCCACAAATTCACATGACTTTTCTGTGAGCTCACAGCTGGTCAGTCTGCAAAGAAGAGTTTATATATCATTGTATAATAATATTAGGTAAAATAACGTATGTGATATTTGAAATATAACAAGTTGTAACAAGATTGATACCCACTATACCCCATACCCACAGGATATGGCTGTTTTTGAACAGGTTTTGGCCCTACACAGCTGGGTGAAAGCTGAATGTATTACTCTTAGACGCTGAATGTATTACTCTTTAGTGTTAGTTACATTGACCTGTTTTGGACAGACTGGAATGTTTACAGCTCTGGGCAGCAGTGTAGTGTAATAGGTAGGGAACTGGGCTTGTAAACCTAAGGTTGCAGGTTTGATTCCCAGGTAAAACACTGCTGTTGTACCTAGGTACTTAACCTGAATTGCTTCAGTATATATCCAGCTGTAAAAATGCTAAAAGTTGTTTTTAAGTCGCTCTGGATACAACCGTATCCTAGATGCCTGTAATGTAACAATTGTTGTGTTCTATGATGAAGAGATAAATTGAGATTTTAAGGTATGCAACTCATCTTCTGAGGAAGACGTCTGAGCAAAACTCACCAACTGCAGCACCTAAGACCTGAGAATTAGACATCCTGCTGGACTGAACTCTCACAGTTCTAGAGATGTAATTCTCACCCAAATAGCCCCTTTCCTAATTCTGTAACCTGCTGGACTAAAGTCTGATGGGCTGATTCATTTGAGACTCTGTTGTCAGAAACATCAGGGTAAGAAGGGCTCACATCCTGTATTTCTCTGGTGCTTGTGCGTTGGGCATTTAGCTAAAACTGCACTGGATCTACATCCCATTTGCACATAGCACTGTCTCATAGCACTGTCTCCATGTGCTAATGGAGACAGTGCTTCCAGTTCAACTCATCCTCATATTGCAGCTCTAACTCACAGCACATGCTGACAGGGCATCCAGTGAAACTCATCTTCATACTGCAGCTCTAACTCACAGCACATGGAGACAGAGCTTCCAGTTAAACTTATCCTCTTACTGCAGCTCTAACTCACAGCACATGGAGACAGAGCATCCAGTTAAACTCATCCTCTTACTGCAGCTCTAACTCACAGCACATGGAGAAAGGGTTTCCAGTTAAACTCTTACTGCAGCTCTAACTCAGCACATGGAGACAGAGCTTCCAGTTAAACTCATCCTCTTACTGCAGCTCTAACTCACAGCACATGGAGACAGAGCTCCCAGTTAAACTCATCCTCTTACTGCAGCTCTATCTCACAGCACATGGAGACAGTTTCCAGTTAAACTCATCCTGTACTGTGTAATGGAGGATGTTTCAGACAGTAGTTTTGCTTTCCCAGGTGGCTGAAACAGAAATGATTAAATGTTACAGGCTCAGCCGTTTCTGTGCATCTACTCCCATCAGCTGGGCCTGCAGTGACTGATGCACTTCCTGCTCTGACAGCAGCCGCTCCTCAGGTGCACCCCACCTGTGTGTGACGCTGCACAGGACAACGCCTTAGAGACAATATTTCTCTTTCATTTCGCTGTAACCATCATAGAATCTTTTCCTCACCTCTCCTGCTGATGATCGTATTATTCCCAAAATTTTTATTTTGTGTGTGACCGAAGGACACACTTGATTCCATTTCCCAGGTAAGGTGTTACTGTATCTTTAATATTAACCTATTCTATAGCACCTCCAGTGCAAACACATCAGATTCACTCACTGAATTTTAGTTCTCTCTCTCCTGCATTTGTCTTCATTTTGCATTTCCTGTTCTTCTCTCGTAGTGGTCAGAACTGTGAGACACATGATGCTTTGGTTCAAACTGGCTTTGTTCAGGGTAGTGCTGTCTGCTCTAACTGTGACCAACATAAGTAATTTCTGTTTAACGGTGGAGCAATCTGTTTTTCAAAATGTTCACTTTAAAACAGCTGCACTGTTTGTCTCTTGCGGATACAGTGGTGCTAAACACAATTATATAAATTGTATTTGCAATTCATTCCTCGTTGAAACATCGCTTGTAAATATGAAGCTGCTCCTGTATGGGCTGTGTTAACAGCTGGAATATACAGCAGGGGCAGAGTGAGGGGTGGAGAGAGAGGCAGTTTAACTCTGATACTGCAGGGAATGGATCCAGGGTCACTTATACCTGCAGAAATTCAACAAGAAAAACACCATCTAAACAGCCCTGAGTCCTACATGGTACACAACACATACATCCAAATGTCTCACACTACACCCACCTACACCCAAATGTGGCAAAGTCCATCAACCTACACCTGAATATGTTAAAATACACCCAATAAAAACCTGAAAGTTGCCAGAGAGCCTGAAGTACAATTAAATAGTTTGAACAATATTAACTGGTTTAATTACCTTTGATCACCTAAGATCCCTCCTTTGAAGTTGAGTGGTTGATCCATTGACTTATCACTCTTCATAGACAGACAGCTGGGTACAGGTGACACTCCCCTCTCTACCCGGACCCTGTGAACAAAACATGGAGACAGAGCTTCCAGTTAAACTCATCCTCTTACTGCAGCTCAAACTCACAGCACATGGAGACAGGGCTTCCAGTTAAACTCTTACTGCAGCTCTAACTCAGCACATGGAGACAGCATCCAACTGAACTCATCAATTAATTTTCATAATTTTGAAGAATGAGTGAATATAAATGATTTGACTCTTCTCAACAAGATGTTAGATTTAAAATGTGCGTTTCTACCAAGAGGAAGATCAGGAAAATGTTGCTTTAGTTCTGCGAAGAAAAATAACTCTCGTCTATTTGAACATTCAAAACGTTTGTAATATTAGTGCTATATACAGTCATTATTAACGTTGGTGTTGTATTTAGTCACACTGGAGCCGTTTTTGATTGAAGGGGTTTGTGTTTGTACTCACCCCAGTCTCTGCAGTTTACAGTGCGAGTCCTCCAGGCCAGCAGAGAGCGCTCTCACTCCTGAATCCTGCAGCTCATTGCCTCTGAGCTCCAGATCTCTCAGCTCTGAGTGAGGGGAACGCAGGACTGAGGCCAGAACACCACGGCAGCCCTCTGTGAGATTACACCAACCCAGCCTGTGGAGAGACCACAGACATACACACACACATACACACGCAGGCACGCATGCACACACACGCATGCACGCACATGCCACACGCGCACACAGAATTGAAATTCACTGCTGATTGTGACACTGTGCACCTTGGAAGGTCATACATCTGGAATTTCCTATTTGTACAGTATATGCATTCCTGGGAAGTACACAGTACACACAAAACAGAAAGAGGTTATATTAATTAAGTTTAAAAAGTATTCTGACTAATCTACAAAAGAAAAGGGTTACCACTTGGCTCTATTAACAAAAAATAACTAACAATAAGGAGCCAATTCAACTCAAGGTTGGGGGCGTCCTGTAAGGATTTCATTCCCGAATGCTTTCATATTATGCTCATATCATATGGGACACAATCTGATTGCAAACATATTTAATTTGCAAACACAAGAAACAGCGCTAGTACTAGTACAGTCTACAAACATTTTTTAAACACATTCAATCTTCATCACAATGAAGTTACAAAATAATATAATTTTAACTAACAAATTACATTACATTACAGGCATTTAGCAGACGCTCTTATCCAGAGCGACGTACAACAAGTGCAAGTGCAAATTAAAAGATCTGTTAATATTCTTGCCATGAATTTAAAAATATTCACTTAGATAAAATGAAAATGCGTTCAATACGAATTGATGCTCATATTGCTCCAATCATATGCTGCGTTGTTGTGAGCATCAACGTTTTTCCAGGAGCTGTAAGCGTATAATTTGAGTTAGAGCCGAAGAGAGAGGACTAGAACACGAACAGTATATTCGGCAAGTGAGTGTTTTATTAATGGTGAAGTATGCGATAATGACATAATCAAATTCATTTTGATGTACTGTCTCGAATGATTCACTTCAATAAATCGAAATTCCCAACACTAGCTACGCACTCACTGTTGCACCCACAGACAAATGAATTGCCCTGCATCGTCATCTACTGGCTGCAAGAGAACACCACAAGTGATTATTGCCACTGACTGCAACTACAGGTACACAAAGGACCAAAAAGCCAAAATTAAAAATAAATAAATAAATTACTCAATGGGTATTTGCATTTATTTATTTCCATGTTCATTTCTTGATTCATTCATTTCTGTATATATTTATTTCCTTATTTTTTAATTAATGTATTTCTGTATATATATTTTTTGTATTTATTTCAGTAGTTTTTCATCCATATGATAATGAAGGGGCGGTCAATGAAAATGTGTCATAGTGTCACATTATTCCCATTGGTTGATCTGATGCCAGAGTGCGTAGATCGACTGTAAATGCCTTGCTTGCATCGGGTTGCTTTTTACTACGCTTACGTTAGTAGGTCAGAGTGGGGCAAAATGTAACACAGATTTTTTTTTAGGTGGTGGAGCTTGAGTGACGTATTTCAGGATAAACACTCAGAATTACCCGCTCTTTCTCTCCAACGAACGCCAAGAGATTTCAATAAATATTTTGGGAGATATTACCAATTCAAAGTCTGTTTTGGCGATATAGAAGTGAATTTCTTATTGAAAGTATTTTTTGGGTGCTATATTGTATGTGCATGTCAAAGGATCTAAATGTATGTAATCGTAAACAGTCTCTTCATGACTAACAGATGGTACATTTTTGATAGAGCATGCTGCTTTCTGGGATGGCTAACCAGTCTAAAGTACAGACACACCCCAGGCGGGTGAAACCTAAGTGTTGCATATACCACCAATGATAGCAAGTACTAGTAGTAGCAGAATGTGTACACTAGGCATGACAGAATATAGTAAACCAGCTACAGCGTTTTCAGTGCATTCAGCATCTAATCATCACTTATGACTACAAGACATTCTAGTCAGGAACCACAAACCTGGCAATCCCTAGACACATTCTTTGTTGTGCTAAAGAAAGAATGCTGATGGAAATAGCAGAAAACAAAGAAAAAGCACTTTTTGTATTTCACTGCACAGAGCCATAATCACAAATTCTATTTAGTTGAGGTCACACAGTACACATCACTACTCACCCCAGTCTCTGTAGTTTACAGTTTGGACTCATCAGTCCAGCACAGAGCAGCTGGACTCCTGAATCTCCCAGGTTATTGTAGCTGAGGTCCAGATCTCTCAGGGGTGAGTTTGATGACTGGAGAGCTGAGGCCACAAATTCACATGACTTTTCTGTGAGCTCACAGATGTTCAGTCTGCAAATAAGAGTTTATATATTATTGTACAATAATATTCGGTAAAATAAGGCATGTAATATTTGAAATATAACAAGTTGTAACAAGATTGATACCCACTATACCCCATACCCACAGGATATGGCTGTTCTTGAAGAGGTTTTGGCCCTACACAGCTGGGTGAAAGCTGAATGTATTACTCTTAGATCCTGAATGTATTACTCTTTAGTGTTAGTTACCTTGATCTGCTTTGGACAGACTGGTACATTTACAGCTCTGGGCAGCAGTGTAGTGTAATAGGTAGGGAACTCGGCTTGTAAACCTAAGGTTGCAGGTGTGATTTCCAGGTAAAACACCGCTGTTGTACCTAGGTACTTAACCTGAATTGCTTCAGTACATATCCAGCTGTAAAAATGCTAAAAGTTGTTTTTAAGTCGCTCTGGATACAACCGTATCCTAGATGCCTGTAATGTAACAGTTGTTGTGTTCTATGATGAAGAGCTAAATTGAGATTTCAAGGTATGCAACTCATCTTCTGAGGAAGACGTCTGAGCAAAACTCTCCAACTGCAGCACCTAAGACCTGAGAATTAGACATCCTGCTGAACTGAACTCTCACAGTTCTAGAGATGTAATTCTGACCCAAATAGCCCCTTTCCTAATTCTGTAACCTGCTGGACTAAAGTCTGATGGGCTGATTCATTTGAGACTCTGTTGTCAGAAACATCAGGGTAAGAAGGGCTCATATCCTGTATTTCTCTGCTGCTTGTGCGTTGGGCATTTAGCTAAAACTGCACTGGATCTACATCCCATTTGCACATAGTTGTACATGTTGGCTTATAAATTATTCTTCATGGCATGAGTGTATGAATTGCAAGATTCCTAGATCAAAGGTATGTTTACCACCTCAGATAAAAGGTCTTAGTGTCAGAGAACATAAGGTGAATGCCTGACAGTAGAGGACAATCTGCTCTCCGGGGAATACAGCCTTGCTGCTTATCCCCCCAGTCAATGATCTTATATGTAAACCCACATTTACACATAAACATTTAGGTTACAAGTTTTGAAAATTTGTTTCCTCCCTGCAGCAAAGTTCAAACTGTTACACAGCCCTAATCACTAATTCCATTTAATTAGTGTCACACAGTACACAGCACTACTCACCCCAGTCCCTGCAGTTTACAGTTTGGACTTATCAGTGCAGCACAGAGCAGCTCCACTCCTGAATCTCTCAGGTTGTTGTTGCTGAGGTCCAGTCTCTGTAGTTTACAGTTTGGACTCATCAGTCCAGCACAGAGCAGCTTCACTCCTGAATCTCCCAGGTTGTTGTTGCTGAGGTCCAGTCTCTGTAGTTTACAGTTTGGACTCATCAGTCCAGCACAGAGCAACTCCACTCCTGAATCTCCCAGGTTATTGCTGCTGAGGTCCAGTCTCTGTAGTTTACAGTTTGGACTCATCAGTCCAGCACAGAGCAGCTCCACTCCTGAATATCCCAGGTTATTGTAGCTGAGGTCCAGATCTCTCAGGGGTGAGTTTGATGACTGGAGAGCTGAGGCCACAAATTCACATGACTTCTCTGTGAGCTCACAGATGTTCAGTCTGCAAAGAAGAGTTAGTATATTATTGTACAATAATATTAGGTAAAATAAGGCATGTAATATTTGAAATATAACAAGTTGTAACAAGATTGATACCCACTATACCCCATACCCACAGGATATGGCTGTTTTCGAACAGGTTTTGCCCCTACACAGCTGGGTGAAAGCTGAATGTATTACTCTTCGATGCTGAATGTATTACTCTTTAGTGTTAGTTACATTGATCTGTTTTGGACAGACTGGTACGTTTACAGCTCTGGGCAGCAGTGTAGTGTAATAGGTAGGGAACTGGGCTTGTAAACCTAAGGTTGCAGGTTTGATTCACAGGTAAAACACTGCTGTTGTACATAGGTACTTAACCTGAATTGCTTCAGTATATATCCAGCTGTAAAAATGCTTAAAGTTGTTTTTAAGTCGCTCTGGATACAACCATATCCTAGATGCCTGTAATGTAACAATTGTTGTGTTCTATGATGAAGAGCTAAATTGAGATTTCAAGGTATGCAACTCATCTTCTGAGGAAGACGCCTGAGCAAAACTCTCCAACCGCAGCACCTAGGACCTGAGAATTAGACATCCTGCTGAACTGAACTCTCACAGTTCTACAGATGTAATTCTGACCCAAATAGCCCCTTTCCTAATTCTGTAACCTGCTGGACTAAAGTCTGATGGGCTGATTCATTTGAGACTCTGTTGTCAGAAACATCAGGGTAAGAAGGGCTCATATGCTGTATTTCTCTGGTGCTTGTGCATTGGGCATTTAGCTAAAACTGCACTGGATCTACATCCCATTTGCACATAATTGTACACGTTGGCTCATAAATGACTTCTTCATGGCATGAGTGTATGAACTGCAAGATTCCTAGATCAAAGGTATGTTTACCACCTCAGATAAAAGGTCTTAGTGTCAGGGAACATAAGGTGAATGCCTGACAGTAGAGGACAATCTGCTCTCCGGGGAATACAGCCTTGCTGCTTATCCCCCCAGTCAATGCTCTTATATGTAAACCCACATTTACACAAACATCTAGGTTACAAGTTTTGAAAATTTGTTTCCTCCCTGCAGCAAAGTTCAAACCGTTACACAGCCCTAATCACTAATTCCATTTAATTAATGTCACACAGTACACAGCACTACTCACCCCAGTCTCTGCAGTTTACAGTTTGGACTCATCAGTGCAGCACAGAGCAGCTCCACTCCTGAATCCCCCAGGTTATTGTGGCTGAGGTCCAGTCTCTGTAGTTTACAGTTTGGACTCATCAGTCCAGCACAGAGCAGCTCCACTCCTGAATCTCCCAGGTTATTGCTGCTGAGGTCCAGATCTCTCAGGGGTGAGTTTGATGACTGGAGAGCTGAGGCCACAATTGCACAGGACTTCTCTGTGAGCTCACAGCTGTTAAGTCTGCAAAGAAGAGTTTATATATTATTGTACAATAATATTCGGTAAAATAAGGCATGTAATATTTGAAATATAACAAGTTGTAACAAGAGTGATACCCACTATACCCCATACCCACAGGATATGGCTGTTCTTGAACAGGTTTTGGCCCTACACAGCTGGCTGAAAACTGAATGTATTACTCTTAGATGCTGAATGTATTACTCTTTAGTGTTAGTTACATTGACCTGTTTTGGACAGACTGGTACATTTACAGCTCTGGGCAGCAGTGTAGTGTAACAGGTAGGGAACTGGGCTTGTAAACCTAAGGTTGCAGGTTTGATTCCCAGGTAAAACACTGCTGTTGTACCTAGGTGCTTAACCTGAATTGCTTCAGTATATATCCAGCTGTAAAAATGCTAAAAGTTGTTTTTAAGTCGCTCTGGATACAACCGTATCCTAGATGCCTGTAATGTAACAATTGTTGTGTTCTATGATGAAGAGCTAAATTGAGATTTCAAGGTATGCAACTCATCTTCTGAGGAAGACGTCTGAGCAAAACTCTCCAACCGCAGCACCTAAGCCCTGAGAATTAGACATCCTGCTGGACTGAACTCTCACAGTTCTAGAGATGTAGTTCTGACCCAAATAGCCCCTTTTCTAATTCTGTAACCTGCTGGACTAAAGTCTGATGGGCTGATTCATTTGAGACTCTGTTGTCAGAAACATCAGGGTAAGAAGGGCTCATACCCTGTATTTCTCTGGTGCTTGTGCGTTGGGCATTTAGCTAAAACTGCACTGGATCTACATCTCATTTGCACATAATTGTACACGTTGGCTCATAAATGACTTCTTCATGGCATGAGTGTATGAATTGCAAGATTCCTAGATCAACAGTATGTTTACCACCTTAGATAAAAGGTCTTAGTGTCAGAGAACATAAGGTGAATGCCTGACAGTAGTAGACAATCTGCTCTCTGGGGAATACAGCCTTGCTGCTTATCCCCCCAGTCAAGGATCTTATATGTAAACCCACATTTCCACATAAACATCTAGATTACAAGTTTTGAAAATTTGTTTCCTCCCTGCAGCAAAGTTCAAACCGTTACACAGCCATAATCACTAATTCCATTTAATGAATGTCACACAGTACACAGCACTACTCACCCCAGTCTCTGCAGTTTACAGTTTGGACTCATCAGTGCAGCACAGAGCAGCTGGACTCCTGAATCTCCCAGGTAGTTGTTGCTGAGGTCCAGATCTCTCAGGGGTGAGTTTGATGACTGGAGAGCTGAGGCCACAATATCACAGGACTTCTCTGTGAGCTCACAGCCACTCAGACTGCAAAGAAGAGTTTATATATTATTGTATAATAATATTAGGAAAATTAAATAATGTAATTTTTGAAATATAACAAGTTGTAACAAGATTGATACCCACTATACCCCATACCCACAGGATATGGCTGTTCTTGAACAGGTTTTGGCCCTACACAGCTGGCTGAAAACTGAATGTATTACTCTTAGATGCTGAATGTATTACTCTTTAGTGTTAGTTACATTGACCTGTTTTGGACAGACTGGTACATTTACAGCTCTGGGCAGCAGTGTAGTGTAATAGGTAGGGAACTGGGCTTGTAAACCTAAGGTTGCAGGTTTGATTCCCAGGTAAAACACTGCTGTTGTACCTAGGTGCTTAACCTGAATTGCTTCAGTATATATCCAGCTGTAAAAATGCTAAAAGTTGTTTTTAAGTCGCTCTGGATACAACCGTATCCTAGATGCCTGTAATGTAACAATTGTTGTGTTCTATGATGAAGAGCTAAACTGAGATTTCAAGGTATGCAACTCATCTTCTGAGGAAGATGTCTGAGCAAAACTCACCAACTGCAGCACCTAAGACCTGAGAATTAGACATCCTGCTGGACTGAACTCTCACAGTTCTAGAGATGTAATTCTGACCCAAATAGCCCCTTTCCTAATTCTGTAACCTGCTGAACTAAAGTCTGATGGGCTGATTCATTTGAGACTCTGTTGTCAGAAACATCAGGGTAAGAAGGGCTCATACCCTGTATTTCTCTGGTGCTTGTGCGTTGGGCATTTAGCTAAAACTGCACTGGATCTACATCCCATTTGCACATAGTTATACATGTTGGCTCATAAATGACTTCTTCATGGCATGAGTGTATGAATTGCAAGATTCCTAGATCAACAGTATGTTTACCACCTCAGATAAAAGGTCTTAGTGTCAGAGAACATAAGGTGAATGCCTGACAGTAGTAGACAATCTGCTCTCCGGGGAATACAGCCTTGCTGCTTATCCCCCCAGTCAATGCTCTTATATGTAAACCCACATTTACACATAAACATCTAGGTTACAAGTTTTGAAAATTTGTTTCCTCCCTGCAACAAAGTTCAAACCGTTACACAGCCCTAATCACTAATTCCATTTAATTAATGTCACACAGTACACAGCACTACTCACCCCAGTCTCTGCAGTTTACAGTTTGGACTCATCAGTGCAGCACAGAGCAGCTCCACTCCTGAATCTCCCAGGTAGTTGATGCTGAGGTCCAGTCTCTGCAGTTCACAGTTTGGACTCATCAGTCCAGCACAGAGCAGCTCCACTCCTGAATCTCCCAGGTAGTTGTAGCTGAGGTCCAGATCTCTCAGGGGTGAGTTTGATGACTGGAGAGCAGAGGCCACAATATCACAGAACTCCTCTGAGAGCTCACAGCCACTCAGTCTGCAAAGAAAAGTTTATATATTATTGCATGATTTGCCTGAGAATTAGACATCCTGCTGGACTCTTTCTGACCCTCATGGCCCGTTTTCTTCAAAGTAAAGGACAAATGTTACTCAAATAAAGACCATTAAGTGTTGACCTGTTAAGCAAGTGTGACTTTGGTCTTGTTACATTTGTCTTGCTTCTCAGCTGTGCCTTGGTCTTTCCTTTGATCACAGTCTGGGATCTCTGGTATTGATTCTTTAGATGCTTATTTTACCATCCTGGGTCGCTGTGCGACAGACAGGCTGTGGTTCTGCATTCTCTTTCATTCATTTTTGTTCACAGTTGTGTAATTTATTTTCCATGTCTGTCTAATTTTGTGTTTGTTAAAGCAGTGTGTTTTAAATTAGATGGTGAACACTGTGTGTGTCCTAATACTGTAACTTACTATATCCTCTCTTAATTTTAATCTGTTTGTGAGTCATATGTTTTGACCATTACTGATCCATTACATTGGTTTGCCTATCAATGAATTCATGATTTATTCAATAACTAGTATTTTTAATTACAATTTGTAAATAATCCAGTTAAAGTCATCCTCTTACTGCAGCTTTAAAACCCAGCACATGGAGACAGAGCTTCCAGTTAAACTCATCCTCTTACTGCAGCTTTAACACCCAGCACATGGAGACAGAGCTTCCAGTTAAACTCATCCTTTTACTGCAGCTCTAACTCACAGCACATGGAGACAGAGCGTCCAGTTAAACTCATCCTCTTACTGCAGCTCTAACTCACAGCACATGGAGGCAGAGCTTCCAGTTAAACTCATACTGCAGCTCTGACTGACTGCACATTTGAATCTGACAATACACAAAACTGTCACAGATCCAGATCAAGGTCATTCATTCTCCATGCACCTGTGCTTCTGTATAGATCATTCATGAACATTATTTTATTGGCATTTTGGTTCATTCTCACGTCTTGGTGTTCTTCACTGATTGAGATCACCTGTTCTTCTGTGTATTAGTTCCTCATGTTTCCCTCAATGCATATAGAAGTATAATAAAACATTAATGTAAAAATGAACCTGCTGCATTACCTTTGATCACCTGTGAACTCTCCTCTGAAGTGGAGTGGTGGATCCATAGAACGATCACTCTTCATAGATTGACAGCTGGGTACAGATGACCCTGCCCTCTCTACCCGGACACTGTGAAAAAAACACGGAGACAGAGCTTCCAGTTAAACTCATCCTCTTACTGCAGCTCTAACTCACAGCACATGGAGACAGAGCTCCCAGTTAAACTTATCTTACTGCAGCTCTAACTCACAGCACATGGAGACAGAGCTCCCAGTTAAACTCATCATCTTACTGCAGCTCTAACTCACAGCACATGGAGACAGAGCTTCCAGTTAAACTCATACTGCAGCTCTAACTCACTGCACATTTGAATGTGACAATACACAAAACTGTTACAGATCCAGATCAAGGTCATTCATTCTCCATGCACCTGTGCTTCTGTCAAGTTCATTCATGAACATTATTTTATTGGCATTTTGGTTCATTCTCACGTCTTGGTGTTCTTCACTGATTGAGATCACCTGTTCTTCTGCGTGTATTAGTTCCTCATGTTTCCCTCAATGCATATAGAAGTATAATAAAACATTAATGTAAAAATGAACCTGCTGCATTACCTTTGATCACCTGTGAACTCTCCTCTGAAGTGGAGTGGTGGATCCATAGAACGATCACTCTTCATAGATTGACAGCTGGGTACAGATGACCCTGCCCTCTCTACCCGGACCCTGTGAACAAAACACGGAGACAGAGCTTCCAGTAAAACTCATCCTCTTACTGCAGCTCTAACTCACAGCACATGGAGACAGAGCTTCCAGTTAAACTCATCCTCTTACTGCAGCTCTAACTCACAGCACATGGAGACAGAGCTTCCAGTGAAACTCATACTGCAGCTTTAACTCACAGCACATGGAGACAGAGCTTCCAGTTAAACTCATACTGCAGCTCTAACTCACTGCACATTTGAATGTGACAATACACAAAACTGTTACAGATCCAGATCAAGGTCATTCATTCTCCATGCACCTGTGCTTCTGTCAAGTTCATTCATGAACATTATTTTATTGGCATTTTGGTTCATTCTCACGTCTTGGTGTTCTTCACTGATTGAGATCACCTGTTCTTCTGTGTGTATTAGTTCCTCATGTTTCCCTAAATGCATACATAAGTATAATAAAACATTAATGTAAAAATGAAATTGCTGCATTACCTTTGATCACCTGTGAACTCTCCTCTGAAGTGGAGTGGTGGATCCATAGAACGATCACTCTTCATAGATTGACAGCTGGGTACAGATGACCCTGCCCTCTCTACCGGGACCCTGTGAAAAAACATGGAGACAGATCCTCAAGTTAAACTCATCCTCTTACTGCAGCTCTAACTCACAGCACATGGAGACAGAGCTTCCAGTTAAACTCATCCTCTTACTGCAGCTCTAACTCACTGTACATCTGAATGTGACATAATACACAAAACTGTCACAGATCCAGATCAAGGTCATTCATTCTCCATGCACCTGTGCTTCTGTCAAGTTCATTCATGAACATTATTTTATTGGCATTTTGGCTCATTCTCACGTCTTGGTGATCTTCACTGATTGAGATCACCTGTTCTTCTGTGTGTATTAGTTCCTCATGTTACCCTCAATGCATATAGAAGTATAATAAAACATTAATGTAAAAATGATCCTGCTGCATTACCTTTGATCACCTGTGAACTCTCCTCTGAAGTGGAGTGGTGGATCCATAGAACGATCACTCTTCATAGATTGACAGCTGGGTACAGATGACCCTGCCCTCTCTACACGGACCCTGTGAACAAAACACGGAGACAGAGCTTCCAGTAAAACTCATCCTCTTACTGCAGCTCTAACTCACAGCACATGGAGACAGAGCTTCCAGTTAAACTCATCCTCTTACTGCAGCTCTAACTCACAGCACATGGAGACAGAGCTTCCAGTGAAACTCATACTGCAGCTTTAACTCACAGCACATGGAGACAGAGGTTCCAGTTCAACTCATTCTCTTACTGCAGCTTTAACTCACAGCACATGGAGACAGAGCTTCCAGTTAAACTCATCATCTTACTGCAGCTCTAACTCTCAGCACACAGAGACAGAGCTTCCAGATAAACTCATCCTCTTACAGCAGCTCTAACTCTCAGTACATGGAGACAGAGCTTCCAGTAAAACTCATCCTCTTACTGCAGCTCTAACACACAGCACATGGAGACAGAGCTTCTAGTTAAACTCATCATCTTACTGCAGCTCTAACTCACAGCACATAGAGAAAGAGCTTCCAGTTAAACTCACCATCTTACTGCAGCTCTAACTCACAGCACATAGAGAAAGAGCTTCCAGTTAAACTCATCATCTTACTGCAGCTCTAACTCACAGCACATAGAGAAAGAGCTTTCAGTTAAACTCATCATCTTACTGCAGCTTTAACTCACAGCACATTTGAATGTGACAATACACAAAACTGTTACAGATCCAGATCAAGGTCATTCATTCTCTATGCACCTGTGTTTCTGTCAAGATCATTCATGAACATTATTTTATTGGCATTTTGGTTCATTCTCACGTCTTGGTGTTCTTCACTGATTGAGATCACCTGTTCTTCTGTGTATTAGTTTCTCATGTTACCCTCAATGCATATAGAAGTATAATAAAACATTAATGTAAAAATGAACCTGCTGCATTACCTTTGATCACCTGTGAACTCTCCTCTGAAGTGGAGTGGTGGATCCATAGAACGATCACTCTTCATAGATTGACAGCTGGGTACAGGTGACCCTGCCCTCTCTACCCGAACACTGTGAACAAAACACAGAGACAGAGCTTCCAGTTAAACTCATCCTCTTTCTGCAGCTCTAACTCACAGCTTATGGAGACAGGGCTTCCAGTAAAACTCATACTCTTACTGCAGCTCTAACTCACAGCACATGGAGACAGAGCTTCCAGTTAAACTCATCCTCTTACTGCAGCTCTAACTCACAGATTATGGAGACAGGGTTTCCAGGTAAACTCATACTCTTACTGCAGCTCTAACTCACAGCACATGGAGACAGAGCTTCCAGTTAAACTTATACTGCAGCTCTAACACACAGCACATGGAGATAGAGCTTCCAGTTAAACTCATCCTCTTACTGCAGCTCTAACTCACAGCACATAGAGAAAGAGCTTCCAGTTAAACTCATCCTCTTACTGCAGCTCTAACTCACAGCACATAGAGAAAGAGCTTCCAGTTAAACTCATCATCTTACTGCAGCTCTAACTCACAGCACATAGAGAAAGAGCTTCCAGTTAAACTCATCATCTTACTGCAGCTCTAACTCACAGCACATGGAGACAGAGCTTCAGGTTAAACTCATCATCTTACTGCAGCTCTAACTCACAGCACATAGAGAAAGAGCTTCCAGTTAAACTCATCATCTTACTGCAGCTCTAACTCACAGCACATGGAGACAGAGCTTCCAGTTAAACTCATCCTCTTACAGCAGCTCTAACTCACAGCACATGGAGACAGAGCTTCCAGTAAAACTCATCATCTTACTGCAGCTCTAACTCACAGCACATGGAGACAGAGCTTCCAGTTAAACTCATCATCTTACTGCAGCCCTAAGTCACAGCACATGGAGACAGAGCTTCCAGTTAAACTCATCCTCTTACTGCAGCTCTAACTCACAGCACATAGAGACAGAGCTTCCAGTTAAACTCATACTGCAGCTCTAACTCACTGCACATTTGAATCTGACAATACACAAAACTGTCACAGATCCAGATCAAGGTCATTCATTCTCCATGCACCTGTGCTTCTGTCAAGTTCATTCATGAACATTATTTTATTGGCATTTTGGTTCATTCTCACGTCTTGGTGGTCTTCACTGATTGAGATCACCTGTTCTTCTGTGTATTAGTTCCTCATGTTTCCCTCAATGCATATAGAAGTATAATAAAACATTAATGAAAAAATGAACCTGCTGCATTACCTTTGATCACCTGTGAACTCTCCTCTGAAGTGGAGTGGTGGATCCATAGAACGATCACTCTTCATAGACTGACAGCTGGGTACAGATGACCCTGCCCTCTCTACCCGGACACTGTGAACAAAACACGAATACAGAGCTTCCAGTTAAACTCATCCTCTTACTGCAGCTCTAACTCACAGCACACGGAGACAGAGCTTCCAGATAAACTCATCCTCTTACTGCAGCTCGAACTCTCAGCACATGGAGACAGAGCTTCCAGTTAAACTCATCCTCTTACTGCAGCCCTAACTCACAGCACATGGAGACAGAGCTTCCAGTTAAACTCATCCTCTTACTGCAGCCCTAACTCACAGCACATGGAGACAGAGCTTCCAGATAAACTCATCATCTTACTGCAGCTCTAACTCACTGTACATCTGAATGTGACATAATACACAAAACTGTCACAGATCCAGATCAAGGTCATTCATTCTCCATGCACCTGTGCTTCTGTCAAGTTCATTCATGAACATTATTTTATTGGCATTTTGGCTCATTCTCACGTCTTGGTGATCTTCACTGATTGAGATCACCTGTTCTTCTGTGTGTATTAGTTCCTCATGTTACCCTCAATGCATATAGAAGTATAATAAAACATTAATGTAAAAATGATCCTGCTGCATTACCTTTGATCACCTGTGAACTCTCCTCTGAAGTGGAGTGGTGGATCCATAGAACGATCACTCTTCATAGATTGACAGCTGGGTACAGATGACCCTGCCCTCTCTACCCGGACCCTGTGAACAAAACACGGAAACAGAGCTTCCAGTAAAACTCATCCTCTTACTGCAGCTCTAACTCACAGCACATGGAGACAGAGCTTCCAGTTAAACTCATCCTCTTACTGCAGCTCTAACTCACAGCACATGGAGACAGAGCTTCCAGTTAAACTCATCCTCTTACTGCAGCTCTAACTCACAGCACATGGAGAGAGAGCTTCCAGTTAAACTCATCCTCTTACTGCAGCCCTAACTCACAGCACATGGAGACAGAGCTTCCAGTTAAACTCATCATCTTACTGCAGCCCTAAGTCACAGCACATGGAGACAGAGCTTCCAGTTAAACTCATCCTCTTACTGCAGCTCTAACTCACAGCACACGGAGACAGAGCTTCCAGATAAACTCATCCTCTTACTGCAGCTCTAACTGTCAGCACATGGAGACAGAGCTTCCAGTTAAACTCATCCTCTTACTGCAGCTCTAACTCACAGCACATGGAGACAGAGCTTCCAGTGAAACTCATACTGCAGCTTTAACTCACAGCACATGGAGACAGAGCTTCCAGTTAAACTCATCCTCTTACTGCAGCTCTAACTCACAGCACACGGAGACAGAGCTTCCAGATAAACTCATCCTCTTCACTGCAGCCCTAACTCACAGCACATGGAGACAGAGCTTCCAGTTAAACTCATCATCTTACTGCAGCTCTAACTCTCAGCACACAGAGACAGAGCTTCCAGATAAACTCATCCTCTTACAGCAGCTCTAACTCTCAGTACAAGGAGACAGAGCTTCCAGTAAAACTCATCCTCTTACTGCAGCTCTAACACACAGCACATGGAGACAGAGCTTCTAGTTAAACTCATCATCTTACTGCAGCTCTAACTCACAGCACATAGAGAAAGAGCTTCCAGTTAAACTCACCATCTTACTGCAGCTCTAACTCACAGCACATATAGAAAGAGCTTCCAGTTAAAGTCATCATCTTACTGCAGCTCTAACTCACAGCACATAGAGAAAGAGCTTTCAGTTAAACTCATCATCTTACTGCAGCTTTAACTCACAGCACATTTGAATGTGACAATACACAAAACTGTTACAGATCCAGATCAAGGTCATTCATTCTCTATGCACCTGTGTTTCTGTCAAGATCATTCATGAACATTATTTTATTGGCATTTTGGTTCATTCTCACGTCTTGGTGTTCTTCACTGATTGAGATCACCTGTTCTTCTGTGTATTAGTTTCTCATGTTACCCTCAATGCATATAGAAGTATAATAAAACATTAATGTAAAAATGAACCTGCTGCATTACCTTTGATCACCTGCGAACTCTCCTCTGAAGTGGAGTGGTGGATCCATAGAACGATCACTCTTCATAGATTGACAGCTGGGTACAGGTGACCCTGCCCTCTCTACCCGAACACTGTGAACAAAACACAGAGACAGAGCTTCCAGTTAAACTCATCCTCTTTCTGCAGCTCTAACTCACAGCTTATGGAGACAGGGCTTCCAGTTAAACTCATACTCTTACTGCAGCTCTAACTCACAGCACATGGAGACAGAGCTTCCAGTTAAACTCATCCTCTTACTGCAGCTCTAACTCACAGCTTATGGAGACAGGGCTTCCAGTTAAACTCATACTCTTACTGCAGCTCTAACTCACAGCACATGGAGACAGAGCTTCCAGTTAAACTTATACTGCAGCTCTAACACACAACACATAGAGATAGAGCTTCCAGTTAAACTCATCCTCTTACTGCAGCTCTAACTCACAGCACATAGAGAAAGAGCTTCCAGTTAAACTCATCATCTTACTGCAGCTCTAACTCACAGCACATAGAGAAAGAGCTTCCAGTTAAACTCATCATCTTACTGCAGCTCTAACTCACAGCACATAGAGAAAGAGCTTCCAGTTAAACTCATCATCTTACTGCAGCTCTAACTCACAGCACATGGAGACAGAGCTTCCAGTTAAACTCATCCTCTTACAGCAGCTCTAACTCACAGCACACGGAGACAGAGCTTCCAGTTAAACTCATCCTCTTACTGCAGCTCTAACTCACAGCACATGGAGAGAGAGCTTCCAGTAAAACTCATCATCTTACTGCAGCTCTAACTCACAGCACATGGAGACAGAGCTTCCAGTTAAACTCATCATCTTACTGCAGCCCTAAGTCACAGCACATGGAGACAGAGCTTCCAGTTAAACTCATCCTCTTACTGCAGCTCGAACTCACAGCACATGGAGACAGAGCTTCCAGTTAAACTCATACTGCAGCTCTAACTCACTGCACATTTGAATCTGACAATACACAAAACTGTCACAGATCCAGATCAAGGTCATTCATTCTCCATGCACCTGTGCTTCTGTCAAGTTCATTCATGAACATTATTTTATTGGCATTTTGGTTCATTCTCACGTCTTGGT
Source organism: Anguilla japonica (assembly GCA_025169545.1). Lineage (NCBI taxonomy): Eukaryota > Metazoa > Chordata > Actinopteri > Anguilliformes > Anguillidae > Anguilla > Anguilla japonica. Next base: position 9,572,641 of record CM045901.1, on the reverse strand, counting down.
GGTCTTCACTGATTGAGATCACCTGTTCTTCTGTGTATTAGTTCCTCATGTTTCCCTCAATGCATATAGAAGTATAATAAAACATTAATGAAAAAATGAACCTGCTGCATTACCTTTGATCACCTGTGAACTCTCCTCTGAAGTGGAGTGGTGGATCCATAGAACGATCACTCTTCATAGATTGACAGCTGGGTACAGGTGACCCTGCCCTCTCTACCCGAACACTGTGAACAAAACACGGAGACAGAGTTTCCAGTTAAACTCATCCTCTTACTGCAGCTCTAACTCACAGCACACGGAGACAGAGCTTCCAGTTAAACTCATCCTCTTACTGCAGCTCTAACTCACAGCACACGGAGACAGAGCTTCCAGATAAACTCATCCTCTTACTGCAGCTCGAACTCTCAGCACATGGAGACAGAGCTTCCAGTTAAACTCATCCTCTTACTGCAGCCCTAACTCACAGCACATGGAGACAGAGCTTCCAGTTAAACTCATCCTCTTACTGCAGCTCTAACTCACAGCACATGGAGACAGAGCTTCCAGTTAAACTCATCCTCTTACTGCAGCTCTAACTCGCAGCACATAGAGACAGAGCTTCCAGTTAAACTTATATTGCAGCTCTAACTCACTGCACATTTGAATGTGACATAATACACAAAACTGTTACAGATCCAGATCAAGGTCATTCATTCTCCATGCACCTGTGCTTCTGTCAAGATCATTCATGAACATTATTTTATTGGCATTTTGGTTCATTCTCACGTCTTGGTGTTCTTCACTGATTGAGATCACCTGTTCTTCTGTGTATTAGTTCCTCATGTTTCCCTCAATGCATATAGAAGTATAATAAAACATTAATGTAAAAATGAACCTGCTGCATTACCTTTGATCACCTGTGAACTCTCCTCTGAAGTGGAGTGGTGGATCCATAGAACGATCACTCTTCATAGATTGACAGCTGGGTACAGGTGACCCTGCCCTCTCTACCCGAACACTGTGAACAAAACACGGAGACAGAGCTTCCAGTTAAACTCATCCTCTTACTGCAGCTCTAACTCACAGCACATGGAGAGAGAGCTTCCAGTTAAACTCATCCTCTTACTGCAGCCCTAACTCACAGCACATGGAGACAGAGCTTCCAGTTAAACTCATCATCTTACTGCAGCTCTAACTCACAGCACATGGAGACAGAGCTTCCAGTTCAACTCATCCTCTTACTGCAGCTTTAACTCACAGCACATGGAGACAGAGCTTCCAGTTAAACTCATCATCTTACTGCAGCTCTAACTCACAGCACATGGAGACAGAGCTTCCAGTTCAACTCATCCTCTTACTGCAGCTCGAACTCACAGCACATGGAGACAGAGCTTCCAGTTAAACTCATCCTCTTACTGCAGCTCTAACTCACTGCACATTTGAATGTGACACAATACACAAAACTGTCACAGATCCAGATCAAGGTCATTCATTCTCCATGCACCTGTGCTTCTGTCAAGTTCATTCATGAACATTATTTTATTGGCATTTTGGTTCATTCTCACGTCTTGGTGGTCTTCACTGATTGAGATCACCTGTTCTTCTGTGTATTAGTTCCTCATGTTTCCCTCAATGCATATAGAAGTATAATAAAACATTAATGAAAAAATGAACCTGCTGCATTACCTTTGATCACCTGTGAACTCTCCTCTGAAGTGGAGTGGTGGATCCATAGAACGATCACTCTTCATAGACTGACAGCTGGGTACAGATGACCCTGCCCTCTCTACCCGGACACTGTGAACAAAACACGGATACAGAGCTTCCAGTTAAACTCATCCTCTTACTGCAGCTCTAACTCACAGCACACGGAGACAGAGCTTCCAGATAAACTCATCCTCTTACTGCAGCTCGAACTCTCAGCACATGGAGACAGAGCTTCCAGTTAAACTCATCCTCTTACTGCAGCCCTAACTCACAGCACATGGAGACAGAGCTTCCAGTTAAACTCATCCTCTTACTGCAGCCCTAAATCACAGCACATGGAGACAGAGCTTCCAGTTAAACTCATCCTCTTACTGCAGCTCTAACTCACTGCACATCGGAATGTGACACAATACACAAAACTGTCACAGATCCAGATCAAGGTCATTCATTCTCCATGCACCTGTGCTTCTGTCAAGTTCATTCATGAACATAATTTTATTGGCATTTTGGTTCATTCTCACGTCTTGGTGTTCTTCACTGATTGAGATCACCTGTTCTTCTGTGTGTATTAGTTCCTCATGTTTCCCTCAATGCATATAGAAGTATAATAAAATATTAATGTTATAATGAACCTTCTGCATTACCTCTGATCATGTGTGAACTCTTTTCTGAAGTGGAGTGGTGGATCCATAGAACGATCGCTCTTCATAGACAGACAGCTGGGTACAGGTGACCCTGCCCTCTCTACCTGGACCCTGTGAAAAAAACATGGAGACAGATTCTCAAGTTAAACTCATCCTTTTACTGCAGCTGTAACTCACAGCACATGGAGACAGAGCTTCCAGTTAAACTTATCTTACTGCAGCTCTAACTCACAGCACATAGAGAAAGAGCTTCCAGTTAAACTCATCATCTTACTGCAGCTCTAACTCACAGCACATAGAGAAAGAGCTTTCAGTTAAACTCATCATCTTACTGCAGCTTTAACTCACAGCACATGGAGACAGAGCTTCCAGTTAAACTTATACTGCAGCTCTAACTCACTGCACATTTGAATGTGACAATACACAAAAGTGTTACAGATCCAGATCAAGGTCATTCATTCTCTATGCACCTGTGTTTCTGTCAAGTTCATTCATGAACATTATTTTATTGGCATTTTGGTTCATTCTCACGTCTTAGTGATCTTCACTGATTGAGATCACCTGTTCTTCTGTGTGTATTAGTTCCTCATGTTTAGCTCAATGCATATAGAAGTATAATAAAACATCAATGTACAAATGAACCTGCTGCATTACCTTTGATCCCCTGTGAACTCTCCTCTGAAGTGGAGTGGTGGATCCATAGAACGATCACTCTTCATAGACAGACAGCTGGGTACAGGTGACCCTGCACTCCCTACCTGGACCCTGTGAAAAAAACATGGAGACAGATCCTCAAGTTAAACTCATCCTCTTACTGCAGCTCTAACTCACAGCACATGGAGACATAGCTTCCAGTTAAACTCATACTGCAGCTCTAACTCACAGCACATGGAGACAGAGCTTCCAGTTAAGCTCATCCTCTTACTGCAGCTCTAACTCACAGCACATGGAGACAGAGCTTCCAGTTAAACTCATCCTCTTACTGCAGCTTTAACACCCAGCATATGGAGACAGAGCTTCCAGTTAAACTTATACTGCAGCTCTAACTCACAGCACATGGAGACAGAGCCTCCAGTTAAACTCATCCTCTTACTGCAGCTCGAACTCACAGCTCATGGAGACAGAGCCTCCAGTTAAACTCATCCTCTTACTGCAGCTCGAACTCACAGCTCATGGAGACAGAGCTTCCAGTTAAACTCATCCACTTACTGCAGCTCTAACTCACTGCACATCTGAATGTGACATAATACACAAAACTGTCACAGATCCAGACCAACGTCATTCATCCTCCATGCACCTGTGCTTCTGTCAAGTTCATTCATGAACATTATTTTATTGGCATTTTGGTTCATTCTCACGTCTTGGTGTTCTACACTGATTGAGATCACCTGTTCTTCTGTGTATTAGTTCCTCATGTTTCCCTAAATGCATATAGAAGTATAATAAAACATTAATGTAAAAATGAACCTGCTGCCTTACCTTTGATCACCTGTGAACTCTCCTCTGAAGTGGAGTGGTGGATCCATAGAACGATGACTCTTCATAGACAGACAGCTGGGTACAGATGACCCTGCACTCTCTACCTGGACCCTGTGAACAAAACACGGAGACAGAGCTTCCAGTTAAACTCATCCTCTTACTGCAGCTCTAACTCACAGCACATGGAGACAGAGCTTCCAGTTAAACTCATCCTCTTACTGCAGCTCTAACTCACTGAACACCAACTCACTGATTCACGCATTTGTACCTCATACTGGCAGGACCTGTTAAATTAGCTGCAGAGCGATAGGGAGCGCAGGAAAGACTACAAATCCACCCGAGCAGCGTTGGAGAGTTCTCAAAGTTGCTGATGTGCGCTCAAAAAGGCTCTTTTTTTAAAATACAGTCGCTAAAGGGGTATGGAAACCCGTTAAATCTAGCGACAGGGCCTGTGACTTATTTCCTACTAGGTTACGTCACGAGGTTTTTTTAAAAAAAAGTCATGAAATATCAAAAATACATCAGTAAACTTTTTTTTATTTAATTACTGCTTTTTGGTCCAAATGGTAAATTTAGATTCAGTATGAACTCTTCGCTTATTTGACTACTCCTCAAACACGCCGTTTTATTTATGTTCTCGGTTTTACTGAATTACGCGTGTTAATACGATTATACTTGCAGATTCCCATTCCTCCTCACATTCCCTTTAACTTTACGTTTTCTTACCACAATTCCACTCTACAACAGGCTGTTCACTCCGTTGGTTTATTCAATTTATTTCTTATTTTCGCGGTCTTCTTTCTGCTGCATCTTTAAAATGGCTGTCTAAGTTAACTTTCAGTTTCTCTTTTCCCGTTTACTTCGAGCGGTAGATGGGTTTTTTTGTTGTACTTTTTATTAGTTGCATCAGTTATCGTATTTAATTAGTAATTCGGAAGAGAAACATTTCATCCATATAGGTCTTTGCTAAATTTGAACGCATACATATACTAGGTTTATTCAACATCTTGAAAATTATATTTATGTTGGGATTTAAAGTACTCCAATACAATGGTGCCATCTGTTGGCTACACGCACAAATAAGCCTTTTGAAAAGTCATGTCCGTGGAACTCTAAGAACATTTCCTATTTCAAAATACATTTGAAGATAAACAGCAAATAAAAATAAATAAATAAACCATCTCACTCTCCATCACTCTCCCTGCCACAGTCACTGACCAATTCACTTCATTATGACCAGTTGTAGCCCTATGTAACATTTTAATGTTTATTGTATTATCTCCAATTCTTGACTGTATTTTTTTCCCTACTGCAAAAAAGTTAAGATTACTCAGTATTTCTAGGCAACTTGCTTCATAATTTTTAAAAAGGTTTTCAGCTTAATACAGATTGTTAAATTTTGAGTTCAAATTATGCCTGATAACATTCATTCAGAATACTTACATTTTATTGAGGGAAATTTTTAAAAGTTTTTCTGACAATGAAATTTCAGTTAAGTTAGTTACCTTGAAATATTGAGTATTCTGAACTTGTCCATACGCTTTAGGAGATCTTCTACTTGGGCATCAGGGAGGCAACACACCATACGTGATTCTTTATTGAAGGTCGCGACCTCTTCCCCCCGCGGCCGTTCCTCGGTGCCGACGCGCGCCGTTCTCCAGGCCGATCCTCGTCCGACGTCCCGGGGGGCGTCTGAGGAGAGGCGTCTTCTGTGGTTTCCCCGCTGATGATCGTTTGGGTTCGGTTCAAAGCTCCTCCTCACCGTTGCCGCAGCGCCGGCCCGTGTGTTTGCTCAGGCTGCGTCGTTATGGCGATTTCTCCACCAGGCACCGACGTCGCAGTGAAAAAGCCCGGCGGCACCTGCGGGCAAATGGGACGAGGAACGCCCGTGCGCACGGAGAGAACTTTTCGGACCGAACGCTAACCGAAGGACGGCGGACATGTTGGCTCTGCCCAAAGCCGTTTTGGCTTCACTTCCTAGGAAATGGCATCCAAACTATTTACACCCAGATTGCAGTCAGGTCCATTTCAGCTTGGTCAACCTGGAGCCAATAAACTGAAGCCTAACTTCAGGGCTCCACGCTAACATTTTTTTTCCCCAAAGAGCACACGCTCTTGAGCTGAAAAATTTAGGGTTGCACCAATGCATTCCAAAGAGTGCTCCTAAATTACTTTTCCATCCGGGACACATCCCAAGTGCTCCTAAAATGGGGGCACTGCAGAGCCCTGAATTTGTTTATTTTGGAACCCACAGAAAACATTGTGGGCTTTTCTCAAATAATGAATAAAATTTTAGTTAGTTCTTTGTTTTTCGGTTTCCACAATTGGAACGCTGTTAACAGTGTAACTCACGAAACGTGAAAATAACACTGGATGCCATGTAACAGTCAAAGCGCGCCAGCAGGTTGTTATATTTTACAGTACAGCCACTAGAGGGCAAAGTCTCCAAACGTTTCTTTGCGAATCGAGTTTCAGAACTCACAGGCAAGGCCGATCACAATGTTCTTGCTTTGAAACTTCTTCATTAAGCAACGAGATAAACTCAAACGGTTACTTTAAATTTTTTTTTCAAATAAAACAATTTCCCCACGATGCCAAGTCTAAAGACTAATTCTGTACTGAAATATATATTTACCCTGTTAGTCTCTCCTGTAGTATTCTTAAAGTGACCATTACAGTTGCCTTTTTAAATAGCAGCCTGCACTTACACTCAGCTGTGTCTGTGAGACACGTGCGTCTGTGTCTGTACTCTGTATACCTGCGGCCTGAGCTCGTGCCTTTGCAGGCCCACCGGTATGCCAGCCCCCGCCTTCATGCCCTGATATTTCAAACACCGAGAACAGCTCAACCGAATGCCTCTTCTTATCCAGCGGCCTATGCAGTGCGGTAAAGAAACAAAAAAACCCTGAAATCAGTCTCTATGAAGGTCAAAGGGAAAAAAAGTGAGCAAATATTTTTTTTTAGGAAAAAAATCAAAAGGACAGTGGACAGTCATGAGCAGTGGGCAGTGCCCAAAATCCCCTGCACTCGCTAACCCAGAATCCCCTGCACTCGCTTGCCCAGAATCCCCTGCACTCGCTAACCCAGAATCCCCTGCAGTCGCTAACCCAGAATCCCCTGCACTCGCTAACCCAGAATCCCCTGCACTCACTTGCCTAGAATCCCCTGCACTCGCTAACCCAGAATCCCCTGCACTCGCTTGCCCAGAAACCCCTGCACTCGCTAACCCAGAATCCCCTGCACTCGCTTGCCCAGAAACCCCTGCACTCGCTAACCCAGAATCCCCTGCACTCGCTAACCCAGAATCCCCTGCACTTGCTAACCCAGAATCCCCTGCACTCGCTAACCCAGAATCCCCTGCACTCGCTAACCCAGAATCCCCTGCACTCGCTAACCCAGAATCCCCTGCACTCGCTAACCCAGAATCCCCTGCACTCGCTAACCCAGAATCCCCTGCACTCGCTAACCTAGAATCCCCTGCACTCGCTAACCCAGAATCCCCTGCACTTGCTAACCCAGAATCCCCTGCACTTGCTCACCCAGAATCCCCTGCACTCGCTAACCCAGAATCCCCTGCACTCGCTAACCTAGAATCCCCTGCACTCGCTAACCCAGAATCCCCTGCACTTGCTAACCCAGAATCCCCTGCACTTGCTCACCCAGAATCCCCTGCACTCGCTAACCCAGAATCCCCTGCACTCGCTTGCCCAGAATCCCCTGCACTTGCTAACCCAGAATCCCCTGCACTCGCTTGCCCAGAATCCCCTGCACTTGCTAGCCCAGAATCACTAGCCCCCGCTGCAGTTCAGTGGCGCGGACGCGCGGTGTTTACCGCTGTCTCCCCGTGGTCCTCTGCCACGGTAACACCTGCTCTGTGTTCTGCCGCCCAGCTGGAAAAGAGCGCAAATTAATACTGAGTGAGATTTAATCACAAAAGCTGTGTGTGTGTGTGTGTGTGTGTGTGTGTTTGTGTGTTTGTGTGTGTGTGTCTGTGTGTCTGTGTGTCTGTGTGTGCGCATGCTTGCAGGTGTGAGAGAGACGGTGCGCGTGTGTGTTTGAGCTTGAGTGGGTATGTGTAAGAGAGTGCCTTTGAATTTTTGAGTTTGATCTCATTCTGTGACAGAGTTTGACACCCACACTCTCCCTTGAATTATGTTACAATAACTCGCCGTCAGCCTCACATTACATATCATTCATAAAACCCGGGTCTGGCATTTCCAAATATCACCGGACGGACACATCTATTCAGGGCTGAGTTAGTCTGAGGAGATACTGAGGCAATAGCATCAGTTTCACCAAACATGCTGCAAGCATTTCCCTACCTGAAGAGCAATAATAATAATAATAATAATAATAATAATATTTGCTTAGTGCTTTTCAAACTTCACAGCAACACAATAAAACACGAAAGATTTTAAAATAAAGACAAAGACCAATGGAAAAAATATGAATAAACACATGAGTAAAAACGAGATATGAAAATGGGTCACAAACGAATAGAAAATAAGATAACGCAAAATGAGATGCTGGGGGGGGAAAAAAAAAAAAAGAAGAAGCGTCTTTAAAATCATTAATCTGGAGAGCGTCTGCCGGGCCCTAATTTGCTCGAGTGGAGCGTTCTTTACTACAGGGACTGACACTTTAAAAAATCACCATTTACTTTTAATAGGGTCGTGTAATGAGTCACTGTCGGCCATTAGACGGCGGCAGAATAAACGTGTCTGACAGACGCCGTCGAGGAGACGCGCTCGCCTCCCGCGCCTCTTCAATCAGAGCCGATTAACGGCGCCGGCGTGAATAATTCATGAGCTGGACGCGGCGAACGCGCTCGCGTGGTTACGCTCGGCTCCTGCGGCAGATGGCGACGCCCGTTTTGGGTAATCCTACGCTGCTCTCCGGTGAATTGCGTGGCGGCTGTTTGACGACCCTGTTTGCAAACGGCGGAGAAATAAAAGCAACGACTTGATTGGTGGGTATACTGGACGATTGATTGATTGGTTTGGGCTGATTGATCGATTGATTAATCGATCGATTCGTCAGGCTCCCACGGCCCGGCCTTTTCATACGAGGCGACGCGATCTGTAACTTGGCACCCCGTAAAATGGCCGTCGTACGGATCCGATTAAAATTTCGCACGGCACTATTCCTGCCGCTCCGCTGCTTACGGCAGGTACGCCATCTCGATCTCTCTCAGCCTAACGCACACATTAGAGGCTAATCGTGATGTGCGCGGCACTTAGCCGCGAACAACGTCTCACCCGATCGACTGATTTACGGGGGGGAGGCAGGGGCGTTCAATGCGCACGGGTTTAATCAGCGCGCCCGCGGCGGCCTGGAGTCACCGCTCAGGCGAAGGAGCGCGGACGGCGACGGATTCAATCGAAGGGCCCCCCTGGAGAGGGGCGATCGAACCGCGCGCGGCGGATGTTAGCGGGCGATGACCGAGCGCGTTAGCGCCGCCGTTTCCTCGCAAACCCACTCCGTTCTGTTCTGTTCGCGCCGCCCCCCCTCCCCCCCAAGGGAAATTCTCCCCCCTCCTGCCAGAGCATCCCGGGGGGGGGGCATGTGTAGGAGTGACTGTGGATTGGGGGTGGGGGGGGTGGGGGGGGGTTCATGGGTGCCCCATTGCTACCTTTCTCTTAGGAAAAAAAAAAAAGATTAATTTTTTTCTGATTTTATGTTTTTTTCTTTCTCTAAACGGTTAAGAATCTACGGGTGAGCACTCCATCATCATCCTGTATGCAAGTCAACGGCCCCACCCCTAACAGGGAGAGCCCAGCAGGAGCCCAGCAGCTCTTGCACCGAGCGCCACACAGCCAAATAGCCTCCCGCCAGGCTGAAAGAAAGGCTACCCTCACCACAGTAATGCCAGCAACCGCATTCAACCGGCGCATCCATGGCAAAACGCACAGGCAATGAATGACATTACACGGCGGTGGAGTGGTTAGATTGTAAAGTGCAATGTGCCGCTGAAGGGGGGGGGGGGGCGGGGGGAAGGCGTAGGAGCTGGAGAGATGGCAGAGAGTGCAGCGGGATCAAAGGCTCGTGAAAACGCGTTCGCTGTTCCCTTTCGTCGCGGGCCTGCACCGGGAGGGGGCTCTTTTCTTCCCGCCGAATTCCGAGTTGTGCGTCAGCTGTTTTCACCCTCAGCTCCGCATTAACCGCTGACTAAAGGCCTCTCTCTCCGCCGCCCACGTGAAACGAACACGGCCTCTCTCTGGGCAGGTGGCCAACATCAGCGCATTTCTGTGCACAAGACTACATGCACTTATCCATTCTCTCTCTCTCTCTCTCTCTCTCTCACACACACACACACACACGCACACACACAGCCAGGGAACTCATACTAATTGTGCAAATGTATCCAGTCCCATCCAATTACTCATGTAGTCCACACACACACTTAACTAAAGCTCGTTGAGTTGGCAACAGCTGTAAACCCTAGAGAGGGCGTGGGATATGCAGTTTTATTCATTAACATCAACAGGGAGGGTCATGGGAAATGAAGTTTTATCCTGCCGACCCCACCCACAGGTATGTGGCTGTTCCAGGGACACTTCACCCATCTGGTGACCTGTAGAATGTCTAACCTGGACCACAAATAATGATGCACAACAACCCAAATGTTGGTAAATGCTATCGTGACAAAATAAAAATACCTGGTGACTGTGACGCCTATCAGAATCTGAAATTTGCTTTCTCCACCGAAGAAACCTCACAGGCGTACTACCCCACTGGCTCACCCCTGCCATCACTACCAAACCAGGGAATGCAGAGAAGATTGTGGGAAACGCAGTTTTATTCCTCAGGAACAAAGCAATCGACTGCTTCATATCACGCAATTACGATAACAATTCCCACAGCACAGTACCGGTTATCTTTCCCCTGTTTCAGAATACATTTAAAATGTTAAAACGACACGACTAGACGTTCATGAATCATTCATCGCCATCCCTCATAGAACCACTCAGTCATTCAGTTTCTCCACAAACCACTTCCATCATTAGCAATTGTCAGGAAAAGTACTCAAATCACTCAATCATATTTTCAATCTAAGCTCCGTTTATTTAAAAAAAAAAAAAAAAAAAAAAAAAAAAAAAAAAAACTGCCGACACCAGGTCTTTTCAATTGTGTAAATAGACCTCATTCTTCTAAAATGCCATTATTCTCTCCTTCTTCAATCGTTCGCATGCAGATTCCCATCTGTGATTAATGGCCGTCTCTTTGAAGTGCCCAGAGGCAACAGTAGACCCGTCCCGCCGCTGCAGCGCCCTCTATTAATTAGACAGGACCCGCTCGCAGCCGTATGAGGACCGTGCGAAACGCACACAGGCCCCTGACCCCCGCCCCCTTTCCCTTTTCCCAACCGCGGAGTTACCGCGCGGGCGGTCCTGGACCGACCGCCAGCTCCCGTCGGCCTCTCTGTGATCGTCCTTTAAACGGCCTCCCCGACGCCGGGCGCGTTTACCGCCGTTATTTATGATTTCAATTAGCTCCGCGCGGTTATTGCCCGCGAAAGCTCTCACGGTCACCCGTGTCCAGCGGTCAGCTCCGCCGCGTTCGGCAAAGGTCCCGTCCACCCTCCGTCCGCGTCCGACCCGAGGAACCGGTCCGGGCACCGCGCGGTCTCCGTGGAAATGCTCGTATTTAAATTCAACGTGACGTTACGCTAACCTCGCACTAATGCACCATCACGCGAATGTAGCGCAACGTTGCGCTAATGCAACACAACGTTACACCGACGTGACATTACACCAGCGTAACAAACCATTACACTCACGTAACATTGCACTGCACTAATGTAACACATTTGCTACATGATGTTTTAAGGTCTAGCTGTAAGATTTGAACGTTTTTTTAAATTTTTTTTTTTAAGAAAACAGCTCTCGGTGGCATGTAAGGTTATCCTTGCATTTATGCCCCCGTTACAGAGATACCTATTATCATTCCCTTGTACCTCCGCACCACGGAAGGTCACATTTGTGAAGTCTTCACCAAACGAGGGAGCCAAGGGTGAGGAACTTATCAGCGCGCGGGTATGAACCCTCCCCGTCACGAAACCCTGCAGAGAGGCATCTCAGAAGCCCTGTCCATGAGGCAAACCCCCCCCCGTTCATTAACCCTTAAGAATATTGAAATAATACAATATAAAAATTAGCCTGAACGCACATCCCTAATGTAGCATAAAGTATTAAAGCTGCTGTAGGAGAGTAGCTCCAGTATTAAAACTGCTGATTTTGCCAGTCAAGGTACAATATAAAAATTAGACTGAATGCACATCCCTAAGGTAGGAGAGTAGCATGAAGTATTAAAGCTGCTGTAGGAGAGTAGCTCCAGTATTAAAACTGCTGATTTTGCCACTCAAGGCCCCTCACAGGCTACACTGGATAGGGCACACCGCTACACGCTCCCCAGGCACACGTCCTAGCAATGCTAAGAAAACAAATAAATCAGACTTTACACCCAGAAAAACACATGCAGAGCCTATCGGGTGATTTAATGAAAACCGCACACTGGAAAATATGCTAATTCCAAAAGCATCCATCAAAACGCCAGATGAATACTCATCTCTCATGAACATGCAAATTGTGACACTTAATAACCTGCACTGACAGAAAAGCGTTTCATGGCCACGAGATTTTTCAATAAAATGACAGAGGTTTCAAAGCACTTTGACATCGTTTCAAAAACACCTAAAATACACAGTTCAGTTAAGCACCACCATTTTGAAGTGTCAGAATGCTTTTTTTAAATTTTTTTTTTTAGATTTTCATATTGAGAACTGAATTTTCAAATTTCACTGAAATTGCAATGTTTCCTATGCACACCATCTAAACCCCAGTTATTCAATTTGAGAGCATATGAAACATTTTATCCATGTGCCAGCTGTCAGCTCTTGACCGTGGTTCTCGACCTCGGTCCTTTTCGTTCCAAAAACGACTGCAATCCTTGGATCCTAGTATAAAAGTGCGGCAATATAGTGTTACAGTTTGAAGTCCTGAAGGGATTTCGTTTTCTGCCGAAAATAATGTAAACCTAACGAGAGCACTGGGGGTACTCCAGGGGACCCCCATCTTAAGTTAAAAAAGGATTTTATTTAAAACAGGATGTTACATTTTTTACATTTTTTCCCCAAATCTATATATGGGCATTGCATACCAAGACCGTCCAGGGACCCCTTACAGTAACCTTCAAGGACCCCCAGGGGCCTGTGGCCCCTCTGTTGAAGACCCCCTGGCTGCAGGAGACGAATCCACCACCCATTGCACACCGTGCAGAACCGAGACACCCGCAGTCCTTCTCCTTATCGTTCCCAAGTAAGGTCGAGTTTTGCAGTGACCTTATAGAGCAATTACTAGACGAGGAAGTGAATTACTACGTGCGGCCTCGATGGCATTTAAAGGTTTCCGCCACAGTATCTAGATTCCAGGTCAGAGCAGACTGAGTCACATTGGCCCAACCTCTCTGTTGTTCATGTTAACCACCTGCTGTCACGGTCGACAAAAATTCAACTGCAGGAAGCCAACATGTACATGACACGTATATAAACATCTACCTGTATATTACCTTACATTTTCCAGTCAATTTGTTTTTTAATTGTAATGCGATGCATGGTACCCTGTGCATTATTTTCCTCGAGCTATCATGCCCAAGACAATTACTCATGCACATTTGACGGTTGGCAAAGCTTTTATATTATTATTATTATTATTATTATTATTATTATTATTTGAAATTGGGATTGTTCGGTTATAAAAATGAAGGAGTGTGAATTCCTCGGGGACACGTCAGAGCGCGCGGGGATGGCGGCTCCCTGCGGATCGAGGCATCTGCCGCGCCTGGGGCGGGGGGGGGGGGGGGGGGGGGGGGGGGGGGGGGGGGGGGGGGGTGGGGGGGACGGGGAGAGGGCGAAAATAGCGCCGGAGACAGAGCCAGCTGGACCTCCTCTCCGCCCCGCCGCCTTTCGCTGGACGCCCGCCACCGGTGGGGAGCGACCGTTCTGGCGAATTCCGAACGGTTAGCGCTGCGCCAGGTCCCACCTGGGCCAGGGTCCACGCGGACGCCTCCGGGCGGCGCAGTCTGGACCCGATCCAGGGGGGACTCGGGCGGGATAGAGGGCAAACGCTCTTTAAACAAGCCCAAATAAATAGGCGCGCTCCGCGATCAATCCCAAATTTCTTAATTAAACGGGGACTGACGCAAACAAAAAAAAAACATCTGGTTTCCACCGTTGGCTCGGAGGGAAAAATCCCAAGGTTTCAGTTTTAGTTTCTGTGACCGGACGTGTTCGAAGCGCGTTCGCAATAACCGAAGCGGTCCGGCCGCTGCGACCAGATTCACAGCACGCGCACTCGCTGTAATTGCAGCAATTTTGGGTCCCAGTCGTTCCGGATCGGATCGCAAAGCCCTGTAATTGAACTGTGTCTCCACGTATGGCGGCTCGATCAACCTGACGTCTGTTGTGTCTCTGTCGCTACAGCCTACGGAACGCAATTCCCGAAAGCGGACTCCATTTTGCGTGCTATGCTACGCAGCCAATGCTTCCTGTGAAAGCGGTCATAGAACGGAAGGGAGAAGCACCCAGCACCCAGGCAGGGGGGGGGGCGCCAGCCTTAGGGCGACCCTCCCCGAAAGACAGGAGTAGGAAAGTGAGGAGAAGCACGCAGAACACACCTGATCTGCTCCCTGCGCTCTTTCCTCAGTCAACTCCAGCAGCTGGAAAGGTTCAGATTCTTTTTTACAAATTCACTCCCATAATCAAAGTAAATGAACAGACCTATTCCAATCACTTAAATCACCAAGTATACGCCAAGTGTGTGTGTGTGTGTGTGTGTGTGTGTGCGTGTGCTTTAATGTGCTTGTATCTTGTATGTGTGTGGGTGTGTGTGTGTGTTTTTTAATGTGCTTGTATCTTGCATGTATGTTTGTGCATGCGTGTGTGCGTGTGTATGTGTGCGTGTCTACTACCTGATTTTTCTTCTGCAGCTCGTCTTAAAACATGGTATCACATGTTCTGGCACATGAATTAGCATCAGGAGTTTATCCAATGAAAACATCTGTAATCTATGCAGTTGTTGGGCACAGAGGGTCGACCAGCTGTTAACGTCAATGAAAATGTTTATTTCACCATTACACAAATAACAAGCCACTGAATAAATTAAACAAGGATTGATCTATGCGCTACCAAAACAACAGAATCCATGTTTCGGAAATGAAACGTGTGGCACCTTTCACTATTGAGGGTACTAAGCGGGTCCTTTACAGCTGACAAGAGTTTAAAAATCAGTATACAGTCAACATGGAGTAGTCATGCCAGAATAGGGACTTTTTACAAAGGGACAGGAGATGGATGGATATTCCTCAAAATGGCTGGGATGCCCTGAGGGTAAGATAATTGACGTAGGGGAGGCCGGTGAAAGGTTCACTGTCCGGTTGCTATGGTACAGGTCTGTATTTGGTATAAAGAAGTTTATGGTCGGACAGACGGCTCTGTACAAACCCCTGGAGCTCCTCACAGCAGCTAGAGGCACACGGGATCCACCGAGCAGCACGTGTGTCCGTTCTGGAGGGAAAAGGAGAGGGGAGGGGTTACTGGGGCCGGTGGGTAATCCCAGCCAATCAGAGGCAGACAGCGCGCACATTCTGGAGCTAATGACAAATCCCAGCCAATCAGGAGGCATCCAGGGTCCTGACACCGGACCGAATGGGAAATTACAGCCAAATGGAGCCAGATAGGGCAGAGAGGCGGGGCAAATTTCAAACCCCAGCCAATCAGATGCAGCCAACTGAACTGTGAAGCAACGCACAGCAGCCACAGGCTCCCCGACGCTCGAACCCGGTGGAATTCACGCCCACATCATCGCAAGAGGAAGCTGTGAATTGGAGCAAGTCTCTTTTTTTTCCCCCCCGCAGAGTTAAGCACTGTTGCAGAAGACGCAAATGTCTGCATGTAACAGGAGAGTGCCTGGCGTATGCCTGCAATCCAGACCACGGGCAAAATTAGCACAGCTAAGTACATACTTGGGCCTGCAACCTGCAATATTACCCCTTAAAGCGACGCAGCATGCTGTCGGGGGCGAGACCTCTCAGTAACGAGAGTCACGATTGGTTTAATACGAAAATGGGCGACGGCGTGAGCCTTCGGCGTCGGGCACCTTGCACCGGCAGAGCGTGCACCCGGTGCCGCGCTCGACCCAGGAGGAGCCGCCGGGGCGGACGACGCCGCGCCCGTCGACGCAGGTCCTGGCGACGTCGTCGCGGACGGCGTCGGCCTGGCAGGGGTCGGCGACGCAGCGCGGGCAGCACTCGCCCTCGGGCACCGCGGTGAAGGCGCAGTCCGCCGGCGGGCAGGGCAGCGGCCGGCAGTCCACCTCGCCTCGCTGTCGCCGGCGCAAAGGGAGAGTTCGGGGGGGGGGGGGGGGGGGGGGGGGGGGGGGGGGGGGGGGGGGGGGGGGGGGGGGGGGGGGGGGGGGGGGGGGGGGGGGGGGGGTGGGGTGGGTGGGTGGGGGGGGGGGGGGTGGGGGGGGGGGGGAGGTGGGGGGGTGGGGAGGGAGAGGCTTTTTGAGAGAGAGAGAGCAGTCAAACACTGAGAAACCGATTGGTGGAAAATTCCAGGATGCTAACTGGCTAATTCTGAGATTCTCACGCTCCCTCACACAACCAGCACCTTGCGAGGGCGATGCTGCTCCTAAAACTCAACCTGCTTCTTGTTACACGGCTGCAGGTGTGAATCTCGCCGCACACCTGGAACGTGCTCCATCGAAACTGCAGCAGAAATCAGCCTGCGGCATGAGTACGGTGTGGTAATGAACGAGCGTCATTAAGAATTCTGAGGAGGATCTGGAGGAGTATTTAAGTTCTTCATTGGGTTTCTCTACCAGGCAACAGAGAGTGCATTTGTATTAGAGTGTAGCTGTGATAGAGCGTGTAGTTGTGATAGAGAGTGTAGCTGTGACAGAGTGTGTAGTTGTGATAGACTGTAGTTGTGAGAGAGAGTAGTTGTGACAGGGTGTAGCTGTGATAGAGAGAGTAGTTGTGATAGACTGTAGTTGTGATAGAGAGAGTAGTTATGACAGAGAGTGTAGCTGTGATAGTGTGTAGTTGTGATAGACAGATTAGTTGTGATAGACAGATTAGTTGTGACAGAGCATGCAGTTGTGATAGACTGTAGTTGTGATAGAGAGTGTAGCTGTGATAGAGCGTGTAGTTCTGATAGAGAGAGTAGTTGTGATAGACAGATTAGTTGTGACAGAGCATGCAGTTGTGATAGAGAGTGTAGCTGTGATAGTGTGTGTAGTTGTGATAGAGAGAGTAGTTGTGATAGACTGTAGCTGTGATAGAGAGTGTAGTTGTGATAGACTGTAGTTGTGATAGGGAGTGTAGCTGTGATAGAGAGAGTAGTTGTGATAGACTGTAGTTGTGATAGAGAGAGTAGTTGTGACAGAGAGTGTAGTTGTGATAGTGTGTAGTTGTGATAGAGAGTGTAGCTGTGATAGACTGTAGTTGTGATAGAGAGTGTAGCTGTGATAGTGTGTAGTTGTGATAGAGTGTAGCTGTGATAGACAGATTAGTTGTGACAGAGCGTGTAGTTGTGATAGACTGTAGTTGTGATAGAGAGTGTAGTTGTGATAGACTGTAGTTGTGATAGAGAGTGTAGCTGTGATAGTGTGTAGTTGTGATAGAGAGTGTAGCTGTGACCGAGCGTGTAGCTGTGATAGAGAGTGTAGCTGTGATAGACAGATTAGTTGTGACAGAGCGTGTAGTTGTGATAGACTGTAGTTGTGATAGAGAGTGTAGTTGTGATAGACTGTAGTTGTGATAGAGAGTGTAGCTGTGATAGTGTGTAGTTGTGATAGAGAGTGTAGCTGTGACCGAGCGTGTAGCTGTGATAGAGAGTGTAGCTGTGACCGAGCGTGTAGTTGTGATAGACCGTAGCTGTGATAGAGAGGTGACAGAGGGTGTGTGGCTGCTCTCACCAGACACTGGCACTGCTGGCAGTTCTCCACCCAGGCGTCCCCGCTGGCGTAGGCGCGGAGCCCGTTCTGGTGGAGGCACTGGCTGCTCAGCCGCGTGTCACACTCGGGGCAGCAGAACTGGTCCAGCGTGGGGTTCTCACAGTCGCACACCATCCGCCGACACATGACCAGCCCGCTCTGCAGCACGGGGGGGCGGGGAGGGGGGGGGGGAAAGGGGTATTATCACCGCTATCAGGCCGGGTGAAGCCCAGCTTCTATTCTTTTATTATTTATCCTTTCAGCCCCTCTTTTCGATGGCGACAGCCATAAAACCGTCACAAGCTCAATGGCTGTGTGAAACCTGCCGGTCCAGCACAGGCTTTATACCAACAGCTACCCGCAGCTGTATGGTACGGATCAAACAACGGTGGTGCTCACGCGCACACATACACAAGCACACACACATACGGCACGTGCGTACACACACCACGCACACACTTAAAAACACTTATAAGCAAAAACACTTTTGCACGCATACTTATTCATACACACAGAGAGACAGGCAGGCAGACAGACAGACAGACAGACAGGCAGGCAGGCAGGCAGGCAGGCAGGCAGGCAGGCAGGCAGGCAGGCAGGCAGGCAGGCAGGCAGGCAGACAGACAGACAGACAGACAGACAGACGTCTCACCTGGCACGAGCAGACGGAGCACCTGTCGTTCTCCAGGACCCATATCTGGCCGTTGTGTTTGACCTTGTTGTCGTGGATGCAGTCCCCCGTGCAGTTCCTCCCGTGGGGGCACCTGCAGTCGTAGCCCCCGTCCAGGTTAAAGCAGACCGTGTCGTTGGCACAGCTGTTCCTGCCCGTCCCACACTCGTCTATGTCTGGGGAGAGAGAGAGAGCGCACGGCCTCATGCGGTATACCCAACACTCGTTAACACATCATACAGTGTACCCAACACGCTCTCATTAACACACCTCTACATCTTTGTGTGAGGAGGGAGACAGAGAGCACGGCCTCATACGGTATACCCAACACACTCTCATTAACACACCTCTACATCTTTGTGTGAGGAGGGAGACAGAGAGCACGGCCTCATGCGGTATACCCAACACTCGCTAACACATCATACAGTGTACCCAACACGCTCTCGTTAACACATCATACGGTATACCCAACACGCTCTCATTAACACACCTCTACATCTCTGTGTGAGGAGGGAGACAGAGAGCACGGCCTCATACGGTATACCTAACACGCTCTCATTAACACATCATACATTATACCTAACATGCGCTCATTAACACACCTCTACATCTCTGTGTGAGGAGGGAGACAGAGAGCACGGCCTCATGCGGTATACCCAACACTCGTTAACACATCATACAGTGTACCCGACACACTCTCGTTAACACATCATACGGTATACCCAACATGCTCTCATTAACACACCACTACATCTCTGTGTGAGGAAGGAGACAGAGAGCACGGCCTCATGCGGTATACCCAACACACTCTCGTTAACACATCATACGGTATACCCAACATGCTCTCATTAACACACCTCTACATCTTTGTGTGAGGAGGGAGACAGAGAGCACGGCCTCATACGGTATACCCAACATGCTCTCGTCAACCCATCATACGGTGTACCCAACACGCTCTCATTAACACACCTCTACATCTCTGTGTGAGGAGGGAGACAGAGAGCACAGCCTCATGCGGTATACCCAACATGCTCTCGTTAACACACCATACAGTGTACCCAACACGCTCTCATTAACACACCTCAACATCTACGGTCTCTACAGACCGTACTTAGGCTTTGG
Source organism: Anguilla japonica (assembly GCA_025169545.1). Lineage (NCBI taxonomy): Eukaryota > Metazoa > Chordata > Actinopteri > Anguilliformes > Anguillidae > Anguilla > Anguilla japonica. Next base: position 9,553,046 of record CM045901.1, on the reverse strand, counting down.
AAAGACGGCCTACTTCTGGTGAGGCTTTGGCGGTGCAGAAAGGAAACTGCTTGCGCTCTGTAACGGACCGCTCTAAGTGAGGCTTCACAGATAAGCCCGTTGGAGAGAAAGCCTTTCACAGATTAAATTGCAGGGCACCTGGAAGGCCAGTTCCTGTCTGGGATAAATGTACTTTTTTTATTAGCCTGACCGGCCTGGGAGATGAATTCGTTCCTTCAGTACAGGAGGGGAGAGTTCAGTGGGGCATTCACTGCCTCCACCGGCCTGCCACTGCCTCCTACTGGCCTACCACTCCCATTACTGCCCCCTACTGGCCTACCACTGGCCACTACTGGCTTACCACTGGCTCTACTGCCCTACCACTGCTCCTACTGGCCTACCACTGCTTAGTTATCCCAAGAGGGATTCCATCCATGACATGAGAAGGGTACAGGGTGGTATGGCTGCTTAGCTTCAGCAGTTTGACTTGAGAAGGGTACAGGGTGGTATGGCTGCTTAGCTTCAGCAGTTTGACATGAGAAGGGTACAGGGTGGTATGGCTGCTTAGCTTCAGCAGTTTGACTTGAGAAGGGTACAGGGTGGTATGGCTGCTTAGCTTCAGCAGTTTGACGTGAGAAGGGTACAGGGTGGAATGGCTGCTTAGCTTCAGCAGTTTGATGTGAGAAGGGTACAGGGTGGTATGGCTGCTTAGCTTCAGCAGTTTGACATGAGAAGGGTACAGGGTGGAATGGCTGCTTAGCTTCAGCAGTTTGATGTGAGAAGGGTACAGGGTGGTATGGCTGCTTAGCTTCAGCAGTATAACTTGAGAAGGGTACAGGGTGGTATGGCTGCTTAGCTTCAGCAGTATAACTTGAGAAGGGTACAGGGTGGTATGGCTGCTTAGCTTCAGCAGTTTGATGTGAGAAGGGTACAGGGTGGTATGGCTGCTTAGCTTCAGCAGTTTGACTTGAGAAGGGTACAGGGTGGAATGGCTGCTGGCTTTATGACCTTGACACACCTTGCAAAGGTATGGACTAAGCAGTCCAGCCTACCTTCGCAGGACTCGCCGTTGGGTGAGAAGAGCCCGTTGTCGTGGTAGCCGTCCCGACACTCGCAGTGGTACCAGCCTGGCAAGTTAACGCAGGCGGCTCTGCTGTCGCACTCCACGAAGCCGGCCGCGCACTCGTCAATATCTATGGCACGCACAGAGACAGACAGACAGGCACGCACGCACAGAGACGGACAGACAGGCACACACAGAGACAGACAGACAGGCACGCACACACGCACAGAGACAGACAGACAGACAGACAGGCACGCACACACGCACAGAGACAGACAGACAGACAGACAGGCACGCACACACGCACAGAGACAGACAGACAGGCACGCACAGAGACGGACAGGCAGACAGACAGGCACGCACAGAGACAGACAGACAGGCACGCACAGAGATGGACAGGCAGACAGACAGGCACGCACAGAGACAGACAGACAGACAGGCATTAGAATTAGAATAAATGGCAAATATTTTCCTGCAAAATTCAATGGCCTTTCAAACAAAAGAATGCATCACAATGAAAACATCACTTGGCATCAAATGTTAAAATTTTTTTTTTAAAAAAAAGCTTCCAAGGTCTGGATTCTTTGTAAAAATGGCCGAACATTTCCCGCAGACTGCTTGAAAACAATGCACGAATGCATGCAGTATTTATGTTCATAAAAGTCGATAGATGGCTTAAGATGTGCAGAGAAATGTTCTATTTTTCTGTCAGTAGTGTTTGTTATGCTGACAGAGTGTGGATGCAGAGCTGGACAGTCACAATGTTTGAAGCATCTGAATCCATTCTCCATCTTTCATAATTCTCTTGGCGATAAAGGAGGCGAGGGTATTTTTATTCTTTTTTATTTTATTTTATTTTTTTTACAGTGGGCCAAACTTGACCCCTGCAGCACACCGGTTGAAGAGCCCTGCAGTCCAGGCACTGAATTATGTATTAAGTCCTGCTTTCAGCTGCTCTGTGAGTCATGCTGGCGTGAACACGTCGCTTCTCTCCAAGCCCGCGGGTCTCCATTCTCATCACCTGTTCCCGCCAAACTCGTTTCCATGATATGCGCCATACCGCCATATCCATTTCTCCCGGGGACCAGCATAAATTCAATATTATCCAAAAAACAACTGGAATTTACGATTGCGGGGGGAAAAAAATATTTCAAATGATATTTGATTAGACGAGCTCAGGCGGTTGGCTGGAGGAGATTGTGAAGCGGCGTTGAATGTGATCTCCGGGGTTTTAGAGTGATTAAAGGTCTCTCTAAAGGCAGTGATGGATTCTTTATGATCCTCCATGATGCATTATCAAACCCCTCATTATGAAAATGGCTTTGCTCGGTGACAAACCCCCCCCAATTTTCCCTGCATGGGGTCCTACCAAATTGAAAATGGATTTTTGGCCTGGCTCAAAAGTAATAGGATTAAGATCTATCATCTAATGATGCTTTATCACTTTTTTTTCTCTCCATTTTGTTAATTTTTTCCCTGGTAAATAATTGATCACATGTCCTGGAGATTACTTGGAATGGATCCTACTCATTCAACCTGCTAATTTCTGCAACCAGCAGGCAGCCCGATGCCTTAATTATCAGAATTAACAAGCGCTACCTATTTTTGTTTAGGGTAATTAAGGGACCAAATTTGGCACTTAGCATTAATCACGGTAACACTACCCTAATTGGAGGACAAAAGGCCTTGTTTTACAAATTCGCCTATTTGTCAGTTAGATTGTATCCCCCCCCCCCCCCCCCCCCGGAAAATTGAAGCCACGTGTGATTCATCACCTTTTTATTCCAAGTAGCGAAACTGAAGCGAAGTACCAATTACGTTCTGCTGAAAAGCCGCTTGTGTTTTTTTAAATTTTTATTATTCCTCAGACTGGTGTATTTATAGTGTGCTCGGGCTGGCCGTTTCCTGACTGAGGAGCACAGAGTGTCCTCTGGGGAACGCTGACCCGGGTTATATTAACACCGGGTCAGGCGCCCCCCCCCCCCCCCCCCGGAGCGGCGCGTGCGAGCGGGGGCGGTAATTGGGGTGGGACCCGTCACCGGCCGAGAGCGCGGCGCGTGCCGCTCCTGTTTGCCCCCCCCCCCCCGGTCGGAGAACGCATTCCGGCCCACCCGGAAGTGGAGAAACAGGAAGTGGAGAAATTCACCCATCCGTGCCTTACGATCCGCTGTCTGCTTAATTATTTTACTCGAGCTTTCATGTTGTGAAGAGCTTTGTGTGGCGAGCGAGAACAGCGTTAGCGCTCGGCTAAGGGTTATTAGCTGCTATCGAGAGCGGTTTGCCTATCTTAAAAGCAGACAGGCAACAGCCGAGTTAGGAGTGGGCTGAGGTAAGGTAAGGCGGAGAGAGAGAGTTATTTTCAGGTTTGTTGACTGTTTTTACTCCCAAAGTTTTGCGATTGTTCTTGGAAAGCACCGTTGGGGGGGTCGGTGGGTGGTGGCGGGAAGGGGGGGGGGGGGCGTGCGATTCAAAGAGCCGCTTAGCGCTCAGCAGCTCTTTGCTCAAACAAAGGAAAAAAAAAAAAAAAAGCTGTCCACCCAGAAACTTCCCGCCGCGGCCAAAATTTAACCCCTTACCTTCCGGCCGTCGATATGAACTGCCGCTGTTAGAGCCCACAAAGGCTAAATGTACGCTCGTCCCGAAGGCCGTTGAAGCATTGACGTTTAAAATGGGTTCATCTGTACCCTCCTTGCACTTTTTGCCTAATTTGCACATGTCCTGAATGAAATGTTCTCTTTGGCATGAGGGCTAACTTTAGTGCGTTAAAATTGCCTTTTATAATCCAGCTTCTTCCCTGGCCTTGCAGTTCTTGTTAATAGTTTTTGCCAAGTCCGTGCTCTGAATGGTGGTCAGAAAGTGTGGATTTTTTTTAAAAATGCGGCAGAGTTGACCAATTGTCCTTTGGGAGCAATAACGGGTATCCGAACTGAATCAGTGGAGCGTTTTAACACAACAACACACACCCACATGAATGAAGCAATGCATTAATATCCTGTTTTTCAGTAAACCTATTTACCTGTGCGGTGACCTGGCTTCTCCATATAGGTGAGTAGAACAGGGATTCTGAGTAATGAGTTAGCTTCAGCAACCATGTGTTCTCATACTCAACCAATCACACACACACATCACAACATGTTCTTACACTCAACCAATCACACACACGCACACACACATCACTACATGCTCTCATATTCAACCAATCACACACACGCATACATCACAATTGAAGTGCGTGGTCATTAAAATGTTGGATGCGAATACACGGGTTGTCCTGACGGGAATGAGCTTGGTCTCGGCGGGACGATTGCCCTGGCTTAAACGACGCGGCGTGGGGCGGGGCGAGAAAATGGCGCTTCCTGTCCGTCGCTGACCGCGGGTCAGCGGCGAACCCTAGGGGGCCCTCGCGGCGATGGCGGGAGCGGTTTCATAAAAGCTTTTCCGTGTTCGGCCGCCGGCTTAACCCGACCCCAGCGCCCCCCTCCACCCCGCCCCCGCCCCCGCTCACGCCTCGATTACGCCCCCTGGCTGTGACATCATCAGAGCCCATTATGCGCGACGGCTGCCGCTGACCGGGGGGGGAGACGGCGGGTCTTTACGGCCCCGATAGAAAACAGGGACCGCCCCCCGCGGGCGGGGCAGACGCAGCCGGAGAGGAGCAGGCGAGAGAGGGTGTTTAACGCTGGCGGTAAGCAGCGCGGCCTTGCACAGCCCTTTCTGTGCGATCGATACGCGCTGGGTCTGGCAGTGAGGCAGAGAAAACGACAGAGCGAAGAGGGAGAGAAAACAACAGAGCGAGAGAGAGAGGGAGGCAGAACGTGAGGGGGAGAGAGGGGGGGGAGGGAGAGAAAGAGAGAGGGTGAGGGAGACAGAAGGAAAGAGAGAGAGAGGCAGAGAAAACGACACAGCGCAGAGGGAGAGAAAACAAGAGAGCGAGAGAGAGAGGGAGAGAGAACGTGAGAGGGAGAGAGAGGGAGAGGGGGAAAGAGAGAGGGGGGAGACAGAGACAGAAAGAGGGGGGAGACAGACAGAGAGAGAGGGTGGGGGAGGCAGAAAGAGAGAGAGGGAGAGCGAGGGGGGGAAAAGAGAGAACATGAGATGGAGAGAGAGGGAAACAAAGAGAGAGAGAGAGAGAGAGAGTCAGAGAGAGATGTAACTGATGTTTCTGCACCTCCACCATCTTTGGCCTTTCTCCGTACCCTGTCAGCAGAATGTGAAACAGTGTGCAATAAAAACACAGATCGACGGCGCGGGGGACGAGGCTTCAGACGCTTCTCATTATCCTCCCGTAGCCGGCGACGCTCCCTCAGCTCCGCAGCGCGAGGCGACGTGACGGGGCGGGCCCGTTTCGGCGAAGACCAGCCCGATAAACGACCCCCCCCCCCCCCCCCGGCGAATAAATAAATAAACCGGCCCGGGACAGGGTTTCGGTCAGCTTTCCGCTCGTAACTCCCCTTCCGCGGCCAGCGAACGCCGCCCGCTGCCGGATGACATACGCCGAGGAGGAGGGAGACTGTCGGAAGCGAAGGATCACAAAATGCCTGCCCGGTTAAAGAGGGTCATCTTCTGCCCTCAGCCTGACCGACGAAGCTCTCCATCTCTTTGGGGTGTTAAGCCACATGGCCAATCCCCATTGATCAAGACCTTGATCTGTTGAACACGGTGTAACAGAGCTGTGCCACAACCACCGGCTGCACCCACGACAAGCGACTGTTCTAGAACCCCAGCAGCGATTGTGACATCAGCGTTAGAATGTTCTGAACCGAACATTCTAACCCTGATGTCACAATCACGTCGACTTGTAAACTTAGCTAGTCTTTGCCTTGACAGGGCAGGGCGGAGGAGAAGGGAGCCTTCCTTACCGTTCTCGCACCTGTCGCCGGTGAACCCCTGCTGGCAGACGCAGGTGTCGGGAGAAACGCAGGTGCCCCCGTTGTGGCACGCGCCTTCACAGGAAGCTGGCCCACGGGAGAGAGAAAAGAAGGGGCTACTTCCTGTCTGAGGCATTACTGTCTGAGGTAACGTACCGTCGGATACATTGTGCGCATACCCATATGTTCCGTCACAGAATCCACGGAATCAAATTTATTTAAAAACTGAATATTGAAAATGTAATTCCGTAATGCAGATGGGATGTTTCAATAACGCTAATGGGGTATTAGTTGAATATATTTTTAGAGCTGTTCATAAATCCTCTTGGAGATTATTTTTAGAGCTGGCTTAATTTACTGATTCATTTGCACCAGCAAAAGAGCTGGAAAATATGAAATGGTACGGTGTTATTACAGCATTACAACAGAAATGTAATGAACACAGGTGTAGTGTACCTGGATCAGCCTATTCACACAGGTGTAGTGTACCTGGATCAGTCTATTCACACAGGTGTAGTGTACCTGGATCAGCCTATTCACACAGGTGTAGTGTACCTGGATCAGTCTATTCACACAGATGTAGTGTATCTGGATCAGTCTATTCACACAGGTGTAGTGTACCTGGATCAGTCTGTTCACACAGGTGTAGTGTATCTGGATCTGTCTATTCACACAGGTGTAGTGTACCTGGATCAGTCTATTCACACAGGCGTAGTGTATCTGGATCAGTCTATTCACACAGATGTAGTGTATCTGGATCTGTCTATTCACACAGGTGTAGTGTATCTGGATCAGTCTATTCACACAGGTGTAGTGTACCAGGATCAGCCAGCTGGAATGGACACAGGTGAAAGAGGCCTCACCTTTGCAGCGCGTGCCGTTTCCGGAGTACCCCGGCTTGCAGGAGCAGCTGTGCCCCCCCACAGTGTTAAAGCACAGGGCGTTCCGGTCACAGCTGTGCTGCCCGGTGGCGCACTCGTCATGCTCTGCAACAGGACACAGAGGAAGTCAGGTGATTATGACCTAATCATGACTCCTTGTTCATCAGACTTCTGTAATCTGCGGCTTTAACGGTGCGCAAATCCACAGCGGCTGGATTTCACCTTTATAATAAACAAACCGACAGCACGGATTTCACCTTTATAATAAACAAACCGACAGCACAGATTTAACCTTTAAGGCATAATAAACGAACCGACAGCACGGACGGGCTTCCTCGTTAAGCTAAAAACCAGGAGTAATTACGTGGGTATGTTTTCTGAGAAATTAAGCACGAGACAAAATGTCAGTTTAAGATGTCTGGATCGACGGAACCCAAACTGACACTTAATCTCAACTTGGATGAGAGTTCGGAAGATCGCAAAACCGCAGCTCCGCCCACACTCCTCTCGACTCCGCCCACACGCCTAAACTCCACCCACACGCCTCTCAGCCCTGCCCACAGGCCTAAACTCCACCCACACGCCTCTCGACTCCGCCCACACACCTAAACTCCACCCACACGCCTCGAAAATTCGCCCACATTTACTTTGGTTCCCACGGTTTTTTTATCTGGCTTCCCTTCGCTTTGTTCTTTCATTCGGAAACCCCTTTGAACTTAGTGTACGACGAGCGCTCCGACTGAAGCTTTCCCACTTTCATAAAGAGCTGGAGCCAAACGCGTTTCTTTTCCGACATCGCGCGCAGGGGACGCCGCGAGGGAAGCGCTTGCGCGAACGAGCGTTGCCATGGTTTCCCTCTCAAGGCGCTCCAAAATAGCTGCTCCGCCCACATTCGATCAACAAGTGCGAGACTTTTCAGAAGCTCTTTAACATTTTGATCTCGTGCGCTGCGGTAGTACATTTGCCAATGCTGCCTGTGCCAGCGACACATCCAACAAATATCGCCTAATTTTCTGATGAGTTAACAAACGCGTTTCAAGCAATTTGATTTCAATTTGATTTAATTTGTGCATTCTTTGCCATATGAAGTATTCCCGGCTGCCCCATAATCAATACAAATGATCTTTGAGTTCTGAGTGGTACATTATAACAACATGCCAACATTGCCTCATCAGAAATAATCCCTCATAAATAAAAGCCACGTAGAAACAGAGGAAGGAGGCAACCACGGAAATAATCGGTTATAATGCATCGTACTTTACAAACAGTTTACTGTATTTCCTCATTCCCAAACTGCCATCACACAGGATTCAGCGAGACCAGCACTCCAGGCTGAGATGTGGACTTGGGCAGACACAGGTACAGGAGACATGATTTGAGGTTCAGGTCCTGGTGTATGTGCCCAAAGATAGGGTCCACGTCCTGGTGTATGTGCCCAAAGATAGGGTCCACGTCCTGGTGTATGTGCCCAAAGATAGGGTTCAGGTCCTGGTGTATGTGCCCAAACATAGGGTTTAGGTCCTGGTGTATGTGCCCAAAGATAGGGTCCACATCCTGGTGTATGTGCTCAAATATAGGGTTCAGGTCCTGGTGTATGTGCCCAAAGATAGTGTTCAGGTCCTGGTGTATGTGCCCAAAGGTAGGGTAGGGTAAGTACGGAGCATACAATAACACAAGTGGGCTATAATAGGGATGTAAGAAAATCAATTTAAAAAAAGAAAAATGCAGACTCTGTAAATATTTGTACTTGAACATTTCAGGGCTGTGTACACAAATGTAATGTTACTGCAGTGGGACTTTAACAGGAACACGTGCTCAAACAGCTGGATGCCCCGGGGATAAGCGCTGCTTTGGGTCGTGAGCTCCCGTCCGTCCCGACGCCCGAGGCGGGTTCCCGTCTCTCCCTCCCGGCGCGCGCGGCGGCGGCGGCTTTGTTTCGCGGCGTTATCGGTCTCCAAGGCGCAGGTGCGCGAACACGTTGGCGCTGAAGCTAACCGGCTGAGCCTCAAAGTGCTTTCACAGCAGAACAGGCAGGCGCGGGACTCTGGAACTGTCCCGCTGTTCGCCCAAATTCCTTACGAAGGGAGCGGGTCCGGAATTAGAATAGCTTTCTGGGGCCGCGAGCAGATTTTCGGAGGAGCGCAAAAAAGCTGACGTCCGCACGTATCTATTTCAATTCCCCTGTCCGTGCCCCGAGGCCAGCATCGGCAAAATTCAGCACGTCCCAAAATCGGGATCTTTGTGAAGGCAGCGTGGAATGCAGAAATAAAGGGTTCCTGCTGCAGATCCAGTTCTTCCACTTTAGTGCGACAATTTCACAAGATTTCCCCACTCACGCGCAACTCTCTGCCGTTCCGGAGAAACTATATAAAAAATAAGTCGAAGACGCGGCTGCCTGACGCTACGCGACAAGAGAGACGCCCGCCAGAGTCTTTCCGCCTAAACCCGTTCCGTTCCCAGCGCTGATTCCGCATGAAGACGGACTCTGTGGCCCGCGGATAAATGGAAGTCTCACCGGAGGATGAATGCTAAACGCCAGCCTGCGCGCGTGTAAACTAATGTGACTCACCCGTGCAGGAGTAGTCGTCGATGCGTATGTAGCCGCCGCGGCAGACGCACAGGAAGGACCCGGGGGTGTTGACGCACACGGTGTTCTCCCTGCAGTAGTGCTTCCCCTCCGCGCACTCGTCCACGTCTGCGGAAAGAAGCCACGGGCCGTCAGAGACGGGACCCCCGCCATCAGCGCCACATTATCTTCATTATCTCAGTTATTTATCTGCATTATCAAACAGGAAGTGGAGCTCCTGGAGCGCCATGATTCATCTACATTATCAAACAGGAAGTGGAGCTCCTGGAGCGCCATGATTCATCTACATTATCAAACAGGAAGTGGAGCTCCTGGAGCGCCATGATTCATCTACATTATCAAACAGGAAGTGGAGCTCCTGGAGCGCCATGATTTATGTACATTATCAAACAGGAAGTGGAGCTCCTGGAGCTCCATGATTTATCTACATTATCAAACAGGAAGTGGAGCTCAGTGATTTATTTACATTATTCAACAGGAAGTGTAGCTTGGTCCATTCAATGCCTTCAGCTCCCTGTTGACATTCTATTACTCACTGAATTTTGTCACAATGAAGGTACAAGGCAGTATCTTTTGTTAAAGAGAACGAGACATTTTCGTCAGTATAAAGCTTTAATCACTTAGCAACCCATTCAGATATTGTAACACTGAAAAATAAGTAACTAATTCAAGTGCAGAGGTGCCCTAGCGGGAAGATATTATTTGCTTCTCTCCTACGACTGAAGTTGATCTCCGCCATGATTTTTTTTGCAGCAAATGAATCTTGCCGGAATGCTTCAGAACGCCTCTGCTCAGACAATCCCCAGCCTCTGTGTTTATCCAGCTCCACATAACGTTGCAGCAGCTCAATGTCACGTCCTTGACAACCTCTTCCACCCACGTCCTCCTCCCCCGAGCGTGTCTTTGTGCTCTCTGCCTCTCCTTTTCAGGCGCGCACTCTCTCTCACACGCAGCTCTACCTCACTGCCGCTGCCGTTCGAGCGCAGGATCGTTTAAAAGAAACACGGCTGAAGAACGAGCGAAGGAACGCATCGTTCGCTGAGCGATCGAAACCCCAATTAAACACGGTAACGAGAGGAGGGGAAAAAGTGTGTTGGAGCACGCTTCCCCTCAGACCGCGTGGTACCGTGGTGGTAATCTTGGTGGGACGGGGGGGTAGTAAGGTTTTCCAGGACTCAGGGTCACAGGGGGGCTGATTTACTGGTCGTTAATTGCGAGGAGCATCGGTCGCCCCAGGGCTACGATCCGTGGGCTGTTCTGCCAAGCGGGGGGGGGGGGGGGGGGGGGGACGACGACGACAAGTGTTGCCTCACTGTGAGTTTGGGCCTCAAATTCACTGTTGTGACTTCACAGGAAGTGAAGTCCAGCAGAGGAAGCAGGGCAGGGTGGAGACAGCGAGGGCAGACAGACTGCAAGGTTTGCACATAAAAAAAAACTGAGAATCCACAGCGCCACCTGTAGCACGGGAGGATTTCCTCCACTGGCAACAAAGGGTGAGACTCTACAACAATACCCACCGCAGAGCCATCTTGCCGATTCCAATTATACAGGACCGAATAGCGTCTGTAAAGAAAACATGCAGCCACCTCAAGTCGACACTTCATTCCTCCCTTTGTACCCCCAGCACAGATAATTAAGTACACTCAGCAACTTTCTTCCAGAACTGACTCTTTGGGACATGAATCCCGGGAAATGCGGCACGAATAAAATTAATTATGCCGGCACGGCGCGTGGCGGTAACCGGTGACAACGGGTCGCCTTTTTCCCAGGGCCACGCCCCTTCCGAGCGGATCCAGCAGGACGGTTATTTATTTATATTTACAGCCGTCGAGAGCCGAACCGAGCCGAGTCGGACCTGAGATCAGTGGCGCTTCTTTCAAGACTTGCCAAAAAAAAAAAAGAAAAAAAGAAAGAAAAAAAAACAGTGATGTCACGCTTTCTTTGTTCTTAATGCTCATGGATATCACAAGCTGACACACACAGTGCCGTGCGCAAAAGAGAGGGCGCCGTGTTAGGAAGCGCGGCTTCCGCACTCGACCGAGCGGCGAGGGAGGAGCAGCGCGCTCAGAGTGCTTTTCTCTCCGACAGCGCCGAGAAAAACTATTCCCCCGAGTGCTCGGCGCTGCCTTCTCCCATGAAAAATTTAAAGGAAAATGATGTCATCTTCTATTCCGAGAGCGGCGATGGTTCGGCCGGTCTGGGGGAGCCAACGCGTTCCCCTCCGGAACATTCTCGGGCGAGCTCGTGTCCCGCGGTTCCCCCGAACGCACCCCCACAAATGACAGATTTTTTGTTGTTGTTATTGTCGTCGTCGTCGTCGTCCATTTTGTTTGGCTTCAGTTCTTTTTCCAGCAACAGCAAAGCTTTTCCTCTTAGTCAGTAATCTGGAGCGGCTGATTCATTTCTAAAGTTAAGTTTCCCGTAAAAAAATAATAAAATTAAAAAAAATAAAAAACAAAATATGAGGAATTATTAAAGCTATTATCTCTGAGGTACTTTTCTTCTTACTGAGCAAGAATCTACCACCCTGCCACTACAGCGCATGCTTCCTCAGTGTGTTGAGTAATATTCCCCCCTAACGCAGAGCACTGAGCACGTGCAGGAGGCCAGGCAAGACAGTCACAGCCAGAGGGAGCCGGGAGGAACACGAAGCACAGGACCACGTACTCAGTCCATTTAAGTCAGCGTGCGGGAAGAATCTTTAATTATGCAGGTACTTCCGGAATGTTTAATTACTTGCCCCAACTGCTCACAATATGCGTTTTGATCAGGCTGGTGTCTGAGACTCGCTCCCTTTGAAATCTTTGTTTTAATTGTTAAATTTGATGACTCATCTACCCGTGGAAACGGATTACAGAGATAGGACAGGAGATAGAACAGGAAGGAAAACTGACACACAACACACATTCAAGTGATATACAGCACATACTGTAATGAAGCACAGCTAACTGACACACTGCTCACAATGAAGCTTAGCAAACAGATTCACAGCACACAGTGAAGCTAAGCTAACTAAACAGCACAACAGCCCCAGTGATGAACCTGCATTATCATGAGCTGCGATCAAGATGATCAAGGGCTCAGCGTGTGGGGGCAGGGTCATAGTGTGGGGCGGGGTCAGGTGAGGGGGCAGGCTCAGAGTGTGGGGCGGGGTCAGGCGAGGGGGCGGGCTCAGGGTGTGGGGGGCAGGGTCATAGTGTGGGGCGGGGTCAGGTGAGGGGCAGGCTCAGAGTGAGGGGGCGGGGTCAGGCGAGGGGGGGCGGGCTCAAAGTGAGGGGGGCGAACTCAGCATGAGGGGGCGGGCTCAGGGTGTGGGGGCAGGGTCATAGTGTGGGGCGGGGTCAGGTGAGGGGGCAGGGTCATAGTGTGGGGCGGGGTCAGGTGAGGGGGCAGGCTCAGAGTGAGGGGGCGGGGTCAGGCGAGGGGGCGGGCTCAGGGTGTGGGGGCAGGGTCATAGTGTGGGGCGGGGTCAGGTGAGGGGGCAGGCTCAGAGTGAGGGGCGGGGTCAGGTGAGGGGGCAGGCTCAGAGTGAGGGGGCGGGGTCAGGTGAGGGGGCGGGCTCAAAGTGAGGGGGGCGGGCTCAGCATGTGGGGGCGGGCTCAGAGTGTGGGGGCGGGACCGTTACGGGTAATCCCGCAGGCCGGTACCTTGGCAGTACGCGCTGTCGTCGCGAAGCGGGCGGAAGCCATCTTTGCAGCTGCAGGAGGCGCCGGCCTCCCGGTTGACGCAGTGGGAGTGTTCCACACAGGCGTTGCCCTCCGCACAGAAGTCATGACCTGCGGGGCGGGAGGGGGGAGGCGCGCACTCAGGCAATCTGTCTCTTCTCTTTGTTTTTTAAAAATTTGTTTTGTTCCCTTGAAATGTTCTCAGCCAACTTGCTGGCCTGATCATTATATTTGGTCTGTTTTGATCCGTAATCATGAAACCATAGAGGGTCACCTCAGTAACCATAGAGGGTCACCTTAGTAACCATACAGGGTCACCTCAGTAACCGTACAGGGTCACCTCAGTAGCCATACAGGGTCACCTTAGTAACCATACAGAGTCACCTCAGTAACCGTACAGGGTCACCTTAGTAACCATACAGAGTCACCTCAGTAACCGTACAGGGTCACCTTAGTAACCATACAGAGTCACCTCAGTAACAGTTCAGGGTCACCTTAGTAACCATACAGGGTCACCTCAGTAACCGTACAGGGTCACCTTAGTAACCGTTCAGGGTCACCTCAGAATGAGGCTGCACACAGCTCAGGTAATGGCCCACAGGGGACCCTCACAGTTTGCTGCACTGAAGCACATTCCACTGCTCTAACCACCTAAAATGGGAACTGTACCTCTGCACACTTTGCAGCAGCGGTCCGGGAGGGCGATCTGCTCCGATTCGGGACAGTTCAGCTCCGGACAGGGCGAGTCCTCTACCGGATGCATCGTCCCGTTCTGTTTGCAAAGAAAAAAAGCATGGCACACCGTCAATCGCAGCATTTTGAGATATCATTTTGGTCATTCACTAAGCCTTTATAACTCTTTCATGAGCACTATATGAACACCGAAAAATGCTCATGTCAACAACTGCACATGGTGTGCTTATAATATAAGGTCAGAGAGTATATAAACATTACTCCCTGACCTAACCGATGCCGAGTGAAACTAGGAGGCATGGCAAGCTACAACATCAAAATAACGATATAAAGCACAACACAAGTGCTTTCACACGTATACTAAGACATGGAGTACGACTATTTTTCTTCAGGCCCAGCCTCCTACGCACAGCCTTGAAACGATCACGGCAGCACCATCTGATTTCAAAACCAGTCACATTCTCGCTGATCCTTATCCAAACCTGTCCTTTCTCTCTCCTTTATATCTATGGTTTTTTTTTCCCCAGCAGCCATGTTTTCTGCGCATTAATGCCTTTTTAATGTGCCGGGCCGCCGTGACGCTCTACCCAGCCGTTCTGAACGCTGTGCGCTAACTGGTGCTAGCGCAGGACCGCGGGAGGTCGGCGGTGAGCGGGCGGCGGCGGCGACACTCACCCGGCACCGGAGCAGCTGGCACTTCGCCGAGGAGTCGCGCGCGGCTTCCGCCTCTCCCTCCGCCAACGCCCTGCCGCCGAACGGGCACACAGCTGGAAGGGCCAAAGAGCGATTAGCGGGCGGCGGGCGGGCGGGCCCGCGGCGGGCCTGCCGCTCGCGGATCGGAGGCCTCTGCGCCGTCGTACGAATAAAGAAAAATGGCGCCGTGTTTTCGGTGGCTTGTGACCAAGGGTCGGGGGAATGATTCGTAGACAAAAGCGGTTGAGTGAAATCGACCGTGATGAAGACCGTAATCGTACGGTCCGCGCCTCGCCCATCTTTCCCAGGCTGGCCTTACGCTAGACGACTTCCTGATAGCTAAAGCCTGACGCCCTCCACTGACCAAGGACCCTTCAGAGTGACGGGCTAACCAGCGAGCCAGCGGTAGTGCTGTAGGACACCACTACGAATACACCGATTTAGCAAGACTTCGGCTAATAGGGTTATCAGTGAAATAAATAAAATAAAAAATAGACAAATTTAGTATTCACTATTTACCCAGACACCGGATTATTTAACCAAGGATTTATTTGACCCAGATCTGTGTGCAAAACCGGCGTAAAGCCAGAAGGGCCTTTCACTGGCATAAAGAGAGCAGTACTCCAGACATGCATATCTATTTTTAAACATTATTAGAGTGCATACACTCCAATGAAACAATTTCATGACTTAATATTTACAGTGCCGTGAAAAAGTATTTGCCCTCTTCCTGATTTCCTCTATAATTGCATATTTGTCACACTGAATGGTTTCAGATCTTCAGACAAGATGCAACATTAGACAAAGGGAACCTGAACAAAACACATAAACACAATATGAAATAAATAAAATGATACTTTAAAAAGTGTGTTTTGTGTTTACTCACGATATCTAAAATACATCAGGCACGTGTGAACTGGAGAGTCCTACAGGGGCAAACGAGCACATCTTAAAGAAGCAAGGAGCGGAGTTTATACACGCATTTCTCACCTGGAAGCGATACGACAGATTGCTTCGAAAACTGAAGCAAGCGTCAGTGACCGTAGCGTAAAAAGAGCAAAAACGACACTGCGTCTCTAACTACGCAAGTTCAAGGGGACACCTGGGAGTGAGGAAATGACACAATTGAAAAAAAAAAAAAAAAAAAAAAAAAACTTGCTTCATAAGCAAATCCCAATTCGATTTCCTGGATGTTTCGTTGCAATACACGCGACGCCCACATGACGCGTGCTTTTATCCAGGACACGGAACGTGCTCTGTCCTCTGTATGCAAGTGTGTAAAAGGGTGAAGAAGGCTGACTTAAGCACCTTTGCGAGGACCAGCCCGAAGCGCAGGAGAGACCCTAATGTGTGTAAGACGCAACGCCGTTCGTTTCGTCAGTGGCATTCTCAGATTCGTCTTTGTGTCGGTCACAAACGTGTGTTTTTGAAGGTCTGTGGTGAATAATTTATGTGTATGCAAATGCGGAAGTCTCCAGAGATGCATGTGTGGCGTTGCCTAGCGACGAGCGCGATGTGGTCAGTTGTCAGGCGGTGCGTACGGAGTTCTCCCTGCTGGGCTGCGGAGAGAAGGATGGGCAAAGGTGTGTGTGTGTGTGTGTGTGCGAGTGTGTGTGTCTGTGTGTGTGCATGAGTGTGTTTGTAGGTGTCTGTGTGTTTTTAGGTGAGTGTGTGTGTTTGCAGGTGTGTGTTAGTGTGTTTGTAAGTGTGTGGCTGTGAGCGAGTGTGCGTATGAGTGTGTGTGTGAATGTGTCTGTGAGCGTGTCTGTCTGTGCGTCTTAATGTGTGTGTTTGTTGGTGTGTGTGTGAGTGTGTGTGTGTGTGTGTGGGTGTCTGTGTGTGTGTGTGTTTGTAGGTGTGTGTGAGTGAGTGAGTGACTGTGTGTGAGTGAGTGTGTGTGTGTGTGTGTGTGTGTGTTTGTAGGTGTGTGTGAGTGAGTGAGTGTGTGAGAGTGTGAGTGTGTGTGTTTGTAGGTGTGTGTGAGTGTGTGAGAGTGTGAGTGAGTGTGTGAGTGAGTGTGTGTGAGAGTGTGAGTGTCCGTAGGTGTGTGTGTGTGTGTGTGTGTGTGTGTATGTGTGAGTGAGTATGTGTGTGTATAAGTACTCACACTGGCACTCCTTGCAGCAGGCTCCTCTCACATAGGCGGGGGCGGAGCCTGGAGGGCACTGGGGCGGGGGGCAGACCATGGCCTCACACAGCACCGTGCCGTTCTAGAGCAGGACAGAGACACACCTTCACCTCACACACACACACACACACACACACACACACACACACACACACACAGCTGCAGGGGCCTCACCCACATCCACAGTCTACCACCCAGGCCCTGCCCATTCCATCTAGGCCCTGACCATTCCGGCCAGGCCACGCCCATTCCACCCAGGTCCCGCCCATTCCACCCAGGTCCCACCAATTCCACCCAGGTCCCACCCAGGCCCTGCCCATTCCACCCAGGCCCCGCCCAGGTCCCAAACGCAGGTTCCCATTCACATTACATACACATTTCACAGGCCCTCACTATCCCACATCAATTAATAAATCACACATCGTCTTGTCTAATTAAAATTAAAAGCAAGACAGTTTATTTCCTTCATTGGCAGTTCAGCAAACACTCAAACTAACACACCAAACTTAGTTTGTGATTAAAAAGAAGTGTAGCGCTTGCGTTTACTTTATTTTTTGGTTAAGTTGCGAGCAAATGTCGTCTGAATACAGGCCGGAAGTAGGATAAGTGGCAGCGATGTGGCGTGGGCAATTCGCTGAACGGTGGTGTGAGACCAACCACAGATTTGGAGCCCCCCCGAGCCAATGGGCTGAAAAACATCTCATTGTGTTTTTGAGTGCCCCCTGAGGTTTGCCTCTACCCACATTAGCTTCTCTGAGCGCTAACGGTTTTCAGACCGGCAAAAACAGGAACGGCTCAGCTGTGCCTCAGTATCTGCCCTCATCAGAACCACCGAGACTAGCGGTTCTGTACTGATCAGAGCCACCGAGACTAGCATTTCTGTGCTAATCAGAACCACCAAGACTAGCGGTTCTGTCCTGATCAGAGCCACAGAGACTAGTGGTTCTGTCCTGATCAGAACCAGAGACTAGCGGTTCTGTCCTGATCAGAGCAACCGAGACTAGCGGTTCTGTCCTGATCAGAACCACAGAGACTAGCTGTTCTGTCCTGATCAGAGCCACAGAGACTGGCGGTTCTGTCCTGGTGCTTCCGCTAACTCTGTCTGCTTAAACTGAACTGCCAAATGTAACGATTCCCCTTTTCACAGGGCCGTTACCCAGGTCTGTGTCAGGGACAAGCAGTGGCCAAAGCCCCTCCAGCATCCATTCAGCCCGTCCCGTCCAGCATCTATCCGGCCCATCCCGACCGTCAGCCGGATCCATGTCCCACTTCCAAACTGCGGAGGATTACCGGAGCAGCGCTCTCCTAATCCTCCCAGCTGGAGCAGGGGCGGGGTTGGGGCGAGGCGGGGGAGGGGAGGGGCTCACCGCGCACGTGCAGTTCCTGCAGCCGTCCGTCCAGGCCTGGTCCTCACGGTACACCCTTCCCTTCGCGCTGCACGTCCGCTCACAGTGGCAGCTGTCCAGGCCGTTCATCTTCTCCTCCGCCCGCGACAGCTGCCCCGCGGGACCCCACCCCCCGAGACAAACAGGGAGGGGGAGGGGGGTTAGGCTCCCGCGCCGGGCCATTGTGCGAGTTAATCGCGTTAGCATCCGATGCCGGCGCGCTCCACGGGCTGGCCTAGCGACCGCTGAGGCTGTAAGTGCAGGCTAATCCTGGGGCAGCCCAGCTAATGCTGCTGCTAAACAGGCAAGCCAATCACAGGTCAAACCCAGGTAAAACTGAAGCTAAATATGCAGGCCAATCGCAGGTCAGACCCAGGTAAAACTGAAGCTAAATATGCAGGCCAATCGCAGGTCAGACCCAGGTAAAACTGAAGCTGAATATGCAGGGCAATCACAGGTCAAACCCAGGTAAAACTGAAGCTAAATATGCAGGCTAATCTCCACGACCAAGGCTGACTCAATTGCCTTCTCATTCAACAAGAGAAAGTTCAAATAGCTGTCAATCTGAAATGGCTGTTTCACACGGGTTGGATCACACAAACCATTTTTGTCTGACAGACTGTGGATGCCAGCCTTTCATCCTGTAAGCTTTAGATCAGTACTCTCCAGCCATGGTCCTGGAGAGCTGCAGGGTCTGCTGGTTTTTGTTTTCACCTTAAAATCAGCACCCAATTGAGACCCAAGACACCAGGTGAGTTGAGTTAACTGTGTAATCAACTGCTCTAATTGATTCATGAAGTGCAGAGTCACTATGAAAACCAGCAGACCCTGCAGCTCTCCAGGACCAGGGAGGGTTGGAGACCACATCTTTAGATCAGTGGTTCTCAAACTCGGTCCTGGGGAACCCCTGTGTATGCTGGTTTTCATTCCAACCTCAACAGCAATCCCAGAATTTTAACAAGCTGTTAATTTTTCTTAATTAGGTGCTTTTCATGTTTCAGAGCTGGGGTTCCAGAAAGGGCCAGTGTGGGTGCACACACCTGATTCTACTAATCAATCACTAGAGTCATTGCTAAGCACCTGGATTAATAGAATCAGGATCAGGTGTGTGCACCCACACTGTCCCTTTCTGGATAAGACTGGGGACTCCAGCTCTAAAACATGAAAAGCACCTAATTAAGAAAAAATAACAGCTTGTTAAAATTCTCCGTGGTAAAACCGGCAGCATCATACAGCACCTTTTTCCGGATTCTTCCGCAGCAAAAAGGGGAATTATCTTGCACGGGTACCTTGCTGGACGTTTTGGCTAAGAGGTCCTGCAGCTCCATGATCTTCTGCACCAGGCCGTGGAAGTCGTTGCACGTGGGGCAGGCTGAAACCGAGACGCCCCCCCAAAAAAGCGCGTCAGGACGCACGCGACCGAACGGCGACGGCGGCTCGGAAGACGAAGCATTCGGACGCTTCGAAATCCCGCGCGCGCCGACGGAGAGGGTCAAAGGGGGTCGGGGCGAAGCGAGCTTACTGCGGTTGAGGTCCGGACACTGCGAGATGTATCCCTGGGGCATGACGAGCAGCTGAACGTCCTGCATCGTCCCCTGCGGTCACAGAGAGAGAGAAAAAGGCGGGAAAAAGAGAAAAAGGCGGGAAAAAAAGAAAAAGCTTTCGTGATCTCAGTTCCAGTCCGTTTGCCTTAATCCAATGAAGTTAAAAAAAACTGTGACACTGCGATGTAAGCGGAGAACCACAAATATGGCAGACGGTGTAGGCCAGTGGTAACCAACCCTGTTCCTGGAGACCTGCCGTCCCGTAGGTTTTCATTTCAACCCTAAATTTGGAACACCTGACTACAAATTAGCAGCTCAACAAAGATCTCCAGCTGTTGAATGAGGTGCGCTTTGTTAGGGTTGGAGTGAAAAAACATGACGGTAGTCCACCAGGAACAGGGCTGGTTACCGCTGATACAGACTCATTAGAAACAGCAGTAAACGTGCACATCGGCCAAACATACGTTTACAAACGCACAATTAAACCAGTTACCCCCAACAACATACTTTAAAACCTTGAAGAGAAATGTAGATCCAGGCACTCAAAAAAGCACATTTTTTTCACGGCTGTATGATTACCTCCGTTTACTTTTTTGAGTGCCTGGAGCTACATTTCTCTTCAAGATTACTTTGATTCCCTGGGATTCAAGAGCACCTCGTGCTCGTGTTTGATACAGTTGCTCTCGTGTGAGCGCTTGGTTGTCCTCTCCATTGCCTTATACTTGACTAAAAACCTGTTACTTGCAAGAGTAAAAGCGGACCGCACGGTGGAGAAAGGGCTGGGACCGGCTGTGTGTTTGAGGATGGGCGTACGTCTTGCTAAAGATGGACGCGGCAGCGAGGCCGCGCTCACAGTCCGCCTGTCGAGATGCGCGCGAAGCGTCTTCCTCCGACTAGCGTCTGTGGCGCATGGGAGCCATCTTGTGATAAGGAGTGGCGGCCGACATGGCGGACTACGGAGCAGAGCGCACTCCGAGCGTTCGAGAGCGACGGCGGCGGCGGCAACGAGCGCTAACGAACAGCCCGGGTATTCCAAATCGGGAGGAAGAAAGAAGCGCGACACGCGTGTTTGAACTCCGCGCGAGTCGTCTGAAACTGTGAAACGGAGAGAATCGCGGGCGAGGTTTTAACTACAGGGAAACCGCTTCGTCGGTCAATTAAGGCGCAAGATTTTTTTAACGACCCCAGGGGGACACGAAGGCGCCGTCGGCCGCCCAGGCGCGCAGAAACGTGCCTAACGAGGGTCGGGGACGCGGGCGGCTTAACGAGCTTCCCTGATCTTCACCGCCGCAGTCATCACTCCCAGATTAAAGGGCAAAAGGGACGAGTGCATTTCTAGAATTTTCTACGTGCTATGGGGAGGGGGGGGAGAGGGGGGAACTGGCAAACTCTGGCGAGCCTGAGGCATTATTTTAACTATTTTAAGGAATCAACTTTGGCTTTGGAAGGGGCCAGTTCCTTTGCGCAGTTCATATCAAGCGCAAAGCTGTCAAATATGAAACAGCGCTGCATTGGAATTGCGGTTGGGATGTGGTTGGGATGTGGTTGGGACACAGTTGGGATGTGGTTGGGACGCAGTTGGGATGTGGTTGGGACACAGTTGGGATGTGGTTGGGACGCAGTTGGGATGTGGTTGGGACGCAGTTGGGACACAGTTGGGATGTGGTTGGGAAAACAGTAGGGATGTGGTTGGGACGCAGTTGGGATGTGGTTGGGATGTGGTTGGGACGCAGTTGGGATGTGGTTGGGACACAGTTGGGACGCAGTTGAGGCGCATTCGGGCAAGTTTTGGAATGCGGTCTGGGACGCGTTTGGGACTCCTACCTTGAAGAAGCCGTGGGCGCCGTTCCTCTGCCCGAGCCAGAACGACGCCCCGGCCGGGATGTCCAGGAAGGGCGTCTCCACCACACGCTCATAAATCCTAAAACAGCGGAGCCAAACACTGGTCATTCAGAGTGCTGACACTGCCACAACATCACAGTCACAACTACTATCATCAGGAGGAATGATAACGCATCAGTACTATTAATAATCATTATCACCTCAATGAAAAATTTCACATGCAGAGTACTTTTCATCAGTGAAATGTCAACATGATTTACACAGGCAATATAGTCAAAAGAACAACTCGAGTGCTTTATGTAAGACCTTAAAATAAAGGTTCGATATACACAAACAAAGTGTTTTCCACAAACTGACTTTGGGCAATAGATTTGCCCCCGCCCAAAAAAGATTATGTGTATTTAGTTGCTTAATTCTGTAAGCGACGCCCACAAATAGCCAACCCCCGTTTCCAGTTTACCGTAGTGCCAATGCGGTGCAAAATGGAAACTCATACGTCCAACAAAAAGTTCACTTTACTGTAGCACAGAATTATAGAGAATAATCTGGTATGGAGCATCTGACGGTTTGTGGCCTTAAAGCAGCTTGTACACTGGATGTACACAGGAACATCCGCAAGCATTAAAAATGTCCTTCTTTGCACATAAAAACTGCATGGGCCAACCAATCAAAAACATACAGTAAATATAAAAAAAATTAAATTATAATAAACAGGAAGTTAACTGTCACTTTAAGTGACCACCACATGCTTTGGTTTCATACACACTCTTTTCTCACGTCCTTCAGAAAGTGTGTGTCTCTATAGCAATGCTTGATTGGCAGGCCGTTCCCGGGGGGGGAGGGACGCACCTGTTGCAGTCCACGTGCAGGAGGACGTGCGAGGCGCTGACAGCCACCGACAGCTTGTGCCAGCGGCCGTCGGCGAGGGCGTAGGGGAAGACCTCGCTGCGGGGGCGCCCGCCCCGGGCTCGGTAGTGCAGCCGAATCTCGTCCCTCTGCCCGCTGCTCTCCAGCTCCAGGAACCTGGAGGGGGGGGGCAAAGGGGAGCGATGGGGGGGGGGGGCGGTGAGGAAGGGCAAAGGGGCAAGGAGGGGCGGAAGATTGAGGAGAGGGTTTTGAGGGGTGGGGGGGGGGGGGGGGGGGGGGCAAAGGGGCCAAGGGGGGGGAAAGGTGGGCGAGGGGAGGGGAGGGGCGAGGGAGGGCAAAGGGGCAAGGAGGGGCCGAAGAGTGAGGAGGACGAGGGGCGGTCCGTCGGATTCCGTTCAATCGGTCGATGGTGGGTGACAACAGAGAGGAGAAAAGGCAGTCTAACAATACGAATGAATCAGCGGCGAAGGAGGCGGTGAAAGCTCGTAAGTGAATTATTAAGAAGCCGAGCGGCCGGGGGCGCGCTCCAACTCCGCCGTTTCCGTAAAGGGTCGATGTCCCCCCCAGAGGACGCGCGATTAATTTTACGGCGCCGCTTTCCTTCTGAAAACTTTCGGGGGGGGGGGGGGGGGGGACTAATAGCCTGTTCGTCGCGCGCAGCGGAGACGCTAACAAGAACAAAATGCGCCGGGCCGGACTGACCCCAGATCAGCCTTCGGAGACCCGAAGCGCCGAACGAAACGTCCGCACCTTCCAGACAAAACGGGGCCTTAAAGCAGCGGCCAGAACAAGAGTGCGGGGGGGAAGAAAAAACAAAGTAAAAGACACGCAAATTACAGACGTGAGGATTTACCTGTGAACTCAATCTAACGATCGAACTTCCTCCCACCTGCATTTGCAGTTGCAATCCCAGCATCGAGGGAGCTCTTAATTGTTCTTAAACAGACACAGGCCACTCGCATCACCGGCCAAAATCTGCACCCCCCCATCGCTTCTAAACGAACGTCTGGTGATTTTGCCTGGCGGCCGACGCCATGGAAACCGCGCGAGGCTAGGCGGGTTCGCGGCTCTTTCTGCGAATCAACTCAGTGAACCAGATGGCGGAATAGCTGGGGGGGAGGGGCCTAATCACCAGGGACTCGGACGGGATGGAGACGAAACGGGAGACGTACAGTCCATCGAGCCCCATTTCGAAGCCGGAGCTCCACGCAGCTTCGACCACGGCGAGCTCCGTAGGGGGTTGGGGTGGGGGGTTGGGGGGGGTGGGGGGGGAGTGGCACTCACGCGAGCGTCATAGGAAGCAGAAGGGCCCGCGGCCGCCGCGCGCAGGTCGATTAGCGCCCTTGGCGAGGCTACGCTCGTTCCCATTAGCCCCGCGCCGCTAACTGAACGAAAACCGTTACGCGCGCCGAAGCGGATCGTATGTCACATTCGCGGGCAGGGGAGGGCAAGGCGGCAAAGTGCGGCACATCGATTTTTGAGCGACAGTAGGTGACTGGCGGCCGCGCCTCGCGACACCGCTCGGAAACCGCGATCGCTCCGGAGAACGCTAGGCG